>CM016621.1:116260715-117486805 GCA_005393395.2 Gossypium australe
TCAATTAGTCCACCTAATTTCAATAACTTTGACCCATTTTGACATGGTTTGTCCCCTATGGCCAGCCACCCTATTTCTAAGGGTCTAATTTCATTTTTAAGGGCCTCCAATTAATATCCTATGGCTTTTTAGACACCTTTAGCTTGTAAAATAGAACTTTCGCATTTTATGCGATTTAGTCATTTTTCGCAATTAAGCATGCAATCCTAAAATTAAAGCACCAAAATTCTTATGCACCTATATAATCATGCTATACTCATAAAATAAAATTAAAATAATTTTCTCTGACCTCAGATTAATGGTTCCGAACCACTGTTCCGACTAGCCCCTAAATTGGGCGGTTACAAGTTAAATTTAGTGAAACCTTAAATTAATTATATAGATTATTGTAAGTGGATGCATAGACGAATTCATTCATTTTCCCCCCTAAACCATACAACATTAAAGAAAAAAGAGAACAAAAACCTTAAAGCTTCAAACATCATTCGACCATTAAAACTCTTAAGGTAACCAAGCCTTTTTCTTTGAATTTTCATAAATTATTGATCATGGGAGCTTGATTTAATTAGCCCATGTATTAATTTGTTCAATTATTTTTATATTTAGCAAGTTTCCATTATAGTGAAATTGATGGTTTTGAGCTTAATTTGAAGAAATTGATAGTTAATAAGCTTAAATTATGATAATGACAAAATTAAAAATTAAATTTAACTTATTAGATAACTGGAACATTAGAGACTAGATACAATAAATTTAAAAATTTCGTGAAATTATTATGGATAGAAAGTATAGGGTCCCTAATGAAAGAATGTGAAATCTGATTTTAATTCGACGTCAGATATTGAAAAATATGAGTATCCCAGATATAGGGACTAAAATAATAAAATGAAAAGTATGCTTGACTAAATGTTTGAATGTGAACTGATATTGTTTTTATTATTTATTATGAAAATAGCTAAAGACGATGTTGGATGTTGCGAAAGAATGGAAAGAAAAGAGTCGCAGACGAGTGACAAACATTCAGTTTGTACTTTTATGATTTGAGTTCAATATATAAATATATATACCTACATGATTGTTTCTAATTGGCTATTGAGGTAATATTATTACTTGTGTTATGAATCGAAATATGTTTGATGGTATTGAATGCTGAGAATTAAATTGTTCTGAGCATAGTAGAATTGAGCATGATATGAATTGCAAAATGATTTGTGCTATGAATTGATGATGAAAATGGAATGAGATCATGATATGTAAATTGGTTTATAATATGTAATTGAAACATTGGTCCCTTAGCTATTAAAAAAGAGTCAGACATAGTTGGCATGCCATCAGGTCAGGTATAATAATTAAAAACCACTGTTTTCAAGCAACCTAGGTGGTAGAATGTGCATATACTAGTAGTCATCATTTTTGGGCAACCCGAGATGATAGAATATACATATTGTGAAAGTCATCAATGTCAAGCAATAGTACATGTTCTAGTAGTCATCGTTGTCAGATAACCTGGGGTGACAAAATAAAATAGAACTGAGTATCTGTCTTGAGTCTATGTCTGGTTAATAGGGTTATAAACTTGAACTTGCTAAATGATGGTGTGATACCAAATAATGATGAAATGGTACATTTCGTATTCATATGAAATGTGATATGTGACAACATGTAAAAGGTCATGTGAACAAGTTTTTACGAGCCCTGAGGACTGATTTGGAAATGAAACAAATTAATAGATTGAGAAATAAATAAGGTAATAACATAAGTAAATTTATTACATGAAATGAAAATGAAAGTATCTATTTGTTAGAAATCATGGTAGGATCACTTTGAATTACCAAATGAATTAGTGAATGAAATTGGTATATGGTACATGAGAAAGCGAATTAATGACTGTAACTAAATCATATATTCAATTGTGTTAGTTCATGTTACTACTAATGTTTAACTTGAATCATGTATGTACCATTGTTTATCACTTAGTGTACGATATTGTTTATTATGTGCACATGTATTAGAAGATCTCGAAATCTCAAGAATTGATCCAACATCCAAACCGTAGCTCTCGACTCAATAATATTTGTATAGTTTCTTTATGTTTTAAATATATGTAACTAAGGATGAGTCGGCTTTGTAACATAATGGTTATTTTGAAATTCTGAACTAGTAATGTTAGTTTGAGTCTAATGTACTTGAAATGTTAAATGCATACATGTGATTGGTATAAGTAGTTGAAATGACTAAAATTTGAGACAATCATATATGTTAAATTGATTATGAATTGTGAATGGTAAATTAGTATTTGGATAATAATGTTTGTTAAATGTTGGCATATGGATTGTGCAGAATATATATGATGTTAAATGGTTGAAATAGGCAAATGGACATTTATGTAGGCTGTTATGAATAGGTGTTAATGGTTATTTCAAAAATAGTGGGTCAAATCGCTACGTCAGGTCATAACATCATGACAGTGGAATCGACAGTTTGCAACATCGCGACTCCAACCCTATATTTTGAAAATGTTGCATTTTGGTCATCATTTAACCTCAGGTTATCGAAAGAGCTTTCATGAGCTCATTTAAATCTCAAATTTGATTAAATATCATATTATAAAAAGTTATTAGTTCTAATGAAATGTAAACTGTTTATTTTGTTGTGAATGTGATTGTAGTTGATCCAGCAATGAATGTGGTATCCCGTAGCTTGGACTCGAAGATTGGGTCGAGTATAGGGTGTTACATTTATTTGTATCAGAGCTACAGGTTTAGCCGATTCTCAGACTAAATCAAGTTTAGAATTGAGTTTAGAGGTACATGCCAAGGTCAAGTTGAGTTTGAGTTGAGATTTGGATGCTGCTTATGTATTATTTTGTTTTATAGCTGAAAATGTCTGACAAATCAAGAAATGTTGAGGAGGAAATAAACAACAATGATCACTCTGTTGAGGGTGAGAATCGAGTTGAGATCGAGGCACATGGTGTTGATCAAGCCGGTGCTCGATGAGATAGAGTTGATAGACTTCGTTGAGAGGATTGAGGTGATGAGGATCTACTCCGTACAATAGCGAAAGTACTTCAAAGAGTAGCGGGAGCTACTCCCTAAGCTACACCGGTAGTTGCAGCTCTGCGAGCTTCGATACAAGAGTTGTGAAAGTATGGAGCAACTGAATTCAAAGGGTTAAAAGGTGTTGACCTTTCCTTAGCTGAAATTTGGTTGGAGTCAACCGAGCGTGTTCTCCAACAGTTAGAATGTTTTATCACCTGAGTGTGTTAGTTATGTTGTATCTCTGCTAAAGGAAGAATCATATCAACGGTGGTTAACAAACACCCGACATGTGCCAACTAATTTGTAACGACCCGATTTTTAGGGGTGTCAAAAAATATGATTTTGGAACCTCATATCTATAAACCGAGTTTGTAAGGACGAAAAATAAAGATTAAAGAGGTTAGTATAAAAAAATATTAAAGTTTGGTTAAGTGGTTTAACCGAGAAAATGGTTAATTAAAGCTCAATGAGTAAACTGTAAATTCCAATCACTATTGAGTTTGATTTGAAAAATTCTTGGGGACCTATATAGCAATTTTTAGAGGACCCAAAATGGTTATTAAACAATTGTTTTATTATGAGATAGTGGGAATTTATGGTGATATCTATTAAGTTAATATAATTATATTTTTTTTGAAAAAAAAACCGAAAAAAGGTCTACTCAATTAATAGAATCATTTAACACCAATGCGTGGATATTCTTGGGATAATCCAACGCAAAAGTTTGATTACAAGAATTATTGATGGCCTCTTTACAAATAAAATTTGCCACCCTATTACTGTTTCAGCTAGTCCAACAAATAGAAACAAAATCAAAATTATCCATTGAATTAAAATTTTCCTTAATGTGCGTGCCCATGGGTGATGTCCAAGTCACGTTTATTAGCTCTATTAGTTAGACTGGCATAGCCAGTCTCGAAAACTGCCTTTGAAAAATTCATAGTCCTTGCCAGCATCACACTTTCCTTAAATGCGTATTTCAGCCCACTCCCCGGTCAACTCTTCATCTTTAAAACCCCCACCGCCACCTATAACAAAGCCATATTCATCCTCATAACCACCCCATAACCAATCCTGTTTTGAGCAACAACAGCGTCAAAATTCACTTTAATAAAACCTCTAGGGGGCTTTTTCCATTGCTGATAAGCAGGGGCACTCGAGCCAGTCAATGCAACAGGCATACTCCTCATCAGTAACCTGTTGCCCAGGCCTCCGATCGTAAGGATAGCCCTGGCATTCGGCACTCCTTAAGAGCATGGATCAGCGTTTCATCACTCGCACCACATCTTGGGTAGACTTTCTGGAAGCCATGGCGGATAGAAGCAATTTTGTTGTTGGTGGGGAGGATCTCATAGCCAACACGCCATGCAAAGACATGAATTTTGGGAGCATTTTGAGCTTCCATATAATTCTCCAGTAAGCTCTGTGAGGGCCAAAACCAATTTGTCGAAGAAGGAGCCAATAGTATGCCGTTTTTGAAGTGAAGTAGCCATAAGGGTTGTGAAACCACACCATGCCGTCATTTAACCCATTACCATTGAGCGGCAAATTGCAAATTTGATCCCCCATGTAACTCCCTCAAAGCTCCTTCACTCTCTCTTTATTCCAACTTTTTTGGTCAACATTCCATAAGTCACTCACCTTACTTTCATGCACGTTAGCAATATTAGGGTTTAATACGTCACCATTTAAACCTTCCAGACCCCAGTTGTCCTTTCTTATGTTGATATTCTTCCCGTTCCCTACTTGCCATCCGAAGCCCTCTTGAAGGGTTTTGGCAGCAGCCTTTATACTGGACCAGATGTAAGAAGGTCTTTCCACAGCTTTTGGATGAAAAAAATCACCGTTTGGAAAATACTTGGAGCTCATGACTTGATAATACAACGTGTCCTTATGGTTTAGGAGCCTTGAAACTTGCCGACCAAGGAGAGCTATGTTGAAGAGATGGAGATCACGGAAACCAAGCCCTCCCATCTCTTAGGATGACAAACTCTTTCCCATGCGATCATTGACCAACCCCTCCCTTTTTCCTTGCTTGTCCACCACATCCGGCTATCTTGGATGGCAAAATCGTCCAACACACCCTTAGGAGCAAGTCGAAAAGGCGTAAGTAGGAAGTGATTGTAAAATGGCTTTGATGAAAATCTCTTTACCCCCATACGAGAGGAGCCTTTTTGACCAGCTGTTGACCTGCATGAAGCTCGGTTAGTGATGTCTTTAAAAGGCAAAGACTTTTTTTTTACCTATAGGAATTGGAGGACCAATATAGTTATCAAGTTTATCATCAACTCTCATCCTAAGAATATTGCCATACATTTGGCGCTGATCATTAGGGGTATTCAAACTAAATAAGATCACTGATTTATCACGATTGATTTGTTGACCCGAAAAATTCTCTTGAAATCCCTATTGACATTAAGAAAACCATCAACCTCACTCATTTTATTTCTCACAAAAATCAATGCATCATCCGCAAAAAATAAATGATTAATACGAGGACCATTTTGGCTCGCCCTAATACCCCTAATATAATTGCTTTGGGCTTGTAAAAGCATTCTAGATAAAGTTTCCATGCAAAATAAAAAGAGGTAAAGGGAAAAGGGTCTCCTTGTCTAAGACCCCTTTTGATATAATACATCCGAAAGGCCCATATTGCATTTAACAACATATCTTATCGACTGGACACATCGCATGATTTTATCAACCCAAGCATTATCAAAACCAAACTTCTTCATTATCTAAAAGTACCGGTAATAACGTCTGGCGATGATGCCTCCTCCCATGCACGGATCGCATAAGATCAGGCAGGTGCTTGTGCCTCAGATCTCATAGCAGAATCTCTCATAGCACCTCGGTTACCACTCGTATTTCTAGTGTTTTGGGGTGATCTCCTCTAGTATTGTATTACTTGCTTTCGCCTGTTGATCTTTTTCAACTATAGAATTTTCTGGAAGTCCCGGAGATAATGATCAAGAGATCCACATCTATAACAAGCTCCACTCATTATTCTACATTCACCGTAATGTCACTTATTGCAGTGCTTACATTCAGCTCCAACATTTCTAACACTACCCACACTGGTAACAAATGTCGTCTGAGGTTTAGAGCTGAAATGTCTCGCATCTCTATCTTTGATCGAAATCCCTGCAAAAGCAGTAGAACGAGGGTGATATTCTCTAGAATTCTTTGATACTGATTGATGTGATTTGCCGCAAATCTCTTTCTAAAGTCTCTAGCGTGAGAATCGACTTTTCTTTTCTCTTTACTAAGCTCTTCGACTTACAAGCTCTGTCTACTAGAATTACAAACTCTTTCAGCTCAAAAATCCCAACTAACAGTTTGATTTCTTCATTTAATCCATCTTCGAACCTTTTACACATTATAGCCTTGGAAGAAACACATTCACGAGCATATTGCTGAGTCGTACAAACTCTCTTTCGTATTCTGTTACCGACATACGACCCTATTTCAGTTCAAGGAATTCCTTTCGTTCTGTTCGATAAACTGTTGGCTGATGTATTTCTTTTTGAATTCAACTTGAACGAATTCTCAAGTAACTCTTTCTCGCGGAACTACATATATCAAGGTATTCCACCACTGATACGCAGTGTCTCTCAATAGTGATACAACACATTTTAAACATTCTTCAGGTGTGCAAGAAAGTTCATCAAATACCTAAATCATGTTCTCAAGTCAAAACTCGGCTCTTTCAGGGTCATCACTGATAGTGGCTCTGAATTCCTCAGCCTCATATTTCCGTATCTTACCAACAGGTGGTTTATTCAATCTCAAAGGATCCATGCCTTGAGGAACTACAGGGATCGGTTGGGGAATAGGTAGGGCTGGAGGTTGTTGCATAGCCGGATTAGCTTGAACGTACTGCATGAATCATTCATTCATCATTTGGAAGAAGGCTTTTTAGCCTCTCCACCCTAACTACCTTTACGAGTCTAGATTCAGACGGTGCTATCCCTTGCGCGGGAGCAGGCGCGTTATTTTCAACCTCATCAGCTATCGCTCAATTGGATCCATTTGCTATATAAAACACATTTTCAAATGTCAGGAGTCATCACACTATCATAGTTTATATATGGCATGATAGCTAGGCTTTCACACATGCTATGTTAGTCCTATAATCGACTAAATCGTAGATCTGATAGCAATAAATGTAACACCCCTCACCTGTATTCAACTTCAGAATAGGGTTATAGAGCATTACTGGACTTTAACACTTTTAAACATTTCATTTACCATTTACCAATTCAAACACAATCCAATCATAATCAATCATAGTGTCCCTTAAACGAGCCTACGAGGCCCTAGACATGCATTGGGAGTAGCTTAGGACTAATCTGGAAACTCGAAAAAAATTTCAACACTTAGTAAATTTTTCTCCAAAACAGGGGACACACACCCGTGTGACCAGGCCGTGTGTCTCATACGGCCACCAGACACGCCCGTGTCATAAACTGTTTGGACATTTGAAAAGCTCGTGTCCTACCCGTGTCCAAACAAGTGAGGTTACTGACTTGGGTCACACGACTAACTGCACGTCTGTGTGTCTAGCCCGTGTGCCCTTTGAAGTGACCACACACGCCCGTGTGCCAAGCCGTGTGCTAGGCCTTGCCAAACCTGTAGGGTATACTGACTTATGTAACACGGACAAGTCACACGTCCGTATGCTGAGCCGTGTGCCAATTAGGGGGGTATACTGACTTGTGCCACACGACCAATCACACGCCCGTGTGTGAGACCATGTGGAGCATACTAACTTCATTTTAATTTGAACACCAGGGGACACGACCGTGTAACATAACCGTGGTCACACACGATTGAGACACATGCCCGTGTCTCTGCCCATGTGGACAAAAATAGGCTATTTGCAAAGCCATTTTGCCACACTATTTTTACATACCTGCACAAGCATAATTTGCAACATTTTGTAACTCAATAGGCAACCAATCCATGACATTTTATACACATATTTGAATACTTATATGCAACCAAAGCATTATACCAAGTTAAGCCAAATCAAATGGCTTTGTCTTATACCACAACATGTACCAAAATCATTAGCTCAATTAACCATAATTATCATCTTTATAACTAGCCTATACATGCCATATTTACATATATCCATGAGTTCAAAAGTACCAATCGGCAATTGGATAGTGTGATGCGTATCTCCAACTTTATCCGAATCGAGCGAGCTATCGAACCTCTATAAAACACAGAAAAGAAATAGAGTAAGCTTTATAGCTCAGTAAGCCCGCATAATTTAGAATTAAACTTACCATTTATACATAATCAAGTCAATAATTAAGGTATACTCAATTCAATTACCAAATGCCTAAACACAAGCATTCATCAACAAGTTAGTCACATAAGTGCATATAATCATCCATTATCTCAATTCAATACTCAATACATTGAATCATATCAAATTCATATTTCATGTACATCATTTGTAACGATTCACTCTCAATCATATAAACAATAATTCATTCGATAAACAGTAACTCATCCGTATAAACAGTAATTCATCCGTATAAACAGATAGCTTTATCACATAACCAATAACAGAATTTATGCCCGTTGAACCTATTAGAATATATCGAGGGATACTCGGGCGATATACTTTATGTATATAAATCACTAATCCGCCAATTCATTATCATTTTCGCTCTTTCGAGCCATGAACAGTAAGCTCCTCCTGAGCTGATGGACAGTCAGCTCTATTGAGTTGAAACGGTAAGCTCTGACGAGCTGAAAACAGTAAGCTCTTACGAGCTGATATATCAATAAGCTCATACGAGCTATGGTGAGTCCGCAACATATGCAGGATCTTGACCAAAGCGGTAACCCTAGTGACATGTCACTCGTATCCTACGACTTTCTACAGTTCAAACGGGACTCAGTATTCAATAATTCTTACCAAATAGACATTCGAACTCAGTAATACCATTTATTCAATTATACTTTCATTTCAAATCATTCATAAGTATTTAAAGATTCAATTCTAATTATACGAACTTACCGAGTTGCTCGGATGAAAATTATCGACTATTCGTCCACTTTTCCTTTTCCCCGATCAAACCCGATCTTAGCTTATCTTGATCTATATATTATCAAATTTAGCACATTTAGCATTCGGTCTATTCAATTTAGTCCAAATTTCACTTTAAGAAATTTTTACACATTTGCCCCTAATATTTCACATCTTTTACAATTTAGTCCTTATTTCATAAAATCATAAATTCATGCAATTTAACCACAACCCATGCTAGCCGAATTTCTCTAGCACTCATATTAGCCCATATTTCTCATTTATTGACACTTTTAACCACTATATTTCACATTTTCTCAATTTAATCCCTTTTTGACATTTTTGTCAAAAATCACTTTACAAAAGCTATTAATCTAACATTAAACCTTCCAAATCTATCATAAATCATCAAATTACTCAAGCATTCAACAATGCCAACATGATGAATCTTTAACAGTTTCGAAATCTAAGGTACGAGCTAGCTAGAATACGAAGCAGCGATCACAAAAACATAGAAATCATTAAAAACAGGGTCAAAAATGGACTTACATGACCAATAATACAAGGCCGAAAGCTTGAAGCTTGTTAATGGCTTCCTCAAGTAAGTTTTCAGTGGATGAAGGATAATGGAAGATGATAAAAACTATTGTTTTATTTAATTAATCTCTATTTAACAATTTATATTATTAACCTTTAATAAAACATTAATATTTCACATAAACCATGGACATAAATGTTCACTAACCTTATCAATGGTCCAATTATTACTTAAGGACCTCCATTATTAAAACCAAAGCTAATTGACACCTTAAACTAATAAAACGTGCATTTTACACTTTATGTGATTTAGTCTTTTTTATCAAATTAACCATTTAAATGATAAAATTTCTTCATGAAATTTTCACACATACATGCTATCATGCTGTAAACATTAAAATAATAATAAAATAAATATTTTGACTTCGAATTTGTGGTCCCAAAACCACTGTTCTGATTTGACTAAAAATGGGTTGTTACACCCTGCACAATCTAATAGGATGAAAGTTATACATATTAGTGGGCTCTTTAACCTTTGGGATCAAAACAATCATCGTATCATTAAAATCGGTGACATATTTATTGCCTTTTAACACATCTTGGCAGAAATTATGGATGTATGTACCAATCACATCCCAATTCTCTTTAAATAAGATACTCGATAATCCATCAATTCCGGGAGCTTTCCGGTGGTCCATTTGATTAAAAGCATGAAGAATTTCATCATTCGTAAAATCCTTGGCAAGCATAACATTGATATCATGGGTAAATTTTTTTAATATAATTCAAATTAATCTCACTTTCATAAGGAGCTTCTGACTTGAACAAAACATGAAAATAATCGAAGCTACTTTGCAAATATCATGAGTATCACTCACCAAGATGCCATTCAAATTCTTAAGCCTATCAATCCCATTATTTCCAAGTCCACTAGTGGCACGAACACGAAAAAATTTGGTGTTTCTGTCACTTTCTTTTAACCATCTAATGCGGGAACGTTGAGCTCAATAACTCTCTTTGCGTAAAGTTGGCCAAGTTTGATGCGAGTATTCCTCAAGTTTTCAACACTATTTGTCCTTTGGGGGCCCTCAATAATTTTATCAATTTTTGCCTATAAAGAGCGAATTTGACTTTTCATTTTATTAAAACGACCTTGCTGCCAAGTCTTAAGTTTCTTGTGGACATTTTTCATCTTTTCAATGATATCCAATTCCATGCACACGTGATCACGTCTTTTGCTTCCTTTTCATTTGCCCAACATATATCATATTTGAAAGTCAGCCTGGGGCCTTTAGCTCTTTCACTAGGTTTGCGGCCTGTTATGATATGTAAATACACACGTGATTAGTATGGTAAATAGGTGGTTAGTCAGTTGTTATTCTATTATGAGTTGTTATCTAGTCTGTTAGGCATTAGTTGCCAATATAAGCAGTGTAAAAGAAAACAAGATTAATTCACAGATAATATATAATTTCTTTTATAAGTTCTAGTATTCAATATTCTTTCATGGTATCAGTCGCTAGGTTTTGATTCGGCATGGCTACTCCGCCCTCTCCAGACTTTGACGTTGGTGTTCCAAGCGAATCTGTTTTTTTCGGAGAGTGCCTCATCACCACATTTCCTCCCCATGACGTGGTTAAGCTCGCTGATGACACGTTCCTTCAATGGCGACAACAGGTATGCCTTATACTTACTGGTTATGGTCTGTTCGGCTTTCTTGATGGTTCTCTCTCAGCTGCGACGAGATTTATCCAAGCTTCCGATGGAAATCTTCTCCCTAATCCTTCAGCTACAATTTTTACTCAACAAGACAATCTACTAACCTCTGGCTGCTTTTGACCATTAACTCCTTCGTCTTGTCTTCGTTCACGGACGTTTGCACCGCCAATGATGTGTGGATTCTCGCTAACAGTCTCTTTGCGGCTGAAACTAGCATGAAGCAGTCGCAACTTCGGCATCCTCACTTTCTCCAGAAAGGTACCTTATCTGTTCGTGCTTATGTTGACAAAATAACAGGTCTATGTGCTCTTCTTGCTTGCTGCCTCTGGTTTCCCGATCTTGGAGGCTGAGAAGACGGCAGTGTTGCTCTCAGGTCTCTCCTCCGAGTTTTGAGGCTGTTGTTTCATATGCGTCCATTTCGTTGACGCTGTTACCTTTCCAGCGTTTAGTTGATGCGCTTCTTGCGTGTGAAGCTCGTCAACTCAGATATGCTCAGGAAGTTTTCATTGCTGCAAACTTTGTGGAGGGACCTTCGACGCAAGAGGTGGCTGGATCTTCTTGTGGCGGTCGCTTCTCTGCTTGTGGACGAGGCCAAAGTTTTCGCCCTCATGTTCAGTGCCAGATCTGCAGTAGGTATGGCCATCTTGCTCAACGAAGCTATTATTGGTATCGTCGTGATGATCAGTCACCGAACGGTCAACCACTGGCTTCTCGTGACAATCAGATTTTGGGGCCGAATGTGGATGCCTGGTATGGTGCTGGTGCGAATGATGGAAGGGAATTTTCAAACTGCTAATGGTTATGGTCAAAATTGGGGTGTTTATGGTCAACCAAATTTTCTAAATTCGAGGGAGAGGTTCGTCCATCCAAATGTTAGGCCGGTGGTAGGAGTAGACCATGTGGTCACACGTGGGCCTATTAATATTACACGTGGGCCAAGTCTAATGCCGTTTGGTAAAAGACCTCATGATGGATTTCCTCTCCTCAACGTATAAGGTGTGAATTTGGGCCTTCTAATGACCGATCTAACAGTCAATTCATGGGTCAAATGTTTGAGTCACGTGGTAATGTTTCAGCAAGTCCTCGTGTATCGCATGATATTGGTCATAATTTTGGGCCTCATCGACCGGTTCAAATATGAGCCTCGGATGAACAAAATGATTCTAAGCCTAATGCCTATTGTGCTACTGTTAATCCCTCTCAAAAAATTGGTGATTCTGAGATTCCACGGCGCAAAAAACCAAGAGCTCGAGTTTTTGATGCTAATTCTTCTCCGTATGGCTCTTCTCAGTTTGTTGGGCTACCTCCGAGGACTTCTGACTTGCATGCTTCTGACTATTCTGATGCCATAGCTTATGATTCCAGTTTCAACAATGATAATTCATATGTTCCATTACCAGTAGGAAGTGCGACTTGGTGCCCAGTTTCAGGAGCTACTCACCACGTATGTCAGAATACTTCAACACTTAATTCTTCCAATTCGTATACAGGTAACTCTTCACTTAAAATGGGTAATGGAGCTTCTACTAAGATCTCTTCTATTGGGAATTCGATTTTTGCTACAGAAAAGAAAATTCTACACTTATCCAATGTTTTATGTGTGCCTAGCATTCGCAAAAATTTGCTTTCTGTGTCTAAATTTGCTACAAAACAAAGTGTTCTTTGAATTTCACCCTTCCTATTGTGTGGTTAAGGATATCCAGACGCAGAAAATATTAATGCGGGGCCAAGTTCGTGATGGGCTCTACTATTTTTCAGCAAGTTCGATGGATGTTCCTCCTACTGTATAATGCCTCGGTTCATGACAGTTCCCTAAGTAATAATGTCTTTACTTTGTGGCATAGGAGACTAGGTCACCCTTCTTCTACTATAGTCAAATATGTTCTTAATAATGTCATATTTCTTTCTATAAAATTGTGTTGATAAGGTATGTGTAGTGTGTCAGCAAGGGAAATCGCACAAACTACCATTCTCACAATCTCTCACAAAGTACGGTGAGTTATTTGATCTTGTTGTTTCTGATCTATGGGGACTAGCCTCGGTTCCATCTGAAAGAAATTTATACTATGTGCTTTCATTGATATGTGTAGTCGTTTCACGTGGATTTACTTGATTAAACGAAAATCTCAAGCAGATGGTTCAAACTCAGTTTGGGAAATGCATTAAGAAGTTCAAAGTGATTGGGGTGGTGAATTTCGGACTTTGCATCTATTTTAGCCAGTCACAGGATTATTCATCGGTTATCTTGTCCCTACACTTCTGAATAGAATGGGGTCGCTAAACGTAAACATCGTCATGTTGTGGAAACTGGTATTACATTGTTGGCTCAGGCTAGTTTACCTATGGCCTACAGGGGTTATGCCTTTCGCAGTGTTGTGCATCTCATAAATCGACTACCCACTCTAATTTTGAGTGATCAGTCTCCGTATCAACGTTTGTATGGTCATGAACCACAGTATGAACATCTCCGAGTATTTGGGTGATGTTGTTTTCCCTATTTACATCTATTTGTTCGACATAAGCTTGATTATCGATCTCAACCGTCTACGTTTCTTGGATACAGCTCCCAGCATAAAGGTTATTACTGTTTACTACCAGATGGGAAGGTAGTTATTTCTCATCATGTGGTTTTTGCTGAACAAAAGTTTTTGTTTTCTTCCCCTAGTAGTTCTGATGGTCAGTAGTCTCATTCGATGTGCCTTCCTACATATGTTCCCATTGTTAGACCGAGGATGACTCAGAATGGTGAAAATCTGTCTGTCAACTCTATGAATGATAATTGCACTCAAAATTCCAGAGAGACCAGTGCGTTACCATCTGTCTCGAGATCTTCAGAAGACACTAGTGCCTTACGAAATGTATCAAGCACCTCAGTAGATGGATCTCTGGAAGGGGTCGACTGTTGAAGTATGTCCTAATACGAGAGTAAATGGTTCTACTAATACTCATTCCATGGTTACTCGGTTTAAAGCAGGCGTATTTAAACCAAAGATGTTATCTGTAGATATAGCTGATTTTGAGCCCAGTACGATTGAAGAGGCTTTAGCTCATCCTGAATGACGACAGGCAGTTCAAGTTGAGTTTGATGCCTTACTAGCCAATTCTACCTGAGATCTTGTTCCTCTTCCATCTGGTCGCAAAGCAATTGGATGCAAATGGTTGTTTTAAAGTAAAAAGGAACCCTGATGGGTCAATTGATCGGCGGAAGGCACGATTGGTTGCAAAAGGATGTTCCCAAGTGCCGGGATGTGATTTCACAGAGACGTTTAGTCCAGTGGTCAAACCGGTAACTATTCGCACTATTATTTCCATTGCTGTGTCCCGTGGGTGGCAACTCAGGCAAGTTGATGTTAATAATGCTTTTTTGAATGGAGATTTAGCTGATGAGGTTTTCATGCAGCAACCTTTGGGTTATGTTCGGTATGGCTCACATGGTGAACAACTAGTGTGTCGTTCGTGCATGGTTTGACAAATTGAGACAATTTCTTGTTGGTAATGGGTTTGACGTCTCTAGGTCTGATGCTTCCTTGTTTGTCAAAGTTCTTAACAAGCTTACTTTGCATGTTCTTGTTTATGTGGATGACATTATTGTCACTGGAGATTCGTCTGCCGAAATTGATAATTTATTCAGCAACTTAACGACAAATTTGCTCTAAAAGATTTGGGTGAGCTTCATTATTTTCTGGGGGTAGAAGTGAGCAGATCTGCTTCTGGCAGTCTTCATTTGTGTCAGCAGAAATACATTAAGGAACTTCTTAATCGTTGTTCTATGGCTAATGCGAAAGCTGTTCATACACCAATGGTAAGTTCGCCTATGATGTCTAAAGATGAAGGTGAACGACTTGCTGATCCAACTGAGTATCGGAGTCTAGCTGGAGCTCTTCAATATGTTGTCTTAACGCGACCAGATATTTTGTATGCGGTAAATCGGGTATGTCAGTTCATGCATGCACCCACTACAGTACATATGACAGCTTTTAAACATATTCTGCGATATCTACGTGGTACACTCTCTCATGGTCTGGTTTTTCGTCGATCTGATAGACTTTCTTTGGTCGGATATGCGGATGCGAACTGGGATCTTGATTTTGATGATCGCCGATCCACAACAGGATACTGTGCATACTTCGGGAATACCCCTGTCTCATGGTGTTCTAAGAAACAGCAGGTCGTTTCTTGATCTACAGCTGAAGCTGAGTACCGAAGTCTAGCTGCAGCCACTAGTGATATTGCGTGGCTTGTGCTTCTATTGTCAGAATTAAAACTCACTTCTATTGATATTCCTACTGTATGGTGTGATAATACTAGTGCTGTGGCTGTTGCAGCTAATCCAGTTCTGTACTCCAAGTTCAAGCATGTTGAACTTAATTTGTTTTTTGTTCGTGAAAAGGTGGCTAGTGGAGAATTGATTGTTGGTGAAGTTCCGGCCTGTGACCAGGTTGCGGATATTCTTACTAAGCCGTTATCTGTGTCCATGTTTGCTCGTTTTTGTCATATTTCTTCAGGTCGTAGCACTAGAAGAAGCTAGGTGAATGTTTGATATTTAAATACACACGTGATTAGTGTGGCAAATAGGTGGTTAGTCAGTTGTTATTCTGTTATGAGTTTATCTAATCTGTTAGGCATTAGTTGCCTATACAAGCAGTGTAAAAGAAAACAAGATTAATTCACAGATAATACACCATTTCTTTCATAAGTTCTAGTATTCAATATTCTTTCACGCCCCAACGTGTCTAAGAGGATTGCGTCATAGTCAGAGGTATTTTGCCGCACCACTATAGCTGCAAGAAAAGGAACAATATCAATAGGGTCAACCGAAATAAGGAATCTGTCTAACCTTTCTTTGACCATATTTATTCCTTCGCGATTATTGACCCAGGTATACCACCCTTTATCCGTTTTGACATCAACAAGGGCCAAGTCTTCCATAACATCTTGAACTCTTTGAACTCTTCCATAGATGCCCTAGCTTTCTTTCGGCCTCCCTCTTTTTCGACATCATTCACAATAGCATTAAAGTCCCCTCCTACAATCCAGTCATTCCTAACCACATTACCAACACTCCTTAAAATATCCTACGATCTAACTCTCAAACTCGGGTCAGCATTTCCATAGAAACTAGTGAACCTGGTTCTTTTGTGATCCTCCATGACAACTATTGAGTCAATATGGTATTTTGAATATTTTTGAATGGAAACATCAACACCTTCTTTCCAAAGCAAAACAAGCCCGCCGCTACGTCCTTCCGAACTAACCGCCAAGCAGCCCTCTATCCTACGATCGAAATTATTAGTATGCATCTTTGCCTCTCATAAAAACACAGTGTTAGGATCAATCGCAACAAGAATTTGCTTGAGCTCACGAACTGTCGCAGGGTCCCCAAGCCCACGACAGTTCCAGCATAGGATCTTCATTGTTCTTGGCGGTGCTGGTTACCAGCCACCGCCTTACTTGGTGAGCGACCATCGATGAGCTTTCTCCCGAACTTGTCTGTTTGGGTTTTCCTCATTGTTTCCTCTTATTCTTTTCCTTTTACACTTAAATTTCCTAGGGCATCTCTTATAACTTTCGATGGTCGTGTCTCTATTGGTGAGCTAGAAGCAGATTCCTCTTCCACAGCTTTTGCTTTGTCTTTTTCTTTTACCATTGTGAAAGTGTTAACTTCCCCGTTTCCATCCTTTTCACCATTTGACTCATCCCCCGGTTTTTTCTCATTTACAATGACTTTGATTCCGTTCCTCCAGTTGCCCCTGGTTTGAGTTTGCCCTCCTATCTGCACCCTCAGCCATTTCCCTTATTGGAAGCTTTGGTTGTTTGCATCGATTTGCTCCTCTTTCCTATTGCATTTTTTAGTTGAATATCCTATGAGACCACGTATGTAGCAAAACATAGATAACCTTTCATATTTTATTGCGCAAACAACCACAGTTCCATCTCTATCCACAAGATGGACAGCCCTTCGAAGAGGTTTGAGAACGTCGATCTTAACCCTAAGTCTAATGTAGTCGACCCACCCACCATCTTTATCACGCCAATCAATAGCAGCCACTCTCCAATTGCCCTTCCCACCTCAATTACCAGGTGTGTAACACGTCTCATTACCAGGTGTGTTGTAACAGACCAATTTTGACCCTAATCGGAACGGTGGTTTCGGGACCACGAATCCGAGCCTGTGAGATATTATAATATTATGTTTTGTGTGTTATGTGTGTTTTTAGTGAGTGTAAAAATCTCGTAGAAAATTTTAGCTATCTAAGTGTTTAATTTGCTAAGAAGGCTTAAATTGCAAGAAGGATTAATGTAGTGGGCATTAATGAAAAGGGAGCTAAATGAATTGTCCATAAAACATGGGAATTTGCATGTCAAATTCCCCACATTTGAACAAGGTGGGACGGCAAGCATGCATATATGCTCTTTTTTTTATTTTTTGTATGACATTTAGGCATTATTATATTCAAGCATGCTAGGAATATATGCTTTTAATTTATACATATTTTGATTTTAGAAAAAGCATGCTATGAATTATTAAAATAACAAAAAGAAAAAAAAAAAAGAAAAGAGAAGAGTTTCTCATCTTTCATTCATCCTTGCCGATTTCTACCTTGAAGAGAAGAGAAGAACTCCATCTTCCCCATTCGGCCTTGCATGCAATAGATTAGGTAAGGACTATCTTGACATGGCTTGAATTCTTGATTATTTCTCTTTGGAAAACAAGCAAAACTTGTTAAGTTAGTAGGATGAGATTCGGCCATGCATGTGGGAATCAAGATAAGAGTTGAAACTTAGCTTGATAGCCAACCCTTAGATTTTGTTGATTTCTTTAAGCATTAGGGAAAAACAAGTAAAGTTTTGTGATGCCATGCATGATGAAGTTCGGCCATGGGGGGGGAGGGGTTTATGATTTGAGCTGAAAATAAGCTTAGATAGTATAAGAAGAAATAGCTTGAACTCGTAAGAAAGCTTTGTCGATTTTTGGCTTGAAGATACCTTCATATTTGGCCGAATATGGGGTTGAACATTCATGAAAATAATTCCTTCTTGTGTTTGGATGTTCGGCCATCCACATATAATGAAGTTGACCCTAGATTAATTGTTATATGTGATGTGTAATTATTGGGTGAACTAAGTATAAGACTTGAGTACTTGAAGTAAAATAGTGCAAGGAGTAAAATAGATGGAAGGAAGAGTTAAAAAGAATTCTAAGAACCTAAGGGCCATTCGGCCATGTAGAAGAAATCCACATAGGTTGAATTGGAGTAGTTAAATGCATGAAATTGGAGTGGTTATTTAGCTTGTTACTTGGTTGTATGATGAGGAAAATGCATGGGTGTGGAATAGATATATTCGGCCATAGTAGAGGATGAATTGGAGATATTGTAATTGGCTATACATGTATACTTATAAAGTGAATGTATGGCCATAGTTAAGAGATAAGTAAAATTAAGGTACATTAAATGTATGAAGTGAGGATTCGGTTCCTAGTTTGCTTGAATTTAATTTGTGTGTAATATTGTTTTGAGTTGAGTAAAAAGAGATAGGGTGGATATGAACCAAATTTATTTAACATCTTAGATCGGGAACAAAAAGAGAAGGAACAAGATCGAGGCAAAGCAAAGATTATCGAGTAGCCGATTTGCACGGCTTATCGACAACCGAGGTAAGTCCTTTAGTTAAATCATGTCAAAGAGTTAATTATGGTTATCTTGACTATTAAAAATTTATGAATGCTAATGTCTAATTACATCATGGCCGAATGTATGTTGACATATTGGTTGATGATTTAAGTTGAGAATGTGATGGAAATTATTTTGGCTAATGCAAGGTGAATAAGTAAGTTCTTGAGCTACCTTATATCTAAAGATCCTTTACATATCTAGTGAATGATACAAATTGTATAAGCTTGGTATAAAACCATGAATTGGTCGATTGTGATAGTGATGGATTTGATTGACTTCGAATTTATTAAATGCAATGGTAATAAAGGCGTATGATTCGATATGAATAGTGAAAATGTGAAAAGCATGTAAAGATATTTTGACATTCGGGCCTCGAGCCTAGCAGGCCTCGTGCCGGTGTTATCTATCGGGCTTTTATGCCTAGCAGGCCTCGTGCCGGTGTTACCTATCGGGCTTTTATGCCTAGCAGGCCTCGTGCCGGTGTTACTTTTCAGGCTTTTACGCCTAGCAGGCTTGATGCCGGTGATGAAATTTACCTAAGAGGAGTTTAATCCTTGTCAAGACAATTTAGAACTAAATTGTCAAGAATATGGTTCGGGTAAGTATGTGAGGTATGTTATGTTAAATATTACTGGTGCCAAATTGTCATTGATGAATGTGATTTGACGGAAGTCGAGTTTAGACCATGCTATTATGGGGCAATTGATTTGCATGTATAACTGCTATGAAAGAAGGTTATCGAATTATTAATATTTGGCCTTGTGTAAATTATTTACTTAGTTGTTTATGTAGAATGCCATATGTGGATTGTTTTATCTTCATAAATAATTAAATGTTCTAATTTAAATGAGTTGGGACTCACTAAGCTAGTAAGCTTACTCGTGTGAGATGTTTCCTCTGTTTTATAGATTAGGTGCAAGCCACAAGCACATCGGGATTGTTGGAAAGTCGCTCACACTATCAACCTACATTTTGGGTACTCCTTCATTTTGGGTTGGTTTTAAACGAAGGCATGTATAGGATAGGCTTGGTATTGTTTGAGAAAATTTTTCGGTTCATGTGTAAACACTAAAAGAATAGCCATGCGAAAATGGCTAAATTTTTGTTAAGTACGTTGGTGTGATTTGATGTAAGTTGGTTCATGGTGGAAATGTCTATGCATTCCTAAACGAGTTAACCGTATTACTAAGGAAATGGTTGAATATGAATTGAATCCTTGTAAATTGAAGTAAGGAGGTTCGGGTAGAAGCTAGTTATTTTTAAGAATGCATTAAAACAGCTTGTAGCAGCAGCAGTGACGCGAGTTAGGAAAATCACCAAAAATAGGATATATTGAATTTGGAGATGAGTGAATTATGAAATTGAACCTGATTGCGTCTATTTTTATATGGAAGAAATAGAGTAAGCAAAAGATTTTTATATTATGAGATAATTCAGTTTTAGTGAGACCTACTCTGAATGCATTCGCGAGTCACTGTTCTGTTTTGGAAAAATTGTCAAAAATTGTACAAAAATAATTAGGAGCATGGGTTATATGTGTAAAACCCTTATTGAGTCTATTTTTCATTGGTATAAACTAGAACAGTATATGAAAATTGTGCAATGAGATAACTGCAGTTTTATAGGGACAGGTCAGAACTGTCCAGCAGTGTAATAAGGGTAACTTTGATGAATAAACTGTACTAATTGGCCACATGAAAAATTCTAAAAATTATGGTGAATAGATATATGAGTCTACTTTCAAGGAAAATTTACGGATCTGAATTTCGAATTTTGTAACTCGAGATATAGCCGAATTAGTCGGCACAACGCAGTTTGACAGCTTTAAGATTTTCATGTTCTGAACTAGTAGTCAAGTCTAGTAATGCCTCTTGCTCAACTCCGGCGACGGTACCGGGTACGGGGTGTTACATTTGATTGGTATCAGAGCTTACGGTTTAGTCGATTCTAGGACTACCGTGGCGCGTGTGAGTCTAGCTATACATGCCTGTGGTTATATGTTGATAGTGTGGTGACTTCTGACAGCCTGAATTTTTGTTTGGTATAGTAAATGGACTCTGAACCAGAAAGAGCTGTGGCTGATGATGTGGAGAGCGTGGCGCCTGACCGTACCCACGGATCAGCGCCGATAGACTCTCGACCTGTTTCGGGTAGCCACGAAGGAGAAACTAAACAAGCCTTTTATCGGATGATGAACGAATGGTTTGCCCAATTTATTCAAAATAACCCGGCTGTGCCCCAACCTCCGCCCCCGAATAATCCAACTCCGGATCCTCTAGCTCCCCCAGTGATAGATCCAATGAGATCTAGTAGGCCCCCAGTTGACAAAATTCGAAAATATGGGGCCGAAGAATTTAAAGCCAATGACGATGATGATGCTGAGAGAGCCGAAATCTGGCTTGATAACACTATTCGGGTACTTGGTGAGCTGTCTTGTACTCCGATGAATGCTTGAAGTGTACTATATCCTTATTGCGGGACACTGCATATCACTGGTGGAATACACTAGTATCAGTGGTTCCGAAAGAAAAAGTGACATGGGATTTCTTCCAAACTGAATTTCGCAAGAAGTATATTAGTCAAAGATTTATTGATCAAAAACGAAAAGAGTTCCTTGAGCTGAAACAAGGACGAATGACTGTAACGGAGTATGAAAGAAAATTTGTCAGGCTCAGTCGTTATGCTAGAGAGTGTGTCTCTACTGAAGCCATTATGTGTAAAAGATTCGAAGACGGCCTAAATGAAGACATAAAGATGTTTGTTGGCGTTCTTGAAATCCAAGAATTTGTAACTTTAGTTGAGAGAGCTTGCAAAGTTGAAGAGCTCGGGAAGGAGAAGAGAAAGGCTGATACCGAAGCCAGAGATATCCGAAAGAGGTCTTCGGGCAAAGTCTTTCATTCCACGAGCAAGAAGCCTAGAGATGACTACAGCCGACAGAAAACTACTGCAGATCCGCCTAGACGGGATCGACCTCCTATGAGCTCCCGAGCTACCTCGATAGCCAGCGTTGGTAACATTCCACAAAATAGAGCTGAATGCAAGCACTGTGGGAAATGGCACTCAGGAAGTTGTAGATTCCATGATCGGTCTTGCTATAAATGTGGATCGTCAGATCATTTTATCAGAGAGTGTCCGAAGTTAGCTGAGCAGAATGCAGTTCGGAACACTACACCGAGCAACGTGCCAATGCGAGGTAGACCACCCAGACATTCAGGCAATGTAGGTGGTAGCCAGAAAGGAACGAAGAACACTACAGATCGATCTGAGGCTAGAGCTCCGGCGAGAGCATATGCTGCGCGAGCTAGAGAGGATGCTTCCTCCCCCGACGTCATTACCGGTACTTTCACTCTTTTTGATACTACTGTGATTGCACTAATTGATCCTGGTTCGACTCATTCTTATGTGTGTGAAACTTTAAAATTTGGCAAGACTCTGCTAGTTGAGTCTACCGAGTTTGTAATTCGTGTGTCCAACCCTTTGGGTAGATGTGTGCTTGTTAATAAAGTGTGTAGAGGTTGCCCGTTGATGGTTCGAGATTATTGCTTTCCAGCTGATTTGATGTTGTTGCCCTTCGACGAATTTGATATAATCTTGGGTATGGATTGGTTAACTTCACACGAGGCAGTGGTGGATTGCAAAAGAAAGCTTATTAATTTGAAATGCCGAAACGGTGAGACAATCAGAATAAAATCCGGTGATGTAAGTGAGTTGCCTACAGTAATATCCTCAATGGTAGCCCAAAAGTATGTGAGAAAAGGGTGTGAGGCCTATTTGGCTTATGTGCTGGATAATAAAATGTCCGAGAAACTAATGAAATCGGTACCAGTTGTATGTGAATACACCGATGTGTTTCCTGAAGAACTACCGGGCTTACCCCCAGTACGAGAGATTGAGTTCGGCATTGAATTAGTGCCGGATGCGACCCCAATTTCAATAGCTCCGTACCGAATGGCACCTACTGAATTAAAAGAATTGAAAGCGCAGTTGCAAGAATTAACAGAGAGGGGTTTCGCACGACCGAGTTTTTCTCCGTGGGGAGCACCAGTCTTATTTGTGAAAAAGAAAGATGGGACAATGCGAATGTGTATCGACTACCGGCAACTAAATAAGGTGACCATAAAGAATAAATACCCGTTACCTCGAATCGACGATTTATTTGATCAGTTAAAGGGGGCTTCAGTGTTTTTGAAAATAGATTTGAGATCGGGCTATTATCAATTACGGGTCAGAGATTCCGATGTGCCAAAGACGGCATTTCGAACGAGGTACGGGCACTATGAGTTTTTGGTTATGCCTTTTGGGCTTACCAATGCACCTGCCGTTTTTATGGATCTAATGAACCGGGTCTTCCGACGGTTTTTGGATAGGTTTGTAGTAGTGTTTATCGATGATATATTGGTCTACTCCAAAAGTGAAGCGGAACACGTTGAGCACTTGAGAGAAGTACTACAAACCTTGAGAGATCATCGTTTATATGCAAAATTCAGTAAGTGTGAGTTTTGGATGAACGAAGTCAGCTTCCTGGGTCATGTGGTTTCGGTGTCAGGAATTCGGGTGGATCCAAACAAGATAGCAGCTATACTCGAGTGGAAACCACCAAAGAATGTTTCTGAGATCCGAAGTTTCCTGGGCCTCGCGGGATATTATAGACGATTTGAAAAAGGTTTTTCCGTGATAGCTGCACCTTTGACGAGACTACTACAGAAGGATGTCAAATATGAATGGTCAGAAAAATGCCAGAGGAGTTTGAGCAGTTGAAAGCCCTTTTAACCGAGGCTCCAGTGTTGACTCAGCCTGAATCGGGTAAAGAATTTACTATTTTTAGTGATGCATCTTTAAGTGGGTTGGGTTGTGTTCTGATGCAAGAAGGCAAGGTGGTAGCCTACGCTTCAAGACAATTGAAGCCACATGAAAAAAATTATCCAACTCACGATCTGGAGTTGGCAGCCATTGTGTTTGCATTGAAAATTTGGCGTCACTACTTATTCGGCGAAAAATGTCATGTTTACTCAGATCACAAAAGTCTAAAGTATTTAATGACACAGAAAGATCTAAATTTGAGACAACGCCGATGGTTAGAATTGCTGAAAGACTACGAATTAGTGATTGACTACCATCCGGGGAAGGCTAATGTTGTTGCGAATGCGTTGAGTCGAAAATCATTATTTGCTCTGCGTGCATTAAACGCACGGATGACGATGTCTGAGGATGGTTCGATCATAGCCGAGCTACAAACAAGACCGATGTTTATTCAGCAAATTTGCGAGGCACAGAAAGTTGACGAAAAGTTAGTAGCTATTCGGGTTCAGTGTGAGAACGCTACAGAATCAGACTTCCAGATAGATGCAAATGACTGTTTGAAGTATAAAAATCGATTGTGTGTTCCAATGAACTCAGATTTGATACAGATGATTCTGAGTGAGGCTCATAATGGCCGAATGTCGATACACCCGGGTAGCACAAAAATGTATAACGATTTGAAGCAGTTTTATTGGTGGCCCGGCATGAAACGGGACATATCTGAGTTTGTCTCCAAGTGCTTAATCTGTCAACAAGTGAAAGCTGAGCACCAGGTACCCTCCGGATTACTTCAGCTGATTATGATACCCGAATGGAAATAGGATAGAATTACTATGGATTTTGTATCCGGTCTTCCTATGACACCGAGTAAGAAAGATGCCGTTTGGGTTATCGTTGATAGACTGACTAAATCAGCTCATTTTGTGCCGGTACGTACCGACTATTCACTTGACAAACTTGCCGAATTGTATGTGTCGCAGATTGTAAGACTGCACGGTGTGCCGAGTTCCATTGTTTCAGATAGAGACCAAGATTTACCTCGCGATTCTGGAAGAAATTGCAAGATGCATTAGGTACTAAACTTCATTTTAGTACAGCCTTCCATCCGCAAACAGACGGCCAGTCTGAGCGAACCATTTTGATACTTGAGGACATGTTGAGGTGTTGCGTTCTCGAGTTCGAAGGTACCTGGGAACGATACTTACCTTTGATTGAGTTTGCTTATAATAATAGTTTTCAATCTAGCATAAAAATGGCACCTTATGAAGCCTTATATGGTCGAAAATGTCGCACACCATTGTATTGGACTGAGCTCAGTGAGAATAAGATACACGGGGTTGATTGGATTAAGGAAACTGAACAGAAGGTGGTGGTAATTAGAAGTAATTTGAAAGCTGCTTCGGATCGTCAAAAGTCCTATGCCGATTTAAAACGCAAGGACATTGAATTTCAGGTCGGAGATCGGGTATTCTTGAAAGTTTCTCCGTGGAAGAAAATACTCCGATTCGGTCAGAAAGGCAAGTTGAGTCCGAGATTTATTGGACCATATGAAGTCATCGAGCGTATAGGGCCTGTGGCTTATCGATTGAAATTGCCCCTTGACTTAGAAAAGATACACAATGTATTCCACGTTTCGATGCTCCGCAGATATAGATCGGATCCGTCCCATGTGATCACCCCATCAGAAATTGAAATTCGATCTGATTTGACCTATGATGAAGAACCGATCCGTATCTTAGCTTGGGAAACCAAAGAGCTGAGAAATAAAAGGGTTCCATTAGTAAAGGTTTTATGGAATCGTCATGGAGTTGAAGAGGCTACGTGGGAGCCTGAAGGGTCAATGAGGCAACAATATCCGAACTTATTTAACGGTAAGATTTTCGGGGACGAAAATCCTTAAAGGGGGGAGTTGTAACAGACCAATTTTGACACTAATCGGAACGGTGGTTTCGGGACCACGAATCCGAGCCTGTGAGATATTATAATATTATGTTTTGTGTTTGTTATGTGTGTTTTTAGTGAGTGTAAAAATCTCGTAGAAAATTTTAGCTATCTAAGTGTTTAATTTGCTAAGAAGGCTTAAATTGCAAGAAGGATTAATGTAGTGGGCATTAATGAAAAGGGAGCTAAATGAATTGTCCATAAAACATGGGAATTTGCATGTCAAATTCCCCACATTTGAACAAGGTGGACGGCAAGCATGCATATATGCTCTTTTTTTTATTTTTTGTATGACATTTAGGCATTATTATATTCAAGCATGCTAGGAATATATGCTTTTAATTTATACATATTTTGATTTTAGAAAAAGCATGCTATGAATTATGTTAAAATAACAAAAAGAAAAAAAGAAGAGTTTTCTCATCTTTCATTCATCCTTGCCGATTTCTACCTTGAAGAGAAGAGAAGAACTTCATCTTCCCCATTCGGCCTTGCATGCAATAGATTAGGTAAGGACTATCTTGACATGGCTTGAATTCTTGATTATTTCTCTTTGGAAAACAAGCAAAACTTGTTAAGTTAGTAGGATGAGATTCGGCCATGCATGTGGGAATCAAGATAAGAGTTGAAACTTAGCTTGATAGCCAACCCTTAGATTTTGTTGATTTCTTTAAGCATTAGGGAAAAACAAGTAAAGTTTTGTGATGCCATGCATGATGAAGTTCGGCCATGGGGGGGGAGGGGTTTATGATTTGAGCTGAAAATAAGCTTAGATAGTATAAGAAGAAATAGCTTGAACTCGTAAGAAAGCTTTGTCGATTTTTGGCTTGAAGATACCTTCATATTTGGCCGAATATGGGGTTGAACATTCATGAAAATAATTCCTTCTTGTGTTTGGATGTTCGGCCATCCACATATAATGAAGTTGACCCTAGATTAATTGTTATATGTGATGTGTAATTATTGGGTGAACTAAGTATAAGACTTGAGTACTTGAAGTAAAATAGTGCAAGGAGTAAAATAGATGGAAGGAAGAGTTAAAAAGAATTCTAAGAACCTAAGGGCCATTCGGCCATGTAGAAGAAATCCACATAGGTTGAATTGGAGTAGTTAAATGCATGAAATTGGAGTGGTTATTTAGCTTGTTACTTGGTTGTATGATGAGGAAAATGCATGGGTGTGGAATAGATATATTCGGCCATAGTAGAGGATGAATTGGAGATATTGTAATTGGCTATACATGTATACTTATAAAGTGAATGTATGGCCATAGTTAAGGAGATAAGTAAAATTAAGGTACATTAAATGTATGAAGTGAGGATTCGGTTCCTAGTTTGCTTGAATTTAATTTGTGTGTAATATTGTTTTGAGTTGAGTAAAAAGAGATAGGGTGGATATGAACCAAATTTATTTAACATCTTAGATCGGGAACAAAAAGAGAAGGAACAAGATCGAGGCAAAGCAAAGATTATCGAGTAGCCGATTTGCACGGCTTATCGACAACCGAGGTAAGTCCTTTAGTTAAATCATGTCAAAGAGTTAATTATGGTTATCTTGACTATTAAAAATTTATGAATGCTAATGTCTAATTACATCATGGCCGAATGTATGTTGACATATTGGTTGATGATTTAAGTTGAGAATGTGATGGAAATTATTTTGGCTAATGCAAGGTGAATAAGTAAGTTCTTGAGCTACCTTATATCTAAAGATCCTTTACATATCTAGTGAATGATACAAATTGTATAAGCTTGGTATAAAACCATGAATTGGTCGATTGTGATAGTGATGGATTTGATTGACTTCGAATTTATTAAATGCAATGGTAATAAAGGCGTATGATTCGATATGAATAGTGAAAATGTGAAAAGCATGTAAAGATATTTTGACATTCGGGCCTCGAGCCTAGCAGGCCTCGTGCCGGTGTTATCTATCGGGCTTTTATGCCTAGCAGGCCTCGTGCCGGTGTTACCTATCGGGCTTTTATGCCTAGCAGGCCTCGTGCCGGTGTTACTTTTCAGGCTTTTACGCCTAGCAGGCTTGATGCCGGTGATGAAATTTACCTAAGAGGAGTTTAATCCTTGTCAAGACAATTTAGAACTAAATTGTCAAGAATATGGTTCGGGTAAGTATGTGAGGTATGTTATGTTAAATATTACTGGTGCCAAATTGTCATTGATGAATGTGATTTGACGGAAGTCGAGTTTAGACCATGCTATTATGGGGCAATTGATTTGCATGTATAACTGCTATGAAAGAAGGTTATCGAATTATTAATATTTGGCCTTGTGTAAATTATTTACTTAGTTGTTTATGTAGAATGCCATATGTGGATTGTTTTATCTTCATAAATAATTAAATGTTCTAATTTAAATGAGTTGGGACTCACTAAGCTAGTAAGCTTACTCGTGTGAGATGTTTCCTCTGTTTTATAGATTAGGTGCAAGCCACAAGCACATCGGGATTGTTGGAAAGTCGCTCACACTATCAACCTACATTTTGGGTACTCCTTCATTTTGGGTTGGTTTTAAACGAAGGCATGTATAGGATAGGCTTGGTATTGTTTGAGAAAATTTTTCGGTTCATGTGTAAACACTAAAAGAATAGCCATGCGAAAATGGCTAAATTTTTGTTAAGTACGTTGGTGTGATTTGATGTAAGTTGGTTCATGGTGGAAATGTCTATGCATTCCTAAACGAGTTAACCGTATTACTAAGGAAATGGTTGAATATGAATTGAATCCTTGTAAATTGAAGTAAGGAGGTTCGGGTAGAAGCTAGTTATTTTTAAGAATGCATTAAAACAGCTTGTAGCAGCAGCAGTGACGCGAGTTAGGAAAATCACCAAAAATAGGATATATTGAATTTGGAGATGAGTGAATTATGAAATTGAACCTGATTGCGTCTATTTTTATATGGAAGAAATAGAGTAAGCAAAAGATTTTTATATTATGAGATAATTCAGTTTTAGTGAGACCTACTCTGAATGCATTCGCGAGTCACTGTTCTGTTTTGGAAACATTGTCAAAAATTGTACAAAAATAATTAGGAAGCATGGGTTATATGTGTAAAACCCTTATTGAGTCTATTTTTCATTGGTATAAACTAGAACAGTATATGAAAATTGTGCAATGAGATAACTGCAGTTTTATAGGGACAGGTCAGAACTGTCCAGCAGTGTAATAAGGGTAACTTTGATGAATAAACTGTACTAATTGGCCACATGAAAAATTCTAGAAAAATTATGGTGAATAGATATATGAGTCTACTTTCAAGGAAAATTTACGGATCTGAATTTCGAATTTTGTAACTCGAGTTATAGCCGAATTAGTCGGCACAACGCAGTTTGACAGCTTTAAGATTTTCATGTTCTGAACTAGTAGTCAAGTCTAGTAATGCCTCTTGCTCAACTCCGGCGACGGTACCGGGTACGGGGTGTTACATGGGTAGTATCGCACTAAATTGTTATTAATGGTTAATCAAGTAAAAATTTTAAGCCGAATAGAGGTTTGAGATAGACAGATCCGTTGAGTCCATATTTGTTCCTATTTTACAGTAGGGTCTTTCGGCCCTGATGAGACTTGCCCAGAAATATAGATTGTTGAAGGGTGCAAAAGTGTGTTGGAGAGGACCACAAATAACCCATCTGATGTGCAAATGATTGCATTCTATTCAGGGAGACAACTAGCAGAGGAGCTAATATTATAAAGGGCATCCTTAGGGAATAAGAAGAAAGTTTGGGACAGTGTATTAATTTCGATAAATCTACTAATTTATTCAACAATAACATATCAGATCAGGATATGCAGTTTGTTTCATAGATTCTTTGTAATAGCTCGATTTTGACCCTAATTGGAATAGTGGTTTCGGGACCACAAATCTGATTCTGAAAAATATTTTAATGTTATTTTCTGTGTTTATTATGTATGAATTTGTTTTTGTGAAATTTTTGTGTTTTGATTTCGTCGTTTAAGTGTCCGATTAAATAAAAGGACTTAATCGCGTAAAATGTGAAATTGGCTAATTAATGTGTAAGTGCTAATTTGATGATGTCTTTATAATGTAAAGTCCTTAAAAGGTAATTAGCCCACTATTAATGATAGTGGATAGCAATGATTAAGAATGACCTTATTATATATGTTTTATATATTAATTAATAAAGGTTAATTTAGTAAAATAATAATAAGTTTATATATGTTATAATATATATCACAAAATTTAAAAGCCATGTTCTCATCTTCTTTGACTGAAACTAAAGAAAAGAAAAAGAAAGAAATCTAAGCTAGGTTCGACCATCTTTGAAGCTTGATTCAAGGTTAGTTTTTGTTCGGTTTTTGATAATTTTTACGTTTTTGCAATCGTTGCTTCGAATACTTCAAGACCCATGCTTGAATTTTTTATTTTGATGAAGATTTTAAAATGTGACATTGATGAGCTTATGAGTTTTATGATGATAGTTGACGAACTATGAAATATATGTGTTAGATTAATATGTTTTGTCTTTGGATTCTTGATGAAGTTGAGTAATTTGGACTACATTGTGAAAATAATATTTTGAGGGACTAAAATGTGAAAAAAAATGAAATATATGGACTTGTGTGGAGCTTGTGACTATTCGGCCTAAGCATGTTATATAAAATTTTGTGTATTTTGTATTTTATGCAATAGGGACTAAATTGTAAAAAGTGTAAAATGTCAGGGGTAAAATGGTAATTTGCCCATTTATGTGTTTTTGGATTTAATTGAATGAATGTTTGTTTAAATTAGTTAAATTTGAATTTATTTAGATCAAGAACGGAAGAAAACGGAATTAGATCGGGAGAAATCGAAATTAGTCGAATAGTCGATTAAACCGTCCGACAATATCCAAGGTAAGTCTATAAGCATTTAAATGTTGTTAAACTTGAGAATATATAAATGTTATGTGATGAAATGTTATTCGATTATATATGTATTTTGGTCGAATGTAATTTGAGATATGTAACTATGTTTCGAGCTCGTTTCGATCGAGATTAAATGTCTGAAAGTCCTGTACGAACCCTAGGAATAGATAGGCTACATATGTCATGACATAGGATTTCGATATGTGTTTTCATGTAAGACCACGTCTGGGACGTTGGCATCGACTTGTGTTTACGTGTAAGACAATGTCTAGGTCATTGGCATCGTAGTTGACTCGTGTAAGACCCTGTCTGGGACAGTGGCATCGATATGTGATTACATGTAAGAGCACGCCTGGGACGTTGGCATTGTACGAGCCTTCCGACTATTCGCGTATCCTTTTTAATTTCGAACGGTTCAATGGGCAATGTTAAGTGAAGATCGAATGTGAAATCGAATAAAAAAGTGCAGGTATGTGCTTATCCTAAGTTGTGAAAATAAGGTAAGTTGGATGTTAAATTGATTGTATAAATGTTTAAGTTATAAATGTGAATTAGGTGTATGCATATGTGATTGTGTATATTCGACCAAATGAGGTATATGTGATATTAATTGTGAGATTTATTTATGTTCATGTGTATTTAATCATTTATCCATATGATATATATATATATGTATGATTTAAATGATAACTTTGTAATTGAGGATATGTATATTCAGCCTTATTAGCTTAGTGTTAATATACAATTGTTGATATATATTTGCTTATGACTTACTAAGCTTAAATAGCTTACCGTGGGTGTGTTTTTGTTTACCTCTGTTTTATAGATTTTTGGAGTCACGTTACGAGCTCGGGGATCGTCAAAGAAGTCCGTCACACTATCGACTCTTTTTGGTATTTTGTTAAGTCTGAATTTGATCTTATGGCATGTATAGTATAGGTGAAATGTTTGATTTTGGGATGTATATATAAATAGCCATGCGAAAATGGCTTAATTTCCATACTTGTGTTCGGATTGGTTTAAAAATGGCTTGTCCATGATAATTTTGTTTAAGTTGGGTTTTTCTTTTCTTTTCTTTTCTTTTTTTTTTGTGCTTTTGAATGGGTACTTGATGTGTTTAATTTTTATGCTCGAATTTGACTACATTTTATCATGATTTGAGCTTGCATTCGAATTAGTTATTCAAATTACATGTATGTAATAAATTTGGTTTATGTAGAGTTGAATAAAAAGGTGATATTTAGTTATATGTTTCGGCAATAAGATTAATGTTGGATGTTAGTTGAATTAAGATTATGTTATGTGATAATTAGGTATTTAGAAATATTGTATATACATGTGGTGCATTTAAAGTATATTTGATTTGAAAATGTAAGTGATTATATGATTCAGTTTTGGTGTTCATATTTATATTGATAAGTATATGTTTTAGAGAATATTATGAAAACATAAATATGCTATTGTTTGAGTGTTATAATGACCGAGTATTTATTAATTAGTTTTGTAGTGATAATGAAATATGGATGTTCAGAAATGGTTCATTTGGAGTACACACATGTGCAAGCTTGTAATAATTAAATAAGTATGTTTTGGTCTTATAGAATGATGTGTAGTCGTCTTTTAAATGAGCTTAAGGTTAGTAAATAAGGTACATGATAAAGTTGAGTAATATTAGTTAATTGAGAGATGCATGTTTTAGATCTAACTTTTATAGACATTAATGGTTTAGTTGTTTTGAGTACATAGTAAATGGATAATGAAGAACATGATTTATGCCTAAAGTCGGTTGGTGATTTGATTATGTATTTGTATTTTAAATACGGTAAATTAGGCATATGAAATGGTGCATTATTTTGTGACTTGAATAAATGTATATAGTATATTTGATTATGGTTCTATAATGATAATGCCGCATATGATTTTGGTTTAGTGAATGCATGTATATTATCATGAAATAAAAGGTCATATATATATATATGTGTGTGTGTGTGTGTGTGTGTGTGTGTTCGGTTTTAATTCAGTTGAATTTTGAGATAAAATCCGTAAATGCTGTGTGAATACATAAATATATTTTAATATGATTTAAGTGATTATATGATTGTATAAAGGTTGTGACTTGTCTGGTAATGCCTCGTAACCCCATTCCGGCAACGAATACGGGTTAGAGGTGTTACATTCTTACTATTAGTGGACCTAGAGAAATATTTGGGGCTATCGAATATAGTGGGTAGAGGTAAACGGTAGGCTTTCCCTGCCCTAAAGGATAGAATTAGGAAAATGATAAGCGGGTGGAGCATTCAACATCTTCACAAGGAGGTAAGGAGGTGTTTATAAAATCTATTTTGAAAGTGATTCCTATGTATTCTATGTTCTGTTTTTTATTACCAAATCCTTTGTGTGCGGTGTTAGAGAGTATTATTTGGAATTTCTGGTGGCAAAAAATTATTAGAAAATGTGGAATTCATTGGTGTGAATGGAGGCATTTATGCGAATTAAAAGAGAATAGAGGTATAGGCTTTTGTAGTCTAGCAAAGTTTAATTTGGCTTTGCTTGCAAGGCAAGGATTGAGACTTATTAGTTATTCGAATTCATTACTTGTTAGATCGTTAAAAGCAAAATATTTTCTAAATACAGATTTTCTAAACTTGAGTTTAAAGAATCTACCTTCGTATACCTAGAAAAGTTTGTGAACAAAGAGTCTTCTTTTTTCGAGTTTGTGTTTGAGAGTAGGCATAAGTAGAGCAGTATTGGTTAGGGACGATGTCTGGATTCTTGTGAGTTTTAATTATAAAATTCAGCAAACAATGAATAATCAAAACATACAAACTGTGGTATACTTGATCAATCCAATTACAAGGAAATGAATAGAAAAGTTGGTTCAGACTACATTAGATGAGGTGGATGCAAAATGAATTTTGTGTATTCCCTTGGCGTAGATTCAACGGATAATTTTCGTGTCTGGAGAGGTAAGGCATCAGGAGAGTATATTATTCGTAGTGCTTATAGACTGTTATTATAAGGGATTCAATGAGCAAAACGTAATGGGATTCATCAAACCCACTCCTCACTTAACAAGAAACTTTGGCTATTGGAATTCCAAAAATATAAACATAATAGTTTAGAGTATTTCTAAGAATTTTGTGCCTACTTTTTCTAATTTGTGTTGTAAATATCCAGTTTGAAAATGGTTTTCTTGCACAACGAAAAATTAAAATTTTGAAAACCGACTCGGTTTGTGCTATTTATAGTAATAAACCTTAACTGAATTCATACTTGTGTTGTAACACCCCAAACCCGGCCTATACGTCACGACCGGATCTGGTATGTCACAGGGAAAGGTTGTTTAAAAGAACTTTTGGACTTTAAAGAGATATCGCAGTTTTGATAACTTTTTGTTTAGTACTTCCATTTTAAGGGATAGTTAAAAATATTGTTTGAGAATATCTTACCACTTCTTATTAAAACAACTAGGAGTTGAAAACGGGCTTATTTTGTAAAACCGAGCCTAGAAAATTTCTATAAGGTGACAATTGAAACCAATGTTGAGGACGTGACCTTTGAAAATAATATTTGTAGTACTAAGAAAATCCCAAGTTTAGTTATTTATTGTTTGTGGTCCGTACGTTAATATTTTGGAAAACCGTTAGTTACGTTTTTAAGAAAACCTCATTTCCGACAGTTTATAACACATATACAAAATCAGCATTAAATCAAAACCCCAAAAATAAAGTTAAAGCGCCCTTATTACAAATTAAAATCCCGAATTTAAATAAGTTCAAAATAAAGTATGAAGTTTACGAAAGAAACAGTAATGCATGGCCACCTCAAGTCTGCAGCGGCTCTAACCTACGATCTAGTGATTACCTACAAAAATCAGCAGAGGGGTGAGTCACCGAGACTCAGTGTGTAGATCCTCGTATAACGCAAACTGGGCCTTAAGCCCACAGATGCACATTGGGCCTTAGCCCACTCAATATAGCATATATCACATGTATGCAATGCAGCCCAGCCCAACCTAGTTTTCCATCCTCTACACACCAGAATCATCCAAACACCCGTGGCATTATGCCACTGTGGTTCTTGACCACCGTGGTCCTAGACCACTCGTGACAAAGTCATTAAAATATATAATCGTGGGGCCAACCCACCGTGGTCTCAGACCACCGTGACGATCTCTGATAAGTTTATGTATACGTGAGGCCAACCCACTGTGGTCTTAGACCACCGAAACGAGTCACTAATATACATATATGTCATTTCAACCACTGTGTTTTATAGACCACTGTGACCATAGTCACTTAATTCACACTTCCCTTTCCGTTCAATCCCGAGCCCATGCTCATGTCATCATGCTAAATATGAATGCAACATACTATTAGTGTGTAACAGTAATTATTTCATACATGCATATAATCAAAAATATCATCATAACAGAACTTACTCGGTTCCTACCTTACCCACAAGGGTATCCCGACTGTCGATACAGTCATTTCGGCTTTCAGCCAATGCAGTTAATAATTCAAACAGTAAAGAAGCGTGTGAGTAATACACACAATCATGCTAATCAACTCCTAAGGGCATAACAGTAATTTTACCCACCAAGGGTATTTCGATAATTTACCCTTCCAAGTGTATTTTCGTGATTCTGCATCTAATGACCTTTCCGAAGGTCTAATGCCGCCCCGAGCGACTCGGCTACCATTCTTGGTCATTACCGGACTATTGGGCCTAAAACCCGATTTCGGCCCATTTGGGCCCACACGCCCGTGTAGCACACCTAGCACAAATCTAGCCACGTATATGAGATTCACCTAGTCTAATCCAATATATACTACACAATCACACAATTTACTCATATGGGCCCACAGGCCCATTGGGCCCACTTCGACCCATCGTGGCCCAAGCAGCCACAACCCACAAGAACACTACTGATAGCCTCAACTATCATGTCGAAGCCCCCATACATGCACTCGCACGCTCGTGTGGCTACCATTTCCATGTGACCGGCATTTTGGCATTTGCCACTCTATAGCTAGAGTAGAGAAGTACACACTGATAGGAGTCTGAAGCTAATCCGCGCTCCGTCCGCTCCTATGCCCAAACACCCACCAAGGTATATTCACTCTCCTCATAGAATGCTCTATATATAGCTAGCTTCTCACCTTCCTTCTTTGTATCTTTTCGATGTGGGATCCCTCTGTTAGTAGAGTTTAAATCCAACTCAAACTCTTGCCGTCCAGTCCGCAAAATAAATACTCCTTTGCTTGTCATGAGATTCGAACCCAGGCTGTCCTGTAGCATAACCCACGCCGCTAGCCACTAGGCCACAAGCTCCTCTTGTGTCTAAAACCATGGGCAACTAAATATAAATCTATGGCCAAATTCTAAAGTCTATTTAAAAAGAAAACCAAAATGCAAGAGCCAAGACTTGAACCTTGGACCTCCTTCCTTCCTTGTGGCGTCATCCCCTTGTCTCTTATGTAGCGTCACTTTGCCACTACACCACAAACTCCACTTGTGTCATTTTTCTCCACATTTTATTCTTAAAGCCTACCTACCAACTTCCAGGGTTTTTTTCACCTAAAACCAAAATTTCCCTAAAGCCAAAGTTTGAACCCGGGACTTCATAGAAGCCCCCTAACCTTCCAAAATCACTTACCTAATAGGTCCAACTTGCACTAATGCGGATCTCTTGGTCTCTAAAATTTAACCGCTCCTACGCCCGAGGCCCAATTCTCCCAAGCCCAAATTCGGGATGTTACATGTGTTTTTGGCTTAGCAGACTATTTTTGTTCCCAGCTTTCAACCAAATGATCTTCTCCGCTATTCTCGTACCATGAATTGCTTTGAGTGTGGGCTCGAACCAATTGAATTGAAACACATAACTAGAAAAAGTTTTCTCTTTTTTTTTTTTTTGGTGAAAACGAAAATTCTCTCTTCTTAATAGGAACTGGTACAATTGATATTCTACAAAAATATATTTAAAAGTTGAGAATAAACTCTCTCTATTTTTTTTCCAAAATAAGAATATCTCAAAAGTTTTATGTATAGCTCTATCTGTAACATCCCATTTTCACTGATGTCAAAAAATTGGTTTCGAGACCACGATTCTGATCAGTCAGTCAGTCAATAGTTTATTCTTTATTTAATATTTATATAGTTATTATAGTGTCGTATTAAACTTTGGTTAGAAAATTTTAACGTTTAGATAGTTAATTAAGTAAAAATGGCTAAATCGTAAAAGTTACAAAAGTTAATTTTTATAAGTTAAATTATATTATATAGTTATAAAACCCTGAATTAAGGACTTAATGGTAAATCTACCAAATTGAAGTATAGTGGGTGATTAGTTGATAGGTTTTGTGTGAAATTTGATTAAATAACCAAGGTTAAAATGGTAATCTAATAAATTAACTAAAAACAAAAGATAACAGAACATGTTTTCATCTTTATTTTTCATCACCCATTGATAGTAAGAGGAGAAAAACACCATTTTTGAGTTCTTAACTCTCGGCAAAGCTCTAATTGGGTGCATGTAAGTGTTTTTCAACCCATTTTCATTATTTATATGTTTCTTACATCGTTGTAGCTTAATCTAGCTAACTCGGGGACTAATTCGTAAAATCTTTAAATGTTTAGAATTATGCCAAGGATGAATTTGTGATGTTTTTGAAGTTTGTTGTTATGTTATTAAGCTTGATAGTTAAATAGAACTATTTTGTAAAGTGATTTTTGTTAGTTTTAAGTTAAAGGATTAAATTGATAAAATATTAAATTAGGCATGAAGTTCTTGTAAAATTTTAATAAACATGGGATGTAATGGTATAAGATAACATTCGGCTAGCATGAAGCTGGTGCAATTTTGATAGATTTGGAAGTTTCGGGTTTAGGGATTAAATTGAATAAAAGGTCAAAGTCTAGGGTAAATGTGCAAAATGAAGATTAAGGGTCAAATATGCGAATTTAAATTTTTATGTTTTAAAATTGATTAATTGAATAAAATTATTATATTTAGATCAAGAAACGGATCAGTTGGTTGATAATCGTAGGAAGGAAAAGTCATTGAGTAGTCGTTGTCGAACGTTGATAGCTATTGTATTTTGGTAAGTTCATATTACGTTTATTATGTTTATTAATGTCTTAATTAATTATGTGTTTGGTTATATGAATTTGAATGATGTTTGATCTATTGAATGGTAATGAAATGGAAAGATTATAGTTTGAAAGGTAAAGCTGGAGCATAGAATGATCTCGGTAAAATAGGATAAGCTCAAGTGAACTTAGTGAATAGCTAGGATACAAATGACATATCAGTAGGGTGTATCAAGCACTAGTTTCCAGTGATTACAGTATTAGGTACTTTGTACCGGTGTTACAGTATAAAGCACTTTGTTTTTGTGTTAAATTTATCTGGTACTATGTATCAGTGATCCTACATGTGTTTCGGATTCTCTGAAGCTTGTGTTTGAAGCATCGTGTATCGGTTAATTTCATTTTGTCAGCTTGTGTGAGCATTAACCTCCCACGTATCTGAAGCCAATTTACTATTATTCTCCAGGCAAAATAGTTAACTATTGAAATAGAAATGGAATGGGATGATATAATGGATTATATTTGTTTGATTATATCGTGGTATGTGAATCTTAACATGATATGAATTATTCAGATTTAGTCATTTCATATAGTTGGAATGATGAAACAAGACAAAAGAATACTTATTCTATGTTATGTATGATTCATAAATTAAATTGATAGGCATGTGATGTTTTATTTTATGAAATTACTAAGTTTTATATAAGCTTACTCTATTTGGTTTTTCTTCTTCGTAAATTTTCAGACTTTTGTTGTCGATTGGAACATCGTTTGAGATCAAAGTATCTGACAACTCTTTTGGTAGTTATTTGTTTATTTCGACCCGATTATAAGTAGCATGAAAATAGGTTTCAGTATGTTTATGTTATTAGGTAACTTGGTGATGACTTGTGTCATTTGGGATGCAATTTTTTATTTGGTATTTTGGTATCTTGAAATGGTAACTTTTCATTTGATGCCTTTATTGATGAGATGTTGTTGAAATGGTCATTTTGGTTTTGGTAATTTATGAACTTATGATGGAGTATGTTTGCATTTGAAAGTTTAGTATAAATGGATGATTTTGGCATATGGTATTTTGGACTTGGTTGATGATTGAATAAGGTGGATATGTTGATTATGTCTTGGTTTGGATAGTTTTTGTTTAAACTTGAATTGTTGTGCCATTGAGGGCATATTGGTTAGGCACATAGGTTGAATGTGAATTTGCATATTTTGGCATTTTTTGGTACATTTTGAATAGGTTTATGTGGTGGTAAATGCATGGCTTGGAGTTTAAGAAATTGTGGGTGATTTGGGTTGTGTTTGAACGTATTTTGAGCACACACGACCTGTGGCACGGCCTACCACACGGCTGTGTGTCCTGCATGGTTGCATTACACGACCGTATGGCCTCTTTGATATCTGGCGTAGGTTTATCCACACGATCTTAGAGAGTTACACGGCCTGGCAACACGACCATGTGACCTTGAGTTACACGGGCAAAAATTGTTACACGGTTTGGCCACACGGCTATGTTCTTAAGCCACACGTGCTGAGCTCTATCAAATGGCCTGGCCACACAGTCGTGTGACCCATGTTTTCACTCTTTACTCAAACTTTTGTAAAAGTTTCATTTCAATTTAGAATTGTTCCTGGTTTGTTTTAAACATTCCGTGAGCTCAAATTAAGTCCTATTTTGGTTTAATAACATGGAAAATGATAGGAAATGAATTTTTTTGGTTATTTTTTATTGAATTGTGAATTATGTCAAAATTGTATAGTTGTAATAACTTATAGCTCGAGTTAGGTGACTGGACCGAGTATAGGGTGTTACATTTAGTGGTATTGGAGCTACGGTTTAATCAATTCTAGGACTAAATATAGCATGTATTGAGTCTAGAAATACATGCCACTTTATACAATGTGATAGTGTGATGACTCCTGATCAATTTAACTTGTTTTCTTATAGGTTAAAGATGTCAACTTATTTCAATCGATTACATCCCGGTGATGCATAGAGTAATATTCCAACCACTGATGAAAGGGCTGCTCATAATGTACTTGAGTTTCAAGAGCCTAGAGATGAGGCTCACAATTCCTTTTTAAATATGATGCACGACATTTGTGATGCATATTTGAGAGCCAATCCCGTAGCTCGACAACCTCCACCCCCTCATCCCCAAAGCCCTATATGATCGAATACTCATAAAATTTCTATTGATAAATTCTGAAAATGTAACACCCCTAACCTGTCTCTGTCACCAGATTAAGGTTACAGGATGTTACAACAGTTAACAATTCCAATAATGCATCAAAACAATTCAGAGATCAATTTAAACATCATAAATCAAAAACCATTCAGTAATCATAGCATACATATGAAAATGAGACTTAAATTGAGGTCACGAAACCCAAAAATTGGTTTACAAACAAGTAGGGACTAATATGAAACAAAATAAAAAAAATGGTAAAAATTTACCAAAAACAGGGGTCACACAACTGTGTGACAGAGCCCATACTGTGTGGCTCAAAAACATGGCCGTGTGGCCAAACTGTGTCTGTGTAACTTAGGGTCACACCTGTTCCAAAATCAAATAGGCGACATGGTCGTGTTGGGTGACCACGTGGCAAACCGTGTCAGAGGCCATGTACACCTAAAATACCTTCAAAACTAAGTTATTTCACCTACAATATCTTAGGTCCTGAAGCCATACCATTTGCATGCATTTTTTTCTATTAATAACACACCAAAACATGCCAAAATATACCAAATAACACCAACCTAAGTGCCTAACCAATATGGCATCATTGGCACCACAATTTAAACATTAAAACCACTGCACATTCATCATTCACTAAATCCAAATCATATACCTACCAACTAAACCATAGCATCTTATCACATCCATAACCAAACTCACAAAACATGATTCAATCTACTCATATGCATATATGGACATACTTACCAAAAGTGCCAATTAAATAACATTTCAAAATCATTACATAACCAAAATATAAAACAACATGGATATATACATTTATACTTTTAAAACTCCTAGTACATGCCATTAATAACCTAATAAAATGACCAAAGTTTCTACTGAGTCTTTAAACGGAAAGTGTGAGATCCGACTTGAATTTCTAGCCAACATAAACTTCTGATGATCTACAAGACATCAAACACAACAGATATAAGCAAATCATTGCTTAGTAAGTTCGTATTACTTTCACTTACTTCAAAGGTTGTAACTTAAACATTTCGCAATTAAATTCACAAATAAGGTCATGGGTTCCTTTATTTCCTATACAAACCACAAATCTCACAAGGTTAGTGAGTTCACATATACGAAACATATAACATCATCATATCATAAAATATTACAAGTAAACACATTTAAAACTCAAATAAACCATCACATATTCATTTAACAAATCACATTTCATTTCAAATATCCATATCCAATGTCCCCTTTCATATATCTATTTATTTATAACCATTTCGTATAACCATTTCATATAACCATTTTCGTTTATGCAGTTTTCACCCAATGAACCAAAATGAAATAACGATGGATACACAAGAACAATGCTCACATGAGCTGTGAAATGGGCCTGCTCATACGAGCTATGGGCCAGGATGTTAGGCTACACGATGCTACTCACATGAGCTGTGGAGAATCCGCAACAAATGCAGGACCTCAACCATCGGTAGGACATCCAAGACCAGCACCCGTACCAGTAAATAACTGTAATAGTATGTCATTTGTATCCTAAGCATTCACGAGGTTCATATGGATCATGTTTCATATCCATATCATTTAATTATATATATACATTACTTCATCACAATAACTCATCCATATAGTTTTCCATTTTCAATCATCACAATAACTCATCACAATACATTACTTCATATGGATCATGTGTCTGGTAGGCACACGGGCGTGTGAGACCCTCACAAGGTCATATCAGCCATGTGCTAAAATTTAGTACAAATGGACAGAGAGTTACACGGCCTGTCCTCACGGCCATGTTCCTGGTCCACACGGGTGTGTGCCTCAGTCTCACGGCCGTGTGCCTCTCTTCACACGGGCGTGTGCCTCTATATCACAACCATGTGCCCCTCCTCACACGAGCTTTTAATCTTCCACATGGCCTAGGCAATACCACACAGCCAGAGCACACGGGCGTGTGGTTTTAAGACACTTATAATGGTTTTGTATGCATTGCTGATTTGAATATGTGTTTGTGTCTGCTCCGACCCTTAACTAGTTTAGTGAGGGGGTTCAAGACTCAATATCTGTGATGGTTGTGTGTGATGTATGATTTTGAATCTGGTCTGAGGAGTGTACTACGTAACTATTTTGACTGACTGTCTGTTAATGAGTCTCTGTTCTGTTAGCTTGAATGCATTCATGCATTTGCATTAAATATTTTGGGTTGGGTTGTGAAGAGAAGGAATACTATATATTTACTGAACTGATAGTTTAACTGCAAACTTATACGTACAGCAATTTATCGCACTGTACCGTACGCGCGTCAGCTTCGCTGCTCACTATTATCTGATCTTGCAGTTTAACTACAACATGACTTTACAGTGGATTACCGCATTGCACTGTACTGTACGTATGTCAGCTTTGCTGCGTACCATTATCTGATCTTGCCTGTACCACGGTCTACCGCATTGCACAGTACAACACATACGCTAGCCCTGCTGCGTATTATTATCTGAGTGGCTTAGTCCACATATGTGGAGTGTAGGGTTGGATGGGCCTTCTGAGGTCCTAATTGGTGTGATTGGTTGGATGAGCTTTAAAAACTCTAATGAGGTGTGATCGGGGGACGGAGAGGTGTGTTGGTTGGATGGGTGGGTTTTATTTGTCTAACTGCATTTCATCTGCATCTGTCTGTGTATTCTAACTACAAGACTGGTTATCTGTAATATGTTTGTCTGATCAACATTTGAGCTGAGTATTTGAGTGAATTTGATGTGCTCTAGTTGTTAAGTTCTGTTGGGACATTAGTCCCAAGTGTGTGTTCTAAGTCCGTGAGTAACTAAAAATCAATTGTGTTACTATTTTGAATCTTGTATCTTTGTTTGAGACTTGTTTCGGACTCACACTGAGCTCGAGTAGCTCACCCCTTTTAGTGTTTTTTTCAGGTACCCTTTCTTAATTCTGACGCTGGACTCAATATGCGGAGGTCTTGGATAGTCTCGGTGGAAAATAAATTATCGGTTTGGGTTTTCGGTTACTACTTTGTTAATCGTTTTTGAAATGTGAGGGTTTAAAAAAATTGTGGTAAAATTCCATTTTAAGTTTTATGTGATTTTATTTCAGTTAAATAAGTATTAAACTTAACTTTAATTTTATTGTATGAATTTTAAATGGTTGAGTGTTTTAATTTGACGTGATAATTGCTTTGTAAAAATTTACCTATGATCACTTTGGTGATCAATGTGACATCCAGGATTCGGTCTAAACTTCTAGGCCGATTTACGGGTGTTACAATAAATGATCAAGATAGGCATCAAGTGATAAGCTACAAAATTCAAGTTACCAAAACACCAAAATCATGATTTTATCTCAAAAGGCACAAAACATCCCAAGATACCTATTAACATAAACATATCAAAATAACCATTTAAAATGTATTTAGATATCAAATCATGCATTAATATTCAAACATCACAACCAACCAAAATACCAATTAGGATTCTCATCAATACACATATTATATACTTCAAATGGCACAAAAATATAACTATATTGCTTATAACATTCATAACCAAAACCCTAGTTACATGCCACTTATAACTGAACCAAAATGAACAATTAGATACCAAATAAGCTACTGGATAGTGTGATTTCCAAAAGCAATCCAATCCAAAGCTCGAATCCAGCGATCTACAAGGAAGAAAAATCAATACGAGGTAAGCTTACGTAAAGCTTAGTAAGTTTGTATTAAATATAAACTTTAACTTACTGTAACGGTTGTAACTTAAACATTTGTCAACTAAATACCATAACAAGAAAAAGAGTTCATTATTAACCTGTAGATATCACAAGTCTCACAAGGTTAGTGAGTTCATATAAACATAACATGAAATTTTCTTATCATGTCATAGAACATTACAAGTGAACACATTTAAAACTTAATTCAACCATCACCTATTCATTTAACAACTCACATTTGATTTCAAATATCCATACCCAATGTCTCAATTCATACATTTATTTCCTTATAATCAATTTATATAACCATTTCATGTATTCATTTCATATAACCATTTCATCTAAACATTTAATTTTATCATTTCATTTACACATTTAACACCTAATCATTCTATATATCACATTTCATTTCAATAATTCATATAAATTTCTCCATTAAATGTCTAACTCCATATAATTGTTTTGTATATTCCCTTTCATTTTATACATTTAAAATCCGATGAACCAAATGAAATAACGTCAAATACGTGAGAAAGATGCTTACACAAGCTGTAATTGTAATTGCCCTCACAAGCCATATTTGTAAATGCTCACACAAGCTATGAAATGGGCTACTCACACGAGCTGTGGGTTAGGATGTTAGGCTACATAATGTTGCTCAAATGAGCTATGGAGAATCCGCTACAAATGCAGGACCTCAGCCATCGGTAGGACATCCAAGAGCAACATCCGAAATGGTAAATAACCAAATGGCATGTCATTTGTGTAAATCCCGAAATTGGGCCTAGTAGAATTGGGCCCAATGGGCCTTAGGCGTAGGAGCGTTTAAAATTTTTTTGGGAACAAGAGAACGGCTTTAATGCAAGTTGGAGTTATTAGGTGAGTGTTTTTGAAAGGCTAGGGGGCTTCTATGAAGTCCTGAGATCAAGCTTGGGCTTAGGAAAAATTTTGGTTTTAGGTGAATAAAACCCTGGGAGTTAGTAAGATAGGCTTTAAGAATAAAATGTGGAGAAAAATGACACAAGTGGAGTGTGGTGTAGTGGCAAAGTGACGCCACATAAGAAACAAGAGGGTGACGCAAGGAAGGAAGGAGGTCCAAGGTTCAAGTCTTGCACTTGCATTTCTTTTTGATTTATTTTTAAGTGAACTTAGACTTTGGCCCATAGGTTTATATTTAGTTGCGCATGATTTTAGACACAAAAGGAGCTTGTGGCTTGGTGGCAAGTGGCGTGTTGAGCTATTGAAGGGAGCCTGGGTTCGAATCTCATGACAAGCAAAGGAGTATTTATTTTGCGGACTGGACGACAAGAGTTTGAGTTGGATTTAAACTCAGCTAATGGAGGGATCCCACATCGAAAAGATACAAAGAAGGAAGGTGAGAAGCTAGCTATATATAGAGCATTCTATGAGGAAAGTTAATATACCTTGGTGGGCGCTGGGCATAGGAGTGCTCGGAGTGTGGATTAGCAGCTTCTGATTCCTATCAGATCTAGAGGATAATCGCCAATAGTAGCAAAGGAATGGCTACTAGAACGTGAGGTACACGGTAAGGGTACGGTGAGGTTTCGGTTTTTGATAAGTATACGTTAAATCTTGGTTAATAGCTAGTAATGTCGATTGTAGGGTTGTGACTAAGGGATTTGCAGCGCGTGTGGTTACCAGGTGTGTACAAATACTACACACACGATATCGGCAATGCCGAAGAGCCGAAAAGTCGAAAGTGGCTAAATGGGCCCGGTGGACCCTAAGGATAAGAATTGATGAAATGGTTTGATTGGTTATACGGATTGAATCAGTCATGCATGATACATGAACTGGATTTGTTTTGGGCCTAATAGGCCATATGATGAGATTCAGGCTAAACTTCTAGGCCGGGTTTGGGGTGTTACATTTAGTGGATTCTTGAAGTGTGGTTCACCGAGTCTCGACGTCGAGCCAAGTAAGTTTTTCTGTTATTGTTTGAATTATTGAACTGTATAGATAATGGGCCACTTAAAAATAGGCTTTTAGAGACTAAAGCCCGTAGGGAAACTAAAGCCTGTAGTGGATTCTCGACCGCGGAATAACTCTAAGAAATTGTTGTTACTTACATAAGACATGTGCCCTAAACAAGTGGAACTAAGTACTATTCATAAAATTTCTAATTCAGATAATACGCGAGGTGATAATGAGCTATTTGCCTAATTTGCAATTAGGACTAGAGTGCGCAGCAGAAGCGTAGTAGTATAACCGGTAGTGTGCAGCTGTTAGTTAGTTGGAAATTTCGAGGACGAAATTTCTTTAAGGGGGTAGATTTGTAACATCCCAAAATTGGGTCTAGTAGAATTGGGCCCAATGGGCCTTAGGCGTAGGAGAGTTTAAAATTTTTCTTGGGACCAAGAGAACGGCTTTAATGCAAGTTGGACTTATTACGTGAGTATTTTTGGAAGGCTAGGGGACTTCTATGAAGTCTCGGTATCAAGCTTGGGCTTAGGAAAAATTTTGGTTTTAGGTGAATAAAACCCTGGGAGTTAGTAAGTAGGCTTTAAGAATAAAATGTGGAGAAAAATGACACAAGTGAAGTGTGGTGTAGTGGCAAAGTGATGCCACATAAGAAACAAGAGGGTGACGCAAGGAAGGAAGGAGGTCCAAGGTTCAAGTCTTGTCACTTGCATTTCTTTTTTATTTATTTTTAAGTGAACTTAGACTTTGGCCCATAGGTTTATATTTAGTTGCGCATGATTTTAGACACAAGAGGAGCTTGTGGCTTGGTGGCAAGTGGCGTGTTGAGCTATTGAAGGGAGCCTGGGTTCGAATCTCATGACAAGCAAAGGAGTATTTATTTTGCGGACTGGACGACAAGAGTTTGAGTTGGATTTTTGAGTTGGATTTAAACTCTGCTAATGGAGGGATCCCACATCGAAAAGATACAAAGAAGGAAGGTGAGAAGCTAGTTATATAGAGAGCATTCTATGAGGAGAGTTAATATACCTTGGTGGGCGCTGGGCATAGGAGTGCCCGGAGCGTGGATTAGCAGCTTCCGATTCCTATTAGATCTAGAGGATAATCGCCAATAGTAGCAAAGGAATGGCTACTAGAACGTGAGGTACACGGTAAGGGTACGATGAGGTTTCAGTTTTTGATAAGTATACGTTAAATCTTGGTTAATAGCTAGTAATGTCGATTGTAGGGTTGTGACTAAGGGATTTGCAGCGCGTGTGGTTACCAGGTGTGTACAAACACTACGCACACGATCGGCAATGCCGAAGAGCCGAAAAGTCGAAAGTGGCTAAATGGGCCAGGTGGACCCTGAGGCTAAGAATTGATGAAATGGTTTGGTTGGTTATACGGATTGAATCAGTCATGCATGATACATGAATTGGATTTGTTTTGGGCCTAATAGGCCATATGATGAGATTTGGGCCTAATGGGCCGTAAGGGTGTGATTTGGGCTTGATGGGCTTATGGGGACGTAGACATGTATGTTAGGGTTTATGAACCTTAGGCTTAGTTTGAACAACTCTTAAATTCCATCTAATTAAACATGTCTGTGAACAAGTCACAGGGTTGGAGTGTTGCAACGGGCGTACGCATGCCTAGGATTGGATCTAGGAAGAGCTTGGTACTTAAGCGGCCCTAGTGGCCCACCTCCTCTTTTCTGGAATCCTATCTGGTGCGTAGTGTCTGTTCACTTTAGCCGCGAGGACGTGTTGATGGGCCAAAGTTCATAGCTAAAACCTGAAAGGGACCAAATACCCTTATATTTGCAAAATTCCTAAAATACTCTTATATTTGTAAAATTTACTAAAATACCCCTAGATTTGTAAAGTACCAAAATACCCCTTATTGCAAAGTTACCGAAATACCCTCGATTTGTGAAATTATTGAAATACCCTTGATTTGCAATTACCGAAATACCCCTGGTTTGCGAAATTACCGAAATACCCCTGGTTTGTAAAATTACCGAAACACCCCTAGATAGTGAAATGACAAAAATACCCCTATGTGACGAATATGAATTTATGGATGTTACTCGTATGTTTGATGCATTCATATGATATTCTGCTTAGGATGCATATGGTGGGAATTATGGTACGGTGGAAGATTTGAGGATCGCATGGCCGTATGGTATGGATCCAGGATCGCATAGCCGTATGGTATGGATCCACAAAAGGCTTTAAGCCCAACATATGATTAGCAGCTTTGCTGCAACGTTCAATAGTACCGCAACTGGGCTACCCTTGGTGTGTAGCGGAGGGGTGGGTCGAGCTAGAACTCCCCACAGGAGTCATAAGGTTGGAAGGGGAAATGGTGTGTGTAGCGGATGGATTTTTGGGGTGGGCTTTGCACTATTTGTTTATAAATGATAAAATATGATATGATATGAGGTCATTGTGGGCTAAAGCCGAAGACCACCGATTTTGAGAGGGCTTAGGCCCAATGTGAATATTTGTAAGTGATTTGTTTGCCAAGGGTTGTGCACACTGAGTTTCGAAACTCACACCCCTTTAATTTAATGTTTCAGGTAATCCCGAATAGACGACTCGACGTGGGAGAGGACTCGGAGATGGCCACACTACAAGAGGCTTGAATTTTCATTTATTTGCTTCAAAATACATGTTTTTATTATCTTATTTTTCGTTGGATGTAATAGGGCCTTGTACCCGTTTTGACTTCAGATTTATTTTGGGTTTTGAGATTAATTATTTATTTTAATTATTAAACCTAAGTAAGCTCTTATGTTTAAACTTGGTTTCCGAATTACTTAAAACAATAAAATGGGTTTTTATCTTTGATTAATAAGACTCAAAGATTTTGGGCTTTTGGGCCTTAAATTTTTAATTAGCAAAATCGTTTTGAATTATGCCTTTAATGTGACATTCCGGATTCGGGCCTAACTTCTAGGCCGGGTTTGGGGTGTTACAATTTGTATCCTAAGTATTCACAAGGTTCATACAGGCCACATTATAAACCCAAATAATATAATCTTATTCATATTATACCATTACAAGTACACATCCATATAGTTCCCATTTTTCAGATATAATTATCAATTTAGCTAACATAGCAATTTAGTTCAATTCTCTAATAATTATATATCAATAAATTTTACTCATTTCTATCATGAATAATAATTAACATATGACTAAAAATAGAAATTAATAAGGTTTTTTCCACGATTTGTGTTCGATTAATTTGTTTCTTAAATTATATAATAATTTAATTCAATTATCCAATTCAAATATTTTTAAATAATAAAATTCATATAATTGACCATTTAATCAATATTTTACATTTTTACCCTAAACTTTTACCTTCTATAAAATTTGGTCTCAAAACCTGAAACTTTTGAATCTATAGTAATTTAACCAAATTAATGCAAGTCGAATTCAATATAGTCCCTATACAGCCAACATTTATCACATTTTCACAATAATTTCATGTAATTTTACTATTTTAACAACTTAGTCCTTCAACTTTAAAATTAACCAAAATTACTTTACAAAATAGTTCTATTTAACTATCAAGCTTAATAATCTATCATTAAACTCAAAAACATAACAAATTCATCCATGGCATAACACAAAACATTGACAGTTTCACAAATTAGTCCTCCGGTTAGCTAGATTAAGTTACAACGATCTCAAAAACATAAAAATTACTAAAAGAAAAAAAAGTAAAAAATCAACTCACATGCAAGAAGAACAAGTGACCAAACCTCCAAGTTCTTTCAAAAATGGTGTTTCAGTGGTAAAGAAACAAGAAAGAAGATTATGATGACAATTCATGTTTACTTTCATGTTTTACCATTTTTATTTTAATAAAATAATTTAATTTTTAATACATAATTCATCAAAACCCACTATTAACCGTCCGCCATCAATAATTATGGCATATTTTCCATTTAAAACCATTAAATTATTCATTTATACTCATTTAACCAATATAAACTAATAGTGATAAATTTTTGCAACTTTTATTGTAACATCCCAAAATTGGGCCTAGTAGGATTGGGCCGATTGGGAATTGGGCTTTAGGAAAATTAGAATATTATTTATTCTTGTGTTAGCTCGGGTATGAATTTTGTGTGTTAGCATAGTCTTGTGAAGGCTAGATTTTAATTAGGAAGTTAGAATAAATTTTAGTATGGCTTATTTATTGAAGTAGGATTAAGTGAGCTTGACACTTAAGTTAATTAAGTGTTCATTTAAAGCGTAAGAGGAGTAAGTGGCAAGTTGGTTAAGGCTCTTGAAAGGTTGCTTGAGGTTAGTGGTTCGAGTAGCATGTTTAGCATTTTGAGGTTTTTATTTCATGATAGCATTAATGGCCGGTCAACCTATGTTTATGATAGGTGGACTAATAACTTTTGGTAAGTTGAATTTATTTTTAAGGAAAGCATGGAAAAAGGGATAAGATTCTTAAGGTTATGGAAGGATATCTTAAACTTATGGCATGATGAGGGGACAAAGGCATGGAATAGGGAGGATGTTTTGGAAAGTAATCCTAGGCTTTAGTGCATGTATGTGGACGGTATGGGTGTCTAGGGGGTGGCCGAATTTTCAAAGGGTAGGCATTCATTTTTGGGTTTTCTTCAATCGGTTTTGGAAGATAGGTAAGTGTTTATGGCCGTTTTTCCTTTCTTTTTTTATGTCATTTTCTTGAGGGCGTAGGCCACTTTCTAATGTTTTTGGTATAGAGGCCGAAACTAATATGATTCCATTTAGGGATTTCGGCAGAGTTCTTAATCAAGTGACGTTTTCGGGATTTGATCGTTTGTGCCTTAGCAGGTGCATAGTTATCGCACTATTTCTCCTGTTTTGTGTATTGATATATATATATATTCTTGTATGATGTGTGATAGCCGACAACAAAGGCTAAAGTGGTGAAAACCCATGATTGGGGTAATCGGTTAACAGGTCAGTAATATGTGATATTAAATTATTTATGGTGACTGTGTAATATGATAATGAGCATGTGATGTATGTTCATTCTATATGTTGATTTGGCATGATACATTAACATATATGCATGGGGATTGGATTTGATCAAGGAAGGACAGGTGTACATATTTATGTACGTGGTCTAATGTTAGCCTCGTGCTGCATTAGCGCTTGATGATCAGCTGTGTGCTACATCAAGGGAGGTGTTGGCTAGGTGCCCATCTCGGCGGTTGATGGCTGTGTGCATCACCGTAGACGAATTAATGTTGGGATCACTTATGTGATCGGTGGCTTAGCCACGGCCTTGAGCAGCAAGTCTGCCAAGGTAAGATATAAGGATTACTATTTGATCGGTGGATTAGCCACGGCCTTGGACGGCAGGTGTGCCGGGGTTGGTGTAATGGATGGAATTAGGTTGGGTTGGGCGTCATTTTGCATATTTATGTATGTGAACTGTGTGGATTTGGTCCAAGCCCATATGTGGAGGCATGTGTGATGATTATGCACTGAGTCTGTGGACTCACCCAATTTTTCTCAACCATTTCAGGTGATGCATAAGCGTTGGACCGGGTTTGGAGTGAATACAAGGTGGCCCATGCAGAAGAAGATATTTTAATTATTTTAAGCATTTTAATATTGAGTATTTTGTTTTAAGTATTGGTTGTAATAAGGGCCATTTAACCAATTTTTGATTATTATTATGTTTTAAGTTGGTTTGTTGAATATATTGTTATTTGAAAATGTTTAAATTTGTAACAACCTAATTTTATTTGGAATTTTAATCACACAATGTTTTAGTAAAGACAACAAAATTTTATGTTTTTAATTCTAAGTCAAAAGTTTTTCAAACATTTTCCGCAGTGGCATTTCAAATTCGGTCATAGCGAATGGGCCGGGTTTGGGGTGTTACATTTATAATTTAGTCCTTTTTCCTTAATTAACTATCCAAACATTAAAATTTTCAGACCGAATTTCAATATACCTACATAATCACTCTGTAAATATTTAATAAAACTATTTACGGGCTCGATTTACAGAAACAAGGTCTCAATACCTCATTTTCAAAATCACTTACCTTTAAGGACAAACCACTTGTACTTAACTATTCGTTCAATTAACTAAAATTATAAACTCAAAATTCAATATAATAATATATTTGACTTGTAAATATTATTTAATATTTATGGACTCAATTGTCGAATTTGTGGCCTCGAAATCACTATTTCCGACACCACTGAAAAATGGGTTTTTATAAAGCTATAGTGATTAACTTTTGCAACATTTACTATTTATCCCTTGTTCCTTAATTAAGTATCTAAATATCAAAATTTCTGGACCAAATTTCAATATACCTATATAACTGCTTCGTAAATATTTAATAAAAATATTTATAGGCTCAGTTTACAGAAACGAGGTCCTGATACCTTGTTTTCCAAAACCACTTGTACATAACCATTCATTCCATTAACAAAAATTATCACATAAAAATTCAATATAATACTATATTTGACTCATAAATATTAAATAATAATATTTACAGACTGTAACACCCCAAACTCGGCCTAGAAGTTAGGCCCGAATCTGGCGTGTCACATTGAAGTGTTTTTCGAAAACCATGTTTTCATTGAAAACCCTTCTTGTTTAAAAGCTTAAGTAAAATCTCAGTTATGTTAGTTTAGTAATTTAAACGTGGTACATTGAAAAGTATTAGTTATATTCCCAAACATCTTTTCAATTGCGGAAGCTAATTTTGAAAGTAATTGGTTTACGAAAAAGATTAATTCACAAAACAGATTAATTCACAAAACCATTTCGAAAGTGTTGCGGAAATGTAGTGTTGTTAAAAACAATTATCATTTTGGAAAACCGTGACTTACTTCTAACCGATATAACCCAAAATAAAGAAAGACCCAAAGTTAAAATCCAGAAACTTATAGAGACCTTATTACAACCCAAATCAAAATACTTGAATGTAAATAATCAAAACGGAAAACACAAGCAGTGTGTGTGGCCTTCTCCGAGTCCCTCGCAGCACCAATCCATCCAAAACTGGGGATTACCTGCATAGTTAAAAATGGGGTGAGTTTACAAAAACTCAGTGTGTAATCCCCTTACTTGAGTACCAATCAGTATACAGAAACGGGAAAAGAAATAGCCTAGGCCAAAGCCCTTTTGTAGTAACAGTATAGTCCAGATTAGAGCATAAGTGGACCCAAGCCCACTACAATATCATTTGGGTCACAGCCCATAACGGAATCAATTGGGCCTAGCCCAAACCAGTAATAGAACAAGTGCGCCTAAGCCCAGTATAGAAACAGATCTCATAACAGATATGCAATGGTATGAGGATGCATCCCACCCCGATCTAGCCAACACACCACCCGTACCAACCTTACACTTACGTGGGGATAAAATCGACCCACCCAGGCAACACACCAAGCTTAGCACCAGTTGCGGCACTAAGTCAACGGAACGGCTTGGCGCGGTGGACAGAATGGCTAAAAGCCATAAATATCGCAGCAACGCTGCCAGTTACCAGAACGGTTAAAAGCCATAAACAAAATGGTTATAAACCATAATCAGGATGGCACAGAGCCATAATCAGGATGGCACAAAGCTATCAATAACTATAATAAGTTTGGCACATAGCCATCAGCGACGATAATATAATCGGCACATAGCCATCAACGATGATAATATAATCGACACACAGCCACAGGTAATTATGATCGACACAGAGTCATCAATATATATGTTAGGCACATAGCCACGGGTAAATACGATTGGCACAAAGCCATAATCAAGATGGCACAGAGCCATATTTAGGTTAGCATAGAGCCATAATCAGATTACGCGGCTTTAAGACGTCCGTCGGTCCACAGTCGTCTCATGCGACCCGTGTGACCTTAATAGATCAATACTGGATCCACAGTTGTCTCATGCGACCCGTGCGACCCTATCAGAACTTCCTCTGTATCAATGTCCCAACCCCATGCAATATGTCGTTTATGTCATGCTCAATCATTACACATGTATGCAAAATAGCCATGCTCAGTAAAAGTCATTTAGACATATGTTAAAAGCATATCAGTCATGTAACACCCTAAAAATCCGAGTCTTGATATATTGCATGTTTTGGTGTTTAGATTACGAAGGAAAAATTTTCTTACTTCTTATTCGTGTTTATTATAGCCTTGAAGAAGAGTATAGCATAATTTGGGTAAGGAATAATTTTTAGTTTTGAGAATTTTAATGAAGTGGATTAAGTGACATTGATACTTAAGTTAATTTAAGTGTCAAAATGTAGCATAAGATGAGTAAATGGCAAAGTGGTGTTGGCGCATGAGTTAGTGCATGAGGGGAGAGGTTCGAATCCCTTAAATGGCATTTAGACAACTTTTATTTTGCTCTAGCATGGTAAGTGTTGGCCAAGCTATGGATATGGTAAGAGTGGACTTTTTATTTTTGGTAAGTAGATTAAAGGAATAAGGTAAGTGTTAACATATGGTATGGAATCAAGAATTTATGGAAAGATATGGGGACATAGGGCAAGTATCAAGGAGAATGTTTTGGAAACAAATTCATGGTCATTTGACCAATGAATTTGGACGGCATTGTGGCTAGGGGGAGGTTGGCCGAATATGCTAATAGTTGGCTAGGATTAGTTTTGGTCATTCTTAGCATTTTGTGCATAGTTTTGCAACTCTTCTCAACCTTTCTCCCTTGGCCGAAATTGAGCATTTGGTAAGCCTAAATTTTTTTGACCATTTAGTTATTTTTCCTATCACTTTGGTATTTTTTTTATGCCTTTTCTCATAGTGCCGAAATTACCAATACCAAAAAGCCATTCCTTTTCTTTCTTTTCCCCATTGTCGAATGTACTTTGCTCCTAAGCACATCTTTTCTTTTCTCTTTTATTTTCTTTGAAAACCGAATCATCATCATCCCTTTTCTCTCATCTTTTGTTTCTTTTCAAATATATTTTCTCCATCAATTCTCTCATAGCCGAATGCTAGTGTGCCCATAGCCGAATCTTTCTCTATTCATAAGCATCTTTCTCAATCGTTTCTTTCCAACCGTGGAGAATAGGTAAGAATTCTTTTTAGTTATAGTTGTCATGGCCTAATTTTGATGTTGGTATGAAGGTTTTCTTAGAACGAAATAAACGTTCGTTCTATTAAAGTTTTTATTTGTTTACTTTAGTGCGATAACGGAAGATCGGAACTCAAGTGTTCGTGAACGTTGGAATTGATTTAAGGTGTTAAGGGAACGTTTTGGTCGATTCTCATATTGTGGTGCAAGGATTATTGTGGTAAGGAAATCTCATCCTTAAAAACCCTTAGTCATATTTTGATATAATATTAGATTGGATTAATGTTCTTTTGTCGTTGAAGACAATCAAAATAGGGAAGAAAAGGGCGGTGTTTAGTTTTCGAAAGAAGGGAGGTTCCGTTAATCCCCCTAAGTATAAGCAAAGGGCTATTTCAGGAATCCGGGATTTTCCACCGGGTTGCGGACGTTCATCCGGGGAGAATCAATTGTTTGAAGTTGTTCGTACTCCCGAACCCCTGTTTGTTCGTGGATTTTCATCGGTTACCGAACCATCAATCGAGGAGAAACCACAAGTAGTAGAAGTTCAAAATTCCGAGGGTAAAAGTTTAGACCGTTATTTCTAAAGTTTAGCTTCGTTAATAAAATATAGTGTTTTAATTTATCGTGATATGTTTAGGTATCGACGAGCGAGAAAGTCTAGTTCTCACTATAACCAGGTGTGTAACTTCACACTCATTTTTCGGGTTAGATACCAAATCGTAAGTACTGTGATAAAATCGTGAAAATGGCAAAGTCAGAAATTTTGTAAAAGATTAATACTTTAATGTAAATACATGAAAACGGTTAAAACCGAGAAATATACGAAAAACTGCTAGATTGTTAAATTGGGCCGAAAAACTGCTAGATTGATAGATTGGACTGAAAAACTGCTAGATCGATAAGTTGGACTGAAAAACTGCTAAATGGTTAAAATGGGCCAAAAATATTCTAGTTCGATATATGGGCCAAAAATATTCTAGTTCGACATATGGGCCAAAAATATTCTAGTTCGATATATGGGCCAAAAATCTGCTAAATTGCTAAATGGGCAAAATACTAATTTGTTTTATGGGCCCAAATAAAAAGTTTTAGTATAGACCCATTTATATTATAAATTACTTGATAAATTATTTACTATGCATACATGATTGAATGGGATGGGATATATGATGGAGAGAAGTAAGGCCTGTGGCCATGAATCTAGTTCGGTGGCTCTGCCACAAATTTTGGCTTAATGCCTCTAGTTCGGTGACAATGTCACAATCTAGTTCGGTAGTGCACTACAATATTATTTAAAGGCTTAAGGCCTACGATTGGTGTGTTTGGCGGGGTGGGTTGACTTGATCCCCACAGGTGTGTTGGTTGGTACGGGGGTGTGTAGCGGATGGATACTAGGCTTGGTTGGGAAATTCATTTTACATGCATTTTATTTTATTTTACTTTACTTTATTCTATATTGTTGAAATCTGCAATTGGGCTCAAGCCCAACTTGATATCTTGATGATCTGGCCAAATAATGGTGGTAAGTGAGTTGCACACTGAGTTCTTAGTAACTCACCCTATTTTATCAACCTTTTCAAGTAATGGAAATTGATGTGGACTTGGGCCGGGGATGACTTGGTGGAGGCCATACTACGAGCATGGGTTTATAAACTATGAACTTTATTTAAATTACTTATTTTAATTACTATTATGGTTTGATGTAATAAGGCCTCTAATTATGTTTTTATGGATTTTATTGTGTGGATGGATTTAATTTTGTTTTAAGACTTTTAATATGGGCTTATATTAAATTTATAAAGTTTTCTTAAAATTGTTTTGTTTTATAATATTTTGAACACCTAAATTATTCTTAAAATTCTTTCAAATTCTTTTAAAACTTTCTTAAGGTTTTGACTTTTATATTTCAATGATAAGTTTTCAAACAAGTATTTTCTTAAATCATCAATTTCAAATCCTCGTACTAAATTTTTATTAAACTCTATTTTCAAAAGGTTTTGTAGCACTATTTTACTTTAATCACTCGAGAATAAATGAATGTTTGATTGGTGTGACAAACCAAACTTTGTCTAAACGCATAGACCTGGTTTGGGGTGTTACATTTAATGGTATCAGAGCCCAGTTTCAAAACTCGGCTGTGGTTTGGGTTCAACAATGAAATTTGTTTGAAAAAAAATTTAAGTTTCTAGACTTTTTTATTTAAAGGTAGAATGGTACCGTGAGCATCCCGCGCCAAGTCAAGTAAGTATCTGTACACTGATTGTTTATTATTATGATATGATCATAAGAAACACTCTAGAACTTCTAGTTTTAGGTGTTGAAAACCGTAGAGATTGAGACAATAGGATATGGTTGCGAAAAACAACTCTATCTCTTTTATATCATAAAATATCGTTAATAAACACTGAAATAGTAATCTGTTCATAAAACTCTTAATCAGATTAAAGTGAATTAGTCATTATGAGCACGAGAGGACGTGGTCGTGGACGCGATAGACGTGGCCGTGGTAGAGGACGAGGTGTTAGGGGCGCAACTGAAGCGCCGGGTCATATGCCGGAAATGGATGCACCTGCGTCACTCGAGAGTGAGACGGGATCACATGATTATATGGATGAAGATAATGCTGTGACACGAGCGATGCTGCGAGTCCTTGAAAGGGTTGCTGGAGCTAGAACTGGGCCAACAGCTCGTGGGTCAATATCGGAACGATTGAAATCAAGTTCTGCTGAGGTTTTCAGAGGTGTCTCAGGTGTAGCTCCCAATGTCGCTGAATATTGGCTTGAGGCAGTGGAGCGAATTATGGACGATTTTGAGTGCACTGTGGAACAAAAACTAAGAGGAGCGGTATCTTTGTTAAGGGACGAAGCATACCAATGGTGGCTTACTGTCCGAGAAGGCACTGATGCTGCATTAGTTAATTGGGAATTCTTCAAAGCTTCCTTTCAAGGGAAATATGTGGGAACAAGTTATGTGGATGCCCGAAGGAAGGAATTCTTGAATCTGGTTCAAGGAAATAAGACGGTGGCAGCGTATGAGGCTGAGTTCTTACGCTTGAGTCGCTATGCTCGAACTATAGTGGCAACGGATCATGAGCGTTGTGTACGCTTTGAGGACGGCTTGAAAGATGAGTTGCGGGTTCTGATAGCCCCACAACAAGTTAGAACTTTTTCCACGCTTGTGGAGAAGGCCAAGATAGCCGAAGAGGCTAAGAACTCGGAACGTCAGAATCGGGAACAAGTTCGAAGCAAGAGAGATATAAAGTATTCGGGTTCTTCAAAAAGGTTTACGAAGAGGCCTCGAAATGATGAGCCAGCTCAAGGTAGAACACCTGCAGCTGTTAATCAGAGTCGAGACTGTGCTGATTGTGGGAAACGGCATTCTGGAGAGTGCTGGAAGAAAATGGGTGCTTGCTATAAATGTGGTTCAATGGATCATAAATATAGGAATTGCCCTCGACGAATGGATACAACTCAGGAAGTTTGTAATACTGATGCACCACCGGCAAGAGGAGCTCAGTAACCACCGAGAGGTCGTGGACCAGGTCGTGGTGGTAATGGGGCCGGACGTGGTCAAGGTGCAGCGGGTCGAGGCAATGGTCCTAGAGGCAACACGAATGCAAGACAGCCTGGATTGGTGTATGCAGTCAGACGCCGCGAGGATGGCAACGCACCTGATGTGATAACTGGTACGTTTTTCATCTTTGATGTACCTGTTATTGCCTTGATAGATATTGGTTCTACCCACTCGTATGTTGCTAGCAGCATATCTGGCAACTTGAATTTAGAATCCGAAATTTCCGATAATGAGATGAAGGTAATTAGTCCTTTAGGATAGTCAGTGTTGGTTAATAAACTGTTTAGAGGCGTGCCCTTAGAAATTCAAGGAGAAATATTCCTGGCGAATTTGATGGAATTGCCTTTTCGCGAATTCGATATCATTTTGGGCATGGATTGGTTGGTTAAGCACCGGGCGCAATTGGATTGTGCTGAAAAGCGGATGACAATAAGAACTGTGGAGGATAAGGAGATAGTTATGATAGGCGAGCGAAGAAATTACTTGGCAAACGTGATTTCTGCATTAAAGGCGGAAAAGTTGGTGCGAAAAGGGTATGGAGCATTTCTAGCATTTATTAGTGCTTTAGATGCCAAAGAGTTATCAGTGGAAGACGTGAGAACAGTGAAGGAATTTTCGGATGTATTTCCCGAAGAACTTCCCGGTGTACCTCCAGATCGGGAAGTGGAATTTGGTATTGAGCTTTTGCCCGGAACGGCTCCAGTGTCCATTGCTCCTTATAGAATGGCACCGAAGGAGTTGTCGGAGCTTAAAGCTCAAATTCAAGAATTGCTAGATCGGGGTTTTATTCGACCGAATGTGTCTCCGTGGGGAGCACCGGTTTTGTTTGTTAAGAAGAAAGATAGGTCAATGCGTATGTGTATTGACTATAGGCAATTGAATAAATTGACGATCAAGAATAAGTACCCTCTGCCGAGAATTGATGACCTGTTTGATCAATTGAAGGGAGCTTCAGTTTTCTCCAAAATTGATTTAAGGTCGGGTTATCACCAACTTAAGGTGAAAGAAGCGGATATTCACAAGACGGCGTTCCGAACCCGTTACAGACATTATGAGTTTTTGGTGATGCCGTTTGGGTTGACCAATGCACTAGCTACCTTTATGGATATGATGAACCGGGTCTTTCAACCATTTTTAGACCGGTTTGTGGTAATATTCATAGATGACATTTTGGTATATTCAAGGAATGAAGAAGAGCATGACTCGCATTTGCGAATTGTATTGCAGTTGCTTCGAGATAATCAACTGTATGCCAAATTCAATAAATGTGAATTCTGGTTAAGGGAAGTGACTTTCTTGGGTCATGTGGTATCAGCCGAAGGAATAAGGGTGGATCCTCGGAAGATTGAGGCTGTATTGGATTGGAAACCACCGAAGTCAGTAGCTGAGATCCGGAGTTTCTTGGGTTTGGCTGGTTACTATAGACGCTTTGTTGAGGGGTTTTCGTTGATTGCTGCACCCCTAACTAAGCTTTTGCGAAAGGGAGTACCGTATATATGGACTGATAAACAGCAAGAAAGTTTCGAGAAATTGAAGAAGATTTTGACGGAAGCGCCGGTATTGATTCAGCCTGAGTCTGGAAAGGAGTTTATAGTTTATTTTGATGCGTCACATACGGGATTAGGTTGCGTATTGATGCAAAGTAGGAAAGTGGTAGCTTATGCTTCTCGTCAGCTGAGACCGCACGAAGTAAACTACCCTACTCATGATTTGGAGATAGCAGCGGTAGTGTTTGCTTTAAAGATTTGGAGGCATTACCTTTATGGTGAAAAGTCTATCATTTATACGGATCACAAGAGTCTTAAGTATCTTCTTACTCAGAAGGAATTAAACTTGAGACAACGAAGATGGGTGGAGTTGTTAAAGGATTATGATTTCTCAATCGAGTATCATCCTGGAAAGGCTAATGTGGTAGCAGACGCGTTAAGTCGTAAGGTGGTATCTGATTTGAGAGCAATGTTTGCCCATTTGAGTTTGTATGAGGATGGTAGTCTGATAGCGGAACTTCAAGTGAAGCCTTTGTTGTTAGAAAAATCAATGAAAAGCAAATATTAGATGAAAAATTGGGACTCTTAATTCAACAAGTTGAAAATGGTGGAATAGAGGATTTTGGTATGAACACGAAAGGTGTGTTGTGTTTCCGTGGAAAGGTTTGTATGCCTAGGGACTCAGATCTGAGGCAAATGATTTTGAGGGAGGCGCATAGTAGCCCTTATGCTATGCACCCCGAAGGAAATAAGATGTATCAGGATCTTCGTGAACAGTATTGGTGGCCAGGGTTGAAGCGTGAGATTTCTGAATTTGTGGGAAAATGTTTAACTTGTCAGCAAGAAAAGGCGGAGCGCCAATTGCCGTCAGGTCTTTTGCAACCGGTAAAGATTCCTCTTTGGAAATGGGAGCGGATAACAATGGATTTTGTTAGTGGGTCACCTTTAACACCTACTGAGAAAAATTCTGTTTGGGTAATTGTTGATCGTTTGACGAAGACTGCTCATTTTCTACCAGTATGTACGGATTACTCGTTACAGAAATTGGCTAAGCTGTATGTATCTGAAATCGTGAGGTTGCATGGGGTACCCGTGTCTATTATATCAGATAGGGATCCTAGGTTTACATCGCGGTTTTGGAAAGCTTTGCATGAAGCTCTGGGAACCAAGTTAAACTTTAGTACGGCTTTTCATCCTCAGTCAGATGGTCAGTCGGAAAGAGAGTGATTCAGATTCTAGAGGACATGTTAAGAGGATGTGTGATTGACTTCAAAGGTAGTTGGGAGGATTTTCTACCGCTAGCAGAATTTGCGTATAACAATAGCTATCAGTCTAGCATTCAGATGGCACCCTACGAGGCATTGTATGGTCGTAGGTGTCGTTTTCCTATTTGTTGGACGGAGTTGGGCGAACGGCAGATGTTAGGTACTGAGATGATTTCTGAAACGGAAGAAAAAGTAAAAGCTATTCGAGCACGGTTAAAAGAAGCCTCAGATAGACAGAAGTTGTATGCAGATTTGAAGCGTAGAAGTATCGAGTATGCTGTGGGGGATCAAGTTTTCTTGAAGGTCTCACCTTGGAAGAAGATTTTCAGGTTTGGGAAGAAGGGCAAGTTGAGTCCTAGATTTAATGGGCCATACCGTGTGGTGAAACGAGTTGGTCCAGTGGCCTATCAGATCGAATCACCTCTGGAATTGAGCCAAATTCATAATGTTTTTCATGTTTCCATGCTGAGGCGCTATAGATCGGACCCTTCGCACATAGTACCGGTAGAAGAAGTGGAGTTGAATTCGGACTTGTCTTTTGAGGAGGAACCAGTGGAAATCTTAGATCGAGATGTTAAGGTGCTAGGAAAGAAAACCGTGCCGTTGGTCAAAGTTTTATGGCGTAATCACGGAGTGGAGGAAGCTACGTAGGAGCCTGAGGATGCAATTCGGCAACAATACCCTCACCTCTTTCAACCAGGTAAATTTCGAGGACGAAATTTTCTTTAAGGAGGGTAGAGTTGTAACACCCTAAAAATCCGAGTCTTGATATATTGCATGTTTTGGTGTTTAGATTACGAAGGAAAAATTTTCTTACTTCTTATTCGTGTTTATTATAGCCTTGAAGAAGAGTATAGCATAATTTGGGTAAGGAATAATTTTTAGTTTTGAGAATTTTAATGAAGTGGATTAAGTGACATTGATACTTAAGTTAATTTAAGTGTCAAAATGTAGCATAAGATGAGTAAATGGCAAAGTGGTGTTGGCGCATGAGTTAGTGCATGAGGGGAGAGGTTCGAATCCCTTAAATGGCATTTAGACAACTTTTATTTTGCTCTAGCATGGTAAGTGTTGGCCAAGCTATGGATATGGTAAGAGTGGACTTTTTATTTTTGGTAAGTAGATTAAAGGAATAAGGTAAGTGTTAACATATGGTATGGAATCAAGAATTTATGGAAAGATATGGAGACATAGGGCAAGTATCAAGGAGAATGTTTTGGAAACAAATTCATGGTCATTTGACCAATGAATTTGGACGGCATTGTGGCTAGGGGGAGGTTGGCCGAATATGCTAGTAGTTGGCTAGGATTAGTTTTGGTCATTCTTAGCATTTTGTGCATAGTTTTGCAACTCTTCTCAACCTTTCTCCCTTGGCCGAAATTGAGCATTTGGTAAGCCTAAATTTTTTTGACCATTTGGTTATTTTTCCTATCACTTTGGTATTTTTTTTATGCCTTTTCTCATAGTGCCGAAATTACCAATACCAAAAAGCCATTCCTTTTCTTTCTTTTCCCCATTGCCGAATGTACTTTGCTCCTAAGCACATCTTTTCTTTTCTCTTTTATTTTCTTTGAAAACCGAATCATCATCATCCCTTTTCTCTCATCTTTTGTTTCTTTTCAAATATATTTTCTCCATCAATTCTCTCATAGCCGAATGCTAGTGTGCCCATAGCCGAATCTTTCTCTATTCATAAGCATCTTTCTCAATCGTTTCTTTCCAACCGTGGAGAATAGGTAAGAATTCTTTTTAGTTATAGTTGTCATGGCCGAATTTTGATGTTGGTATGAAGGTTTTCTTGGATCGAAATAAACGTTCGTTCTATTAAAGTTTTTATTTGTTTACTTTAGTGCGATAACGGAAGATCGGAACTCAAGTGTTCGTGAACGTTGGAATTGATTTAAGGTGTTAAGGGAACGTTTTGGTCGATTCTCATATTGTGGTGCAAGGATTATTGTGGTAAGGAAATCTCATCCTTAAAAACCCTTAGTCATATTTTGGTATAATATTAGATTGGATTAATGTTCTTTTGTCATTGAAGACAATCAAAATAGGGAAGAAAAGGGCGGTGTTTAGTTTTCGAAAGAAGGGAGGTTCCGTTAATCCCCCTAAGTATAAGCAAAGGGCTATTTCGGGAATCCGGGATTTTCCACCGGGTTGTGGACGTTCATCCGGGGAGAATCAATTGTTTGAAGTTGTTCGTACTCCCGAACCCCTGTTTGTTCGTGGATTTTCATCGGTTAGCGAACCATCAATCGAGGAGAAACCACAAGTAGTAGAAGTTCGAAATTCCGAGGGTAAAAGTTTAGACCGTTATTTCTAAAGTTTGGCTTCGTTAATAAAATATAGTGTTTTAATTTATCATGATATGTTTAGGTATTGACGAGCGGGAAAGTCTAGTTCTCACTATAACCAGGTGTGTAACTTCACACTCATTTTTCGGGTTAGATACCAAATCGTAAGTACTGTGATAAAATCGTGAAAATGGCAAAGTCGAAAATTTTGTAAAAGATTAATACTTTAATGTAAATACATGAAAACGGTTAAAACCGAGAAATATACGAAAAACTGCTAGATTGTTAAATTGGGCCGAAAAACTGCTAGATCGATAGATTGGACTGAAAAACTGCTAGATCGATAAGTTGGACTGAAAAACTGCTAAATGGTTAAAATGGGCCAAAAATATTCTAGTTCGATATATGGGCCAAAAATATTCTAGTTCGACATATGGGCCAAAAATATTCTAGTTCGATATATGGGCCAAAAATCTGCTAAATTGCTAAATGGGCAAAATACTAATTTGTTTTATGGGCCCAAATAAAAAGTTTTAGTATAGACCCATTTATATTATAAATTACTTGATAAATTATTTACTATGCATGCATGATTGCATGGGATGGGATATATGATGGAGAGAAGTAAGGCCTGTGGCCATGAATCTAGTTCGGTGGCTCTGCCACAAATTTTGGCTTAATGCCTCTAGTTCAGTGACAATGTCACAATCTAGTTCGGTAGTGCACTACAATATTATTTAAAGGCTTAAAGCCTACGATTGGTGTGTTTGGCGGGGTGGGTTGACTTGATCCCCACAGGTGTGTTGGTTGGTACGGGGGTGTGTAGCGGATGGATACTAGGCTTGGTTGGGAAATTCATTTTACATGCATTTTATTTTATTTTACTTTATTCTATATTGTTGAAATCTGCAATTGGGCTCAAGCCCAACTTGATATCTTGATGATCTGGCCCAATAATGGTGGTAAGTGAGTTGCACACTGAGTTCTTAGTAACTCACCCTATTTTATCAACCTTTTCAGGTAATGGAAATTGATGTGGACTTGGGCCGGGGATGACTTGATGGAGGCCATACTACGAGCATGGGTTTATAAACTATGAACTTTATTTAAATTACTTATTTTAATTACTATTATGGTTTGATGTAATAAGGCCTCTAATTATGTTTTTATGGATTTTATTGTGTGGATGGATTTAATTTTGTTTTAAGACTTTTAATATGGGCTTATGTTAAATTTATAAAGTTTTCTTAAAAATGTTTTGTTTTATAATATTTTGAACACCTAAATTATTCTTAAAATTCTTTCAAATTCTTTTAAAACTTTCTTAAGGTTTTGACTTTTATATTTCAATGATAAGTTTTCAAACAAGTATTTTCTTAAATCATCAATTTCAAATCCTCGTACTAAATTTTTATTAAACTCTATTTTCAAAAGGTTTTGTAGCACTATTTTACTTTAATCACTCGAGAATAAATGAATGTTTGATTGGTGTGACAAACCAAACTTTGTCTAAACGCATAGACCTGGTTTGGGGTGTTACAAGTCACACGACCACAGTTAAGTCAGTTTAAACACAGTCATGCGATCACAGTCAAATCAGTCAAATTCATAGCCTAAGTCAGTCATTTACCCACTAGGGCAAAATAGTCATTTACCCTATAAGGGTATTTCGGTAATCCTACCCTATAAGGGTATTTCAATAATTTTACAAACTGAGGGTACTTCGGTAATTTCACAAATTGGGGGTATTTTGATAATTTCATAAATTGAGGGTATTTTGGTAATTTCACAAATCAAGGGTATTTCAGTAATTTTACTAATAGAGGGTATTTTAGTAATTTTTCAAACTGGGAGTATTTCAGTAATTTTACAAATCGAGGGTATTTTCATAATTTTACAAATCGAGGTCACAGTGACCCAACAGAAGGTCCACCGTCGCCTCGAGCTACTTAAGTAACCTAAACAGTCACAACGGTGTGAATGGGCCTAGGGCCCATTACTCGGCCCAAGTGGGCCCACACACTTGTGTGGCCCATTTAGCCCCAAAACTGCTACAGTTATGCAAACGTCATAGTTCAAACCAATAGAAACCACCACATACATTTTATCTGTGTGGGCCCATAAGCCCACTAGGCCCACACAACCCACGTCGGCCCAACGAGGCCCAGAACTACCTAAGCCATGTGCGCGACATGACAAGTCTATCTACGTCTCACTTAACAGTGAAGTTTACCCACGCGGGCCCACGGGCCCATTAGGCCCATTTCGGCCCAAGCCCATGAGATCGCTCATGGCGGCCTTTCTCGTTGTACACCCACGTTTCGTGAGCTTCGTTGATCACATGAGCGTTTGCATGCTCATGTGGCCCAAAAGCCCAATCCTTCGGCTTTTCGGCTTTTGTAGATTTACAGACCAATCAGAGTGGCATACACACTTTCTGCTTTTCAGCCGATCATCAACAGAGCACAAAGTTACACACCTGATCACGTAGAGTACTAAGAACTCACGATCGCCAGGACCTATATTCAAACATAACATTCAGTTAATCACATATCAAATAGTGTTAGAAAGTCTCTGAACAACCACTTAACCGAGAGGTCGACTACCACTTACCTTTACTATATTAGTCGACTATGATCAGCCTACTCGAACAGGAGTTTGGTGCAGCCACACTTCCATATCTTGGCGGAAAGTCCCGAATAGCCGACACAGCACGCCTCTTAAACTTGGGAGCAGGCACTACAAGTCCATTTCCAGTTGGCACTCTTCCTGACCCCCCTCAGACTGGCTATCACTTGCCTCCATGATAATCTCTTGATTGCCTTAGATATTCGAACGAAAGAAAAAGGAAGATTCGAATGCTCCAATGATACTTGAAAACTCTTCTACAACTTGAAAAGTTTTAGAAACCGAAAGAAGACATATGGCAAGATACAAGATCAATTCGGTAAGGTTTGAGAAGAAAGAAGCAAAACTTGGCAACAAAATGAGACCAACAGATAGACACCTATCCGACCAAGGAAGTAACTCAGTACCACAAAATAAGGAAAAAAGAGTTTGGGAAAAGGAAAAGGAGAATAGCATTCGGCTTAGGAGAAAATTTGAAAGAAAACAAAGTAAGGTCCTAACACTATTCGGCCAAACAAGAAAAGGTAGAAGAGACAACTCACAATTGAGTGATTCGGTAGGGATTAAAATAGGAAAAGAAAGAAAGAGACTTGGGCAAAAAAACACAAGGCTTTGGTATTTTGACAATTAAAGGTTTTGGCACACTTGCTGAACAGTTGCAGAATAATAGAATCTCAAATGGTTACTTGCAATTTCGACACTAGAGGGAAAAGAGAGGAAAGAAGATTAGGAACTCAGAAATCCAGAAATAAAGAAAATGACCAAAAATGAAAAGAGAACCCACCTAGCCGAATTCCTATGTTTTCCCCTTACCAAAATGACACTAAGTCAAAACTGAATATGCACCTATAGACTCCTAAATTCGGCCAACTCCACCCCTTCTCAAACTCTACAATTTTCCCCACCAAAATCTCCCCCATATCCATAAGAACCATCATCCAAACCCCATGATACTCTCCCCCTTTTACCAAGTCCACAACCACTCCAAAGAGTTTAAATCCACCATAAACTCTTGCCATCCATACTGCAAAATAAAACCTCCCTTGCTCCTCAAGAGACTTGAACCTCTGTTCTCCTTGCCACACCTGTGACGCCACAACCACTCCATCACAGGCTCTCTTTGTGTCTCCTTTTAACCACAATTATTTATAAGGCTTAATACTAGGAGTCAAGGTCCCCTAATGCTAAAAATAAAAAATTTCCAAATGACATGGCTTGAACCCAGGACTTCATAGAAGCCCCCTAACCTTCCAAATCACTCACCTAATAGATCCAAATTGCATTAGTGTCGTTCTCTTATTCTCTAAAATTTTAAACGCTCCTATGCCCAAGGCCTAATAGGCCCAATTCTACTAGGCCCAAATTCAGGGTGTTACACAGACTCGCTCATCAGATTTGTGGTACTGAAACAGCTATTTTTGACACCATTAAAAAACATGTTATAGAAAATGTGGAGCCGAAGAGTTCCATGGTAAGGTGGGTAAGAATCCGACTAGAGCTGAATACTAGTTAGAGCACACACAGAGGATTTTGGATGAAATGTTGTGTTCGCTGGAAGATTGTCTTAGATGTGCCTTGTCATTGTTAAAAAAGGAGGCATTTTAGTAGTGGATGAATTTAATTGTGGTTGTAACTAAAGAACGGGTTAAATGGGAATTCTTCAAAACTATGTTTCGAAATAAATACGTTAGTAAATGATATCTTTATGAGAAAAAGAAGAAGGAATTCCTCAAATTGAAATAGGGAAATAGATCAGTTGCAGAGTATGAGCGTGAGTTTGTTCAGGTCGACAAATATACTCGTGAAATTGTATATTTTGAGGAAGAAATGTGTATCCATTTTGAAGATGGTTTAAATGACAAGATCAAGTTGTTAGTTGGTGAAATGGAAATTAGAGATTTTGTGGTTTTGCCTAATAGAGTTCAAAAAATGAAGGAAGTATACAATTGATCTACCATAATTCGGTGTAGCAAATTAAACTAATTTCCACACTTTAGGAGCTTGAAAATAAGGATTATCATTAGGTTTTAATTATGTTTTAGTAAGTTTAGTTAAATTTAATAAAATATGAAAATTGAATCTTTTATTAACCTTAGGGGCCGAATGAGACCTAAGGGTGAGCTAATGAACTTCATGAGTGTCCAGGAGACCATTAGAAGGCGTGCTAAACCAATATTGGCTGCTATGTCGCAACATAGGGAGAAGAATAGAGAAATTTTAAGACTACCTTCGATGTCGCGACACAACCTAACGGTGTCGTGACATACCCTTGAAGACATCCCAAGAAGAGTATGTTGCCTTCTATGCTGCGAAGCAGGTCTAGATGTGACGGGACATCAACTCTAGATGAGAATTAATACGAGTCATGGGCATTTTAGTCTGCACAATAAAAGGTCGAGAATGTTAGCTAACCTAGGGTTAAGGAAGACGGCCACCCAAAATCTATAAATAGGCTCACTTGTCATATGTTATAGGGTAATTACTTAGTCTAGGATTCTTCTTTTAAATTCAATTTAGTTTTTCTCTTATCTTAGGTTTAGATTTACTTTTAGTTTGTTTTTTGTTTTATCTAGAGAGTTCTAGTTTGTGGAAACAATCAAAATTTGTGGATTCACGTTCATTCTTAATACAAATTAGGCTTTTTCTTAAACTTTATATTGTCGATTCATTTAGCATGTTTACTCTTTAAATAAATTCTATATTGTTTATGAAAACCATGAGGAACTAATCCTTCTATGGGGATAGCGAGTGGAGATATGATCTGTTAACTATTTTATAGAGCTACTCAACGGGTCAACTATTTGGGAAAGGAATAACCTAAACCATAGGCCTGCCAACCCTAGGAAGTTGTCAATGAGGGAATTAACCTAAAAATTGTATGGCCTACCCTTGAACACCTTCACCCCGAGCCAATCTAACTGTAAGGTCAGAAGATAAGTAGTCCTTGCTAACTCATTATTTTAGTGAAAGATCAGAAGATCCAGTTGGGATAGTGACTAGTTGATTGACGAGGAACTCGAAACAATAGTTAATGAAGATTACCAAAGCGAGCTAATCACCCATAACTAGATTTGATTAATTCTACTTTTCAATTTCTTGGTATTTATTGTTTTATTTTATATATTTTATTATTATAAAAATCTTAAAAACTCCTTTTATTTTTACTTTCGTACTATAACTTATTTTGAGTACTAAAATAGATCTTTTTGTGTTTGGTGTTTAGGTACTATAACTCACCTACTCCGTTGTAACTATATTACAACTAGACCCTTATACTGGGGGATACTACCTCATATACATATATTTTGTTGTAGTATTCACACTCTAGATGTTAGTACGTCTGGAGGCAGTCAAGTTGTTGGTGTCGTTGCTGGGGAGGCAACTCACTAGTTCTATTTTAATTTTTGCACTTCAATAAGAATAATTAGGAAATTTTTAGGCTATAGATATGATTTGAATTTTTATTGTTGCTAACCTTCTCTTTTTGGGTTTAGTGTATGACTCGTAGTAGGGGAATACCTATAGAGCCAGAAACAGATCCAGAAAAAATGGTTCGCAGAAATCGTCTACAGAAATAACAACAACAACACCCACCACCACCTACTATAGGTAACGTACCACACGAGAACCCACTGTTCGATGAAGCTAACAATCACGCTTTAGGGGATCCACCAGCACCACCACAGCTACTCATAAACTTACATATGGCTCATAATGTGAGAACCTTAAGAGATTACGAATTACCAAGTCTAGACATGGTTTAGGAGAGCATAACAAGGTCGGCTATTACAGCTTACAATTTTGAGATCAAACCAAAAATGATTCAAATGATCCAGAATAATATGCAATTTAGGGGCAAAATTCTAGAGGATCTGAATCAACAGTTAAAACGGTTTCTCCAACTTTGTGAAACTTTCAAGTACAACGGGGTCACTGATGACGCTATTCGTCTTTGGTTGTTTCCCTTTTCTTTAATTGATAACACCTTTTCTTGGTTAGATCCGCAAGCACCAGGATCTATCACGACATGGGATGAGCTCGTTGGAAAGTTTTTACAGAAGATTTTCCCTATTAGCAAAGCAATTCAACAAAGAAGAGAAATCATTGTTTCTAGATAGTTGGAAGGGGAAAGTTTTCATGAGGCCTGGGAACATTTTAAAACATTGATCCAAAAATGCCCGCAGCACAGATTTCCTAAGTGGATGCGATTGTAGGTGTTTTACAATGGTTTACATCGAGGATGCATATGAAATAATTGAAAACATGGCTCCAATCTTGCAATTCCTCAAGAAAAACATCTGAACTGACAGTTGATCTGTAACTGACATTTTGTTAGTTTACAAATGTTTTTCTTGAGGAATTGTCAGATTTACCGCCAAAGGAATTGCAGTTCCGACCTTGATTACTTCGTACACAATGGCTCTAACCGAACTAAAAGAATTAAAAGATTAGTTGCAAGAATTAATTCACAGAGGTTTTATTCAACTGAGTACATCACTTTGGGTTGTACCTGTTTAGTTTGTGAAAAAGAAAGATGGGTCAATGAGATTGTGTATAGACTACCGGCAATTGAACAAAATCATGATGAAGAATAATATTTGTTACCTCGTATTGATGATTTATTTGATAAGATGAAAGGTGCCATAATGTTTACCAAAATTGATATCAGATCTGGTTATTATCACTTTACGAGTTAAAGATGTCGATGTACCAAAAAATGTTCAAAACCCGTTACGAATACTACTAGTTTTTAGTCATGCCTTTCGGATTGATAAATGCCCTGGCGGCATTTATGGATTTGATAAATTGAGTTTTTCAGCCTCACCTCGATATGTTCATTTTTTTTATTGATGACATTTTGATTTACTCCATAAATGAATTTGCGCATGCCCAGCATTTGATTGCTAGAGATTGTTCTGATCTCGATTACTCTATATAAAATGGCTCTAACTGAACTAAAAGAATTAAAATATTAGTTGCAAGAATTAATTCACAGAGGTTTTATTCAACTGAGTACATCACCTTGGGGTGCACTTTGTGAAAAAGAAAGATGGGTAGATGAGATTGTGTATAGGCTACTATCAATTGAAAAAATTCATGATGAAGAATAAATATATGTTACCCCGTATTGATGATTTATTTGATCAGCTGAAAGGTGCCATAATGTTTTCAAAGATTGATCTCAGAACTGGTTATTATCACTTTGTGAGTTAAAGATGTTGGTGTACCAAAACCAATGTTCAGAACCCGTTATGGACTCTACAAGTTTCTACTCATGCCTTTCGGATTGATGAATGCCCCAGTAGCATTTATGGATTTGATAAATTGAGTTTTTTAGCCTCACCTCGATAGGTTCATTTTTTTTATTGATGACATTTTGATTTACTCCATAAATGAATTTTAGCATGCCCAACATTTGAGAATCATATTACAGACCTTGTCTGAAAAAAATTGTACACAAAGTTTAGTAAATACGAGTTGATCTGTAACAGCCCGATTTTGGGCCTAGCAAGAACAGTGGTTTTGGGGCTACAAATCCAACATAAAAATCTTATTTTTATTATATTTTTATGGTCTACAATTTCACGGAAAGATTTCATGAAAATTTCGTTCGAAAATTTTGACTTGTGGGCACTCAATATAGTCAAATGGACTAATTGTAAATAGTGCAAAAGTTGAGTTCCACATGTTAGAAGTGTCCAATTTCTATGAAATTTTAAATTAGAGGTCCTTAAATTGTAATTAGACCATTGGTTAAATTTTTGGACAAAAATGGACATGAGATAAGTGAAATAGGATATTTTTAAGTTAGGGGCATTTTGGTAATTTGGTAATTAAATGGACTATAAGACAAAATAAAAGCCAAAAACCCTTGTCCATCTTCTTGCTTGGCCGAATTTAGCATGAGGGAAGACATGGCTAGGTTTTTCAAGCTTTCAAGCTCAATAATAAAGAAAATGAGTTTCAGACTTAGAACGGAGGAAAGATGAATATTGGACAACTCGGTCCCTTTCGCCATTTTAAGTTGAGGTAAATTTGTGTGTAATAATTCAGCATCATGTTATTATGCTTTTAAATGTTTGACATTTCGTGAAATGTATATTATTTCTATGAAATAGATTAATGATGCCTCGCTGAGAATATGATGAAAATATGTTAAGATGAAGTCCCGGTTGAACATTCGGAATAGTAAGGATACCAGTGTCACAACATGAGATAAGAAAGGTCCCGTATAAGACCATGTCTGGGACATGGCATCAGCACCAAATGTAGGTCCCGTATAAGACCATGTTTGGGACAGGCACCAGAAGAGGGTCCTGTGTAAGACCATGTTTGAGACATGGCATCGGCACCAAATAAAGGAGGTCCCGTATAAGACCATGTCTGGGACATGGCCTCGGCACCAAAGAAAGATTTCGTGTAAGACCATTCTGGGACATGGCATCGACATCTATATACGATCTCATATAAGACCATTTCTGGGATATGGCATCGACATCGAGATATGAGATCCCATGTAAGACCATATCTGGGATATGACATCGGCATTAAGATGTGATCCCATGTAAGACCATATCTGGGATATGGAATTGGCATCATGATACATGTATGATGAGATTGAGTATCCTTCGATATTGTAACACCCCAAACCCGGCCCAAACACCACGGCCGAATTTAGAATGCTACTAAGAAAAAGTTTGAAAGAATTTGACATAAAGGTGAAAACTTAATAATTTTTCGTTGTTTATAAAACATGGTATATTTAAAATTCTAAGTAAAACTATGTTGTTACAAATTCCGGGATTTAAAACTTTAATATAAGTTTTTAAGATGTAAATCGCTTTTAGAAAAAAAATAAAACATTCCCAAATATCATCTCGATCGTCAAGCCAACTCAAACACAATAAAAATCCCCAAATACTTTAAATGGCCTTATTACAATAAATATTTACTCATAAGTACTGAAAATATAAAAGGCATAAAAAAATAAATATCTTCTGGATGGCCACCTCGTATCTGCTCCAGCCCGGTCCAAGCATCATGTATCACCTGCATTGTTTTTGGAAAAATAGGGTGAGTCAAACCGACTCAGTGTGTAATTATTCCACAGATTTCCACACATGGGCTTAGCCCAAACCACACCAATCCACATATCAAATAATAATGCAAAATGCACCCAACCCAGCCTAGGGTCCATCCTCTACACACCCCCGTATCCAGCCACCACACACCAGGGGATTACTAAATCAACCCTCCAACCTCTACACACCAATTTGGCAAGCAATGCCATCCACCAAGTGGTCAAGCCACTGGTCCACGTGAAATAAATCACGGTATAATCCACAACGCGACCTCAGTCAACGTCAATCCACGATGTAGCTCGTAGCTAACATCAAATCACGATGAGGCACATAGCCATCACCAACCACGATATGGCACAAAGCCGATACCAACCACGATGAGGCACAGAGCCGATCATCAATCCACGTGAGGCTCATAGCCATCACTAAACCCTGTACATAAATGTACACCCTGTCCTTCAATAATCATATCCTAATCCCTATGCATATGTTAGTATCATGGCCACATAATAGTTAAATTCCAATGAGCATACATCACATGCTTACCACAATTCCACACATATACCATGGTAAAATAATATCATAAAACTGACCTGGTTAACCGAATACCCATCATGGGTAGCCACCATCTCAGCCATTATTTCCGGCTATCATACACATTATATACGTATATATATATACATAACAACAAATACAAACAACAGGAGATCAGTGCGATAACTACACACCTTTTTCGACACAGTCGACTAAATACCAAAACCCAAAGCCTAAACGATTTGCACCTTGCGATTTGTTGAACTCCCTCCTTAGATACTCAAATCCCGAATAATCTCCCCTTAATTGACGGCTACAAAAGGACCCCGAAACTTTCCTTCATGATTCGGCCAAAGAAACTAGGAGGATTAGAGTTTTGCTTTTCAACCGACAGAAAAAGAGTGAGGAAAAGAAATCAGCCTAGAAGAGATTCTTACCGGAAAAGTAATGACCAAAACGCAAATGGTCACTAAACCCCAAGAAATCGACAAGAAGAACCTGAAGTGGAGAAATCGGTTCAGATGAGAAAGATGATAGGCTTTTGGTCTAATGAATAAATCGGCAAGGGTAGAGATGCAATCGACTATGGCCACAGGATAGGGGATTCGGCTTTTGAAAGAACTATGAGAAGAAGAAGTGAATGATGGAGTGGTTCGGCTCTTAACAAAAGAATGGAGAGGGAGAGTGTGAGGCTTAGAAGTTGCAGCAAAGGTGAAATAAAAGGGATGAGAGGTTCAGCCTAAACAAAATAAAGAGAGGAGAAAGATGATCAAAAGAGAAAGAGGTGCACAAGAGGTCACTTACTTGGTTTACGGTCTCAAAAGAAAAAGAACACAAAAGCTTTCGAGAAAAGAAATCGCACAAAGAAATGCCTAAACCTCCCTATGCAAATTCGGCTACAAAAGAAAAGATGTTTTGGAAGTACAAGGAAAAATGACCAAAAGGAATTACACCCAAACACTCATCCTTACCAAAGTCAACAACAAAATCCGGCCACCCCCCTTGTCCATAAAACCGTCCAAGTTCATGGTCAAAATGGCCATGAAATAATTTCCAAAACATCCACCTAGATACATGCCTTGTAATCCTCTACTTTCCCAAAGTTAAAGAAATTCTATCCCCACAATCTAGCAATTCTATCCCTTATTCATGCTTACCATAACCTTAAGTCTACTAACCATAAATGAAAAAGTCCAACCTTACATTAATTAAAGTTTGACCAACACATTCCATACAAATGCAAAACTAAAAGTCACCTAATTGCCATCCATGGGATTCGAACCTAAGCCCCCCTCACACTGCTTGTGGCATCACTTTCCAAGGCCCTAAGTGGCACCTCCCTTGCCATTTTGCCAACTGGTTACTTGTGTCTAAATCCTCCAACAAAATTTCTTAAGGCCTATCTTGACTAGCTCCCTTTTTAAGAATTAAAAATCTAATATTTTCCTAAGGCATTCACCTACATTCTAAAGTTCTCGAAACTCCCAAAACACACTCAAACCACACATAGGCACGCTACCATATACATTAAAGTTCAAATGAATAACCCCTAGATCCCAGATATTACAGATATTCCGAGTAGTTCAACGGTAAAGAGCTAAGTTTATGATTCAAGAAGGAAAAAGTGCTAAAGTTATGTGATAAACTGATACAGATACATATGAAAAACTCATGAGAAATGAGTCTGATATGTGATATGTGATGATTAAGTGCAAGTATATGTATGTATACACTCATGAGCAATGTGCTCGGGATGTGATCGAATTTTGGTAAGAAGATAAACGAGTAAGTTATACCTATGAGAATGACCTTGTGATTATAAGATCATGCTTATGATGTACGAATAAGTGGGAAATGTGATTGATGATCATGTGTGAGGCTTTAAAGCAAAATTAAATTGAGAAATGAAATTTTCAAGTGTTTGTTGTGGATGTATAGGTTAAATTTGCCAATGAATGGCTTGTAAATATTTGATGATGACTAGCTATTGCCATGACTAACTATGTATATACTTTAGTGTTATATGTGTAAATGAGAATTAATACAAAGAAAACATGATAGAGTAAAATTAACAACAAAACAGTTTAAACAGCAGCAGTTGTACCACTTTGAAAATTCACCAAAAATAGTGAAAATTTAATTAGAAGTTCAATAAGATATGAAATTAAAGCTTATTGAGTCTATTTTTGCATAAAAGAAATAGAATAATAAAAAAAATTTCATATTATGAGATATTTGGATTTTAGTGAGACAGGGTTAGAATGATTTCGGAATCTATTGTTCTGACTTGGAAAATTCATTAAAAATTTTAAAAAAAATAATCTAGGGATAAAATTTATATTCTTTAAATTATTAATGAGTCTATTTTCAAAAAAAAACAAACGAGAACATCATCTAAGTTCTGTACCATGAGAAAACAATTTTTTAGTGAAGAGGGTTTAGAACTATCAGACAGCGAAACAGGGGAGACTTTAAAGAATAAACTGTACTGATTGGCTGAACCAAAAATTCTGGAAATTTTATAATAAGAAGATATGTGAGTCTAGTTTCAAGGAAAATTAGTGTATTTTAATCTGGAGTTTCGTAGCTCCAGATAAAAATAATTTAGTGACTATAACTCAAGTAGACAGCTCAAGACGAACATAAATGAATTGTGAAATTTTATACAATTATGATTGTATTACCTAGAGAACATATTGTGAGAATTGGTGAAAAACATGTTAATAAGTGGCTTATTATTTTCATACAAACTTACCAAGCATTTTAGCTTACTCCTCTTCCTTTCTCATATCTTATAGGGTTTTATGTTAGCTCGAGTTGGAGATCGCCGGAGATGTTATCACACTATCAAGCTATCATCGTAGGTAAAAGTGAATACAGACCTCTTAAGTTTATGGCATGTATAGGGACTTAGTCAATTGTGTATGTTTCATTCGATTTGGCCAAATGTGTTGGTTCATAATAGTAATATGATTCATTTTGTATATGGCCATGAGATGTGGCTCATATTGGTTAATGAGTTGTAATGTCTATTTATATGTGTGTGTTTATACTAAAGGTTTCATGTGATGTGGTTATGTGTGTTTGGTATGGATGGATTTAGGATGTGTTGATGATAATCATGGCATGAAAGTTTGATAAGTTTAAGCTAGGCAAAGTATAGTGCCTTATGCATGAATATGATTATATGAATTCGCTATGATCATGACTTGTTTGATGATGTTTAAGTGCTCAATTATGCCATGAAAGATGCCATTGAGGTTGTGTTTAAGTATGTGTAAATGAGGGTGCCAAATGGTTTGGTAAATAGCCATTTTCTTGGCCACACGGGTAGAGACATGGCCGTGTGTCTCAGCCGTGTGGAGGACACGGCCCCGGGACATGGGCGTGTGCCCAAGGCTTGTGAAGTCTGCATTTATTTTTTGGAATTTAATTCGCCACACGGCCTAAGCACACGGGCGTGTGACTTGGTCGTGTGACCCTATTTTGTTGATGACGTCATAAATAGAGGGTTACATGAGCTGAGGACATGGGCATGTGTGACACACGACCTACCCACACGGGCGTGTCCCAAGCTATACGGGCGTGTGACCCTTGTTTTGATGAAAAATTTTATAAGTCTTCTTAAAGTTTCCTAAGTTCTTGGTTTAGTCCCAAATAGTTCCCAATGATTGTTTTGGGCCTCGTGGGCCCATATAAGGGACTATTTGCATATTAATGAGTGATTTTATATTGAATGAAATTTTATAGCCCGATTTTGTATAAATGTTTATGTTTAAGTTCGACAATGCCTCGTATCCTGTTCAGGCGTCAGACACGGGTAAGGGGTGTTACATGATTCGAGCAAGATTTCTGCTATTTTGAATTGGAAGCCTTGGCCAAATGTTTCTAAGGTACGTAGTTTCTAAGGATTTGTTGGATATTATCAAAATTTTGTTAAAAAATTCTCAATAATAGCTTTACATATGAAATAACTGTTACAAAAAGATGTTAGCTTTGTGTGGTATGATAAATGTTAGCAAATTTTTTATCAGTTCAAGAGCATGTTGACAAATGCAACAGTGTTGACACAGCCTGAATTCGGAAAAGAATTTGTTTTTTCAGTGATGCTTCCTTGAACGGTTTGGGATGCGTTTTGATACAGGAAGGCAAGTTTGGTGCGTATGCTTCTCGATAGCTTAAAACTCATGAAAAGAATTACCCGACACACAACCTTGAGTTAGATGCAGTTGTATTTGCATTAAAAATTTGGCGACACTATCTCTACGGTGAGAAATGTCATGTTTATACCAATCAGAAAAGTCTGAAATACTTGATGACTCAAAAAGAGTTAAATCTGTGTCAACAGGGGTGACTTGAGTTACTAAAAGACTACAATCTGATGATAGACTATAATCCAAGTAAAGCAAACATTGTTGTCAATGCTTTGAGTCAGAAATCCCTTTTTGCTCTCTGATCAATGAATGCTCAGCTTAAGTTGGAATATGATGGTTTTATTTTAGCCGAGTTGAAGGTTAAGCCTTTGTCTTTACAGAAAATTCAGGCATTGCAGTTTGATGATCTGAAATTATTGGCTAAACGAAAAATGGTTGAAAATGGTCAAATAGCCGATTATAGTATTGGTTTAGATGATAGTTTGATTGTGCATACCTTAACATATGTAGTTGAAATAGAACATTTTAAATGAAGCTCACAACAGTGTTTATACGTTACACCCAGGAAGTATGAAAATGTATTGTAATTTGAAACAAATGTATTGGTGGTTGGAATGAAACACAAGATCTCTGAGTTTGTATCTAAATGCCTTGTGTGTCAACAGGTAAAAGCCAAACATCAGGTTCCATTCGAGTTGTTGCAGCCTATTATGATTCTCAAGTGGAAATGGGAGCATATTACTATGGACTTCATATCAGGGTTACCGTTCACGAAGAGAAAGAAAGACTTATGTGTTTGTTTTGGGTTAGTTTTTGACAATGTAAGTTTTTTGTGCACCAAAATGTACAAGTATGTATGTGTGCTAAAGTTGTTTGGCTTAGCTTTAGTTGGTTAGGTGGATAAAGAATTGACTTCAATTAAAATGATGTTTATGGATGGAATGTTATGTTAAATGGTTGGTTTACATGTTTTAAACTTCTTTTGATTTGTTTGACACATTTTGGTGTAGGTGGAGTTGATATATGAAAGGATTTGAGGATAGTTTGTGTTGGAAATATTTGAATTAGGTACCAAATGTACATTTTGAAAAAAAAAACAAGGGCAACATCGTAATGAGGAGTCTTTGACGTGACAACCTCTCCCAACAGTGAGTGATGTCACAATGTGGCTATACTATCATCGCGACATGACTCACTGAGTTAGAAATGCTACAATGAAGAAGTTATGAAGTCATGAAGTCGGCCTGAGATATTAAAAACTTTACATTTTGGTCCTAACTCATTCTTAGGTTAGCAAAAGAGCTTTCATAAGCTCATGTGAGACCCAAATATGATTGCGTAACATGTTGTGTCTTTAATGCTTATTTACATACTTGGCTAAACAAATATTGTAAAATTGTCTGTAGTTGCTATAACAAAGAATGTAGCATCCTGTAATTTGGACCCCGCAATCAGGTTGGGTAAAGGGTGTTACATTTATTGGTATCGAAACTACGATTTAATCGATTCTAAGACTAAATTGTAGTGTAAGTCAAGTCAAAGACTAAATCTTGATTTTTATATAGCTAAACAATGTCAGCTAATTCTAATTAAGATGTAAGTGATGAAGTTGAAAGTAATACCCCTACCTCTAATCAAGGAGTTACTAGAAGTTTGTCCATTCCACAAGGGCTTGGAAATGAGGGCAGTTAGGCCTTTATGAATATGATGAACCAATGGTTCACACTATTTATGGGAGCTACCCCTTCAGTTCCCCAACAACAAATACCCCTTCTCCACCTATAATACCACTGACGGCGCCACCCCCAACGTCAAGTTCTTGATATGATACTAGTTGTACACCCTCTGATCAAAAACCCCTACAAATGTGGAGCGGAGGAGTTTGAAGGCAAGAAAGACGATGTGTAACACCCCTAACCCGTATTCGTCACTGGAACAAGGTTACGGAGCATTACCAAAGTTTACAGAATAATTACAGATATTTCATATGATTTACTATCCATGTCCGATACTAATCATATTGTCCCTTGAATGGGCCCTCGAGTCCCAATTTAAACATTAAAATCAAATCGGGAAATAATCAGAATCTTAAAAAAAATTCATGAAATTTCAAAATTTTTCCCAAATGCAGGGCTCACACTCCTGTGTGGCCAAGGGACACGACCGTGTGACCCTATGACACTCCCGTACATCAAGCCGTGTCCTACCCCTTGTAACTCTCTAACTTGCATCACAAGGCCAAGTCACACGCCCGTGTGCTAGGCCATGTTACCCACACGACTGATACACACACCCGTATCTCTGCACCTGTGCTCAATTCTGAGCATTCTATTTCTAAAATCAAAGATACATGGGACACACAGCCAGACCACACACCCATGTGCTAAGCCATGTGTCTCACACGGTCAAGACAAACGGTCGTGTGTCTACCCGTGTGGATAAAATAAATCCATATCTTTTGTAACAGCCCAATTTAGGGGCTAGTTAGAATAACGGTTTCAGAACCACTAATCTGAGGTCAGAGAAAATCATTTTTATAATATTTTATATGTTATAGCATGATTGCAAGAGTGCATGAAAATTTTGGTGCTTTAATTTTAGCAATTTCATGCTTAATTGTAAAAAAAAAAAACCTAAATCGCATAAAGTGTGAAAGTTTTATTTTACAAGCTAAAGGTGTCTAAAAGCCATAGGATATTAATTGGAGGCCCTTAAAGAGCAATTAGACCCTTAGATGTAGGGTGGTTGGCCATAGGGGACAAACCATGTCAAATTGGTCAAAGTTGGTAAGAATTTGGTGGACTAGATTGATGTTTTATAATGAAATAAAGAAAGGAAAATATCATCGTTTCTTCTCTTCTTCTCCACCGAAAATACCAGCAAAAATAGGGGTTTGAAAGCTCAAAAATTTCAGCAAGCTCTTCTCCTTACAAGTAAGTGTTTTGATGATCATCTCTTGATAATATTTATACTTTTGGAACCCCTAAAGCTTAAGCTAGCTAAAGAGGTGACTATTTTGCAAAATGGTTGAAAGTTTAGAGTTTTCCATGTGAGCTTTTAAGTTGTTTGTTGCATTTTTTTAGAAGAAAATGAGTCTTAGTTGTTAGATAAACAACTTTTGTGAAAGGTGTTACCATGAAAACACCTAAAAGGACCTTTTTGATAAAGTTGTATAAATGTGGTAAATGTGTGAAATAATGAGTATTGAGAGTTGCCATAGGAGTAATAAATGTTCATCTAGGCTTGTAAAAGGAGGAAATTTGATTGGAATCGATTTACGAGCCTAGGGATAAAATTGTCATTTTATAAAGGTTTAAGGGCAAAATGGTAATTTTGCCAAAATATGATTATTAAGATGTATTGATTTATGTGGCTATTAAATGAGCTAATTTGTTATTATAGATCAAGAAGAATGAGAGACTAACCTTGACTGAGGAAAAGGAAAGGTATCGGACTAAATCGGCAATTTGGCCTATTTTGAAATCGAGGTAAGTTTGTGTGTAATAACTTCAACGTCACGTTATTAAGTCTCTAAATGTTTGATATTAGTGATGTTGTATAATATTTATACGAAATTGAGTAATGATGTTGAATGAGAAAATAATGAGAATTGTGATATGAAAGTCCCGGTTGGACTTTAATAAATGAGAGAATAATGTCATCAAGATTTGAGAAGGGTAAGGTCCCGTATAAGTCCATGTCTGGGACATGGCCTCGGCACCGAATTGAGATCCCATATAAGACCATACCTGAGATATGGCATCAGCATCGAATATGAGAATCGTATAAGACCATATCCAGGATATGGCATCAACAATCGATATGAGAGCCCGTATAAGACCATATCTGGGATATGGCATCGGCATCTAGAAGTGACCCCATGTAAGACCATATCTGGTATATGGCATTGGAGTCGTATTTATGTGAATGATGATGATTATGTATCTTCGAGTATTCCCAAGTAATTCAATAGGCAAATAGTTAAGTTTGTAATGGAGATGAGATTAATGCTAAAGCTATGTGATGAAGTCTTACAGGTACATGTGAGTAATTCACGAGAAATGTTTACGATATGAGACATGATATGAAATTGATAAGAGTAAGCATGAGTAAGTTATGGCAATGTGTTTAAGACTTTGTGTTTTATTCGATGCAATGGATGGATGACATTATGAACCTTCATGTTGGTATTTATTTCATGCAAACTTCCGAAGCTTTATGCTTACCCCTCTCATTTCCTTTTTCCTTGTAATATTGCCAAGTTAGTTCGGGAATTTGTGGAACGTCAGAGTTCGAAAATCACACTATCACCTTCTGTTTGGTATAACAAAGTTAGATTCCTTTTGAGTATAGCATGTATAGGAATTGGTTATTTTGTTATGTCATATTTGTTAGCCAAGGTGTTAGCTATTAATGTTGTTCATTCATTTTGTAAATGGTCTTTAGAAAATGGCCAATACTTGACAAGTTCATCTATTCAATGTTGATGAAATTCATGAAGTGTATGCTTGTGTGGATGTCTTGATTTGAGTTTTTAGAAGTGCCTTAAGGTTATGATATATGTTGAATTGAATTGGTATAAATACGGTTGCTTTGTAGGGTGGCATTTAGCTTGGTAGATAGCCTTACAAATGTCCACACGGGTAGAGTGTGTGTCTAGGTCATCTGTGACACACGGTCAGCCCCATGGGCATGTTGATAGGCCGTGTGTCCCCATGCATTATAGGTTGGCAAGTCAGTATGCTCAGTAGTAAACACACGGGCAGACACACGGCCGTGTGTCTCAACCGTGTGGGAGACATGGCCTAAGACACGGGCATGTGCCCAGGCCATGTGAAGTCTGCACTTGAAATTAGGAATTTAATTTGACACACGGTCTAAGAACCTGTGCATGTGCCTTGACCATGTGACCTTAGTGAGGTGATGATGTCATAAACAGAATGTCAAGGTTTTCATACAGGGCGAAGACACAGGTGTGTGTCAGGCCGAGTGAAAACCCCTGTAGGTTCGAATTAGAAAATCAATCCACACGGGTATGTGATATGCCACATGGGTGTGTCCTATCCTTTACGCGGGCGTGTGGCCCTATTTTGAGTCAACTTTTTCTAAGTGTTCTAAAGTTTCCAGTTTGGCCCCGAATCATTCCGGGTGCAAGTTTAAGGTCTCGTAGACCTATAATAAGAACATTATGGTCTTGAATGAAAATTTTTATTTTGAAACAAAATTTTATGGATCGATGTTGTATGAATGAGCTAGTTAAGTACGGTAATACCTCGTACTCAGTTCAAGTGTCGAATATGGGTAATGGGTGTTACATCTTTAGCCTTGCATCTACACCAACACTTATACACAATTTATCACATTCATCAACCACATTTTCATACCAAAATTTAAGTCTTATACATGTCAATTTATACCCATATTTATCTAGATACCATGTTCACATTTGTGCATATTCTATCAAATATGCTAATTTAATTCATTTATACATATCTCATTGTGATTTCTATTAATTAATCATTTTCAAACATATACCATGATATAGTCTTTTATACATAAACCCCAAAACATGTTCATAACTAGCCATTCCAATAGCTAGTCATTAACAAATATTTGCATATCATTCCTTGGCCAATTTAACCTATACATGGCATTATAACCACAACTGTTTTACCTTATATATCAAATTGAGTCGATGGATAGTGTGAGTGATCTCCGTCGAGTTTCCAATCCAACGAGCTTTTGATTTACTATAGAATAGGGAAAAATAACACAGAGTAAGCATATAATTCTTAGTAAGCCCGTATAACTTGGAAATTAACTTACCAACTATTCATATTAAAGATAAACATGTAAATTACAATCAACCATTCGTTCCCAAGCCCTGACACATATTCTCATCACCCTTGTTAGTAACTTATTTCATATAAACATCAAGAAACACATATATGAGTCAACAATATTCGGATTCTCATACATATATGTTTTCCACATCATGTATTCATATAACATATATACAAGTTATTTCCATATTTTTTAGGTACATTCTATAATAATTCATCTCGAGTGTTAGTATATTTCATGTCAGAACTTTGCTCATTATTCAACTGAAATATTGATAATCACAAAGATAATACACTCGAGATGTACAAATCTAATCTCATAGATGAATGTCTTCATCAAACAAATTTCCATGTTCATATATCATAAGTTCATGCTTCCATATTTCATATAACATCATTTTCATGTACTTCAGGCAAATACATGTAAAAACCCATTTCTTTTCATGTCAGGATTTTACCCGTTGAATTATTGAAAATATCGATGGATACTCAGGTAGTACACACAAAGTGTATAAATCCACTTAATTAGGAAACACACTCTCGAGCCACATATCATATAACAAGATTACCAGTCCAGGCTAAATCCTGTCTCCAACATATGCTCACAAGAGTTTAATTAGGACTACCAGTCTAGGCTAAATCCTTTCTGTAACGTATGCTCAGAAGAGCTCAATTAGGATTACCAGTCCAGGCTAAATCCTAATTGTAACATATGATCGAGAGGAATTATATCAGGATTACCATCCGGGCTAAATCCTAACTGTAATGAGGTCAATAGGATTACTCGTCCGAGCTAAATCCCATCAGCAACAAATGCAGGACCTCATTCATTTCGGGAAATCACATATCCATCGATTTTTCATTTATTCAAACGATATTTGACATTTATCGGGCAATTTTTGGGTATGTGATCAATCTCACATATTTACGCATTTATGCAATTCAAATGTTCGCATTCAACTTAAGCATAAAAATATCATTTTAATCATTTATCACTTATCGGGTATTATCATTTATTTCAGGCACTTTTATTTATCGGGCTTTAACGAATATGTGATCATTTCACATAATTATGGCATTTATACAATTTACATGCACAACATTCAATTCAAGCATATAAAAATATACAATTTAGTTATACGAACTTACCTCAATAAGTGTTTGCGTACATGAAGTCTACTAATCCGACATTTTCTCCTTTCGTCGTTCTAACTCCATATTCAGTTTATTCGGATCTATACGAGTAAATTTAACATCAATTTAATGTAATTCATGCTCAATTTAGTCTAATTTTTAGGCAAAATGATTTTAGGCAAAATTATCATTTTGCCCCTAAACTTTTAATAAATGACGATTTCATCCTTAGACTCGAAAAATAAAATTCATGCAATTTAATTCTTGTTCCGAGCCTAACCGAATTTTTCATGTAATATTTACAACCCATATATTTCATAAAAATCAGAATTTTTCCTTGGATTTCTCATTTTTACAATTTAGTCCCTAAATCAAGTTTTCATCAAAAATCACTTTGTAAAAGTTGTTTATCTATCAACAACCTTTCATTTTCTACCATAAATTTCATAATTTCAACATATTCATCCATGTTAAAAATTCTCTACTTTGATATCTTTTCAAATTGATCCCCAAAATAAATAGATTAAGTTACCCCGATCTCAAAAATATAAAAATTACTAAAAACGGGGCTTGAATACATACTTAATTTGACCAAGAAAGCTTTCTTTCTCTTTTTTAGGGTTTCCATGCAAAATATTTGGGGAAGATGATGATAAATGATGATATTTTCATCTTTTATTATTTATCACCTTTATTTTTTTATTCTTCCATTTTTGTCCTTTTCTTTAATTTTATTTTCCACGGATGAATCATCATGCTTAATGACTAAGCATTTTTAATGGTTTAATTACCATATAAGGACTTCCAATTTAAATTTTATAGCTATTTAATCCCTTTAGCTATTAGAACTCAACTTTTGCACCTTGTGCAATTTGGTCCTTTATCGATTTAAGCATGTAACCGATAAAATTTCTTTATGAAATTTTCACACAACATTATTAACATATTATAGACCATAAAATAGTATTAAAATTAATTTTCTTTCTGGAATCGGATTTGTGGTCCTGAAACCACTGTTCTGATTTCTCTAAATATGGGTTGTTACACAATGACCCAGCAAAAGTCGAGTACTGGTTATAAAATACTCAGAGAGCTCTCAATAAACTGATGTGTTCCCCAGAGGATATCGTGAGATGTGTTGTATCTTTACTTAAAGAAGTAGCATATCAGTGGTGGATGACTTTGCCATCATTAGTCCCAAGAGAACGGGTAGATTGGAATTCTTCCAAATTGAGTTTAAAAAAAATACATTAGTTTATTATATTAAGAGAATTTATGGAGCTAAAGTAAGGAGAGATGTCGATAGCCGAACACGAACGAGAATTTGTCCGCCTTAGTAAATATGCCAGGGAGCTCGTGTCTACCGAAGTCGATATGTGCACTCATTCTGAATGGGGTTTGAATGAAGATATATGTATGTTAGTGGGAGCGCTAGAATTGAATTGGTTTATTAGTTTGTCCAAGAGAGCATAGAAAATGGAGGACATGAGTAATGAGAAAATGCAAGCCAAGTCCAAGATCTGAGACTTCGGTAAGCATAATTGATAAACCATAATAATAACATATTTTAAGCCCACATTTAGCATACTTTTGGATGATTTAAGCCTTGAATTGTGTACTTTGGTGCTATTAATCCTTTGTTTTCATGTTTTATACTCAGAAGAGCACCGGAGGATGAAAAGAATGAGAAACGAGCCCAAAACGGAGTAAATGAGCCATATCATGAAATCAACATGGCCTGGACCCAAGACCACACGGCCATGCCTCATCAACAGACTCGAACACGGCCTGGCCACGATTCACATGGGCGTGCGCCATGGGCATGTCCCTGATGCGACAAAGAGAAATTTCAATGGGATTAGGATACTTAGAGGCAAAGAAACACATTCCAAGAGCCTATATATACACCCTAAAGGCCAACCTTCAGGGGGAGTCTAGCTAGGCGTCCAGTGAGGCCCAAGAGCCGAGCCAGAGGGGTCAAAATTGTGGAATTTACTCGAAGAAAGCCAGTCGATTCATCTCAAGAAGCCGAAGTCATACACAAGACGAACGATCTCTCTTCAATTCCTTCAGGGAGTTTTAGGGTTTTCTTATGTTTTGTTTTATTTTTTCTCCTGAGATGTATTCTTTTATGATTATTAACTAAACCCTCAGATACCTGAGGGGGATGAAACCTAAGATGAATCTTGTTATCGTTTGCTGAACTATATGGTAAATACTTGATTTGTTCTTAATTATGTGTTCTTAATTCTTGTTTTGATATTTCCGGGATATTAACTCAAGTGTGATGTGCTTAGGTGGAGGAGCAAAAGTCCTTGTCTAAGAGTAGATCTAGCATAATTAAGCGGAGTTGATCGCAGGCCTAGACATAGGGTGACGAGATTTTGCTGGATTAGGGTGAAACCTAGTATGGGAGTCCATAGATTGAGTTAATGCAATTTTAGGGGTTTTAATTAGAAAGAGATTTCAATTAATCAACCTAGGGTTAGACGTTAGTTGCCTCAAGAGAGGGATTAATATAACTCAGGGAATCCTACGGATCAAGTCAAGTGAATAAATCGTCTGGTTCAGAGTTAGATAACAAGTGAAGTTTAGGTGGATTCTTCCTCGGGTATTGTCTTAATCAATTGGTTTTTTCTCAAAGTTATTTTCCCCAATTCATTCTCTTTGTCTTTGCATCTTTAGCTTAGTTGTTAGTTAATTTTAGATTAAATAAAAATTCCTTTAATTCTTAGGCTAAATAATAAAAAGAAAGTTAGTATTAGTACTTCAGGTTCCTTTGGGTTCGACAATCCGGTCTTGCCGCTAAGCTATACTACTGTTCGATAGGTGCACTTGCCTTAAGTCGTTGTCACAGTTAGTTTCTAGGCTCGATCATTCTTTTTATAAATTTTTAAGACTCTGACATACGATCAAGTTTTTGGCGCCGTTGCCGAAGAACCAGAATATTAAGAAAGCTCAATTTTTATTACTTTAGCCATTTTTTTTATTTTCTGCAATTTACTTTTATTTCTTAGTTTGTTTTTAACTTTGGTAATTTTCTTTCTTTTACTCCTTTCAGGTACCTCTAGTTTATGACTAGAAGGAACGCGACAGGACCCCTAATTTACGACAGTGATATTAAGGTACTATTCGTAGAAATTATAGAGAAATAAGGCGAAGCTTAAACTACATACAAGAAGAGCAAGAAGACGAAGTTAATACTACTGAAGAAATGGCTAAGAACAATCCACCACCTCCAGAGATGGCCGAAGATCATGCTCCTCGAACTATGTATGATTATGCTAAACCTAATTTAACAAGATCTGAGTCAAGTATTGTTAGACCTGCTACTGCTACAAATAATTTTGAACTGAAACCTAACACAATTCAGATGATACAACAATTTGTTCAGTGTGATGGTTTTCAGGATGAAGACCCAAATAATCACTTGGCAAATTTCCTAGAATTTTGCGATACTTTCAAGATAAATGGTGTCACTGATGATGCCATCCATCTTCAGTTATTTCCCTTCTCTTTGAGGAATAAAGCCAAACAATGGTTGCATTCTCTTCCACGAGGGTCAATCACTACATGGGATCAAATAACCGAGAAATTTTTATTAAAATATTTTCCACTGGCCAAAACGGCCAAGTTAAGGAATGATATCTCTTCTTTTGTGTAGATGGATTTAGAGACACTCTATGATGCATGGGAGAGATACAAGGATTTGTTGAGAAGGTGTCCACACCATGGATTACCCTTATGGCTATAGGTCCAAACTTTCTACAATGGTGTGAACCCTTCAACAAGGCAATTAATCGATTCAGCCACCGGAAGAACTCTGAATAACAATACTCCTGAAGCAGCCTACGAGTTTATAAAGGAGATGTCATTGAATAACTATCAGTGGCAAGTTACAAGGGCAAGGCCAGCAAAAGCAGCCGGAGTTTTCAACCTCGACGCAGTAACCATGCTATCAAATCAGGTAGAGATGCTAAACAAAAAGATTGATGGTTTGTGTTCCTCACACGTACATCCAATTATGCAATGTGAGACAAGTGGAGGCGTGGCGAATCTTGAGTACCTACCCTACGGACAGGGCATGGAGAGCAAACAAATGAACTATATGGGTAACAATTTCTGATCTCAAAATAACCCTTATAATAATACTTATAATCCAGGTTGGAGGAACCACCCTAATTTCTCATGGGGTGGTCAAGGAAATCAAAGACAACAACCACCCCAAAACTTCCAACAACAGCCCTACCCACAGAAAAAAAGTCGAACCTTGAGGAGATGCTGGCAAAATTCATAGTAGTCTCAGAAACACATCTCAAAAATATAGAAACAAAACTTGAAAAATAGCAAGCATCGACACAGGAGCTCAAAGATCAAATTGGGCAACTTACTAAGTTAGTTTCTGAAATACGACCAGAAAGTTTACTTAGGGAAAAAGAGCAGGTAAAGGCAGTGATGCTAAGAAGTGGGAAGGAGTTAGTCGAAATGAAGAAAAAGATACCACACGAAACCGATAAGGCAAATGCAACCCCGATCCGTGAGGAAATTAAACCACCGATCCCATATTCAGCAAAGTTGAAGAAAGACTGCTTAGACGCACAATATGGTAAATTTCTTGAACTTTTTAAACAGTTGCATATTAACTTACCTTTTGTTGAAGCTATTTCGCAGATGCCAACATATGCAAAATTTTTAAAGGAGCTTCTAACAAATAAGAGGAAGTTCGAAGAAATTTCAACAGTGGAACTTAATGAAGAATGTTCAGTTATCATCCAAAACAAGCTACCAACTAAATTAAAAGATCCAGGAAGTTTCACTATTCCTGTTTAATTGGTAGTTTGAACATAGAGAAAGCATTAGCTGATCTAGGTGCCAGTATTAGTTTAATGCCTTACAAAATGTTTAAGAAACTTGGTCTTGGGGAACCAAAACCCACTAGGATATATTAAATATCCCAGGGGAATTATAGAAGATATTCTGGTAAAAGTTGATAAATTTATATTTCCTGTTGATTTTGTCATGCTTGATATAGATGAGGACGTTGAGGTGCCTTTAATTTTGGGACGACCGTTTTTAGCCACTACTAAGGCTATTATTAATGTAGTTGATGGTAGACTTGCATTAAGGGTAGGCGATGAAGAAATTATTTTTCAAATTTATGATGCTATGCGATATTCTAGAGAACATGATGATTCCTGTTATTTTATTGATGCCACTAATCATATTGTTTAAGATTCGTTGCAAGAAATCATACATGACGACACGATGGAACTGTGCATTACCCAAGACAAGGGGGTAGATGATGATATCGATGAGCTGAATTTGAATACATCTTCATCTAGACAAACAAAAGAAGAGGGCAATGAAATCAACGACGAACTAAAGTAAAAACCCTCAATTGATGAGCCACACAAATTAGAATTAAAACAGTTGCCAAAACATTTAGAATATGCATTCCTCGGGGATAATTCTACACTAACAGTAATTATCTCTTCAGAACTAGAACCTAAAGAGAAAAATGAGCTGCTACAGGTACTAAGGGAACATAAAAGAGCCATAGCTTGGAAAATTTCTGACATTAAGGGAATAAGCCCATCGTTTTGCACCCACAAAATTTTAATGGAAGATGAATATAAACCATGTGTGCAACCTCAAAGACGATTGAATCCCAACATGAAGGAAGTTGTTAAAGCTAAGGTAATTAAACTTCTAGATGCTGGAATAATTTATCCTATTTCTGACAGTACTTGGGTAAGTCCTGTGCAGGTTGTTCCAAAGAAAGGAGGCATGACTATTGTAACCAACGAAAAGAATAAATTGATTCCTACAAGAACAGTCACAGGTTGGAGAGTCTGTATTGACTATAGGAAGTTGAACGATGCCACCAGAAAAGATCAATTTCCTTTGCCCTTTATTGATCAAATGTTAGAAAGATTATCCGGGCATATGTATTATTGCTTCCTGGACGGACTCTCCGGTTACTTTCAAATTCCAATAGCCCTTGAAGATCAAGAAAAGACAATATTTACATGTCCATACGGTACGTTTGTTTATCGTAGAATGCCTTTTGGATTATGTAATGCTCCTGCTACTTTTCAGCGCTGCATGCTAGCCATCTTTGACGAACTTGTGGAAGACATTATGGAGGTATTCATGGATGACTTTTCGGTATTCGGTAATTCTTTCCATCTTTGCCTTAAGAATTTAAAATGAGTTTTAATGAGATGTGAGGAAACAAACCTTGTTTTAAATTGGGAAAATGTCACTTTAATGTGCCAGAAGGAATTGTGTTGGGACATAAAATATCTAGAAAAGGGATTGAGGTAGATAAAGCAAAGGTCGAAACCATAGAAAAATTACCTCCCCCTAGTTTAGTTAAGGCCATTAGAAGCTTTTTAGGACATGCTGGATTTTATAGAAGATTCATTAAAGATTTTTCTAAAATAGCTAACCTTTAACGAAATTGCTAGAAAAAGATGTACCTTTCAATTTTGATCAGGAATGTTCAGATGCATTTAATATCCTCGAAGAGAAACTAATAAATGCTCCAATTATAATTGCATCTGATTGGAATCTACCTTTTGAACTAATGTGTGATGCGAGTGATTTTGCAGTAGGTGCAGTATTATGACAGCGAAGAGACAAGCACTTTCAGCCGATCTATTATGCCAGCAAGACATTAACAGCCGCACAAGAAAATTACACTACCACAGAAAAAGAATTGCTAGCTGTGGTTTTCGCATTTGATAAATTGAAACAATATTTGATATTATCTAAAGTTGTCGTTTACACTGACCATTCAGCCCTTCGTTATCTTTTGACTAAATTCTATGCAAAACCTCGACTCATAAGATGGATTCTACTCCTACAGGAATTTGATATGGAATTTCAAGATAAGAAGGGAGTTAAAAATCTTGCAGCAGATCATCTCTCCAAGCTTGAGAACCCACATATCAAAGAACTCGACGAGAGTGAGATAAACGACTCGTTCCCTGAGGAACAACTCTTTTCTATAACTAACTCCGAGGTACCGTGGTTTGCAGATTTTGTGAATTATTTAGCTACTAACATCCTACCAAAAAGGTTAACACATCATCAAAAGAAGCGATTCTTTGCTGATGCGAAGAACTATTTTTGGGAGGACACCTTTCTTTTCCGTATATGCGCAAATCAAGTAATTCGGAGATGGGTTACAAAGGCAGAAGCAAGCAAAATCCTAAAACATTTCCATTCAGAACCTTTAGGGGGAGTCTAGCTAGGTGTCCAGTAAGGCCAAAGAGCCGAGCCAGAGGGGTTAGAATTGTGGAATTTACTCGAAGAAAGCCAGTTGATTCATCTCAAGAAGCCAGAGTCATACTCAAGACGAAGGATCTCTCTTCAATTCCTTCCGGGAGTTTTAGGGTTTTTCTTCTGTTTTGTTTTATCTTTTCTTTTGAAATGTATTCTTTCATGATTATTAACTAAACCCTCAGATACCTGAGGGGGATGAAACCTAAGATGAATCTTGTTATCGTTTGCTGAACTATATGATAAATACTTGATTTGTTCTTAATTTTGTGTTCTTAATTCTTGTTTTGATATTTTTGGGATATTAGTTCAAGTGTGATTTGCTTAGGTGGAGGAGCAAAATTCCCTGTCTAAGAGTAGATCTAGCATAATTAAGCGGAGTTGATCGCACGCCTAGAATTAGGGTGACGAGATTTTACTGGATTAGGGTGAAACCTAATATGGGAGTCCATAGATCGAGTTAATGCAATTCTAGGGGTTTTAATTAGAAAGAGATTTCAATTAATCAACCTAGGGTTAGACGTTAGTAGCCTCGACGGAGGTATTAATATAACTTCGGGAATTCTAAGGATCAAGTCAAGTGAATACATCGTCTGGTTCAGAGTTAGATAACAAGTGAAGTCTAGGTGGATTCTTCCTCGGGTATTGTCTTAATCAATTGGTTTTTCTCAAAGTTATTTCCCCCAATTCATTCTCTTTGTCTTTCCATATTTAGCTTAGTTGTTAGTTAATTTTATATTAGATAAAAATTTCTTTAATTCTTAGGCTAAATAATAAAAAGAAAGTTAGTATTAGTACTTCAGGTTCCTCTGGGTTCGACAATTCGGTCTTGCCACTAAGTTATACTACTGTTTGATAGGTGCACTTGCTTCAAGTCATTGTCACAGTTAGTTTCTAGGCTCGATCATTCTTTTTAGAAATTTTTAAGACTCTGACACACGATCAGTAATATGGCCAGATCTTTTCTGAATCCTTCACTTCAAAAGTCAATAGATCTTCAAAGTCATTTCTCATTCCATTATGAATTTCAAAGAGACACGAACCGAGAATGAGTACTCTGCAACCCCAAGCTACGTCCATAGCTAGCATGGGAAGTGTTCACAATGTAGATAGATTTGTTTGCAGGTATTATGGAAGAAATCATGGAGGAAAGTGTAGGTTGAAAAGTGGAGCTTGTTTTCTATGTGGCTTTAAAGAACATTTAAAGAGGGACTTCCCAAGGAAGTCAAATGAAAGCAAATAACCAACTACAAAACCAACACCAACCTTGTAGAGAGGAAGGAAATTGGGGTCTAGTAGTAGTTTTTGTGGTAATCAAGGAGGAGATAGGGATACATATCTGATATTTAAGGCTCGTGCGCTGCCAGAGCTTATGCCATCCGAGCCAGAGAGAAAGTTGTTGCTCCTAATGTTATTGTTGGTACATTTTCCTTATTTGATACATTTGTACATACATTAGTCGACCCAAGGTTAACTCATTCTTATATTTGCACCTTATTAGTAACAGAAAGAAACATACCAATAGAAATTATAGAATTTGATGTTCGGGTTACCAACTCGTTAGGCCCGAGTGTGTCAACAAAATTATAAAAATTGTACACTGAAAATCTGAGGATGAGAATTTTTGGCCAATCTAATGCTATTATCGTTTGATGAATTTGATGTAATCCTTAGTATTGATTGGTTGACCCTCCATGATGTTGTGGTCAGCTGTAAGTAGAAGAGAATATTGTTGAAATGTGTAGGAGGTGAAATGATTAATGTAGATACAATCAAATTAGAATGCCCAACCAATATAATTTCTGCAATGTCAGCTAGGGAATTGATTAGAAAAGGATGTGACACGTATTTAACCTATATCCTGGATTTGAGAATATTGGGATCTGAGTTGGATTGAGTTTTTAAAGTATGAGAACTCGTAGATGTATTTCCCAAAGAATAACCAGGCTTACTGCTTGAAAGGGAGGTTGAATTTGTTATTGAGGTGGCACCTGGAACTGAACTGATTTCTATCGCGTTGTATAGAATGGCTCCAAGTGAGTTAAAAGCCCAATTGCAAGAACTTCTAGATCAAGGATTTTTCCAACCTAACATATCACCGTGGGGAGCCCCGGTATTGTCTGTGAAGAAAAGGGGGAAACCCTGAGATTATGTATCGATTACCAACAATTGAATAAGGTAGCAATAGAGAAAAAATATTCGCTTCCCCGAATTGATGATTTGTTCGATAAACTCAAGGGAGCAAATTTGTTTTCAATGATTGAACTTTGATCAAGATATTATCAGCTCAGAGTTAAAGAATCAAATATGCTAAAAAATGGTTTCCAACCCCGTTACGGACATTATGAATTCTTGGTAATGTCATTTGGGCTTACCAATGCCCCACCACCTTTATCGATCTGATGAACAGAATTTTTCAACCGTATCTGGGCCAGTTTATTGTATTTATCGATGACATTTTGATTTATTCAGATCAATATCTAAAGGTCATGTTGCAGATTCTGTGAGAAAAACAATTGTATGCCAAGATTAACAAGCGCAAATTTTGGCTCCAAGAAGTGGGATTCCTGGGGTATTTGATATCAGTCGAAGGTATTCGAGTTGATCCGAGTAAAATCTCAACTATTATAGATTGGAAACCCCCGAAGAATGTCACTGAAGTGAGAAGCTTTCTAAGTAGGGGTACTATAGATGGTTCGTAAAAGGATTTTTTATGATAGCCCTTCCACTGACCAAAATAGTACAGAAAAAATGTTAGTTTTGAATGGTCTGAAAAGTGTCAGCAAAGTTTCAAAATGTCAAAAACCATGTTGACTGAAGCTCCAATTTTAACCAAGCCTAAGTTGGGAAAGGACTTCATTGTGTTCAGCAACTCATCTCTCAGCAGTTTAGTATGTGTATTGATGCAAGAATGGAAAGTGATTTCTTATGCTTCGGGACAACTTAAATCGCGCGAGAAGAATTATCCTACTCACGACTTGGAACTCGTAGTTGTAGTTTTTTACTCTAACAATTTGGAGACACTACCTTTACAAACAAAAATGCAACGTATTTATCGATCATAAGATTCTAAAGTATTTGTTGACAAAGAAAGAGTTAAATTTGATATAGCATAGGTGGCTCAAATTGCTTAAAGATTCTGATATGATCATAGATTATTGTCGGAGAAAAATTAATATTGTGGCTAACACCCTAAGTTGAAAATCCTTTTTTGCTTTAAAAGTAATGAATGCACATTTGAATTTTGAGTGGGATGGCTCCATTTTAGTTGAGCTGAGAGCTAAACCTGTATTTCTCCAAAAGATTTGGGAATTGTAGAAATGTGATATCAAACTGAAAGCTAAGCGGAAGCTGGTTGAAAATGATCAAACTAGTGAATTTAGTATAAACAACAATGGGATTCTATGCTTTTTGTAACGGCCTGATTTTGGGGCTAGTGAAAATAGTGGTTTCAGAACCACTAATCCGAGGTCGAAGGAAATTCTTTTAATATTAATTTGGGTGTTATAGCATGATTATATGAGTACATGAAAATTTTGGTGCATTAATTTTAGTGATTACATGCTTAATTTTGAAAAAGGACTAAATCGCATAAAGTGCGAAAGTTTTGTTCTACAAGCTATGTCAAATAGATATAGAATATTAAATTAGAGGTCCTTAATGTGCAATTAGGCCCTTAGGAATGTCTTGGCCGGCCATAGGGGACAAAGAAATAAGATTGTCAAGGGGCTTTAGAAATATAATAAAATAAAGAAAAAAAGATATCATCTCTTTCTCATTCTCCCTACCACCGAAAATTTCAGCAAAGGAGGGGCTTTAGAAAGCTTGAAAATTTTCACCCACTTAAACCCTTGCAAGTAAGTGATTTTAATGGTTATCCTTGATAATTTTTTTTTACTTTTGAGACCCTTGTAACATAATCTAACTAATGAGGGGGCTATTTTGCAAAATGGTTGAGAGTCTAGGGTTTTTCCATGAGAACATGAGTGTTGTTTGTTGAATTTTTATGGAATAAAATGAAACTTGGTTGTTAAATAAACAACTTTTGTGAAAAGAGTTTTCATGAAAACGCCTAAAAATGACCTTTTTGTAAAGGTTGTAGAATAAGTAGTAAATGTGTGAAATAATTGGAATTGTGAGTTGCTATAAAGCTTATTATATATTCAGCTAGGCTTGGTGAATAAGGAAATTTTATGAAAATCGATTTACGAGCCTAGGGGCAAAATTGTAATTTTGTGAAAGTCTAAGTGCAAAACAGTAATTTTGCCAAAGTAGAAATTTGAAAATGTCTTGATTAATGTGGTGATTAAATGAGTGAATTTTATCATTATAGATCAAGAAAAATGGAGTTCGGACCTAGATCGGGTGAAAGCCAAGCTAGTAGATTAATTCAATTTAGTCGCTCGATTTTTGCATACTGAAGCAAGTTGGATGTAAATAATACAATGTTATTGAATTTATGCATTAAATATTTGATATTTCATGAATTGTTTGATTATTGCTATGATTATGCATAATTAGAGTTGATGTGATATACTTATGGTTGGACCTTAGGAATAGATTGGATACCCAAGCCATGACATTTGAATGATATGTGTGCTAGTGTAAGACCATGTCTAGGACATGGCATCAACCACATTATGGAAGCTAGTGTAAGACCATGTCTAGGACATGGCATCAGCGTTGATATGTGTGCTAGTGTAAGACCATGTCTGGGACATGGCATCAGCCACATTATAGAAGCCAGTGTAAGACCATGTCTGGGACATGGCATCAGCGTTGATATGAGTGCTAGTGCAAGACCATGTCTGGGACATGGCGTCGGCCACAATATGAGAGCTAGTGTAAGACCATGTCTGGGACATGGCATCGGCATTGAGATGAGAGCTAGTGTAAGACCATCTCTGGGACATGGCATTCTGCCTCTACATGTGAGCCAGTGTAAGACTATGTCTGGGACATGGCATCGGCATTTTTACCCTCTTGTGTGAGGCTTGTCGGGTATCCTTTGGTATCATGTCTGGGACATGGCATCGGCATTTTTACCCTCTTGTATGAGGCTTGTCGGGCATCCTTTGGTATTCCAATTGGTTCAACGGGTAAGTTAAAGTTTGTGTTAAAAGTGAGGAAAGTTAGGATTATGTTGTAAGTGAAACAGGTACCTACATGAGATTCATGAGAAATGAGTTTGAATTATGATGTCTAATTAGTAAGGGTGAAAATGAGTAAGTTATGCCTTTATTAACTCGAGAATCATGTGCAAGTTTATAAAATGCTATGAGCATGATAATTCATGGTAGTTGTTGATAATTATTTACCTATGACTTACTAAGCTTTGTGCTTACTCTCTTTCCTTTCCATTTTCGTATAGTATTACCAAGCTAGCTCGGGGATCAAAGGATGTTGGAGGCTCGATCACACTACCAATTGGAATATTTGGTATAGTTAGACTTATCTTTTTGAGTATGGCATGTATAGGGACTTAGTCTTTATAAAGTGTCATATTGTTTTGGCCAAATGTGTTGGCTTATTTTGGAAGATGAATTCATTTTGTATAAGGCCATAATTGATGGCTAATTTTTATTATTAATATATGAAAATGATGAGGTTTATCATGTATGTGCAAATTGCATGGTTGAGTAATTGGTATAGATATGCATGATTGAATAGGCTGCTTGATATGGCTTATGCTGGTGCAAGTAGGGGTGGCAGAAAGGGCTTGGTAAATAGCCTTGTTTTTGTCCACACGGGGACACACGGGCGTGTGTCTAGACCGTGTGTCACGTGGGCATGTGGTTTGGTGATCATGTGTCAGAGTCTTAAAAATTTATAAAAAGAATGATCGGGCCTAAAAACTAACTATGACAACGATTGAGGCAAAAGCACCTATCGAATAGTAGTATAGTTTAGTGGCAAGACCGGACTGTCGAACCAAAAGGAACCAAAAGTACTAATACTGACTTTCTTTTTATTATTTAGCCTAAAATCAAAGTGAATTATTAATTAATCTAAAATTAACTAACTATCAAGCTAAAGATGCAAAGACAAAGAGAATGAATTGGGGAAATACTTGTGGGAAAAACCAATTGATTGAGACAATACCCGAGGAAGAATCCACCTAGACTTCACTTGTTATTTAACTCTGAACCAGATGATTTATTCACTTGACTTGATCCGTAGGATTCCCTAATTTATATTAGTACCTCTCTTGAGGCTACTAACATCTAACCCTAGGTTGATTAATTGAAATCTTTTTCTAATTAAAATCCCTAGAATTGCATTAACTCGATCTATAGACTCCCATATTAGGTTTGACCCTAATCCGGTAGATTTTCATCATCCTATCTCTAGGGTTGCGATCAACTCCGCTTAAATATGCTAGATCTACTCTTAGACAGGGTCTATTCCTCCTCTGCCTAAGCACATCAGTACTTGAATTAATATCTTGAAATATCAAAATAAGAATTAAGAACACATAATTAAGAACAAATCAAGTATTTATCATATAGTTCAGAAAACAATAACAAGATCCGTCTAAGGTTTCATCCCCCTCAGGTATTTCAGGGTTTAGTTCATAATCATAAAAGAATACATCTCAGAAGAAAATATAAAACAAAAATAAGAAAAACCCTAAAACCCCCTGAAGGAATTGAAGAGAAGATCCTCTGCCTTGAGTATAACTCCGGCTTATTGAGATGAATCAACTGGCTTTCTTCGAGTAAATTCCACGATTCTCGCCTCTCTGGCTTGGCTCTTCGGCCTAACTGGACGCCCCCTGAAGGTTGGCTTCTAGGGTGTTTATATAGGCTTTTGGGATGGATTTCTTTGCCTCTAAGCACCCTAATCTGAATGAAACTATTCTTTATCACGGCAGGGACACGCCCATGGCACACGCCCGTGTGAATTGTGGCTATGCCATGTTTGGGTCTGTTAAGGTGGCACGGCCGTGTTGCTTGGGCCCAGGCCGTGTTGATTTCGTGATATGTCCCATTTACTCTGTTTTAGGCCCGTTCCTCGTTCTTTTCATCCTCCGGTGCTCTCTTGAGTATAAAACATGAAAACAAAGGATTAGGAGCACCAAGTTCCACAGTTCAAGGCTTAAATCATCCAAACGTATGCTAAATGTGGGATTAAAATATGTTCATATTACGGTTTATCAAATACCCCCACACTTAAGCATTTGCTTGTCCTCAAGCAAAATTCTCGACTCACAATTAAAATGAACTTCCTTGATTCATAATATTCATCAATAGTGTTTCATAAAAATTCAAAGATAATTCATACATTGATAATTTAAGTAGAAGGGTCCTAAAGATTCAAGCAATCAAAGTCATAGTTTCTGTAGCATGAAAATATAGGCGTTTCCCCTTACCAAAATAATCACCTTTAATTCAAAATCAACAAGAGTTGACATCCTCACTAAAGATTCACTTAAATCACTCAAAGTGTTTAAGGTTCAAAATTAAGCACTCAAAAGTCGAACATGAAAAGTTAATTCCATAGGCTTGCCTGAAAATCAAATCTCCACCACTGCAACATGAGATGATACACAAATCAAAAGGTCTTTAAAAAAGGGTTGTACTGGGGCTTAGGTTAAAGGTGTGGATAAATGCTGAATTAGAGGGTTAGAATCGAGATTGAATTGACAATTTTCCTAACTAGAAAAATGAACTACTCCTAAATAATTACATCAATTGAAAACTAATAATACGGGCTTTTTCCTCAAGATGTGGAATTTAAACGTATAAGCTCACCTAATTATAGAACTAATAATGAATATACTTCGATTTTTTAAGAACAAATCAATACAATAATGAGAAAGAACTTTAACAACTAAAATATAGAACATAGTTAGGAAACTGTTCAAAATCAAATCTCGACAAAAAGGGAGTCAAGGAATGGTGATAACAAATACAAAATGGGTTTTAGGTTAATATTAGTGGGTGAGTCAATAAAAAGGGTTGTTAGGATCAAAGGGGTTCACTAAGGGTTAATCATGAGGGTAAGCTTTTTAGTGGAGTGAGTGGGTTAAATCCTAGGTGCCTTTATCATCTCTGTATATCAAATCAATAATGTGGTCTTGACATGTATAATCGAAGTAAGTTCTAGAATAACAAATCAATGTTGACACACTCATAATCACAAGGTGAGCACGAAAGAATGTATGCTCTAAAAGGCTCAAAATCTCACAAAAATTATGGGTTTTTTATATCAACCTTGTAAATTTCAAACTTCAAGGTAATAATTAGATTCAGGTAGACAACCTAACAAAATTTTAATTTTTGAAAATGGACTTATCATGCTTGATTCTCTAGTCTCCTAAAGTTTAAATCATCACTGCACAATTATCAATGACTTAATTCAAAACATATCAATAAAAATCATAAATCAAAAGAAATTCATTCTAATCATAATATGAGAAAATTACTTAAGAACAAGGCATAATTTAAGGTAAATTTCAGGGATTTGAGAATAATGCAGAAAGTTAGGCACTGTCTCGAAATAAATATTCACCCCCACACTTAAGATGTACATTTCTCTCAATGTACAAAGATATATATGAAATTTTAAGAGAAAGGGAGAGGTGAAACTTCTTGAATTTGGATGGCTTCCTTGAGTTGGGAGTGTCGTGGTGTGGTGGCCACCGACAATCTCTGAGCTAGATGAAGAAATTGCGAAGCTCGTGAAGAATTAGCTAGGAAATAATAATAATAATTCAAAATATGCTAAATATATATTTAAAGACAAGAAAGATAAAGAGAAAGAAAATTGAAAGTAAAATAAAATTAAAAGAAAAGACTAATGGACCGGAGAGTCCTTATCGTTAGATGGTTAGCAGGGTGAGTGTGATTTCTAAGGCTGTGGTGTCGTGGATATGGTCGTGGTGTGGTGATATCCAAGCAGCCTTTAGAACCTAAATCAAAGAAAACAAAATAAAATAGATTAAACTAAGTAAAAGAAAAATAAAGAAAAGGAAAATAAAGGAGAAGTGAAAATGAAAAGAAAAGTTAAATGGACTCAAAGGTCCTTTTCTCGTCAAGTTAATGAAGCGGCCGGCATGAACTTATATAGATCGGTCTCACAAAGGGAGACTGTGCTAGGATCCTTCCATTTCTTCGACATGGATGTGATTAAATCTAGAGTTAAAGGGAATGAAGAAAGTTGAGAATGAAGAGTTAAGAGTGTGTTTGAAGAAAAAGAGAAGTGGGGAGTAGGTAAGAAGGGGAGAAGTGTGTGTGTTAATTAGAGATTTCAAATCTGGTACATCTACACGCCCGTGTACCATGGGTGTGTCGAGTCGCACGGTCGTGTTATGCTTCGTTCGTTTCTTCCACATCCATGTGCAGGTTGCCACGCCCGTGTTGCTAAAATAGTGTCAGCCACGGCCGCATCGCACGGCCGTGGTGTTTAATTGGGGCCAGTGGCTTGAAGATATTTTTCATCCTATGTCGTACTATCTCTGCCATGTCAGTACGTGCATCCGTAGCCTCCACACAGCCACGGCCACGGCCGTGTGCAAGGCCGTGTGGTGTGGAAATTTGCACTTGGTTAGTTTATAGTTAGGTGCTAAAAAAGGGAAAGTAAAAGTAAAATTAAAAATGTGAAAATTAATGGGGTTAGTCTCATGGTGGTTTGAGGAGTTGAAAGTCCTTCCTTATGCTATCAGTCCTATTATCAGTATATAGTTCAAGTCAAGTAGCGTTTACTTTAAAAGTGTCGAATATAGGATTACTTACCTCGAATGTTCCGTATGGGAAAACATTGAGTACCCTAAACGTGATTTCTTCGTTTGTATTAGGATCAGGACAAGGTATTTGAGGGTCTGCCTTATCTAACAATACCTGATCTCCGATCTTAAATTCGTTTGTCCCACGGAATGGTGTTGGTTCTGCTTTATGTATTCCTAACTTCTCCTTGAAGTGTGTCTTCCACTCGTCTAGTTCATTGATCTAAAGCCTTCATTCCTCATGAGTTATTACCTTGTTGTTATGAGGTCTAGGATCTAGCTCAATTGTGTAATTCTACGGTGCTTCCTAAAAAGAAGGTTTAACCGAGTGGTTATTAATAGAATTTATGTTCCCACCTTGACTACTCGATGTCCTAGCTGAGTCAAGAGCCTGGAGACTGATTGATTCGTCACCTACGCAAAGTATGAGTTCACCTGTACTGACATCAATTTTAGTCCTAGCAGTTGCTAAAAAGGGCCTTCCTAAAATTAAGGAGATTCTATTGTCCTCATCCATGTCTAAAACGACAAAGTCTACTGGGAATACGAATTTATCAATTTTCACAAGAACATCTTCAATTATACCCCTAGGAATTCTAACAGTTTTATTAGCTAATTAAATGCTCATCCTAGTTTGTTTGGGTTTCCCTAGCCCTAGTTGTTTAAACATTTTATAAGGTATAACGTTTATGCTTGCCCCTAAATTAGCGAAAGCATTATCAACAGATAAACTACCGATTAAGCATGGAATTGTAAAACTCCCTGGATCTTTTAATTTTCGTGGTAGTTTGTTTTGCAACATTGCTGAGCACACTGCGTTTAGCTCCACATGCGATTCTTCATCTAACTTCCGTTTGTTTGTTAAAAGCTCTTTTAAAAATTTCCTTGAATCTGGCATCTGCGAAAGAGCTTCAAGAAACAGTAAGTTAATATGTAATTTATTTAAAAGTTTAAGAAATTTACCGAATTGTTCATCTGTGTTGTCCTTCTTCATCGCATCGGGGTACGGTATACGAGGTTGGTACTCTTTAATTACCGGTTTTAGCTTATCATGACTTAGCTCGTTCTTACCTTCCTCTACCACATTCTCTTAGCTTACCGTAGGCTCATCTAACCCTACACTATCCTGAGTTGTTATGGATTGAAGTTGCTCATTTGGGTTAGTTTCAGTGTTGCTTGGCAAGCTGCCTTGTGGTCGTTCAGAGATTAGCTTAGCGAGTTGCCCTAATTGGTTCTCGATCCTTGAATCGATGCTTGTTGATTTTTAAGTGTTGTTTCAGTGTTTTGCAGTCGTATTTCTGACACCGCTATGAATTTTGTCAGCATCTCCTCAAGGTTTGGCTTCTTTTCTTGTAGGTAGAGCTGTTGTTGGAAGTTTGGAGGGGGTTGTTGTCTCTGATTTCCTTGACCACCCCATGAAAAATTGGGATGGTTCCTCAACCTGGATTATAAGTATTACTATAAGGGTTATTTTGAGATTTAAAATTGTTACCCATATAGTGAACTTGCTCGTTCTCAGCGCTCGGGTTGTAAGGTGGATAGTCTGTGTTGTTCATCCCTCCTCTATTCGTATTGCACTACATGACTGGATGTACCTGGAAAAAATCACATACGCCATCAATCTTTTTATTTATCAGTTCTACTTGGTTTGATAGCATGGTTACTGCGTCGAGGTTGAAAACTCTGGCTGCTTTTGTTAGTTTGGTCCTTGTGACTTGCCATTGATAGTTGTTCAGTGACATCTCTTCAATGAATTCATAGGCAGCCTCTGGTGTTTTGTTGTTCAATGTTCCACCTGCGGCTGAATCAATTAATTGCCTAGTTGAAGGGTTCACACCGTTGTAAAAAGTTTGGACCTGTAGCCACAAGGGTAATCCATGGTGTGGACACCTTCTCAATAGATCTTTGTATCTCTCCCATGCATCGTAAAGTGTTTCTAAATCCATCTGCACAAAAGAATAGATATCATTCCTTAACTTGGCCATTTTAGCCGGCGGAAAATATTTTAATAAAAATTTTTTAGTCATTTGTTCCCATGTAGTGATTGATCCTGGTGGAAGAAAATGCAACCACTGTTTAACTTTATTCCTCAAAGAAAAGGGAAATAACCGAAGACGGATGGCATTATCAGAAACGCCATATATTTTTAAAGTATCACAAAATTCTAGGAAATTCGCCAAGTGATTGTTTGGATCTTCATCCTGCAATCCATTAAACTGAACAAATTGTTGTATCATCTGAATTGTGTTAGGTTTCAGTTCAAAATTATTTGCAGCAATAGCAGGTCTAACAATACTTGACTCAGTTCCTGTTAAATTAGGTTTAGCATAATCATACATAGTTTGAGGAGCATGATTTTCGACCACATCTTGAGGTAGCGGATTATTTTCAGCCATCTCTTCAGTAGTATTGGTTTCGACTTCTTACTCTTCTTCTATGTTATTTAAGCTTCGCCTTATTTCTCTACGATTTTTGCGAACAGTACCTTCAATGTCACTGTCGTAAATTAGAGGTCCTGTCAGGTTCCTTCTAGTCATAAACTAGAGGTACCTGCTAGGAACAAATAAAAGAAGAAAAATTAGTAAAGTTAAAAGCAAAATAAAAATAAAAGTAAATTGCAAAAAAATAAAATGGCTAAAGTAATAAAAATTAAGCGTTCTTAATATTTTAGTTCCCTGGCAACGACGCCAAAAACTTGATCGTGTGTCAGAGTCTGAAAATTTTATAAAAAGAATGATCGAGCCTAAAAACTAACTATGACAACGATTGAGGCAAGTGCACCTATCAAACAGTATAGTTTAGTGGCAAGACCGGATTGTCGAACCCAAAGGAACCAAAAGTACTAATACTTACTTTCTTTCTATTATTTAGCCTAAAAATTAAGGGAATTATTAATTAATCTAAAATTAACTAACTATTAAGCTAAAGATGCTAAGACAAAGAGAATGAATTGGGAAAATACTTGGGGGAAAAACCAATTGATTAAGACAATACCCGAGGAAGAATCCACCTAGACTTCACTTGTTATTTGACTCTGAACCTGACGATTTATTCACTTGACTTGATCCGTAGGATTCCCTAATTTATATTAATACCTTTTTCGAGGCTACTAACGTCTACCCCTATGTTGATTAATTGAAATCTCTTTCTAATTAAAATCCCTAGAATTGCATTAACTCGATCTATGGACTCCTATATTAGGTTTGACCCTAATCCGACAGATTTTCGTCATCCTATCTCTAGGGTTGTGATCAACTCCGCTTAATTATGCTAGATCTACTCTTAGACAGGGTCTATTCCTCCTCTGCCTAAGCACATCAGTACTTGAATTAATATACTAAAATACCAAAACAAGAATTAAGAACAAATCAAGTATTTATCATATAGTTCAGAAAACAATAACAAGATCCGTCTTAGGTTTCATCCCCCCTCAGGTATTTGAGGGTTTAGTTCATAATCATAAAAGAATACATCTCAGAAGAAAATATAAAACAAAACATAAGAAAAACCCTAAAACACCCTGAAGGAATTGAAGAGAAGATCCTCTGTCTTGAGTATAACTCCGGCTTCTTGAGATGAATCAACTGGCTTTCTTCGAGTAAATTTCACGATTCTGGCCTCTCTGGCTTGGCTCTTCGGCCTAACTGGACGCCCCCTGAAGGTTGGCCTCTAGGGTGTTTATATAGGCTTTTTGAATGGCTTTCTTTGCCTCTAAGTACCCTAATTTGAATGAAACTCTTCTTTGTCACGGCAGGGACACGCCCATGGCACACGCCTGTGTGAATTGTGGCCAGGCCATGTTCGGGTCTGTTAAGGTGGCACGACCGTGTTGCTTGGGCCCAGGCCATGTTGACTTCGTGATATGGCCCATTTAATCCATTTTAGGGCCGTTTCTCGTTCTTTTCATCCTCTGGTGCTCTCCTGAATATAAAACATGAAAACAAAGGATTAAGAGCACCAAGTTCCACAATTCAAGGCTTAAATCATCCAAAAGTATGCTAAATGTGGGATTAAAATATGTTCATATTACGGTTTATCATTTGGCCGTGTGTCCCCTTGCATCCTATGTTGGAAAACTGAATGCCCAGTAGTAACCACACGGGCTAAGGCACGGCCGTGTGTCTCAACAGTCTAAAAGACATGGCCATAGGACATGGGCATGTGCCCAAGTCGTGCGAAGTCTACACCTGAATTTAGGAATTAAATTCGCCACACGGCCTAAGGACACGGGCGTGTGCCTTGGCCGTGTGACCTTATTAGGTTGATGACGTCAGAAACAGAATGTCAAGGTTTTTGCACATGGGCTAAGACACAGGCGTGTCATGGCCGTGTGAGGGACACGGGCCATGGACACAAGCGTGTGTCAGGCCGTGTGAAAACCCCTGTAGGTTCGAAACGAGAAAATAAATCCATACAGGTGAGGAACACGGGTGTGTCCCGATATGTTTAGGTCATGTGAGTTGCACGGTCCTTTAGCATGGCCATGTTATCAGGACACACGGGCGTTTTGCCCTTCCACACGGGCGTGTGCCCCTGTTTTTAGTGACTTTTTCCAAAGTCTTCTAAAGAATTCGGTTTGGACCTGAACCGTTCTTGAAGCATGTTTTCGGCCTCGTAGGCTCGTATAAGGGACTTTATGATTGAATATGAATGGTTTTAATTTGGACACAAATTTATGACTTGAAATTGTGGGTATGCATGTGTTTAAGATAGGTAACACCTCGTACCCTGTCCCAGCGTCGGATACGAGTAAGGGGTGTTACACTTTTGAAATAGATTGTGTTTATCAAATGATTCAGAGTTGAAGTGAGACATTCTTCACGAGGCTCACAATAGTTTCTATGTAATGCATCCGGGTGACAATAACATGTATAATAACTTAAGATCATTGTATTGATGACCGAGCATGAAACATGAGATAACTGAATGCATAGCTAAGTGTTTGGTATGTCAGCATGTTAAGGCAAAACACCATGTTCCTTCAGGATTATTGTAACCTATAATGGTTCCTAAATGGAAGTGGGAGCCAGTCACTATGGATTTTGTGAAAGTATTACCATTATTGCCGAAAAAGGAAGATTCTATTTGGGTGATAGTTAACAAGTTGACAAAGTCCACCCATTATATTCCGATGAGAATTGATTATTCACTCGAGAAACTAGTCAAATTCTACATTTTGAAGATTTTGAAATTACATTGTGTGCCAACATCTATCATCTTGGATTGGGATCCAAGGTTTACCACCAGATTTTAGGGAAAATTGCATGAAGCTTTGGGTACTAAATTGAATTTCATTATGGCATTTCATCCCTAGACCGACAGTAAATCAGAACTAGTAATCCAAATACTTAAAGATATGTTGCGATGTTGTATAATTGAATTCGAGGAAAGCTAGGAAAGATTCTTACCGTTGGCCAAATTTGCCTACAATAATAGCTATCAGTTGAACATCAAAATGGTGCCTTATGAAGTTTTATATGGTCATAAGTGTCAAACTCCTTTGTGCTGGTCAAAGCTAAGTGAAAGAAAGATAAGGAACAGACTTGATGCGAGAAACTAAAGATAAAGTCAGGGTTATTCGAGATTAGTTAAAGGCTGCTTTAAATAGACAAAAATCTTATGCCGACCTGAAAAGAAAAGACATTGAGTTTCAAATTGACAATAACGTCTTCTTAAAGGTTTCACCTTGGAGGAAAGTTCTGAGATTTGGTTGGAATGGAAAGCACAACCCAAGGTTCATTGAACTGTATGAAATTCTTAAAAAAATTGGACCTGTAGCATATCGATTAGCGCTACCTCTAGAATTGGATAAGATCCATAATGTTTTCCATGTGTCAATGCTGAGAAGATACAAATCTGATCCCTCCCATATATTAACCCCTGACAATATCAAATTATAACCTAACTTGTTATATGGGGAGGAACCAGTTAAAGTCTTAGCTCGAGAAACAAAAGAATTGAAAAACAAGAGCATGGCATTGGTGAAAGTTTTGTGACATTGTCACGACACAGAAGAGGCTACTTGAGAACTGTAATGGTCCGGTGGTATCAAAAAATATGGTTTTGAAACACCATTTTTGAAGTCTAAGTACATAAATATTAACAAGGACAATATAAAAATGTATTAAAGATTGGTTTAGTAATTTCGCCAAATTAATGGTTAATTAAGGCTTATGATTAAATTGTAAAAGTTCAATCACTATAGATTTTTAATTGACAAAAGGCTTGAGGACTTAAATGGCAATCAGCCAAATGTCCAAATTGATTATTAAACCAATTTTAAGTAGAAGATAGTGGAAGATGATAGAGAATTCTACTTAAGTTGATTAACGATGGATTAAGCTAAATAAAAAATGATTACATTAATTAAGTTAGGCGATTAAAGGTTAATTATAGTATATAAGACAAATGTTAGTGGAATTGTTCATCTTTTCCATTTCCTCAACCGTCCAAGGCCACGGAAACACCAAAGAATAATGTTTTTAGGTTTAAAACATTTGACCAACAAATTGGTAAGTAATTCAAGTCCTTTTCTTATAATTTCTATAGAGTTGAAGTCATGGAAGCTTGATTTAGCTAGCCCATGTACCAATTTGTAAAACTGTTAAAGTTTTAGAAAATTTCCATTGTTGATTTCTTGAAGAATTAGGCTTGAAATTTGATAGATTTTAAGCTTAGAATTGAAATTGACTAGATTGTAAAGTTAATTTAGCTTGTTTGTCAACTTTGTTACATTAGAGACCAAACTGAATAAATGTAAAATTAGTCCCAAAATTTTGTTAGAAATAGGAAATATAGGGTCCCTAATGAGAAATTATGAAATCGAATTTTAATCAAAAGTTAGGAATCAAAAGTTAAGCTTATCCTAAGTTTAGGGACTAAATTGAATAAAATGTAAAATTTTGGAGGAAATAAAAATTTATTTTTTTATAGAATCATGCATAGCATAACATTTTATAAAAGTAATTGGTATTGATTTGTACATAAAATAATTGTTTAGATTAAGAATCAGATCGAAGTGGAGTTAATCGAGAAAAAGCTAAAATTACAGATTAACAACTGAACTATTCACTTTTTTCATATTTTGAACAGTTAAATTCATATGGAACTTACTAGTTTATTTGTTGTTGTGCTTGATTCATATATATATATATATATATATATGTGTGTGTGTGTGTGTGTGTGTGTGTGTGTGTGTGTGTGTGTGTGTTTAGTTATAATTAGAATTTTAGTAAATTTGACATGTATGGCTAATTGTGGACTGAATTGAAATGTCAAGTGTTTATTGGTTATTATGTAGTAGTACAGGGTGCAAATGTGAAAATCGATTGATTACAGGATATGGAAATGAAATATGTAATCATATACAGGTTATGGTAATGAAATGTATAAAAAAATGATGCTATATGGACTTAATAAAAGGTTAGGATGCGTTTGGCATGCCATTAGGGTTATGCGCATGCTTGATTAGGGATTTTACATGTTATAACAAGGTCTAGCAATTTTTTGTAGATTTTAGGGTTATATATACATCGTAGGTTTAGCCCGGACGGGTAATCTCGATATAATGTCACCTTGTGTGAGCAACCCTGTTATACTGTCAGCTTGTGTGAGAAACCTATTCCTATGTATCTGAGTCCGTTTTACTATAGTTCCATCAAGTGATATTCAATTGATTGTAGGGGTGAGCATTTGATCGAATTGAATCAAAAAATTTTGAGTTAACCGAGTTTTCAAATCTTATTTCATCATCCTAACTTGATTTGAAAATTTTACGAATCGAGTCGAGTGAGATAGAATTCAAATCAAATCAAATCGAATATATTTGTTCGAGTTAAATTTAAAAATGAATTTGGTGTTGTTTATTTTTATGTAATTTTTTAAAAATTATTTTTCTTTAAAATTTTCTTCTTGGTTTCGTCATTATAGGGATTTTGATTTGGGGGGTTTGAATGAATTGATGAAGAATAAGAAGAAGAATGGAGGGTTTAATTTAAGGTTGAAGAAGAATGGAGGGTTTAATTTAGGGTTTTTTATGAAGAAGAAGAATTGATTTGGGGTTTAATTTAGGTTTTTTTAATAAGGATAAATTTGGTATTTGAGAATTGGGATTTTCATGTGTAACAGCCCGATTTAGGGGATAGTCGGAAAAGTGATTTTGGGGTCACTAATCCAAGGTTAGAGAAAATTATTTTCATATTATTTTATGAGTCAGAGCATGATTATATAAGTGCATGAAAATTTTTGTGCTTTAATTTTAGCGATTTCTTGCTTAATCGCAAAAAAAGACTAACTCGAATAAAGTGCGAAAGTTCCATTTTAAAAGCTAAACGTGTTCAATAACTAAAGAACATTAATTGGAGGTCTTTACAGTGCAATTGAACCCCCAAGAAATAGAGTGGCCAGCCATAGGAGACAAACATTGTCAAATTAGTCAAAGTTGTTGATATTAGGTGGTCTAAATTGGTGTTTTATATTAAAATAAAGAAAAAGAAGATATCATATTTTTCTCGCTTATACTCTACCGAAAATTGGCAGAAAACTAAGGGGTTTGAGAGCTCAAATTTTCAGCAAGCTTCTCTCCTTGCTAGTAAGTATTCTAGTGATCATTTCTTAATAAAAATTGTACTTTTGGGACCCGTAAAGCTCAAGCTTTCTAAAGAGGGACTATTTTGCAATATGGTGAAAAGTTTAGGATTTGCCATAAGAGCTTTTATGTTGTTTGCTGCATTTTCATGGAAGAAAATAAGTCATAGTTGTTAGATAAACAACTTTTGTAAGAGGTGTTATCATGAAAACACCTAAATGGACCTTCTTGTAAAGGTTATAAAGTTTGTAGTAAATATGTGAAATGTTGAGTTATGATGATAGTTATAAGAGAAATAAATGTTCACCTAGGCTTGTTGAAGGTAGAAATTTGATTAGAATTGATTTCTAAGCCTAGGGTAAAATGGTCATTTTGCCAAAGTCTAGGGCAAAACAATAATTTTGCCAAAGCATGATTTTATTAAAATGCTTTTATTAATGTGATGATTGAAACGAGCTAATTTGCTATTATAGAGCAAGAAGAACCAAGAATCCGCCTCGATCGGGGAAAGAATAAAGTCTTGGACTAGATCGACGATCTAGCTTATTTTGAAATCGAGGTAAGTTTGTATGTGATAAATTCAACGTTATGTTAGCACGTTTGAGAATATTTGGTATTATATTGATACATGATGTTCTACTAAATTGAGTATTTGATGTTGAATGAGTAAGTTGAGATGTTGAAGTCCTAGTGGGCTATAATGAATGTAAAAATGCTATCATCGAGACATGAAATGGATAAGGTCCCGTATAAGACCATGTCCGGGACATGGCCTCGGCACCGAATTGAGATCCCGTATAAGACCATATCCGGGATATGGCTTCAGTATTGAATATGAGAATCATATAAGACCATATTCGGGATATGGCATCGATACTTGATGTGAGATTCCGTATAAGACCGTATCTGGGATATGGCATCAGCACTCAGAGATGACCTCATGTAAGACCACATATGGGATGTGGCATTGGCTTCGTACTTATATTAATGATGATGAATATGCGTCCCTGAGTGTCCCTAGTGATTAATGGATAAATAGATAAGCTTGGAAATAGATATGAGATTAGTACTAAAGTCATGTGAATGAGTGAATACAGGTACTCGTGAATGATTCACGAAGAAATATGTACGACATGTGGCATGGTATGTGCTTAATAAGGGCGAGTGTGGGTAAGTATGGCAAGAAGCCTATAACCTTGTGTATGGTTAATTAATGCCATGGATGGATTTTATCATGAGCTTAGTGTTGTTATTTATTTTCATGCAAACCTACTAAGCTTTATGCTTACCCCTTTTCATTGCCCTTTTTCCCTTATAGTATTGCCAAGATAACTCGAGGAACGTGGAAGTCGGAGTTCGGAAATCACACTATCGACATTTTTTGTGTAACAATTTAGACTTATTTTGAGTATGGAATATATAGGACTTGGGTATTTTGTTAGGTCGTAATTGTTAGCCAAAGTGTTGGCTATGTATGTTATTAAAGTCATTTTGTATACGGTCATTAAAGTTGGGCCAATACTTGGCAAATTCTTAGGTTTAATGAAGATGAATTTATGAAGTTTATGCTTGTGTAAATGTTTTGAATTGAGTTCTTGGATGTGCCTTTGGGTTATGAGTTGTGTTGAGATGAGTTGAAATAAGTATATTTCCTATGCAGGGTGGTATTTGGCTTGGAATATAGCCTTTTTAATGTCCACACGGGTAGATGCACCGGCGTGTGTCTAGGCCGTGTGAGACACACGGTCAGCCCCATGGGCATGTTGATCAGTCGTGTGTCCCCTTGCATGCTAGGCTTGCAAGTCAGTATGCTCAGTAGTAAACACACGGGTAGAGACACGGCAGTGTGTCTCAGCTGTGTGGGAGGCATGGCCTTGGACATAGGCGTGTGCCCAGGCCATGTGAAGTCTTCACTTTAAACGTGGAATTTAATTCGACACAAGGTCTAAGGACACGGGCGTGTGCCTTGGCCGTGTGACCTTCGTGAGATGATGACGTCATAAATAGAATGCCAAGGTTTTGGCACACAGGCGTGTGCTCGACCGTGTAAAATAAGTCAGTGTCGACCACGGGTGAGGGACATGGGCGTGTGTGACCACACGGCCTGCCTACACAAGCGTGTCCCATTTCACACGGGCGTGTGGCCCCTGTTTAGGTAAAATTTTTCTAAGTGTGTAAAAGTTCTGATTCTTGTCCGAAACCTTCCAGAAGTATGTTTAGGGCCTCGTAGGCCCATTATAAGGAGGTTAGATGTGAGAATGGGAAAGTTTAATTTGGAATGGATTTTGATAACCTAAAGTGGTATGATCATGTGAGTCAAGTACGATAACACCTCGAACTCGGATCCGGCATAGAATACGGGTAAGGGGTGTTACATTTAGTGGTATCAGAGCTACGGTTTAGTCGATTCTAGAAATAACATAGCGTAAGCATGAGTCTAGCTATACGTGCCATATGTAATAGTACCTGTGTAATGATAGTGTGATCGCTCCTGACATTTAAAATTGTGTTTTTATGTAGTAAATGAATTATGATCCAAACTAAATTGTAGCCGATGATGCTACGAGTAATGTGCCGGCTCCTGCACAAGGGACCGCGCCGGGTTGAGAGTAGACCCGAGACTATGGGTCAGGGAGAAGGGGCTCGAGAAGCCTTTCTTTAAATGATGAGCAACTGGTATACCGAGTACATACGAGCGAATCCTAATGCTCAACCCCCTCCACCCTTACCTATTCCTCAAGCCGCTCCCGTAGCTCCTCAAGTGGTTGAGGTAGTAAGAAGAGAAAGGCCTCCGGTCGATAAGATTCAAAAACAAGGAGCCGAGGAATTCCGGGCTAGTAAGAATGATGATCCGGATAGGACAAACTTCTGGCTTAAGAATACCATCAGGGTATTCAATGAGTTGTCATGCACGCTTGAGGAGTGCTTAAAGTGTGTGGTATCTCTCTTGAGAGATTCGGCTTATCAATGGTGGAACACCCTTATGTCGGTGGTACCAAGAGAGAGAGTTAGCTGGGAATTCTTCCAAGAGGAATTCCGAAAGAAGTATATCATCCAGAGATTCATCAACCATAAGAGAAAAGAGTTCTTGGAATTAAAGCAAGGCCAAATGACGGTGACCGAATATGAACAAGAGTTCGTAAGGCTTAGTAAGTATGCCCGGGAGTGCGTGCCTACTGAGGCCATCATGTGCAAAAGGTTCGAAGACGGGTTAAATGAAGATATCTGTTTATATGTTGGAGTCCTCGAACTAAAAGAATTCGTAATGTTGGTGGATAGAGCTTGCAAAGCTGAAGAGTTGGCTAAAGAGAAAAGAAGAGCTGAGATTAAGTCCCGTGACTTGAGGAAAAGACAACTGAATAAGTCATTCCAATCCTCATCTAAGAAATTGAGGGATTTCGCTACTCGATCAGCCACTTCAGCTGGGTTTCCAAATTGAAGTAAGGGCAAACAGTTTTTGTGGTCTAAAATGCAGACCACATCAGTTGCTAGTGTCGAAAATGCCCGACCATGTAGACTGGAGTGCCCGTAGTGTGGCAGACGTCATTTTGGTGAGTGTCGAGCAAGCGAGAAGGCTTTTTTCAAGTGTGGGTCTCTAGACCATTATATTAGAGATTACCCTGAGGTGGGTCAGAAAGAGAAGTCTCAGAATGCATGACCGGGAAGTATGGCTAGAGGAAGACCACAAAGAAACCCAGAAAATGAAATGGGTAGCAAGAATTTATCTAAAGAGCTGACTGCAAGAGTTGAGGGTAGAGCACCGCTGAGAACATATGCCATTCGTGCTCGTGAAGAGGCATATTCCCCTAATGTAATCACGGGTACCTTTTCTCTTTATGATACTTGTGTTATAGCTTTAATTGAAACGGGTTCTACCCACTCATACATATGCATGAAATTAGTCTCTAGCATGAGCATGCATATAGAGTCTACTGAATTTGTAATAAGAGTGTCTAATCCTCTAGGCAAGTATGTGTTGGTTGATAAAGTATGCAAAGGTTGTCCTTTGATGATTAGGGGTCATTGCTTTCCGGTTGATCTTATGTTATTGCAGTTTGACGAGTTCGATGTCATTCTTGGGATGGATTGGTTAGCTAGTCATGGTGTGATAGTAAATTGTGGGAGAAAGTTTATTGAGTTAAAATGTGAAAATGGGGATCTTATTCGTGTTGAATCAGATGAGCAAGATAGATTGCCAGCAGTGATATCTTATTGATGACTCAGAAGTATTTAAGAAAGGGGTACGAAGCTTACCTTAACTTTGTGATGAATACTAAAGAGACTGAGTTGAAAATTGAGTCAGTTCTCATAGTATGCGAGTATCCAGATGTTTTCCTAGAAGAATTACCAGGGTTACCTCCGATTAGAGAGATTGAATTCGGGATTGAGCTAGCTCCGGGTACTGCCCCCATTTCTATCGCTCTATATAGAATGGCTCCAACTGAGCCAAAAGAGTTGAAATCGCAGTTGAAAGAACTAACGATAAAGGTTTTGCAAGACCGAGTTATTCTCTGTGGGGTGCGCCCGTATTATTTGAGAAGAAGAAAGATGGTTCCATGAGGTTATGCATAGATTATCGATAGCTCAACAAGGTAACTGTGAAGAACAAGTACTCGTTGCCGAGAATTGATGATTTATTTGATCAATTGAGGGGAGCCACAGTGTTTTCCAAGATAGACTTAAGGTTTGGGTACTATTAGTTGAGAGTTAAAGACTCAGATGTATTGAAAACCGCATTTAGGACTAGGTATGGCCACTATGAATTTTTGGTCATGCCTTTTGGTCTAACGAATGCCCCTGCCGTTTTCATAGACCTGATAAACTGCATTTTTTGGCCATACTTGGATAAGTTTGTAGTGGTCTTCATCGATGACATCCTGATCTACTCTCGAGATGAGAACGAACATGTTGAGCACTTGAGTATGGTTCTGCAAATTTTGATAGAAAAATAATTGTATGCCAAGTTCAGCAATAGTGAATTTTGGCTTAAGGAAGTAGGATTTTTGGGGCACATTGTCTCGGGAGATGGAATTAGAGTCGACCCTTGTAATATCTCAGCTATTGTTGAGTGGAAACTGCCGAGGAATGTAACTGAAGTAAGGAGTTTTCTAGGTCTAGCCGGCTATTATCAGCGTTTTGTCAAGGGGTTTTCCATGATAGCTACTCCGATGACAAGATTATTGCAAAAAGATGTGAAGTTTGATTGGTCAAAGAAGTGCCAACAGAGTTTTGAGAAACTAAAGGCATTGTTGACTAAGGCTCCCATTTTGATACAACCTGAACCGGGAAGAGAATTTGTGGTTTACAGTGACGCATCCTTGAATGGATTGGGTTGTGTACTCATACAAGAGGGTAAGGTGATAGCATATGCCTCAAGACAGTTAAAGCCGCACGAGAAGAATTACCTGACTCACGACTTGGAGTTAGCTACAATTGTATTTGCATTGAAGTTATGGAGACACCATTTATATGGTGAAAAGTGTCAAATTTTTACCGACCATAAAAGCCTAAAATATTTGATGACTCAAAAGGATTTGAATTTAAGGCAACGAAGATGGATGGAACTGATTAAGGATTATGAGTTAGTGATTGACAACCATCCGGGAAAGGCGAACGTAGTCGTCGACGCTTTCAGCCGAAAATTATTATTCGCGCTGAGAGCCATGAACACTCAAATGGCTTTGTTGGATGATGGTTCTATTCTAGCCGAGCTAAGGGCTAGACCATTATTTCTTCAAGAGATTTGTGAAGCTCAGAAAGAGGACAATAGCTTACAAGTCAAAAAAGTTCTATGTGAGCCAAATGTTTAGTCAGACTTTCGGGTAAATCCTGATGGATGTTTGATGTATCGAGGTAGGGTTTGTGTACCCAGAAAAGATGAGCTTATTCGGAAAATTCTGCATGAAGCTCATAGTGGATGTTTGTCTGTACATCCAGGTTGCACAAAGATGTATAACGACTTGAGGAAGTGGTATTGGTGGCCTAGTCTGAAGAAAGACCTTTCTGAGTTCGTGTCGAGATGCCTAATTTGTTAGCAAGTGAAGGCTGAACACCAAGTACCTTCGGGTCTACTTCAGCCTATTATGGTTCCTGAGTGGAAGTGGGATCGTATTACCATAGACTTTGTGATGGGTTTACCGTTGATGCCGAAAAAGAAAGATGCCGTGTGGGTCGTAGTAGATAGACTCACGAAGTCGGCCCATTTTATACCAGTGCGAGTTGATTATTCGCTTGATAAATTGATGGATTTGTACGTGTTAGAGATAGTAAGACTTCATGGTGTACCGTTGTCGATCATTTCGGATAGAGATCCTAGATTCATGTCACGGTTTTGGAAAAAGTTACAAGAGGCCTTGGGCACAAAATTGAGTTTCAGTACAACCTTCCATCCACAAACCGACGGGCAGTCGGAAAGAATAATTCAAATACTCGAAGACATGCTTCGATGTTGTGTTTTGGAATTCCAAGGTTATTGGGAGAAGTTGTAACAGCCCGATTTTGGGCTTAGTCGGAATAGTGGTTTCGGGACCACAAATCTGATGTTGAGAAATTTATTTTATTTATATTTTTATGGTCTAAAATTTCACGGAATGATTTCGTGAAAATCTCATTCGAAAATTTTGACGTTTAGGCACTCAATTTAGTCAAAAGGACTAAATTGTAAAAAGTGCAAAAGTTGAGTTCTACATGTTAAAGGTGTCCAATTGTTATGAAAATTTAAATTGGAGGTCCTTAAATGATAATTAGGCCATTGGTTAAGTTGGTGGACAAAAATGGACATGGATGGGTATGTTTCAAAAGATTTTTTAAAGGGGCATTTTGGTAATTTAGTGAATTAGATGAATTAAAAACAAAATTTAAATGCCAAATTTGTCCATCTTCAAGCTTAGGCTGAATTTAACATGTGGGAAGCCATGGATAGGGTTTTCAAGCTTTCTAAGCTTCATGGTAAGTCCATTCTAGCCCTGTTTTTCATGTTCTTTACGTTTTTGGAGTCCCGGTAACTTGATTTAGCTTATTCTAGCAATAATTTAACCTAGGGTTCATATTTGGAAAAATACCCATAGGTGAAGTGTATTTATTTTGATGTTTTATGGCTGAATATGAAGCTTAGAATTATGTTAAACAACTTTTACTAAGCGATTTTAAGTGAAAACGAGTAAAACGACATAATCGGCAAAAATACCTAATGTACATAAGTGCATGTTAGAGCAAGAATTTGATGTTTCCATAGAAGGGAAAAATGATTAGCATGTTATAAAACATAAGAATAAGGGATGAAGTTTAATTTTCGAGCCTAGGGGCAAAATCATAATTATGCAAAAGTTTAGGGGCAAATTGTAATTTTTCCAAAGTTTGAGTTAGGGACTGTTTTGAGTAGTGCATTGATTAAATAAGTGAAATGTGATGTCTTAGACCCCGAAAAATGAGATTTGGACCTAGAACGGGAGGAAAATCGAAAATCGGGAAAGTTGGTAAAATGATTGTTTTGGTATCGAGGTAAGTTCATATGTTTAATAAGCATTTAATTATGCATATTTGAATGATAAATTGATATTTTGGTCATAAATACTATAGTATTGAGTTTCAGATATAATGATTAATGTTCGATAATAATTCGATATTGGAAAGAGAACTTGTATAATTTATATGTTAGACCATATTTTGTATTATGGCTTTGTATGATAACAAGAAAGTATTGACTAGCATAGTTTGATGAGAATAAGTTAAGTTGATGATATGATGAGATTTAGAATGTAAGTATGTAAGTTGAGTAGCATTTTATTATTATGCAATTATTGTTATTAGTAATGTTATTATTGAGTTATGCAACTAACCTTGAGAATTTGAGCAAGTATGTTTCAGCTATGACTTGACAAGGCGTTGATATCTCAAAGTCCATGGCTATACCATGGCAATTAAGGAAGAATTGACGGAAAATTCCATGTTCATAACATGGCATTTAAGGAGGAATTGACGGTTAATGATACCATGTAAGACCATGTCAAGACATGGCATTGGTAAGGCAAGGATCCCGTGTAAGACCATGTCAAGACATGGCATCGGCATTGATTAAGGACTCCATGTAAGACCACATCAAGATGTGGCATTGGCACTAAGACAAGGATACCATGTAAGACCATGTTTGGAACATGGCATTTGGTAAGACAAGGATACCATGTAAGACCATGTTTGGAACATGGCATTTGGTAAGATAAGGATATCATGTAAGACCATGCCAAGGCATGGTATTGATAAGTTCTATAAGGCAAGGAAATCATGTAAGACCATGTCAAGACATGGAATTGATGAGTTACTATAAGGCAAAGGTCCCATGTAAGACCATGCCAAGGCATGGCATTGGTGAGTTCATAAGGCAAGGATACCACGTAAAACCATGTCAAGACATGGAAATGGTAAGTTCAAAAAGGAAAAGGTTCCCGAGTAGTCCCAAGTGTAAGTCAAAGAAATGACAAGGTGAGAACATGAAGAAAGAGTACAGGAATGAGTATAGGTATGCATTTAAGGCTTATTTAATATTGACATTGTAAGTAATTGAGATTATCAAGTATTAAGTAAGTGATGTGTTTTCAGTTATGCTTGTGACACTTTATGACATGATTGGCAATATGCCTATATTATGAAAGAGTACTCATGTGTTAAGTGAGAACGTTGCAGGTATGTAAGCAAGCTATTAAGTAAGGTGCCCTTTGTATTCTGAGCCTTTGGTAAGGTTACCGATGAGTTCACCGGGAAAATCGATTAAGTGAAATTATGTGTGGCTTGTGTGATAAGTGTAGGTTTATGCATGTGTAACGTATGAGCAATATGCTCGATATGTAATCGGACATTGGAAAGATTGTTATAGGTAAGTAATGAATACAACTAAAGTGAGTGAGAGACAAAATTTACAAATAAAACTGTTTTGGACAACAGCAGTTACGTGATTTTGAAAAATCACCAAAAATAGTAGAAATTGAATTATAAGTTGGATGAGATATTTATTTAAAGCTTATTGAGTCTATTTTCATATAAAAGAAATAGAGCAAACAAAGGATTTGTATAATTTGAGATATTTAAATTTTTGTGAGACAGGTTTAGAATGACTACGTGATCCCCTGTTCTGTCTTGGAAAAATCATTAAAAATTGTACAAAAATAATTATGTGATATAATTTATATTCCTAAAATTCTGAATGAGTCTAGTTTCAAATAAACTAAACAATAAGTTAATATGTATTCTGTACAAGGAGATAACTGATTTGTAGTGAAGAGAGGTCAGAATAGTCGAACAGTGAAATAGCAGAAATTTTAATGAATAAACTGTACTAATTGCCAAGACCAAAAATTCTAGAAATTTTACAGTATGAAGATATGTGAGTCTAGTTTCAGGGAAAATTAGCGGTTTGTAATTTGGAGCTCTGTAGTTCAAGAGATAAATAATTTAGTGACAGCGATTCAAGTAGATAGATTAATGTGAACATGAGTAATAAGGTATAAGCATGTGATTTAATGATTGTATCAATTAGAAAACTTGTTGTAAGGATTTGTCTCGTTGAGGCTTTGGTAAGGCTAAAAATGAGTAAGTTGAAAAAGTAAGAACTTAGCATTATTTATGCAAGTTATGACAGCTTAGTAGTAAGCTAAATTCATTGCTAATGCTTATTATTTTTACATGTGAACTTACTAAGCTTTATAAGCTTACCCCCTTTTCTTTCCCATGTTTCAGTGTCCTATTAAACAAGCTCGGGCTGAAGGTCGTCGGAGATCGTTTCACACTATCAAGCTATCTATGGGTATCATTATTTATAAATGATTTAAGTTATGGCATGTATAGGGGCTTGACTAAGTCATTTTGTATATATGTTAATTAATTTGATTAAACGTATTGCTTCATAACGGTAATAAGGATTATTCTATTTAGCCACGAGTTGTGGCTCATATTGGTCATGGAGTTATAATGCTTGTGTACGCATGTGTTTGTTAAAGTTTAAATTATAAGTGAAATTTTGTGGCTCGGGATTTGGTAGAATGAATTATTAAGTCTGGTAATGCCTCGTACCTGGTTCCGGCGTAGTATACGGGTAAGGGGTGTTATAGAAATACTTATCGTTGGTGGAATTCCTTACAACAACAGTTTTCAGTCAAGTTTGAAAATGGCGCCTTATGAGGCACTGTATGGGCGTAAGTGTCGAATGCCCTTCTATTGGACAGAACTCAGAGAGAAACAGATACACGGGGTTGATTTAATCAAGGAAAACAGATACACGGGGTCGATTTAATCAAGGAAACTGAAGAGAAAGTAAAAGTGATACGTGAGTCTCTGAAAGCGGCCTCAGATAGACAAAAGTCCTATTTGGATTTGAAAAGGAAAGAGATTGAATTCCAACTCGGCGATAAAGTGTTTCTGAAAGTATCACCATGGAGGAAGGTCCTCAGATTTGGCCGGAAAGGCAAATTAAGTCCTCGTTTTATCGGACCTTATGAAGTTACTGAGAGGATTGGACCGGTAGCTTATCGTTTGGCCTTGCCACCCGGACTGGAAAAGATTCATGATGCCTTTCACATATCCATGTTGTGCCGATACTCTTCAGACCCTTCACATATCATAGTACCAACAGAGGTAGGTGGAACGGTGGAAATGTGCAAGTGTACACAATCGTAACAAGTAATAAAGTGACAAGTAAATGTCGAGTTATCGTACCCACAGGGACTATAAAAGGATTATTTATGAAATGGTTCAAACACTTTGGTGACAGAAAAATATTTGGTTTTGAGGAATATTTAAAAACTAAAAGAAAAACAAAGAAAAATAAAGTAAAACAAAGTTCTAATGCACGATTTCAAAAACTGATTTTAATCAAGATAACATAATTGTGTTGGATTAATCATGTTTCTTACCTTAGAATTATTAAGCTCGTGTTTATACTTGTTAAAACATGGCAACTCGGTAATCTGCTAACTTATGAACATACTTATAAATAAAAATCCATTCATCTCTTGTACATATTTCTATGCAAATTTGAACGATTAAACAGACTTCTACTAGTAAACATGTTGTTGCACATACATACTTATTAAATTAAACAATCTCTCGCATATTCCTATGTCGATGTAAACGATTAATTCAACCTAACAAGCATATAAAAGATCATGTGAAGTAACAAAGTATTTTTACCTTGAAACAATTTAATCACAAAAATCCTGCAGGTTATGCAAGGCATATGTATCGTCAAATACAATGCTAATTTAATCTTCAGCTACCTTAGAAGAATTAAACATGCACAAATTAAGTATTGTGTCCATTAACTACAATTTCAATGCGTTTAAATAATTAATTCATTAGCTATCTAAACAATTATAATGCCAGATAACTTAGCATAATTTTACTTAATCAAACATTTCACCGAGGCCTTTAACAGCATAAACACAATTTTAATAATCTAAGAGAGCGAAATGAAATCAAACCAACACGAATTAAATTCAAGCTAAATTGATTAAATTAAACATTTCAAAAGCATGAATATTCATAAGCATGTTTTTCAAAACAACAACAAATAATTTAAAGAGATAGGAAATAAGAAACAAATCTGGTGGCTCTCCGTGGCTTGTCTGATTGATCCCTTCTTCGTTCTTCGTTGTCCTTGGCTATCAAGGGGCTTATGAATACTTCAATTTCTGCTTCAAATGGCTAGAAAACATCTCTTTTCCAAGAGGGGAAATCGGCACAAGAACACCAAAAAGGGAAAAGAGAAAATAGGGAATTGAGAGAAGAATGTGAAGGCTTGAGGTGTGTTTTGAATAAGCAGCTAGGTGAGGTATTTATAGGTGATCAAGGCTGCTAAAAATAGAAAATACCAGCAGCAAAAGAGGATCCCTTGGCCGGCCATCCCATGTGGCAAAGTTGAAAGATTCAACTTTGCTAAATATAGCATGGGCAAATCTTTAAAGCCATGAATTTTGGAGGGGTTTGAATGCAATTTTGAAAGATCTTCAAAGACTCCTTTGCAAGCTAAATTAATCAGCTAATAAGATGATTTGGGCCATCATTGTGGATGGTTTGGGCTGCCCAATTGGTGGCTGGTCCGGTTCAATTGGTTCGGTTCAAGCAGTGCGGTTCAACTAGCCCTTTTTTCCCATAATTAATTAATAATAATTTATTTAGCCCAAATTAAATTGGGAATAAATTAAATTAATTATATTATGATTAAATCTTCATAATTGGACCGTCTTGGGCTGGAAATAAATTTGCCTTGAACTTCAAATTGCTTCTCGGTTTTGTTCTTCGAGCAATGTCTGCCGAGCCGATTTTCGCCCTTTGTGCGAGTCTGTCGAAAATAGTCAAAATTAAACAAAATTAACTATAAAATTAATTAAAATTCATAATTTTCATACTTTTAGCACAATTTAATTATTTTATAATATTTAATTATTTTCCGACAAGAATTTACTCGAAACCACATGAATTTGGGTCAAAAAGGGTATGAAAAAGTATATAAATTTTTGTGTTTCCACACCCCCAAACTTAATTCATTGCTCGTCCCGAGTAATGCACAAAATTGAAAAGAATTTTCTCGGAAACACCTTTGAAAAACTCCTTCAGAACAACTTTCTTTGCAAAATTATGAAGTGAATATACTTAGGCTTAAAGATAAGAAATTTGATAGTTATGCTACTTAAGCATTCACATCGTTCAATTACCTCCAACAATTATTATACAAGCAAAATTAGACTAAATGTTTTTTAATAAAGACATGTTGTTTGCTACTAATTTGATTTTAATTCCTTATTCAAAAAGTAAACTGCAATCATTAAGCTTAACTAATGTCTTCATATGTTGAACAGAGCAATTTCTCTCCACTAATGTAGGTAACATTGGAATTTTGAATCAATAGGTCTTTAATAAGGTTGTAACGTGGCTGGGCTTAGGGGTAGGTAAAAGATAGACAAATATTTGGCTTAAAAACCCTAGACTCAGCTTAAAATCGAACCTTTGGAATTTTCACCCTTGATACACCAACTTTTGCTCTTTCAACCACTTATTTTTTGAGTACATGTTGTTTTTTCTTATATTGAAATTCAAACTCAAACTCGAGCACTTGCTTCATGTACTACAGATTTTCGAGCAATTGATACTTCTTTTCAACTCCCCCAAACTTATTTTCAAACGATCTTCTGAATAGTACTGACTCTAGTGTTTGGGACAATTTTAGAAGTAATGAAGAGAAAATTGATGGCTAAATATTGCATAGGTCCAAATAAAATTAGGCCATATAGTCTCAAAATTGGGTTTCAAAGGATAATTTTATCAGGGTTGGCTTGAAAGGCTCAAACAGTCCAAACAATAGTTGCCTAAATCATTTTCAATATTCCATGTTTCCTAGGATTTCGCCTCAAGAAATTACTAAGTCAATTCTAAAGACTTAAGCTTTCATGCATGCCTAATTTTTTTCGTAGAGAACTAAAAATTTTATGGTACGAACTTGCATGCTTTATTAAAAATACACTTATATCATTATTAAGCTAACATAATAACTTATTGAAATAATAGAACTTTATTAATACTGAAGTTTAGTATAATTAACAAAATTTCAAATTATTGAACAAAAATATATCCTAATCATAACTAAAAGAAAATTTTATTCTGGGTGGAATCAATTCAAAATTTCGGTCCCCCCTACTTAAAGTGAACAATGTCCTCATTGTTTAAAGTGAATAAATACTATACACCAGGTAGGATAATTAGAAAAGATGAGGTGAGTCAAATTGATTGCTTAACTACCAGGCTCTTTCTAAAATCCAATCCTAGACATGTATATATCTATTGCCACACTTTAGCCTTTGAGACTTGTTCAGATTTTATTCATGATTCCTATCTCTTGTTTTATTGTGCAAAAATAGAAATTCCTAATTAACTTAATCCTAAAATACTTAAGAAAGAAATAAACGAAAGTTGAAGTCCTCACTTTTTTTTATTTGTTCGCCGATCCTTCCGAATTTGACACATCTTTTGCTCCATTAGTATTGTCTTTGCATGAATCGCCTTGCTCCCTCTTCGATGATGATACCCATGGTTCAAATATGAAATCTGGAAACTCAGGCACAAAAATAAATGGGTCATTATAAATCTTCTTGATGTCACTCCTCATCGAGTCATCCCTTATTTTTGCATATCGCCAGTAAGCTTGTTGTTGCCATTGCATGTGTTGCATTAAGTCCATCAGCTTCAACAGCTCATCACGACGATCTGGGCTAGGCGGTGGAGCTCTAAACATTGAGGGTTCGATATCAGGCTCAGCTTCTGGTTCCATTGATTCTGCCTCATTAGAGACTTCAGTTGATTGCTCTGGTGGGATTTCTGCGGGTTCATCTTCTGCTTCTTCGGGATCCCCGCTTTCTTCAATTCGTTACTGAAGAACAAAATCTCCGGCCACTCGATAAAGATCCCAATCGATGATTGTGCCTTGACTATACTCTGTCTTCTTTACGTCCGCAAGGAGTTTTGCTTTTAAGCACAAAATTGTGATCGTAAAGGGGAAATAGGTAGGGCCAGAGCGTCTAACGGCAAAATTTCACATTTCTCTCAGGATGATTTTGCACACATCAATGGTTTTGCAGTTAGAATCGAGTATAATAGGACCATTGGCTCTAATGAAATTGTAATCCCATGTGAACTAGGCATAAGTCTGAAACGAATGAAATAGAACCATACCTTCGCAAGTGGTGTCAAATACTCTCTTCGACACGTATGGATTCCTTGCTTTGACACAGTCCACTTAGAACTTGGAACTATGAGTTCCTCGAGGATTTCTTGTAGATTTTCAAGCTTAATATTGCTCAACAGAGAGGAATATTCATCGTTGTCGAAATTAGTAATTCAAAGAACTCATTAATAGCATTAGAATTTATTGGTACCTTGATTCTGCGGACTGGAACTTCAGCCAATTAGCTTGAAGTTAAGTTCGCGTAGAATTCACGAACTAACTCCTCATCCATGCTTGGTCTCTTTTCACAAAACAATTCCCAATTGAGGGCTTCAGCAACTTGACGAATACGCGCCATAAAGTCTTTGTAGTTGCTTTCCTTCAATGTGAAGCCTTTCTCTGGATGCATCTGTTGATCCTTGAAGATACTTTCGTATCTTGCTTTGGCTTCTTCACAGTGAAATTTGCTTTGTGCTTTGTTAATTTGAGCGAAGGCACGAGTTCTCTTGCGAGTCATAATTAACCTGAATATCAGATGGAAAAATAAAAATTAGCTTCTTAAAATTTAATACAATTACTAAAATTTCAATAAATTGAAAAATTAAATAATTGAGTAAAAATTAAATTTTAAGAGAGAAAATTATTCTTACCACCTTCCTTGTAGATTTTAAAAGCTCCTAAAGTAAAACTGTACTAATGAATTAAAAGGGAGAATTTAAAGGAGGGTTGGCTCAGGTTGGGGGAAGGGAGATGTGCGCATAGGCGCACAAGTCAACAAGCAGGTGGCGCGCAAGGGGACTGCAGCAAGGCCTTGTGCTAGGCAGGCCACGGGCTGGTCTGGTGTGGGGCGATGGTGCGCACAAACGTGTGGCTTGAGGCAGCAGACGTGCGGGCCACAACCTGGGCAGGAGCCGGTGTTGGCGTGCGGCATATGCTGGAGCTGCTGCTAGCCGAATGGTGGCTTGGGGTGGTGCGGCACTTGGTATTTTGGTGGATGGGAGTTTGAGTGATGAGTGAATGGTGAGAACAAGGGTGCAATTTATAGATGGAGAAGTATAAATTGGAATAGAACTCTTAGAACAATTAAAGCAAAAAAAAAAATAAGAGTCCCCTTCTAATTTTACTCATGATAAACAACAATTAATAATTAAATAAACACATATAAATTATCATTTGCTATTTAATTGCCAAAATAAATATAAAATAAAATTAAATCTAATCCTAAGCTAAGTTGATAAAAGTTAATATATAAATTATAATAAATATAATTATATATTAAAGTTTATCAATAATTTATAAGTATGAAATTAAATAAAAATGTTTATTTTAGATGCCTTTTAAAAATATTTACAAAAAGAGGCACCTAGTTTTTATTATTTACGAAAATAGCAACCAACTTTTGAAAATAATTCAATTAAGTCCTTAGACTTAATGAAAATTTGAAATTGAGTTGCAATTTAAGGCTTGGATCAAAATTGACCTTTTTATTTGAAAAACTAAAAATTTATTCTGTCATTTAGGGGTTAATTTCTTGGAAAATTATGCAAAAATCAATTCCCAGGAAAGATTGGATGGGTCACAAGCGGTCCCACTTAAGTTCCAATCTCCTAGACAGAATTTATTTGAGCATAATAAACCCAAAAATATTCCATAAATAATTTATTGAAAGCAATAAGAACTAAGGGTTAGACAAACTAAACGAGATTTTATCCCGTTCAAAGGGTTCCTCCGTAATAATGTTTCAAACACTGAGCATTGACTTGAATATTACCTCTCTTACCTTGGAGTTCAATAACTCCGTATGGATAGACGCGATGAATTGTAAATGGACCAGACCAACATGACTTTAACTTACCTGGAAAGAACTTCTATCTAAAATTAAATAACAAAACTTACTGACCTGCTTCAAACTCTCGAACTCGAATATGCTTGTCATGCCATTTTTTGAGTCTTTCTTTGAGTAGTTTGGCATTTTCATATGAGAACAGTCGAAATTCCTCTAGCTCGTTGAGTTGGAGCATTCATTTCTCTTTAGCAAGCTTGATGTCCAAATTGAGTTGGCGAAGAACCCAGTAAGCTCTGTGCTCTAACTCCAGAGGTAGATGACATGCTTTTCCAAAGACCAACCTGTAGGGTGACATTCCTAAGGGTGTCTTGTATGCTGTTCTGTAAGCCCATAAAGCATCATCTAGTCTCTTGGACCAATCTCGTCGGTTCGGGCAAACTATGTAATATCCCGGGATAGGGGCTATTTTGTTGTTGCATTGTTTGCATGTGTTTGGTCTGCGATGTCGTTGTTTTTGATGTTTTGGGGCTTAGGTGTAAGCCTAGTGTAAGCCTGCGTAGTAGGAGAAATTTTAGTTTTTAAGCTTTATGTGAGAGGAGCTGAAGAAGTTGGGGTTTATAAATATTTTTAGGTGAATGTTAGCACAAGAATTGAGCGAGTAGAGTGGCAAGATAGGCGCCACTTAGAGCTTGAGTTTGGCGTCACTTGCAGGGGGAAGAGGTCCTGTGTTCAAGCTGCAGAAGTCTCACTTTTTGCTTCCATTTTGACGGCATGGAGGAGGAGAAGTAGTGTGCAGTTCAAACTCTGCCATGGACCAAGTCAAACAACTTGAATGGTGGGTGGAGAGTGAATCTAGGAGGTTGACTAGTTCAAAGTTGTTTGAACTAGAGGTGGGGAGTGTTTGTAGGTGGTGGCCGAATGTTGGGTGCTTCATGGGGGGAGTGGCTGGTTGGGTAGGTGTGTAAGTGGGAGTGCCGAATGTTCCTTGGCATTTTGGTGTATTTTCGGTCAACATTGTGTAAGCCAAGTTCTTTCTTTTGACATAGTTAGCCGAATTTCAAAAGAGAATTCTCTCATTTTTCCTTCTTGAAACCGAAAGTCCAAGTAACCTTTACTTGCCGAAAGTTTGCTTTTGTGTCTCCTAAATTGTGGTTGTAGCCGAATGTTCACTTGAGCCCTCAAGCTTTTACCTCTTTTGTTTTCTTTGGCCGAACTCTCCCATTTCTTCTTCTCATATTTTCTTTCTTTCCTTGAGACATTGGTAGCCGAAACTCTAATCTCCAAAACACCTTCTCCATTTCTTTTCTTTCAAAACCGAAAGTACCTTCATTCTGCCCATTTTCTTTCTTCTTTTCAAAACCTCTTTGCCGAAACCCTTGTGCCGAATCTACCTTGCCTTCTTAGCCGAACCTTGAGTGATTGTTTAAACAACCACAGTCGAATCTTCTTCTCCTTTTTGTTTAAGTCTTGGCCGAACCTCTTCTAGTTTTGGTTCTAATCGGGTTTTAGAGGAAGGTAAGTGCTTGGCCGAATGTTCATTTCTCCTCTCCCTTGTTCTCTGTCAATTTTGGTTTGGTTAAAAGCCGATTCTGGGTTTGGTTGAAAGGAGTTAATCTCTTGTTTTGGTAACCATTTGATTATAGGGCATCCGGAACTTCGAAACAGTCAAGCGAAGCCTCCATCTGTGAGTGATCGATTGGTAAGTGGTGGTAAGGGTTGATTTTATTAGTCTATTCTCTTAAGTTTCGTTAAGCCAAAGTCTCTAAAGGATTAACTGTTTACATTTTAGGGGGTGGCCGATTGTCAGAGGTGAACCATCATTTGGTTCAGGATTTGGTAGGAAACCAAATCGTTCGTAAGGTAAGGGTTTGTATGTGAACCCTTTGGTTTATTTGGGCTGGCCGAATGGTCTTGGTTCTAATGTTCCTGTTTGGCTGAATATAGGAGCAAGGTAATCGAGGGTCTTAGATCGGTTCTTTGGGATTAAGGCTTGCGTGTTAACAGGTGTGTAAACTAACACACTCTTTGCTTAGTAATATGTTTAATAACCTGATTGTCCATTAAAGCCAAAAAAGTATGGTTGATTGATATGATACCCTATGGGGTATGTGCACGGATTCGGGTAAGTCCGTTTCATTACGAGTTCTGTTATTGAAATATATGATATCATGATCTTTGATGTATGTGTTATGAGATATAATACTAAACATGTTAGCATGATTTACATGATTGGAATACTTTACATGAGTTGGTATAATAATGAGTGATATGAGAGGAGGGGGAATATGATATCCGTGTCTTTGGGACACCAGAGGTTTGGCACCTCCAGTGGTTTGGTACCACAGATCGATCTATTGTGACTTTGGGTCACCAGAGGTTTGGCACCTCATAGCGTCTCGTCCCAGTGGCTTAGCACCACAGTGGGTTGGCCCCACGGTTGATAATATGGGATCGACGCCAGTGATTTGGTATCACACGTGGGTTGGCCCCACATCTTGACTATTCGTGGCTTCGGTCACCAGTGATTTGGTATCACATTTGTGTCTTTGGGACACCAGAGGTTTGGCACCTGAGGTTTGGCACCTCATAGCGACTTGTCCCTGTGGTTTAACACCACCGTGGGTTGGCCCCACTTTTGAGATACGGGATCGTCGCCAGTGATTTGGTATCACACGTAGGTTGGCCCCACAGATGGATTATTCCTGACTTTGGGTCACCAGTGGTTTGGCACCACATTGATGGATATCGTGACTTTGGGTCACCAGTGGTTTGGCACCACCAATGGTTTGGTACCAGACGGGGTAGAAAAGGTGTTATGGATGGTTAGGATCGATTGCATTAATTGTGTTGCTTTGTTATGGTGTGTGTTAGTATGTTGCATTTCATCGGGAGAGGAATTTATGCACTGGGTATTGCGACTCACCTTCTCCCTTATCATTTCAGGTGACGCTTAGATCGCGAACATGGAGCCGGGTGGACTCGAGGTGACCATGCCATGAATAAATACGGATTTGTACTGACTTTTAAAACTTGGTACTTTATTTCGGTTATTTACATTTGGTTTTGGTGGGATTGTAAAAGGCCTTTTAAACTTATGCTTTGTTATTTACATGCTTAGATTTGATTTCAAATATGCCTTAACAAATTACTGGGTAAAATTTGCTAAAACTTGAAAAGATAAATGTTTTTCAAACTACAAAGCGATATGTTTTAAACTTTACCATCGGGTATCACGGTGTAAATCAAAATGGACACAACTCAAATGTTTTCCAAACTTGAGATTATTTTCCATACTAAATAAAAAAAATGCTTTTAAGCAACTCAAAGGAATTTTCTCGGATTTCTAAATGATATAAAATTGTTTTACTTATGGATTCAACTAAGTTTTCAAAACTCCCGGGTTTCCAAATGCACTATCTATTTTAAAACAATCATGCTCAGGATTTCTACAAGTACAAAATTTAGCTAAGAGTTTTTCATCAAACTTTTAACCGGAAACCTAACCTCTCGAATGCGTTTTCCTCGTAACATACCAGATTCGGTCGTGGTGTATTGACCGGGTTTGGGGTTTTACAATTGTGGTATCAGAGCCAAGTTCAAAGGCTCGGCTGTGGGCCCGAGGCCCAAAACGTTTTAAAAGATTGTTTTAAGTGTTTTGTTTTAAAATATATGGTTTGAAAGGCATGGCACCGAGTCTCCGACACCAATCCGCCCAGGTAAGTACCCCTTACTATTGCTTGTGATTTGTTGGATGAAATGTGATTGGATGACTAGCAATAGTGGATTGATTTAGAAACTGAAACTGATAGGACTCTGTGGACTTGTGAAAACAAAACTTCTTTAATAAACAATATTCATAAGACCGTGCTTTTAAACAGTGGAATAATTACTGATGCATAAAACTTCTAAATCAGATAAGTCGAGATTTTAGTCATGAGCGCTAGAGGTGGACGTGGTCGAGGTAGGATGACAGTTTCTGAACCCGTAGGATCTGGTCAGGGGTCAGAGAATGAGATACCGGTACCGCCACCAGCTGGAGGTGGTGAGTTTCAGGATCAGACTGGGGATGACGCAGTGTCGCTGGCGACGCTGCGAGTTTTAGAAAGGGTAGCTGGAGTAGGTGGAGGCGCAGGAGCTCAAAAATCTGTGCCTGAGCGACTCCGGGCAAACGGGGCTGAGGTATTCCGGGGTGTCTCTGGTGTTGCTCCCAGCACGGCTGAGTATTGGCTGGAGGCGACGGAGCGGGTCATGGATGATTTGGACCTGACTGCTGAGGAGAAGCTGAAGGGGATAGTATCGCTTCTTCGGGATGAGTCATACCAGTGGTGGCTCACGGTTCGAGACAGTGCTGCAGCAGAGGATCTTACTTGGGATTATTTCAAGGCTGCTTATCAGAAAAAGTACATTGGGGCTAGTTACATTGACGCGCAACGAAAAGCATTTCTGAGGCTAGTTCAGGGGAGTAAGTTTGTGTCAGAGTACGAGGCAGAATTTTTGAGGCTGAGTCGGTATGCCAGGGGCATCGTGGCTACTAAACACGAGAGGTGTGTTCGATTCAAGGACGGTCTGAGAGATGAGTTAAGGTTGCTTATTGCTCCACAGCAGGAGCGTGAGTTTGCTGTCCTGGTAGAGAAGGCTATGGTAGCCGAGGGAGTTAAAGAGTCTGTGAGGCAGAATATGGATAGAAACAGGCATAAGAGGAGTTTTGGATCTTCTGGGTCGTCAGGTAATCCTCAGAAAAGGGCTAGACAGAGTGGGCCGAATCAGTCTGGTAGATCTGTTGCTGCTAATCAGGGACCGGCACAGTGTAACCGTTGTGGGAAATCTCATTGGGGAGGATGCTGGACCGGTGGAAAAGGATGTTTCGAGTATGGCTCTTTGGATCACCGTGTGAGGGACTGTCCGCGTAAGTTGGCTAGGATTCAGTCCGAGGGTCAGGGCCGTACTCAATTCAGGAGTAATGGACCGCCACCGCAGAGGGGTCGTGGTAATGGCAGAGGAGGTAATGGTTCTGGTCGGGGCCGCGGAGCACCGGGCAGAGGTGCGGGTAGTTCTGAGGCAAGACAGCTTGGGTTAGTGTATGCAGCGAGGCGCCGAGAGGAGGGCGACGCACCGGACGTCATAACCGGTACGTTTTTTATCTTTGGTTCTCCATTTACTGCTTTGATTGATGTGGGTTCGACGCATTCATACGTGGCTAGTAACATAGTAGAGACTATGGATTTAGACTCTGAAACTACTTCTAGGCAGATGACAGTAATTAGCCCTCTAGGTCACTCTGTAGTTGTAGATAAGCTGTATAGAGATGTACGCCTAGAACTCCAAGGGGTAGTGTTTGTGGCGATCTGATGGAACTGCCGTTTGGGGAGTTCGATCTGATTCTTGGGATGGACTGGTTGGTTAAGTACCAGGTGAGGTTGGATTGCGCGGCTAAGCGCATGGTTCTAAAGACGGCTGAGAGTGATGAGGTGGTCATGATAGGTAATAGAAGAGATTACTTATCCAACGTGGTATCTGCTCTGAAGGCTGAGAAGATGGTCAGAAAGGGCTGTGAAGCGTATGTGGTTCATGTTTATGCCTTGGAGGCTAAAGAGTCTGCTGTAGAGAGGGTCCGAACAGTTAAGGAGTTTGTTGATGTGTTTCCAGAAGAGCTTCCGGGACTGCCACCGGATCGTGAGGTGGAGTTCGGGATAGATCTGTTACCCGGAACTGCGCCAGTGTCTATTGCTCCGTATAAGATGGCGCCAAAGGAGTTAGTGGAGCTTAAGGCTCAGATCTAGGAGTTGTTGGACCGAGGCTTTATCAGGCCAAGTGTTTCACCTTGGGGAGCGCCAGTACTCTTTGTCAAGAAGAAAGATGGTACAATGCGGATGTGTATAGACTACCGCCAGTTGAATAAGCTGACGATCAAAAACAAGTATCCGTTGCCACGGATAGATGACTTGTTTGATCAGCTGAAGGGTGCATCGGTATTCTTGAAGATCGATTTGAGGTCTGGGTATCATCAGTTAAAGGTGAAGGAGGCGGATATCCACAAGACGGCATTTCGTACTCGGTATGGGCACTACGAATTTCTGGTAATGCCGTTTGGGTTGACTAACGCGTCGGCAGCATTCATGGATATGATGAATAGGGTGTTCCAGCAGTATTTGGATCAGTTCGTCGTGGTTTTTATAGACGACATCCTGGTATACTCAAGGACAGAAGAGGAGCATGATGCGCACTTGCGAGTGGTGTTGCAAATTCTGAGGGGGAAGCAGCTTTATGCTAAGTTCAGTAAGTGCGAGTTCTGGCTTAGGGAGGTGACTTTCTTGGGTCATGTAGTGTCAGCTGAGGGGATTAGAGTGGATCCTCGAAAGATTGAGGCAGTTTTGGATTGGAAGCCGCCTAAGTCAGTGGCTGAGATTCGGAGTTTTCTGGGCTTGGCAGGATACTACCGAAGGTTCGTCGAGGGATTTTCGTTGATTGCAGCGCCAATGACCAAGTTGTTAAGGAAAGGGATTCCGTTTGTTTGGACTAAAAAATAGCAGGAGAGTTTCGATAAGCTAAAGAAGATTTTGACTGAGGCTCCGGTTTTAATTCAACCTGAGGCAGGAAAGGAATTCACAGTATATTGCAATGCATCACATACGGGCTTGGGTTGTGTGCTGATGCAGGAAGGAAAGGTTGTGGCTTACGCATCTCGGCAGCTGAGGCCACATGAGGTCAATTATCCGACGCACGACTTGGAGTTAGCGGCTGTAGTTTTCGCTTTGAAGATTTGGAGGCACACTTGTATAGAGAGAGATCGATAGTCTACATAGATCACAAGAGTCTGAAGTACCTTTTGACTCAGAAGGATTTGAATTTGAGGCAGCGCAGATGGATTGAGTTGCTAAAGGACTACGACTGTTCGATTGAGTATCATTCGGGCAAGGCTAACGTGGTGGCAGACGCGTTGAGCCGTAAGGTTGTTTCAGAATTAAGAGCGATGTTTGCCCATTTGAGTTTGTTTGACGACGGAAGTATCCTGGCAGAGCTGCAGGTTAAGCCTATTTGGGTTGAGCAGATTAGGGAGAAACAGTTAGAGGATGAGGTTTTGAGTGCGCAGAGGTTACAAGTGCAGGATGGTGGTTTGGAAGGTTACAGTTTGTCTAGTGATGGGGTGCTGTGTTTTCAAGGAAGAGCTTGTATGCCAAAGGACGTTGAGTTGAGGCAGATGATTCTTCAGGACGCACATACCAGCCCATATGCTATGCATCCTGGAGGTAGCAAGATGTATAGGGATCTCAGAGAGCAGTTTTGGTGGCCGGGTCTGAAGAGGGAAGTGACAGAGTTTGTAGGGAAGTGTCTGACATGTCAACAGGTCAAGGCTGAACATCAGTTGCCGTCAGGGTTGCTTCAGCCAGTGAAGATTCCTCAGTGGAAGTGGGAAAGGATAACTATGGATTTCGTCAGTGGATTACCTTTTACGCCGAGCAAGAAAGACTCAGTTTGGGTAATTGTGGATCGTCTGACTAAATCAGCTCACTTATTCCGGTGAGGATTGATTACTCACTTCAGAGGTTGGCGAAGCTGTATGTGTCAGAGATAGTGAGGCTGCACGGTGTGCCAGTATCGATCATCTCGGATAGGTTTTGGAAAGCGTTGCATCAGGCTCTGGGTACGCGTTTGGATTTCAGCACGGCTTTTCACCCGCAGTCTGAGGGGCAGTCGGAGAGGGTTATATAGATCTTAGAGGAATGCTGAGAGGCTGTGTTCTGGACTTCAGAGGTAGTTGGGAGGAGTTTCTGCCATTAGCTGAGTTCGCCTACAACAATAGTTACCAAGCAAGCATCAAGATGGCACCATATGAGGCGTTGTATGGTAGGAAGTGTCACTCATCTACATGTTGGACGGAGTTGGGTGAACGTCAGTTGTTGGGACCAGAGTTGGTTGCAGAGACCGAAGACAAGGTTAAGTTGATTCAGGCTCGATTGAAGGAAGCTTCGGACCGGCAGAAGTCTTATGCCGATCTCAGGCGGAGGGATATAGAGCTTGCTGTGGGGGATCAAGTTTTCCTAAAGGTCTCGCCATGGAAGAAAGTGTTGAGGTTCGGAAGGAAAGGCAAGTTAAGCCCGAGGTTTATTGGGCCGTATAGGGTACTGAGACGAATGGGACCAGTAGCTTACCAGCTTGAGTTCCCAGCAGAGCTAAGTCAGATTCACGACGTTTTTCATGTTTCGATGCTTAGGCGTTATCATTCAGATCCATCGCATGTCGTAGCAGTGGAAGAGATCGAGGTAAATCCAGAGTTGACCATGGAGGAAGAACCGGTGCAGATTCTAGATCGAGATGTGAAGGTTCTGCGTAGGAAGTCAGTGCCTTTGGTAAAGGTACTATGGCGGAATCATGGCGTGGAAGAAGCTACGTGGGAACCAGAGGATATGATGAGACAGCAATACCCTCAACTCTATTGATCAGGTACTTTCGAGGCCGAAATTATTTTAAGGGGGTAGAACTGTAATATCCCGGGATAGGGGCTATTTTGTTGTTGCATCGTTTGCATGTGTTTGGTCTGCGATGTCGTTGTTTTTGATGTTTTGGGGCTTAGGTGTAAGCCTAGTGTAAGCCTGGGTAGTAGGAGAAATTTTAGTTTTTAAGCTTTATGTGAGAGGAGCTGAAGGAGCTGGGGTTTATAAATATTTTTAGGTGAATGTTAGCACAAGAATTGAGCTAGTAGAGTGGCAAGATAGGCGCCACTTAGAGCTTGAGTTTGGCGTCACTTGCAGGGGGAAGAGGTCCTGTGTTCAAGCTGCAGAAGTCTCACTTTTTGCTTCCATTTTGACAGTATGGAGGAGGAGAAGTAGTGTGCAGTTCAAACTCTGCCATGGACCAAGTCAAACAACTTGAATGGTGGGTGGAGAGTGAATCTAGGAGGTTGACTAGTTCAAAGTTGTTTGAACTAGAGGTGGGGAGTGTTTGTAGGTGGTGGCCGAATGTTGGGTGCTTCATGGGGGGAGTGGCCGGTTGGGTAGGTGTGTAAGTGGGAGTGCCGAATGTTCCTTGGCATTTTGGTGTATTTTCGGTCAACATTGTGTAAGCCAAGTTCTTTCTTTTGACATAGTTAACTGAATTTCAAAAGAGAATTCTCTCATTTTTCCTTCTTGAAACCGAAAGTCCAAGTAACCTTTACTTGCCGAAAGTTTGCTTTTGTGTCTCCTAAATTGTGGTTGTAGTCGAATGTTCACTTGAGCCGTCAAGCTTTTACCTCTTTTGTTTTCTTTGGCCGAACTCTCCCATTTCTTCTTCTCATATTTTCTTTCTTTCCTTGAGACATTGGTAGCCGAAACTCTAATCTCCAAAACACCTTCTCCATTTCTTTTCTTTCAAAACCGAAAGTACCTTCATTCTGCCCATTTTCTTTCTTCTTCTCAAAACCTCTTTGCCGAAACCCTTGTGCCGAATCTACCTTGCCTTCTTAGCTGAACCTTGATTGATTGTTTAAACAACCACAGCCGAATCTTCTTCTCCTTTTTGTTTAAGTCTTGGCCGAACCTCTTCTAGTTTTGGTTCTAATCAGGTTTTAGAGGAAGGTAAGTGCTTGGCCGAATGTTCATTTCTCCTCTCCCTTATTCTCTGTCGATTTTGGTTTGGTTAAGAGCCGATTCTGGGTTTGGTTGAAAGGAGTTAATCTCTTGTTTTGGTAACCATTTGATTATAGGGCATCCGGAACTTCGAAACAGTCAAGCGAAGCCTCCATCTGTGAGTGATCGGTTGGTAAGTGGTGGTAAGGGTTGATTTTATTAGTCTATTCTCTTAAGTTTCGTTAAGCCAAAGTCTCTAAAGGATTAACTGTTTACATTTTAGAGGGTGGTCGATTGTCAGAGGTGAACCATCATTTGGTTCAGGATTTGGTAGGAAACCAAATCGTTCGTAAGGTAAGGGTTTGTATGTGAACCCTTTGGTTTATTTGGGTTGGCCGAATGGTCTTGGTTCTAATGTTCCTGTTTGGCCGAATATAGGAGCAAGGTAATCGAGGGTCTTAGATCGGTTCTTTGGGATTAAGGCTTGCATGTTAACAGGTGTGTAAACTAACACACTCTTTGCTTAGTAATATGTTTAATAACCTGATTGTCCATTAAAGCCAAAACAGTATGGTTGATTGATATGATACCCTATGGGGTATGTGCACGGATTCGGGTAAATCCGTTTCATTACGAGTTCTGTTATTGAAATATATGATATCATGATCTTTGATGTATGTGTTATGAGATATAATACTAAACATGTTAGCATGATTTACATGATTGGCATACTTTACATGAGTTGGTATAATAATGGGTGATATGAGAGGAGGGGGAATATGATATCCGTGTCTTTGGGACACCAGAGGTTTGGCACCTCCAGTGGTTTGGTACCACAGATCGATCTATTGTGACTTTGGGTCACCAGATGTTTGGCACCTCATAGCGTCTCGTCCTAGTGGCTTAGCACCACAGTGGGTTGGCCCCACGGTTGATAATATGGGATCGACGCCAGTGATTTGGTATCACACGTGGGTTGGCCCCACATCTTGACTATTCGTGGCTTCGGTCACCAGTGATTTGGTATCACATTTGTGTCTTTGGGACACCAGAGGTTTGGCACCTCATAGCAACTTGTCCCTGTGGTTTAACACCACCGTGGGTTGGCCCCACTTTTGAGATACGGGATCGTCGCCAGTGATTTGGTATCACACATGGGTTGGCCCCACGGATGGATTATTCGTGACTTTGGGTCACCAGTGGTTTGGCACCACATTGATGGATATCGTGACTTTGGGTCACCAGTGGTTTGGCACCACCAGTGGTTTGGTACCACACGGGGTAGAAAAGGTGTTATGGATGGTTAGGATCGGGCGCATTAATTGTATTGCTTTGTTATGGTGTGTGTTAGTATGTTGCATTTCATCGGGAGAGGAATTTATGCACTGGGTCTTGCGACTCACCTTCTCCCTTATCATTTCAGGTGACGCTTAGATCGCGGACATGGAGCCGGGTGGACTCGAGGTGACCATGCCATGAATAAATACGGATTTGCACTGACTTTTAAAACTTGGTACTTTATTTCAGTTATTTACATTTGGTTTTGGTGGGATTGTAAAAGGCCTTTTAAACTTATGCTTTGTTATTTACATGCTTAGATTTGATTTCAAATATGCCTTAACAAATTACTGGGTAAAATTTGCTAAAACTTGAAAAGATAAATGTTTTTCAAACTACAAAGCGATATGTTTTAAACTTTACCATCGGGTATCACGCTGTAAATCAAAATGGACACAACTCAAATGTTTTCCAAACTTGAGATTATTTTCCATACTAAATAAAAAAAAAATGCTTTTAAGCAACTCAAAGGAATTTTCTCAGATTTCTAAATGATATAAAATTGTTTTACTTATGGATTCAGCTAAGTTTTCAAAACTCCCGGGTTTCCAAATGCACTATCGGTTTTAAAACAATCATGCTCAGGATTTCTACAAGTACAAAATTTAGCTAAGAGTTTTTCATCAAACTTTTAACCGGAAACCTAACCTCTCGAATGCGTTTTCCTCGTAACGTACCAGATTCGGTCGTGGTGTATTGACCGAGTTTGGGGTGTCACAAACTACCTTCTCAAGTATGCCTTTGATCTCCTTATTTGCTAGCTCAGCTTGTCCATTTGTCTACGGGTGGTAAGCTGAAGCAACCTTGTGTTTCACTCCATGTTTGTCTAGCAACCATTTTAACCACTTGTTCACAAAGTGGGTCCATTCATCGCTGATAATAGCTCTTGGGGTTCCAAATCTCGTGAACACATATTTCTGCAAGAATTTCATCACAACCTTGGCATCGTTCGTTGGATAAGCTTCAGCCTCGACCCATTTGGACACATAGTCTACTGCTACCAATATATACTTGTGACCAAAAGACGGAGGAAAGGGACTAAGAAAGTCAATACCCCAAACATCGAACAATTCTACCTCAATGATATTTGTTCGAGGCATCTCATTTCTGTTGGTGACGTTTCCAACTCTCTGACATCGATCGCAATTCTTTACGTAAGCGTATGCATCCTTGAATAGTGTTGGCCAAAAGAATTCGGCTTGCAAAACTTTGGCCGCTGTACGAGTACCTCCAAAGTGTCCCCCACTCGGAGCTGAATGACAGTGGTATAAAATCTTCGGTATTTCATCTTCTGTCACACATCTTCTAATCATCTGATCTACACACTTTTTAAACAAATATGGCTCTTCCCAAAAATAGTACTTCACATCGTGAAGAAACTTTTTCCTTTGCTGATAAGTTTTATCAATCGGCATCAAACCACAGGCTAAATAGTTAGCAAAATCAACAAACCAAGGAATATTATGGACATAATTTACCTTTAGTATATGTTCATCTGGAAATGTCTCTTGGATCGGTAAAAGTGGAGAATTTTCCTCTTGTGGCTCCAATCTGGATAAGTGATCTGCTACTTGGTTTTCTACTCCTCTTCGATCTTGAATTTCTAGATCGAACTCTTGAAGTAGAAGCACCCACCGGATCAATCTCGGCTTAGCATCTTTCTTGGTCAATAAGTACTTAATCGCGAAGTGGTCCTTATAGACAATCACTTTGGTACCTACAAGATAAGATCGAAACTTGTCAAAAGCAAACACAATAGCAAGTAACTCTTTTTCTGTTACCGTATAGTTCAGTTGAACTCCAGTTAGAGTTCTACTTGTGTAGTAGATAGGATGAAAAACTTTATTCCTCCACTGGCCCAAGACAGCTCCAATGGCAAAGTCACTTGCGTCACACATCAATATGAATGGCGAATTCCAGTCTGGTGTGACGAATATGGGTGCCGTGACTAATCGACTCTTTTGATCGTCGAAGGCTTTTAAGCATTCCTCATCAAACTTGAATATCGAGTCTTTCTCCAATAGCTTGCATAAGGGTTTAGCCACTTTGGAGAAGTCCTTGATAAATCTTCGATAAAAACCGGCGTGGCCCAAAAAGCTCCTAACACCTTTTACAGATATTGGAGGTGGGAGTTTCTCAATAACATCTACTTTTCTTTGTCCACCTCGATCCCATGTTATCCGATGACCTAGAACAATTCCTTCTCGTACCATAAAATGGCACTTTTCCCAGTTGAGTACGAGATTTGTTTCTTCGCATCGCCTCAGTACCTTAGCTAGATTGGCTAAGCAATCATCGTAAGTATCTCCAAATACTGAGAAATCGTCCATGAAAACTTCCAAATACTTCTCAACCATGTCAGTAAAAACAGTAGTAGTCTCGTCCTGCAAGTCTATCCAGCATCTAGTCCAAAAACGGCAGAGGAAAGTGATCTTTCCTGGTCGCCTTGTTCAGCTTCTGGTAATCGATGCAGATTCTCCATCCCGTAACTGTTCTCGTTGGTATCAACTCATTATTCTCATTCTCCACGACCGTGATACCTCCTTTCTTCCGCACGCACTGGACTGGACTCACCCATGAACTGTCTGAGATGGGGTAAATTATACCCGTATCCAACCACTTGATAATTTCCATTTTCACTACATCTTTCATGATGGGGTTCAGTCTCCGTTGTCCATCAATCGTTCCTCTCTCCCCATATTCTAATATGATCTTGTGCATACATACAGATGGGCTAATACCGCGAATATCGGCTATGGTCCATCCAAATAGCCTTCTTGAATTATTTCAAAACTATGATAAGTTTCTCTTCTTGTTCAGTAGTTAATTCAGCTGAAACAATCACAGGCAGAGTAGAGGCGTTACCTAAATAAACATATTTCAAGTGTGAAGGTAATACCTTGCGTTCTAATTTAGGTGGCTCCTCGATTGATGCTTTTGGCTGCATGTAATCTCTTTTCTCTAATTCCAAAGATTCAAAATGGGATTGCGGATTAAATCCCTTTTGATTAGCTTCTAGCAAATCTAAGTATTCATCCTCCTCTTCATCATTTGGAGGATCCGATGTCAAAATTCTTTCCAATGGGTCATCAACACAGTTAAGTTCCTTCTCTACTATTAATTCCTCTAAATCGGCTATTGCAGAACAATCATCCATTGTGTCAAGAAATCGCATTGACTTGAAAACATTAAATGTTACCTGATCATCCTGAACACGCATAGTCAGCTCGCCCTTTTGCACATCAATAAGGGTCCTTCCAGTTGCTAAGAATGGTCTTCCTAGGATAATTAGCACTTCTTTGTCTGCTTCAAAGTCTAGAATTACAAAGTCAGCAGGAAAGATAAACTTATCTACACGTACCAATACGTCCTCGATTTTTCCTTCTAGATGCGCTAAGGATCGATCTGCTAGTTGAAGTGTAACCGTAGTTGGTCTAACCTCTCCTATCCCCAACTTCCTAAATATTGGCATAGGCATCAATTTGATACTCGCACCTAGGTCACATAATGCTTTACCACAATATGTTGATCCAATATTGCACGGTATGGTGAAACATCCAGGATCCTTCAATTTTGGGGGTAGTTTGTTCTGAAGATATGCACTGCATTCCTTCGTTAGAGTTACCATCTCAAATTCTCCAAGCCTTCATTTCTTTGACAAGATATCCTTCATGAACTTGACGTAGTTCGACATTTTCTCAAGTGCTTCGACCAACGGGATGTTGATGTGAAGTTGCTTGAGTACGTCAAGGAACTTCTTGAATTGAATCTCCTACTTCGGCTTCTGAAGTCTTTGAGGGTAGGGTGGTGGTGGTTTCATCACTGGAACTGATTCTGGTTGATTCGCCTTTGGCGGTAATTTTGCTTCTAACGACGTTTTGGTTGATCAGAATTAACTGGTCCTTAGGTTTCTTTGCATGGTTTTGCAGATTCCGGTTCTAGTGAAACTAGGGTTTCAACATTTGGTTGAACTTCTTCTAAGTCTTGAGCATCAGCTTGCTCCTTTTCAACTTCGATAGTGTTGGGCTCTACGATCTTTTCGCTTCTCAATTGCAACTCTTTGCAATGCTCCTTTCCTGAATTTCTCGAATTTTCCGTGTCACTAGGTAAAGGACCTTGTGGTCGGTTCCTAAGTTCAGTTGCAAGCTGGCCCACTTGATTCTCCAAATTCTTCAATGTAGCTGCTTGGCTCTGGATTAAAGCATCATTCTTTGCTAGATATGTCTTTAGCAAACTTTCTAGGCTATTGGATGCTTTAGCTTGAACTGGTTTCTGAACTTGTTGCGGAAAATTAGGCGGCTGGGTTGGTCTGGGTTGGGTGTAAGTCGTACTGGTTCTAGCTCCTTGGTTACTCCAGGAAAAATTTGGGTGGTTTCTCCATGATGGGTTATAAAAGTTGGATTGTAGCCCTTGCCTTCCTCGGTTTTGGTTCTGATTGCCTATGTAGTACACAGATTCTGGATTCGACGGACATTCTTCAAACAAATGTCCCTCCCCACAATAGACACAGCCTATATTCTCAAATGATTAGGCGATTGTGCTACAAAACTATTAGACCCATTAGTAGTAAGGTTTTTAAGCATTGAGGATATCGATGATACCTGATATGCGATGAAGTAAGAGCGTCTACTTCATGAATTCTAGCGACTCTTCTTCCTGACGCTGCTCGACTGGTTGGCCATTGATAGTTGTTGCTGGCAATCCTCTTAATAATTTCATAAGCCTCATTATAAGACTTAGAAAGGAGAGCACCATTAGCAGAGGCATCCACTACCATCCTTGTGTGAGCGTTGAGACCATTATAGAATGTCTCAAGTTGAATGCAATGAGGAATTCCATGATGAGGGCATTTCAGTAATAACTCTTTAAATCTTTCCCATGCCTCATACAAGGACTCATCATCCATTTGGTGGAAAGCAATGATCTCGTTCCTCAGCTTAGCATTCTTGCTTGGTGGAAAATACTTCATGAGGAATCTCTCAGCTAACTCTTGCCATGTAGAAATGGAGTTCGGTGGCAATGAATTCAACCAGGCACGAGCTCTGTCCCTTAACGAATATGGGAACAACTTCAATCGTAAGGCATCTTCGGAAACTTCGGCTAACTTGAAAGAATCACTCACTTCCATAAATAGTCTTAAGTGAAGATGAGGATCTTCAGTAGGCATTCCGCTGAATTGGCCCACTGTCTGAAGCATCTGGAACATGACTGGCTTCAGCTCGAATTGTTGTGCCTCGATTTCGGGTCTCCTAATACCCGGATTAAGATCGTTAAATACTAGCACAGCGTATTGTCTTAAGGCTCTATCCCTATCATCAGCAATAAGGATAGGATTCTGAGCAGGGTTTGCTCCGTTTCCTTGGTTCATATTCTCGAATTCATTCCTTCGGTCCTTCTCTGGTTTGCTTGTCTTCTTCGTTGACGAAAGGTTCGTTCTATTTCAAGGTCCACAGGGAGTAAGTCAATAATCTGGTCAATACTCATAAACACCTGAAATATTCACAGAAAAATTAATTAAGTAAAAATTCCAATAAAAATAAATAAACCAAAATGTAAGACAAAAATTCACAAATAATGACTTTGAAAAACAGTCCCCGGCAACGGCGCCAAAAACTTGGAACAGTGGAAATGTGCAAGTGTACACAATCGTAACAAGTAATAAAGTGACAAGTAAATGTCGAGTTATCGTACCCACAGGGACTGTAAAAGGATTATTTATGAAATGGTTCAAACACTTTGGTGATAGAAAAATATTTGGTTTTGAGGAATATTTAAAAACTAAAAGAAAAACAAAGAAAAATAAAATAAAACAAAGTTCTAATGCACGATTTCAAAAACTGATTTTAATCAAGATGGCATAATTGTGTTGGATTAATCACATTTCTTACCTTAGAATTATTAAGCTCGTGTTTGTACTTGTTAAAACATGGCAACTCAGTAATCTGCTAACTTATGAACATACTTACAAATAAAAATCCATTCATCTCTTGTACATATTTCTATGCAAATTCGAACGATTAAAAAGACTTCTACTAGTAAACATGTTATTGCACATACATACTTATTAAATTAAACAATCTCTCGCATATTCCTATGTCGATGCAAACGATTAATTCAACCTAACAAGCATATAAAAGATCATGTGAAGTAACAAAGTATTTTTACCTTGAAACAATTTAATCACAAAAATCCTGCAAGCTATGCAAGGCATATGCATCATCAAATACAATGCTAATTTAATCTTCAGCTACCTTAGAAGAATTAAACATGCACAAATTAAGTATTGTGCCCATTAACTACAATTTCAATGCGTTTAAGTAATTAATTCATTAGCTATCTAAACAATTATAATGCCAGATAACTTAGCATAATTTTACTTAATCAAACATTTCACCGAGGGAGGAGGGGAGAGTATGTGCAAGCGGAAGGGATATCTAATATCTACTTAATATTTCGGGGAGTAGAAGATAGATAATTTACAAAAGGAAAAACTAAGTATTTTATTTCTAACTAAAATTCGATCGATATTGTACTAATACTAACTAAAACTAGATGCCTTCTCAGGCTTACAAGAATGCCTATTTATAACAAAAATTCTAAGCCAGAATCTAATTACAATTGAAGTCCGAAATAATTGTTCGGATAAGAATTAAAGAATAAACTCTAATTTAATTACAATTGAATTCCGAATAGTATCCCGATAAGGACGCTTTCAATGTCAGCTTCATGGTGGCTTCCACGTAGCTTCCTCGAACAGTATCCTGATAGGGACAATTAAATCGTCAGCTTCATGGTGGCTTCCACGTAGCTTCCTTGATATGAATGGAGCCAAATGGTGGTTTCCACGTAGCTTCCTTGAATAGTGTTCTGATAAGGATGCTTTGGTTTTTCCACGTAGCTTCCTTCTTTGTCTTGTAGCAATCATGGCTTTTTCCACGTTGCTTCCTTTTCTGGCAATATCTGCTGCTTACATCATTGCTTGTGTCATGACATTGATTGTTGCTTACATCATTGTCTGCGTCATCTCGACTCTGACTGGTTGTCACATCGATCGATCACTCTTCATCCTTCTTGGACGTTTCTGAGATTCATTTCCTCGATCTCGTCAAGATGTAAGGATTCCGGTGAAGGTGCTGGTGTGTTCCAGGACGTTAAGACACAGAAGGTTTTAGGTACCAGGGATAATAATAATGGAACAAATAGATTGTTTATATAAAGATAAAACTTGTAATCATACTATGCATATAGACTCTAAGAATGAAAATAATGTTTCGGTTCTTAGCATGGGTATCAATAGTTTAATAGAGTAAATTATATACTAAAATTAGTAAAGTAGAAGAAAAAATAGATAATATGGGAGAAGTAACTGATTTAGATTTAAATAGCAAATCTAAAGAGTTATTATCCGATGTAAATAATAAATTAGATCAGGTTATAAATATTAGTAATAATGTAGAATCTGACTTAGGTCCTTTATATTACGGTAATAGTAATTACATATTAGCTTTGTCGGAAGATGAGTCTTCTGATGAATCTACTAATTACATAAAAAATGAAAAAAACAAAAGAAAAAATTGAAAAAACAGAAAAATCACAAAAATATGATTTTAATACTTATAAAAATCTGATAGAACATTGGAAAAGCCAATTTTCTAAAACAGATGATAGCTATGAAAGAATAGAATATCTAAAATTAATAGAAGAATAATAAGTATAATTATCATTATATGTTAGAATATGATGATAATGATAATAATGATAATAATAATAATAATAATGATAGTTATATTTTAGAAACTACAGAGAGTAGTAATTCTAATAATATGGCTATAAATATTAATGTTAATAGTAATTCTGATGAAGAAAACACTTCAACAGAAGAAAATATAGAAATTCCAGATCGTATGGAAACGGAACCCCCAGATCCATATGATTTTGTGGAACCAAAACCATGGGAAAGGGATAAGAGTAAATCTTATGGTAAAAGAAAAATAGACTCAGATCTTCAAAAAGATGATAATCTGAGAGCTATTAATAAAAAATACGAACTTGTTGAAAACACAACAAGAATATTAGATGAAAATATAGAAAATATAAATACTAATGATGTAAAACTGGAAAACCCAGGAGAAACTAGTCAACCAACACCTATACCTTACAAGATAGACGATCTTAATAAAAGAAATGTCGCTCAAGGAGGTATATATTTAGATTTAACTAATATTCCCATATCAGAATTTGAAAAAACAATAGATGATTGGGCACAGTCTATGACTATTGTTGTAAACAACAACAGTACAGTCTGGACAAAGGAAAAATTCTTAAACTACTTTGTGGGAACTTTTCAAGGGGATGTTCTACAATTTCTCAGACGATGGGAAGAATCTGAGAAAGGAAGAGAACAAAAAAGTCAGCTTATTAATCAAATAGGCACCCCTAAAGATTTATTAAAAGGATTGACCTCGATTCTAAAAACAGAATTTTGTGGTTATTCCAATAAAAAAGATCAGGATAGCCAATCTAGCTATATCTTGTCAAAATTAAAACTATGTGATATTAGATACTTAGATGAATTTTCTAAAAAATTTCTTCATGAATATCAAAAATTAAAAAATGAGAGTATTGATCATTGGAAAAACCAGTATTTTCATAAACCGGAGTAACGATTTCTGGAGTTCTAATATCTTGGTATCTTTGTAAGTTTCTATCTTTGTGTTTCAATTCTGTTTATTTCGCTGTTATTATCTCAAAACCCATATATCTGTCGTTAGTCTTCGTTGCCGTTGAGTCCGAGTGGGATGTTGTTGGCGTTGTGAGGACGTTAAGACACAGAAGGTTTTAGGTACCAGGGATAATAATAATGGAACAAATAGATTGTTTATATAAGGATAAAACTTGTAATCATACTATGCATATAGACTCTAAGAATGAAAATAATGTTTCGGTTCTTAGCATGGGTATCAATAGTTTAATAGATTTAACTAATACATATTTTGGTAAATTATATACTAAAATTAGTAAAGTAGAAGAAAAAATAGATAATATGGGAGAAGTAACTGATTTAGATTTGAATAGCAAATCTAAAGAGTTATTATCCGATGTAAATAATAAATTAGATCAGGTTATAAATATTAGTAATAATGTAGAATCTGATTTAGGTCCTTTATATTACGGTAATAGTAATTACATATTAGCTTTGTCGGAAGATGAGTCTTCTGATGAATCTACTAATTATATAAAAAATGAAAAAACAAAAGAAAAAATTGAAAAAACAGAAAAATCACAAAAATCACAAAAATATGATTTTGAAACTTATAAAAATCTGATAGAACATTGGAAAAGCCAATTTTCTAAAACAGATGATAATTATGAGCGTATAGAATATCTTAAGTTAATAGAAGAACTTTATGAAAAACATAAAGATTTGTTTGAAAAATATAATTATCATTATATGATAGAATATGATAATAATAATAATAGTAATAATGATATTATTATTAATAATAATGAAAGTGATAATTATATATTAGAAATAGAAAGTAGTGATAGCTTTAATAATATGGAAATAAATATAAAGAAACAAGATTCTGATGAAGAAGAAACTTCAACAGAAGAAAAGATAGATAAACCAGATCCTATGGATATGGAACCCCCAGATCCATATGATTATGTAATCCCAAAACCATGGGAAAGAGATAAGAGTAAATCTTATGGTAAGATAAAAATAGACTCAGATCTTCAAACAAATGATAATCTGAAAATTATTAAGAATAATAATGAAATTGTTGAGAATACAACAAGAATATTAAACTAGGAAATTTAATCGGAGAAGAAATAGATTTTTCCGATGAAATGATAGAAAAGATTAATAAAAATCATATTTCTAAAGAAGAATTTATAAAATTTCTAAGTTCAAACTATGGTCAAAAAGACACATAGAAAAAATTAGTGGCAACACAGTCACTAAAGATACCAAAGGTGGATTAACAGAAATTCCCCTATTCACTAAAGAAAAAATAAAAAGGATTAGAAAAAACTATCCTCAAGTTAGATATATACATTTAGGAGTTATCATGATAACAATTAGAGCTTTATTCAGAAGAGGTCATGATGTTCCTATTTTAGCAGTATTATTAGATAAGAGGTTTGAAAACCCAATAAAAGCACTTATTGGAGGAATTCAATCCAATTTACATACAGGTGTTATTGGATTTAAAGTAAAACCAAATTACTTTATCTCCATAACAGACCCTCTAATAGAAGAGTGTCTATGCCTAAGAATTCAGACAAAAAATTCTGATATAAGTGATTTAGCAGAAGATTTAGCAATCAGCTGGACTTCTATTAATGAATACACTAATACGGCAGAGGTTGAAATCAAGGATATTAATAACAAAATTATTGAGCTTTTTGAGCCCAATAAATTTACTACAGAAATTCAACCAAAGCTATTACATTTAAAAGATTTATCAATTCCAAAAGACTGGATAATTGATAAGACTAATAATGCTAGTACTTCTAAACCTGTAAGTACCATTGAATACATGTCATCTGGTGATAAGTTATATTTCAGAAATAATCTGATTACTAACACAGATGATAATTTAGTATTACCTTCTAACTCTCAACCAGAAGAGGAAGAAGACAATGAAAGTATTAATACACCAATAGGGATGAAAACAATTCAAATTCCTATTTTCCCTACTACTCCAAGTAGAAATTCTATTTCTAGAAACTCTAGAATAGAAAATATACAATATTCGGAAGAAAATATTATAAACTTAAATAAATATATTGAAATAATATTACATGATAAAGATTATAAAAAATATTCTTTACATGCATTATTAGATACAGGAGCTACAACAAGTGGTTGTAAAAGAAATGCCATTCCAGAAAAATACTGGATACCTGTAAAAAAGATAATAAATATTAGTGGGATAAATGGTAGAAAGACTACTGTTTATTATAAAGCCAAAAACATACCAATCTACATAAACAATGTTAGATTTGTAATCCCTAAAATATTATGTTTTCATGAAATGCATGGAGATATATTATTGGGTAATAATTTTATTAATCAATATTTACCATTTATCGTTAATAAAAAATCGGTTATATTATCTATGGAAAATAATTCTATAGAAATACCATTAGTAAATTATCAATCTGATTTTACTAATGTTTGCTGAATATCTTAGCAGGCCTTATGGATAGAGGTAAACAACCTCTAATAGAAAATGATGGATGGAGAACTGTCCATAAAAAACCCAATAAAGGAAAAAATCCTAACCAAGGATTTATTTTCGCAAAACAAATGAGTCCAAACCAAGGAATCATTCCTGCTCAAAAAAGTCCTAAACAAGGATTTCAGCCTGCACAAGTAAGTCCTAAACAAGGATTTATTTCTACACAAATAAATTCTAAACAAGAATTTATTTCTGCACCTGCAAATATAAATTCTAAACAAGAATTTATGGATGCACCAACACAGGTACAATTTTATCCTAACCAGGGATATTATTTACCATATCAATTGGTAAACCAACCAATTGGATTGCAATCACCAACACCGGTAGATTGTTATTCTCAATTCTCTCAAAAGCCTTACACCGATTCCGAAATTCTCAAATATGCAGATGCTTTGTTGAAAAAACAACAAAACTCTGAATTCTCAAATCTAAAGGATTTTTATAATCCAGGCTTACCCCCAGACTACTACCATTTCATAAACAAGATATGGAAAAACCATATTTTGGAACAAAGAGCTAGTTTCAGAAAAGCTCTTACCCAATTCTCAGAATTCTTGGTTGAAAAAACAACTCAAGAAAATCTGAAGAATTATTATTAAAATCTATATTATACAGAGATTGGGACGATGTCCTAATTGAATATATGGATATTAAGGAGATAAACAATCTTCTTGATATATTTCAATATTTTATTAATAAAGGGAGAAACACTCCAATTATTAATAAATTGTTTCGAAAATGTCTATATAACAAATGTAGACAAATTTTACCTTCAGAAATATTTTCGAAAATAAACAGAGCCATTTGCAAACAGCAAGCTCTATTTTTAGAAACATTTTCGAAATATTTTTCACAAGCTTTTGTTTATACAAATGATATAGGAGAAAAAACTCCTGCTATCAAATTTCGAATAAATCATGAGCCGTTCGATATAACCAGTATTGAATGGGGATTTGTTAAAGAAATAACAGTCCAAAATCTTTCTTTTGATTTAATAAAAGATTTTCCAGCAATGGTAAAATCTAGATTAACAAACTATGTTAATTTAGATGATTTTGTTTACTATTTTTATATAAAAATACACAGCCTTATTGGTATTGCTGAGAAAGAAAAATTTTATCAGCCATATCAGCTATGGATTATTTACAAAATGCTTGGAGGAAGATCCCTCTTGGCGGCCCAAGAAGATCAACAGCATTTGTCAAAAACCATTGACGAGTGTTATAAGAATTTTCTCCATTATCAAATCCAATCCGGAGTTGATCTAATGGCAGAAGTTCAGTTCCTACTCCGACAAAACAGTTACTAGTTCTGGACTGACGGGAGAAGAATCTTAGCCTATGACACTGGAAATCACCAGGCCGAAAGGAATAAAGACGCCATTTCACTATTAACAAAAATAGCTGAGATGGAAATTGAAGATTGTCCGTTAGCGGCGGAAATCAGAGAAGTGTGGGAACACTGGAACACACCAGCACCTTCACCGGAATCCTTACATCTTGACGAGATCGAGGAAATGAATCTCAGAAACGTCCAAGAAGGATGAAGAGTAATCGATCGATGTGACAACCAGTCAGAGTCGAGATGACGCAGACAATGATGTAAGCAACAATCAATGTCATGACACAAGCAAAGATGCAAGCAGCAGATATTGCCAAAAAAGGAAGCTACGTGGAAGCAACCATGATAGTGACCAATTCAAGGAAGCTACATGGAAACACCATGATGGCACTAATTTTGTCAGAATAAAGGAAGCTATGTGGAAACAACCAAAAGCATCCTTATCAACACACTGTTCAAGGAAGCCACCTGGAAGCAACCAAGATGGTATCCACCAATTAGAGGAAGCTACTTGGAAGCCACCAAGAAGCGAACAATTAATGTGTCCTTATCAGGATACTGTTCAGAATTCAATTGTAATTAAATTAGAGTTTATTCTTTAATTCTTATCCGAACAATTATTTCGGACTTCAATTGTAATTAGATTCTGGCTTAGAATTTTTGTTATAAATAGGCATTCTTGTAAGCCTGAGAAGGCATCGAGTTTTAGTTAGTATTAGTACAATATCGATCGAATTTTAGTTAGAAATAAAATACTTAGTTTTTCCTTTTGTAAATTATCTATCTTCTACTCCCCAAAATATTAAGTAGATATTAGATATCCCTTCCGCTTGCACATACTCTCCCCTCCTCCCTCCCCGTGATTGGTATCAGAGCAAAATGAAATCAAACCAACACGAATTAAATTCAAGCTAAATTGATTAAATTAAACATTTCAAAAGCATGAATATTCATAAGCATGTTTGTCAAAACAACAACAAATAATTTAAAGAGATAGGAAACAAGAAACAAATCTGGTGGCTCTCCGTGGCTTGTCTGATTGATCCCTTCTTCGTTCTTCGTTGTCCTCGGCTATCAAGGGGCTTATGAACACTTCAATTTCTGCTTCAAATGTCTGGAAAACACCTCTTTTCCAAGAGGGGAAATCGGCACAAGAACGCCAAAAAGGGAAAAGGGAAAATGGGGAATTGAGAGAAGAATGTGAAGGCTTGAGGTGTGTTTTGAATGAGCAGCTAGGTGAGGTATTTATAGGTGATCAAGGCTGCTAAAAATAGCAAATACCAGCAGCAAAAGAGGCTCCCTTGGCCGGCCATCCCATGTGGCAAAGTTGAAAGATTCAACTTTGCTAAATATAGCATGGGCAAATCTTTAAAGCCATGAATTTTGGAGGGGTTTGAATGCAATTTTGAAAGATCTTCAAGGACTCCTTTGCAAGCTGAATTAATCAGCTAATAAGCTTATTTGGGCCATCATTGTGGATGGTTTGGGCTGCCCAATTGGTGGCTGGTCCGGTTCAATCGGTTCGGTTCAACCAGTGCGGTTCAACTAGCCCTTTTTTTCCCATAATTAATTAATAATAATTTATTTAGCCCAAATTAAATTGGGAATAAATTAAATTAATTATATTATGATTAAATATTCATAATTGGACCGTCTTGGGCTGGAAATAAATTTGCCTTGAACTTCAAATTGCTTCTCGGTTTTGTTCTTCGAGCAGTGTCTGCCGAGCCGATTTTCGCCCTTTGTGCGAATCTGTCGAAAATAGTCAAAATTAAACAAAATTAACTATAAAATTAATTAAAATTCATCATGTTCATATTTTTAGCACAATTTAATTATTTTATAATATTTAATTATTTTTCGACAAGAATTTACTCGAAACCACATGAATTTGGGTCAAAAAGGGCATGAAAAAGTATATAAATTTTTGTGTTTCCAGTAGGGATATAGCCAGATTTGACTTATGGTGAAGAGCCGGTTAACATTTTGGCGTGAGAGGTCAAACAGTTAAGAAACAAAAGTATAGCCCTTATGAAAGTACTATGGCAAAGACATGGAATAGAAGAAGCTACGTGGGAGCCCGATGAAGCTATGAGAAGCCAATATCCCAACCTTTTCCCTGGTAAGATTTTCGGGGATGAAAATCCTTAAGGGGGAGAATTGTAACAGCCCAATTTAGGGGCTAGTCGAAACAGTGATTTCGGGGTCACTAATTCGAGGTTAGAGAAAATTATTTTCATATTATTTTATGAGTCAGAGCATGATTATATAAGTGCATGAAAATTTTGGTGCTTTAATTTTAGTGATTTCTTACTTAATTGCGAAAAAGGACTAAATCGCATAAAGTGTGAAAGTTCGATTTTATAAGCTAAAGGTTTTCAATAGGTAAAGAAAATTAATTGGAAGTATTAAAAGTGCAATTAGACCCCCTAGAAATAGAGTGTCCGGCCATAGGAGACAAACGTTGTCAAAGTGGTCAAAGTTGATATTAGGTGTACTAAATTGGTGTTTTATATTAAAATAAAGAAAAAGAAGATAACATCTTTTTCTCTCTTGTACTCTACTAAAAATTGGCAGCAAACTAAGGGGTTTGAGAGCTCAAATTTTTAGCAAGCTTCTCTCCTTGCTAGTAAGTATTCTAGTGATCATTTCTTGATAAAAATTGTACTTTTGGGACCCCTAAAGCTTAAACTTTCTAAAGAGGGACTATTTTGCAATATGGTGAAAAGTTTAGGATTTTGCCATGAGAGCTTTTATGTTGTTTGCTACATTTTTATGGAAGAAAATAAGTCATAGTTGTTAGATAAACAACTTTTGTAAGAGGTGTTATCATGAAAACACCTAAATGGACCTTGTTGTAAAGGTTATAAAGTTTGTAGTAAATGTGTGAAATGTTGAGTTTTGATGATAGTTATAAGAGAAAAAAAATGTTCACCTAGGCTTGTTGAAGGTAGAAATTTGATTAGATTTGATTTTCGAGCCTAGGGTAAAATGATCATTTTGCCAAAGTCTAAGGGAAAAATAGTAATTTTGCCAAAGCATGATTTTATTAAAATGCTTTTATTAATGTGATGATTGAAACAAGCTAATTTGCTATTATAGAGCAAGAAGAACCAAGAATCCACCTCGATCGGGGAAAGAATAAAGTCTCGGACTAGATCGACGATCTAGCTTATTTTGAAATCGATGTGAGTTTGTATGTGATAAATTCAACGTTATGTTAGCACGTTTGAGAATATTTGGTATTATATTGATACATGATGTTCTACTAAATTGAGTATTTGATGTTGAATGAGTAAGTTGAAATGTTTAAGAGTAGATCTAGCATAATTAAGCGGAGTTAATCGCAACCCTAGAAATAGGATGACGAAAATCTGTCGGATTAGGGTCAAACCTAATATGGGAGTCCATAGATCGAGTTAATGCATTTCTAGGGGTTTTAATTAGAAAGAGATTTCAATTAATCAACCTAGGGTTAGACGTTAGTAGCCTTGAAAGAGGTATTAATATAAATTAGGGAATCGTACGAATCAAGTCAAGTGAATAAATCGTCTTGTTCAGCGTTAAATAACAAGTGAAGTCTAGGTGGATCCTTCCTCGGGTATTGTTTTAATCAATTGGTTTTTCCCACAAGTATTTTCCCAAATTCATTCTCTTTGTCTTTGCATCTTTAGCTTAGTTGTTAGTTAATTAATAATTCACTTTTATTTTGGGCTAAATAATAGAAAGAAAGTTAGAATTAGTACTTTTAGTTCCTTTGGGTTCGATAATCTGGTCTTGCCACTAAATTATACTATTGTTCGATAGGTGCGCTTGCCACAATCGTTGTCATAGTTAGTTTCTAGGCTCGATCATTCTTCTTATAAATTTTTAAGACTCTGACACACGATCAAGTTTTTGGCGCCGTTGCCGGGGAACTAAAATATTAAGAATACTTAATTTTTATTACTTTAGCCATATTATATTTTATTTTTGTAATTTATTTTTATTTTGCTTTTAACTTTGCTAATTTTCCTTCTTTTTGTTCCTAGTAGGTACCTCTAGTTTATAACTAGAAGGAACCCGACAGGACACCTGATTTACGATAATGAAATAGAACGTACCACTTGCAAAAACCGAAGAGATGTCACTGAATAATTATCAGTGGCAAGTCATGAGGACAAAGCCTACAAAGCAGCCGATGTTTTCAACCTTGACGCGGTCACCATGTTATCTAACTAGGTAGAACTTTTAAATAAAAAAAATTGATGGTTTGTATGGTTCTACGCAGGTACATTCGGTAATACAGCATGATACAAATGGAAGAGGGGTGAACAACACAGAATATCTATCCTACAACCCTAGCACAGAGAACGAACAAGTCAACTATATGGGTAACTATTCTAGACCTCAAAATAATCATTATAGTAACACTTATAATGAAGGTTGGAGGTACCATCCCAATTTCTTGTGGGGAGGTCAAGGTAATCAAAGACCGCAACTTCCTTCAGGTTTTCAACAACCACCTCACTAGCAGGAAAGAAGACAAACCTTGAGGAGATGCTGACAAAATTTATAGCGGTGTCGGAAATTCGTTTACAAAACAATGAAACAGCACTAAAAAATCGAGAACCATCGATTCAAGGGATCAAGAACCAGTTAAGTCAACTTGCTAAGCTGATCTCAGAAAGACCACAAGGTATCTTGCCTAGAAACACCGAAACTAACCCAAGAGAGCAACCTCAAGCCATAACAGCTCAGGATAGTGAAGGGTTAGATGAACCAAAATTGAAGCAAGAGAATGTGGTAGAGGAAGGTAAGGTTGAAGTAAGCCATGATAAACCAAACCCGATAATTACAGAGTACCAACCTCGTGTGCCATACCCCAATGCAATAAAGAAAGACCAGACAAAGGAACAATTCGGTAATTTTCTTAAACTTCCAAAGAAATTTCATATTAACTTGCCATTTCTTGAAGCTCTTTCGCAGATGCCAGATTCAAGGAAATTTTTAAAAGAATTTTTGACAAACAAACGGAAGTTAGACGATACGTCGCATGTGGAGCTAAACGAAGTGTGCCCAGCAATTTTACGAAATAAACGACCATGTGAGCTCACATTTCATGTAAGTGATGAAACGATCACTCTTCAGGTTCTTGCACGGCTAGGACATCAAGTATTAAAGGTGGAATCAATCACTTCAAAGTTGGGGACCAGGTACTGTCAGATGCAACCGACCTTCGAATAGCCGCTTCATAGCTTAATACAAACAGTGCAACTCCTTTTACGGCACGTAAGGTCTTTCCATACGAAACGGTCGAGGTCACACATTCTAATTTTGGCACTTTTAAGGTAAATATTACTCGACTCAAACCTTATGTTGATAGAATTGATAGTAAGAAAAAGGAGTTTTGACTCCATGCACCACCAAGGCCATACGAATAACAGGTAAGTCTAGCTCAAGACTTTAAACGAGTGCTTCCCGGGAGGCAACCCGAGCACTAACCCCACTAACGTCCATATTTTCGAATTTCAGCATCTAACTAAAAACTAACCAAAATTTTTAGGCGTAGGTTTCCCTACCACACGGCCTTGCACACGGGCGTGGCTGTGGCCGTGTGGACACCATAAATTTGCACACCAGCATGGTAGAGACCGTGCGAATCAAGGACGAAAATTTCCCAAAACACGGGCTGCGATAAAACGCCATGGCCGTGTGATGCAGCCGTGGTCGAAACTGACTAAAGAACATGGGCATGCAACACGCCCGTGCTTATAAGCCGTGGACGAAACTGATTCAGCAACACGGGTGTGCGAACCCTTTATACGGGCATGGGATAATTACATGAAGGTCAACACGGCCATGCGATTCGGCCGTGTGACATAACACGCCCAGGGCATGGGCATGGACCGTTCCTCTATTTGAAATCCCCTTCTTCTGTTCACTTCCCCCCCAAAGTCTTCGTCCTCTTTACCCTTTCTTTTTAAACGCATATCCATTTTCCATTTTTTACTTTTATTCTTATTTTTATTTTCTTTTTACTTTCTTTATTATTTTCTTCGTATTCTTCATGCCATTTAGATTTAGCTTAGAATACAATAAAATCAGGCCAACTGCTTCTAAGATTCAATTTCAAACTGTTCAAGGCGCTCCCCCACGTTCACCTTTGCCAATCCTATCCGGTTTCTTTTCATTGACCCCATCCAAAATTTAGGATGTTTCACTTCTCTCCCTATCTTGTGATTTTATTAGTATTTGACAATTATCTATCTTTGTACATTGAGGACAATGTACATCTTAAGTGTGGGGGGTTAACTATAGTATTATTTGAAAATCCCTGAATTATATCTTGTTCTTAAGTAATTTTCTCATATTACGATTAGAATGAACTTTCTTCTGATTTATGATTTTTATTGATATATTTTGGATTAAGTCATTGATAATTGTGCAGTGATGATTTAAACTTTAGGAGACTAGAGAATCAAGCATGATAAGTCCATTTTCAAAAATTAAAATTTTATTAGGTTGTCTACCTGAATCTAATTATTACCTTGAAGTTTGAAATTTTCAAGGTTGATATCAAAAACCCATAATTTTTGTGAGATTTTGAGCCTTTTAGAACATACATTCTTTCGTGCTCACCTTGTGATTATGAGTATGTCAACATTGATTTGTTATTCTAGAACTTGCTTCGATTATACATGTCAAGACCACATTATTGATTTGATATACAAAAATGATAAAGGCACTTAGGATTTAACCCACTCACACCACTAAAAAGCTTACCCTCACAATTAACCCCTAGCGAACCCCTTTGATCTTAACAACCCTTTTTATTGACTCAGCCACTAATATTAACTCAAAACCCAGTCTGTATTTGTTATCACCATTCCTCTTGACCACCCTTATATCGAGATTTGATTTGATCAGTTGCCTAACTATAATATTTATTTCAGTAGTTAAATTCATCCTTTCTTTATTTGTTCTAAAAAATCGAAGTATATTCATTAGTTCTATAACTAAGTGACCTTACATGTTTAAATTGTACATCTTGAAGAAAAAGCTCGTTTTATTAGTAGTGCAAGTTTTCACAGATATAACTATTCAGGAGTAATTCATTTCTCTATTTAGGTAAATTTTCAATTCAATCTCGATTCTAACCTTCTAAATCAGCCTTTATCCACACCTTTAACCCGAGCCCCATTACAACCCTTTTAAAGACCTTTTGATTTGTGTATCATTTCAGTTTACAGGGGTGGAGATTTGATTTTCAGGCAAGCTTATGGGATTAACTTTTCATGTTCGACTTTTGAGTGCTTAATTTTGAACCTTAAACACTTTGAGTGATTTGAGTGAATCTTTAGTGAGGATGTCAACTCTTGTCGATTTTGAATAAAAGGTGATTATTTAGGTAAGCGAAAACACCTATGTTTTCGTGCTACAAAAACCATGACTTTGATTGTTTGAATCTTTAAGACCCTCTACTTAAATTATCAATGTATGAATTATCTTTGAATTATGATGGAACACTATTGATGACTATTATAAATCAAGGAAGTTCATTTTAATTGTGAATTGAGAATTTTGCTTGAGGACAAGCAAGTGCTTAAGTGTGGGGGTATTTGATAAACCATAATTTGAACATATTTTAATCCCACATTTAGCATACTTTTGGATGATTTAAACCTTGAATTGTGGAATTTGGTGCTCTTAATCCTTTGTTTTCATGTTTTATACTTAGGAAAGCACCAGAGGGTGAAAAGAACAAGAAACGAGCCTAAAACGGAGTAAATGGGCCAATTTACGAAATTGACACGGCCTGGGCCCAAGACCACACGGTCGTGCCTCCTTAACAGACCCTATCACGGCTTGGCCACGATTCACACGGGCGTGTGCCATGGGCGTGCCCCTGCCGTGACAAAGAAGAGTTTCATTCGAATTAGGGCACTTAGAGGTAAAGAAAGCCATTCCAAAAGCCTATATAAACACCCTAGAGGCCAACCCTCAGGGGGGAGTCTAGTTAGGTGTCTAGTTAGGCCGAAGACCCAAGCCAGAGAGGCCAGAATTGTGGGATTTACTCGAAGAAAGCCAGTTGATTCATCTCAAGAAGTCGGAATCATACTCAAGACGAAGGATCTTCCCTTCAACTTCCTTCAGGGGGTTTTAGGGTTTTTCTTATGTTTTGTTTTTTATTTACTTCTGAGATGTATTCTTTTATAATTATGAACTAAACCCTCAAATACCTAAGGGGATGAAACCTAGACAGATCTTGTTATTGTTTTCTGAACTATATGATAAATACTTTATTTATTCTTAATTATGTGTTCTTAATCCTTGCTTTGATATTTCAGGATAATGATTCAAGTATTGATGTGCTTAGGCAGTGGAGCAAAAGTCCATGTTTAAGATTAGATCTAGCATAATTAAGCGGAGTTGATCGCAACTCTAGAAATAGGATGACAAAAATCTGCCGGATTAGGGTCAAACCTAATATGGGAGTCCATAGATCGAGTTAATGCAATTCTAAGGGTTTTAATTAGAAAGATATTTCAATTAATCAACCTAGGGTTAGACGTTAGTAGCCTCGAAAGAGGTATTAATATAAATTAGGGAATCCTACGGATCAAGTCAAGTGAATAAATCGCCTGGTTCAGCGTTAAATAACAAGTGAAGTCCAGGTGGATTCTTCCTCGGGTATTGTTTTAATCAATTGGTTTTTCCCACAAGTATTTTCCCAAATTCATTCTCTTTGTTTTAACATCTTTAGCTTAGTTGTTAGTTAATTAATAATTCACTTTTATTTTGGGCTAAATAATAGAAAGAAAGTTACTATTAGTACTTTTAGTTCCTTTGGGTTCGATAATCCGGTCTTGCCACTAAACTATACTATTGTTCGATAGGTGCGCTTGCCTCAATCGTTGTCATAGTTAGTTTCTAGACTCGATCATTCTTTTTATAAATTTTTAAGACTCTGACACACGATCAAGTTTTTGGCACATGGATGTGGGAGAAACGAACGAAGCATAACACGGTCGTGTGACACGACCGTGTGACTCGAGACGCCTACCGTACACGGGCATGGGGACATACCAGACCTGAAATTTCTATTTAAATCACTCCTCTCCCATTCTTACCTACTCCCTACCCTTCTTCTTCCTTTACACCTCCCTTCTTTTTCATTCTCATTCTTCTTCATTCCTCATAACTCTTGTTCTAACAATCATCAATGTCGAAGAAACGGAAGGATCCTAGCACAGTCTTCCTTTGTGAGACCGATCTACATAAGTTCATGCCGGCCGCTTCATTAGTTCGACTGAAAAAGGACCTTTGAGTCCATCTAACTTTCCTTTTCATTTTCACTTCTCCTTTCTTTTCCTTTTCTTTATTTTTCTTTTACTTAGTTTACTCTATTTTATTTTGTTTTCTTTGATTTAGGTTTTAAAGGCTACTTGGGAATCACCACACCACGACCATAGCCACGACACCACAGCCTTAGAAATCACACTCACCCCGCTAACCATCAACGATAAGGACTTTCCAGTCCATTAGTCTTTTCTTTTAATTTTATTTTACTTTCTATTTTGTTTCTCTTTATCTTTCTTGTCTTTAAATATATATTTATTATATTTTTAATTATTATTATTATTTCCTGGCTAATTCTTCACGAGCTTCCCAATTTCTTCATCTAGCGCAGAGATTGTCGGCGGCCACCACACCACGACACTCCCAACTTAAGGAAGCCATCCAAATTCAGGAAGTTTCACCTCTCCCTTTCTCTTAAATTTCATATATATCTTTGTACATTGAGGGCAATGTACATTTTAAGTGTGGGGTGAATATTTATTTTGAGAAAATGCCTAACTTTCTGCATTATTCTCAAATCCCTGAATTATACTTTAAAGTATGCCTTGTTCTTAAGTAATTTTCTCATATTATGATTAGAATGAATTTCTTTTGATTTATGATTTGTATTGATATGTTTTGGATTAAGTCATTGATAATTGTGCAGTGATGATTTAAACTTTAGGAGACTAGAGAATCAAGCATGATAAGTCCATTTTCAAAAAAATTAAAATTTTGTTAGGTTGTCTACCTGAATCTAATTATTACCTTGAAGTTTGAAATTTACAATGTTGATATCAAAAACCCATAATTTTTGTGAGATTTTGAGCCTTTTAGAGCATACATTCTTTCGTGCTCACCTTGTGATTATGAGTGTGTCAACATTGATTTGTTATTCTAGAACTTGCGTCAAGACCACATTATTGATTTGATATACAGAAAAGATAAAGGCACTTAGGATTTAACCCACTCACTCTACTAAAAAGCTTACCCTCACAATTAACCCCTAGTGAACCCTTTTGATCCTAACAACCCTTTTTATTGACGCACTCACTAATATTAACCTAAAAAACCTGGTCTGTATTTGTTATCACCATTCCTCTTGACCACCCTTATATCGAGATTTGATTTGATCAGTTGCCTAACTATAATCTTTAATTCAGTAGTTAAATTCATCCTTTCACTTGATGTAATTATTTAGGATTAATTCATTTTTCTAGTTAGGTAAATCGTCAATTTAATCTCGATTCTAACCTTCTAAATCAACCTTTATCCACACCTTTAAACCGAGCCCCATAACAACACTTTTAAAGACCTTTTGATTTGTGTATCATTTTAGTTTACAATGGTGGAGATTTGATTTTCAGGCAAGCCTATGGGATTAACTTTTTATGTTCGACTTTTGAGTGCTTAATTTTAAACCTTAAACACTTTGAGTGATTTGAGTGAATCTTTAGTGAGGATGTCAACTCTTGTCGATTTTGAATAAAAGGTGATTATTTAGGTAAGCGAAAACACCTATGTTTTCGTGCTACAAAAATCATGACTTTGATTTTTTGAATCCTTAAGACCCTCTACTTAAATCATCAATGTATGAATTATCTTTGAATTATGATGGAACATTATTGATGAATATTATAAATCAAGGAAGTTCATTTTAATTGTAAGTTGAGAATTTTGCTTGAGGACAAGCAAACTCTTAAGTGTGGGGGTATTTGATAAACCATAATTTGAATATATTTTAATCCCACTTTTAGCATGCTTTTGGATGATTTAAACCTTGAATTATGGAATTTGGTGCTCTTAATCCTTTGTTTTCATGTTTTATACTTAGGAAAGCACCGAAGGATGAAAAGAACGAGAAACAGGCCTAAAACAGAGTAAATAGGCCAATTTATGAAATCGACACGGCCTGGCCCAAGACCACACGGCCGTGCCTCCTTAACAGACTCGAACACGGCCTGGCCACGATTCACACGGGCGTGTGCCATTGGCGTGCCCCTGCCGTGACAATGAAGAGTTTCATTCGGATTAGGGTACTTAGAGGCAAAGAAAGCCATTCCAAAAGCCTATATAAACACCCTAGAGGCAACCCTCAGGGGGGAGTCCAGTTAGGTGTCCAGTTAGGCCGAAGAGCCAAGCCAAAGAGGCCAGAATTGTGGGATTTACTTGAAGAAAGCCAGTTGATTCATCTCAAGAAGCCGGAATCATACTCAAGACGGAGGATCTTCCCTTCAATTTCCTTCAGGGGGTTTTAAGGTTTTTCTTATGTTTTGTTTTATATTTACTTCTGAGATGTATTCTTTTATAATTATGAACTAAACCCTCAAATACCTGAGGGGGATGAAATCTAGATGGATCTTGTTATTGTTATGTTTAATGAAGATGAATTTATGAAGTTTATGCTTGTGTGAATGTTTTGAATTGAGTTTTTGGATGTGTCTTTGGGTTAAGAGTTGTGTTGAGATGAGTTGGAATAAGTATGTTTGCTATGCAGGGTGGCATTTGGCTTGGAATATAGCCTTTTTAATGTCCACACGGGTAGATGCATGGGTGTGTGTCTAGGCCGTGTGATACACACGGTCAGCCCCATGGGCGTGTTGATCGGCCGTGTGTCCCCTTGCATGCTAGGCTTGCAAGTCAGTATGCTCAGTAGTAAACACACGGGCAGAGACACAGCCATGTGTCTCAGCCGTGTGGGAGGCATGGCCTTAGACATGGGCGTGTGCCGAGGCCATGTGAAGTCTGCACTTTAAATGTGGAATTTAATTCGACACACGGTCTAAGGACACGGGCATGTGCCTTGGCCGTGTGACCTTTGTGAGATGATGACGTCATAAACAGAATGCCAAGGTTTTGGCACACGGGCGTGTTGAGGCCGTGTGAGGGACACGGGTCAGGGACACGGGTGTGTGCTCTAAATAAGTCAGTGTTGACCACGGGTGAGGGACATGGGCGTGTGTGACCACACGGGCGTGTGGCCCCTATTTAGGTAAAATTTTTCTAAGTGTGTAAAAGTTCCGATTCTTGTCCGAAACCTTCCGTAATATGTTTAGGGCCTCGTAGGCCCATTATAAGGAGGTTAGATATATGGGAAAGTTTAATTTGGAATGAATTTTGATAACCTAAAGTGGTATGATCATGTGAGTCAAGTACGATAACGCCTTGAACTCAGTTCCGGTATAGAATATGGGTAAGGGGTGTTACATCATGTTTGAATTGAAGAAAAAAATGACAATGGAATTTTGACTTTTGGGGAAATTGGGATGGTGAGACTAGCTAGGCTTTGGGAATTTGGGAAAATGGCACACGGTCTTTTAGGCGGGAATAGGGTGGGTTTAGGTTTTGGGGGAAATAAGCATTGTAAAAGGATTTGGGCCTGGGTGTGGGGAATATAAATTTAAAATTTAAAATTTAAAATTATATAGTTTGTATTCGGTTTATTCGAGTTATTCGAATTCGAAAATTCAACTCGACTCAAACATGAAATTCAAAAAAAATTCAAGTTGATTTAATTAACTCGAGTAACTCAATTCGAATAATTCTAAATTATTTTTTTTTCAAATTTTGTGAATCGAATCGAATTTGTCTCACCCCTAATTGATTGGAAATGGAAACTTAAATTTGAATTGGAAATGAGATGGTATATTTTGATGTTTGTTATGTGATTAGTATATGATTCATTAAGGTATTGATATTACTCATGATATGGAACATGACTAACACATTTTATTAATAATGTTGTTATATGCCTAGTATGTGCTAAGGATAGCCATGTTGAATGCCAAAATGATTAGCTTAAATATGCTTAAAATGATCAAGGTAAGTGTAGTGATTCCATTTGAATTTACTAAGCATTTTTAATGCTTACTCTAGTTGTTTTTCTTCATTCTAGATTGTTTCCTTGCGTAACTTACAAAGTGTGTAACACCCCAAACCCGGCCTAGAAGATAGGCCCGAATCTGGCGTGTCACATCAAAGGCATAATTCAAACGATTCTGCTAATTAAAATTTAAGGCCCAAAAGCCCAAAATCCTTGAGTCTTGTTAAGTAATGAAAAAAACCCCATTTTATAATTTTAAGACTTCAGAAACCAAGTTTAAACAGGTTTAATAATTAAATAAATAGTTGAAACAACAAAACCCAAAGTTTAAAGTCAAAACGGAGTACAAGGCCTTATTACATCTAACGAAAATAATCAATTAAAACTATGTCTTTTGGAAACAAATAAATAAAAATTTAAACATCTTGTAGTGCGGCCATCTCCGAGTCCTCTCCCATGTCGAGCCATTTACTGAGGATCACCTAAAACATTAAATAAAGGGTGTGAGTTTCAAAACTCAGTGTGTACAACCCTTGGCATTCAATTCAATATATAATTATCACATTGGCCTGAGCCCTATCAAAATCGATGGTCTTGGGCCTTGGCCCACAATGACCTCATATCATATCATATCATATCATATGCAAAACAAGGTAATGCAAAACCCTCCCCAAAAATCCATCCGCTACACATCATTTCCCTTCCAACCCTACACACCTGTGGGGATTTCTAAATCGACCCACCCATCCTCTACACACCAAAGGTAGCACTCATAGCGGCACTACTCAACGTTGCAACAAAGCTGCTAATCATATAATGGGCTTAAAGCCACCGGTGGATCCATGGTCGTCAAGCGACTATGCGATCCTCAAATCTTTCTCCGTACCATAATTCCCACCCATATGCATCCTAATCAGAATATCATATGAATGCAACATGCACATGAGTAACCTCCACAATACTCATACTCATCAAATAGGGGTATTTTCGTCATTTCACAACCCAAGGATATTTCCGTAAATCTACTCTACAGGGGATTTAGGTAATTTTGCAAAACAGAGGTACTTTGGAAATTTTGTAAATCAAGGATGTTTTGGTAATTCTGCAAACCAAGGGTATTCTGGTAATTTCACAATTCGGCGCTATTTTAGTGATTTTACAAATCTAAGGATGTTTTGGTAATTTTCAAACTAAGGGTATTTTGGTTATTTTCAAATCAGGGGTATTTTAGTAATTTTACAAATCTAGGGGTATTTGGTCCCTCTCGGGTTTTAGTTATGAACTTTGGCCCATTAACAAGTCCTTGCAGCTAAAGTGAACAGACACTATGCACCAGGTAGGATTCTAGAGAAGAGAAGGTGGGCCACTAGGGCCTCTTAAGTACCAAGCTCTCCCTAGATCCAATCCTAGACATGCACATGCCCGTTACCACACTCTAACCTAGCGACTTGTCCACAAACATGTTTAATTATTAGAAAGTCTTATGCGGTTTAAGAGTTGTTCAGTACTAAGCCTAAAGTCCATGAAACCCTAGCATACGAGTCTACGTCCCCATAAAGCCCATCAACCCATTTCACGTTCATATAACCCATAATGGTCACATCACATTCTTATGGCCCACTAGGCCTAAGTCTCAGTCATATGACCCATTAGGCCCAAAACAAATCCAGATCATGTAACTTGCATGCCTAACCCAACTTATATAATCAAATTAATCCATTTCATCAAACTTAGCCTCAGGGCCCACCGGGCCCATTTATCCACTTTTGGCTTTTTGACTTATTGGTATTGCCGATTTCATATGTGCATAGTGTTTGTACACACCTGGTTACAACGCGTGCTATAAACCCCTTAATCACGAACCTACAATAGTCACCACTTAACGATTAATCTTGGCTTAATACACACTTTATCAAAAACCGAAACCTCACCATAACCTTACCGTGTGCCACACGTTCTAGTAGCGCTTCCTTAGCTACTATTCACGAATATCCCTAGATCTACACCCAAACATATATCATCAAAATTGAGTGACTCATTTTTCACATAAGTCACCCCTATAAGCTATACCTACATTCGGCCATCCATTAATCCATAACCGAGACGAGTACACTTGCCACTTTGCTAACGATCCTTACCACGCTTGCGATCTCTGAACCCTACCCTTGTTAATACCAGGTTAACGACGATGAGAAGTTAGATAACCCTTCGGCTTTTACCGAACATACTAAAGGAAAAATTGACTAAGTACTTACCCAAGGAGTAATCAGCCCAGGAAGCTTTCGGCTTTTGAGACTAGTATGGTGACAGGGACAATTCGGCACCAATAGGAAGAGGAAGAGAAGAGGTGATTCGGCTAGAACCAAAAGTGAACCAAAAAGGGAATTTGAGAAGAGAGGGTATGGAGGATTCGGCTTTTGAACACTTAGAGAGAAAAAGGGTGTTTGGGCAGCTCACAATTGAAGAATTCGGCTAGAGGGAAAAATAAAATTTCGACATTACCCTAGGAACCTAATTCGGCACCTATATATATAGCCCCAAGCCGAAACTTCATTTCCCCTAGAGTCCAAATCGACACCAATACATCCACCCCCCAATCCCTATCTTTTTTCCCTTATTTTTACCTTAAATTTCTCTCTTGAACACTCCCTTCCAGAGTCCTCTCCAACGCCACCACTTTTTGTCCATGTGCAAAAATAAAACTCCTTAATTCACCCCTCTTAGGCCTCGAACCTTGGACCTCCTTAACTGGCAAACACACCACCTTATAGCTCCCTAAGTGACGCCACTTGCCATTGGACCACAAGCCTATTTGTGTCCTATTTTCCCTTTAATCTACTTAAGAGTCCTAATGCCTGAGACTAAGGTCCACTAAAGCAAGAAAAATAAATTTTTCCCTATGGTCTTCTCTATCTCTAAGGCTTCAAATAATCTCGATAATACCTTAAAATTAATATTCTAAGTGCTACTCCTACATACCAACCTCAGTGCACGAAAATTTAAAGTTTCGGGATTTTTGGGGCGTTACAACTTGGTTAGTGCCCTTCTCTTGTTCTAAAGAATTTTAAACACTTCCATGCCCAAGGCCCAATTCTACTAGGCCCAAATTCGGGGCGTTACAGAGTGGATCAGCAAAGAAGCTCATACTATCAAAATATGGTAGACATATGTTCATTTTGAGTCTAGATATTGTGGCATGTATATAAAGGCACCTTGATGTGCAAATGGTCATTTTGAGTTGTGAATCATGTGATAAGTATATAAATGTTGATTTTGGATTTTAAGCATAGCTTATAATTTAGTTGATGCTTGAATTGGTAAATATTTGATGCTAGAAAAAAGGATGATCAAGAACATATTTGAGTCTAGTATGTTCAAAGTTATATAATGAAGTGGTTACGTTGGTAAGTTGGTGAATGATTAGGAAATGGTAAATATTGATGGTTGATCATAATATGTTTACATGTAGCTTGATTTATGAGTTTGTTTTGGCTTAGTTTTTTACAATGTAAGTTTTTGATGCACCAAAGTGCACAAGTCTGTATGTGTGTTATAGTTGTTTGGCTTGCCTTGAGTTGGTTAAGTAGATAAAGAAATGACTTGAATTAAAATGATGTTTATGGATGGAATGTTATGTTAAATGGTTGGTTTACATGTTTTAAGCTTGTTTTAGTTTGTTTGACACATTTTGGTATAGGTGGAATTGATATATGAAAGGATTTGATGATTGTTTGTGTTGGAAACATTTGAATTAGATACCAAATGTACATTTTGACAAAAAAAAAAAAGAATAGGGGTAACATCGTGACAAGGAGTCTTTGACATCACAACCTCGTCCGACAGTAAGTGATGTCGCGACATGGTTATACATGTTATTGTGACGTGACTCACTGATTTGGCAACGCCACGACGAGGAAGTTACGAAGTCACGACGTCGACTCGATATTTTAAAAACTTTACATTTTAGTCCTAATTCTTTCTCGAGTTAGCCAAAGAGCTTTCGTAAGCTTGTGTGAGACCAAGAATTGATTGTGTAACATATTGTGAGCGCGTTTAATGCTTATTTATATATTTGGAGCAACAAATGGTGTACAATTGTCTGTAGTTACTCTGACAATGAATGTATCATCCTGTAACTTGGACCCGACGATTGAGTCGGGTATGGAGTGTTACATACATAAAAAATAAATATTATTTATTCAATTAATTTAATTAACCAAATTAATTTTCTAATTAAATAATTTTTTCAACCCAATTCTAATTCTGTTAAAGTTATGACAACTTTAACTTAAAAGAATCTATAAGAAAATATATTTAATTTCTTTATTCAGTGGGTTCATAATGACTAATTAATTTAGTTCTCTTTTTGAAATTTAATTATTTAATTATAATTAATTAAATAATAATTTGAAAACATTAAATTAATTCTCAAGTCATTTTTATACTTAGTGAGAAAATGCATTCATTTGTGAATGTGACTCATTTTTCTAACTTTATCGTTTCCATTCATTTATGTTCATTTAGTTTTACATGCAATTTAATTCTAGTTTCAACAAGCTAGTGGAGGGACTGATTGAATATATATAATTAAGGCTCAAATAATTTGTAATTAAGTTTAAGCTTTTAGCCTATTATTTATAAATTTATTTAGTCACGATGTCATTCTACCATATTATTGTGATTAAGCTCTCCCTAATTACATACCATTACAAAAGCTACTTAAGAAATGTTAGTCCAATGACCTTGTCATAAGTGTGTTACCCTTATAGGATATTCTTGATCTTTTGGGGATAAATTCATTTTATCAATATAATCCTATTTTATTTCATGGTGACCATTACATTCTCCTTCATGAAAAGTGAATCACTATCAGATAGTAATCAAGTCATTTATCACAAAGACAAACGATCCATGGCTGCGTTTAATTTTCATCTGTCATGTAATGCCAATGAGATGATATCATTTACCCATTAGTTGGACTATGAATTCCACTATTGTAAATGATGCTACATACTACAAAAGTCGTATAACCAACACATTAGCTTTCGGTTCCTTATTTATTTGAACTTAAGCTTTTACTTACATCAACGTATACGAGTCAGGCATACATAGTCCATCATCCACTCAGGATTATGGTGTGCCACATTATGAACGTGACAAGTGAATAAGTCCATAAACTGGTCTAGGATCTATTCTACTTGGGTCTTGTCTGATGTATTGTCAGTTCAATCAGTCACATTTGTGTCTCTATCTTCTGGATGTCATCCACTCCGATACTCAAGACAAAGCATCTCCCCATGTGAACTTGATATATGTCATATTAGTCTTTCAATCGGCTTGCCCATTTCTGGTTAGACTAAAAATATGTTTAGGTTTATCTACTATTACAAGTTATCTTTTTGTATTACAATCTGACCATGTAATACCTCTTAGTATTAGTTAAACGTTAGATAACTAATGACCCAATATTTGCTTCCATTTTGCTTTGCATGAAAAATCATTTTGGACAATATACAAAGACAACTTATGTAATCAATGGATATTTTATTAAATCAATTTGTTCGGAAAAAAATACAAGTATACAAAATGAATATACTACACTTAAGGCACTAGATCCAACATCATTTTCATGTCCAAAACCATATTTTTCAAACATACAAATATAAATTTACAATATTATACATAATATAATTTCAATAAAGTCAACAAAAAATAAGATAAGTATATACAAAAGATTTCCCTAAATCTTAAGACCGTTTATGTATTTTAAGTTTGTATCAACACTTGTCGACTTAAAGCAGGACTTTCAATTTGACTCTTTATTTTTTCTTTTTTTTTTTTGGCCATGGTGGCCTTATCTAACCTTTCCATAATAGTGACATGGTTCATACATGTCCACCTATACTTCCATAGCACCTCTAAATTCTTTTGTAATAAATTTTAATTCATAAAGCACTTCATGGCTATACAATTACAACTTCACATTTTAATGTGTTATTTCATATCTTAATGTCATGGAATTTCACAGTAATATTAGCACCATTAAACACGTAACTATAACAATAATTATCTAAACCCTAAGCTTACTAACTTAGGAGAAAGATGAGTATCCATGATACTCAACTCAATGGATGCTCTACAATGCTTAATTAAGCTTCCATAAGAGTTATTCCACCATCAATCAACCTTGAAAATTCACTAATCACCATCTCCTTATTTTCCATAAACTAAATATATATATTCAAAAATTAATATAAATTCATTCTAAGCTTTCTCAAAGTAACCATTTGCAAAATTTAACTTAGGAGATGTAGAAAGTCATTTCATACCTTATTGAAGCTTTTTCACTCTAACTTCAACTTCTCTAATAAAAACTCCATATACCCTAGGCTTCCGTTTGAAGAAATTGATGGAGAATTGAGCTTAGGAGGTTGTTTCCACGAAGATTTTAACAAAATCTTAAGATAGGTGGTGGGTAAGCAAGAAAATGGAAGAGGGGGTGAGGGAATGTGTAACGCCCCGAATTTGGGCCTAGTAGAATTGGGCCTATTGGGCTTTGGGCTTTAGGTCTCAGAAAATTTTTAAGTGAGCAAGAAAATGACAATTGGCATGTGGGCTTGGAGGGTTATTGAATTTGGAGTGTTTAGGGGTGTTGGAGATGTTCTGAGATCAAGTAAGGGTATAGGAAAAAAATTTGGTTTACGCCCTAAAAATCCCGAAACTCTAAATTTCTGTGCATTGAGGTTAATTTAAGGGTATTATCGAGATTATTTGAAGTCTTAAAGATAGGGAAGACCATAGGGAAAAATTTATTTTTCTTGCTTTAGTGGACCCTAGTCACAGGCATTAGGCCTCTTAAGCAGATTAAGGGGAGAATAGGACACAAGATGGGCTTGTGGTCCAGTGGCAAGTGGCGTCACTTGGGGAGCTATAAGGTGGCGTGTTGTCAGCTGAGGAGGTCCAAGGTTCGAGCATTAGGAGTGGTATTTTTGGAGTGTTTTATTTTGCATAGGTGGACGGCCAGAGTTGTGTTGAATATGAACTCTTGCGTTGGAGTGTTTGAGTGGTAAGGGGAACTGATAATGGAGGGAAATTCGGATAAGGCTAAGGTGTTATTAGGGAGAAAAGTTAGGAGCTGAGAAGTGTGAAGAGTTGGTGCCGTTTTGGGAATTGGAGAGTGTATAAATTCAGCTTAGGCGGGTAGATGAGTGCCGTTTTTGGGTCTTTTAGGGGGTATTACGAATTTTCATTGTGGCTTTCGAAATTTGGAGAGTTTTGCAAATAGGTCAGTCTTTCTTTTCTTTACCGAATTCCTTTGATAGGTTCCTTGGGTTTTCCATTACTTTTCTTTTCTCCCCTTCATTCTGTTTCTCCCATTGTCGAATTCTTCCATTGCTGAAAAACCATCATTCCTTTTTGCCGAAATCCCTATTGGTGTTGCGTTCTTCTTCTTTCTCTGAAAGCCGAGTACTCCCTTATAATCGAATAACCCTATCTTTTTGTCGATTCCTTGTTGTTTTTCCTCCATCACAAATCGATTGTTATCTACTCTTAGTCATGTTGGAAGCCGAATCTTGTTCAGTAGATAACTAAGCCGCAGGATCAAAGGAGAATTTCGGAAAGTGCTTAGTTGAACTTTTTAGTGCGTTTTGTTAAAAGCCGAAGGGCTATCTAACCCAATCCTTGTCGTTAACCTGTATTAACAAGGGTAAGGCTCGACAATCGCAAGTGTGGTAGGTGAGGATTGCTAACAAGGTGGTAAGTGTTCTCGACTCAATCATGGATTAGTAAATGGCTGAATCTAATGTGGCTCGTAGGGGTGACTTATGTACAATATGGGTCACTTGGTTTTGACGATATAGGTGTTTGAGTGCAGATCTAGAGGATAATCGTAAATAGTAGCAAAGAAAGGGCTACTAGAACGTGAGGCACATGGTAAGGTACGGTGAGGTTTCGATTTTTGATAAGTATGTGTTAAAGCCTTGGTTAATCATTAGTAATGTCGATTGTAGGTTCGTGACTAAGGGGTTTGTAGCGCGCATGGATAACAGGTGTGTACAAACACTATACACACACGATATCGGCAATGCCAGAAAGCCGGAAAGCCAAAAGTGGCTAAATGGGCCTAGTGGGCCCTGAGGCTAAGTTTGATGAAATTGTTTGGTTTGGTCATACAAATTCAGTTAGTCATGCATGTTACATGATTTGGAATTGTTTTGGGCCTAACAGGTCGTATGGATGAGTGGGCCTAATGGGCCATAAGGATGTGATTTGGGCATAATATGCTATATGAACATGAAATGGGCTTGATGGGCTTTATGGGGACGTAGAAAAGTATGATAGGGTTTAATGGACTTTAGGCTTAGTACTGAACAACTCTTAAACCGCATAAGACTTTATAATAATTAAACATTGTCCGTGGACAAGTCGCTAGGTTAGAGTGTGGTAACGGGCATGTGCATGTCTAGGATTGGATCTAGGGAGAGCTTGGTACTTAAGCGGTCCTAGTGGCCCAGCTCCTCTTCTCTGGAATCCTACCTGGTGCGTAGTGTCTGTTCACCTTAGCCGCGAGGACTTGTTGATGGGCCAAAGTTCATAACTAAAACCCGAGAGGGACCAAATACCCTTAGATTTGTAAAATTACTAAAATACCCATGTTTTGCAAAAGTACCAGAATACCCCTATTTTGTAAATTACCAAAACACCCCTATTTTGCAAAATTACCAAGATACCCCTATCTTGCCAAATAACCAAAATACCATTGTAGGGTAGAATTATGAAAATACCCCTGGGTAGTGAAATGACGAAAATACCCCTATGTGACGAATATGAGTTTGTGGATGTTACTCATGTGTTTGATGCATTCATATGATATTTTGCTTAGGATGCATATGGGAGGGAATTGTGGTACGGAGGAAGATTTGAGGGTCGCATAGTCGCTTGACGACCATGGATCCACCGGAGGCTTTAAGCCCATTATACGATTAGCAGCTTTGCTGCAACGTTAGGTAATACCGCAACCGGGCTACCTTTGGTGTGTAGAGGATGGGTAGGTTGATTTAGAAATCCCCACAGGTGTGTTATGGTTGGAAGGGAAATGGTGTGTGTAGCGGATGGATTTTTGGGGAGGGTTTTGCATTATCTTGTTTGTATATGATACAATATGATATGATATGATATGATATGAGGTCATTGTGGCTAAGGCCCAAGACCACCGATTTTGATAGGGCTTAGGCCCAATGCGAATATTTGTATGTGATTTGATTGCCAAGGTTTGTACACACTGAGTTTCGAAACTCACACCCTTTTATTTAATGTTTCATGTGATCCTGAATAGACGGCTCGACGTGGGAGAGGACTCGGAGATGGCCACACTACAAGCTGATCAAATGTTTTATTTTGTTCAAATGAATTTATTTTAAATACTTTGTTTTTTTTTCATTGGATTGTAATAAGGCCATGTAACTCCTAATTGACTTTAGGTTTTGGGTTTTATTATTATTGTTTCAACTATCCGCTTAATAAATTTCATAAAATTTCTAAAGTTAACATGGTTTTCGAAATAACTTAACCTATGAATGTTTTCTAAAATATGGGCTTTTCAACGTCACTTAACAAGATACAAGGGTTTTGGGCTTTTGGGCCTTAAATTGTTAAATGGTAAAATCGTTTTGAAATGTTCCTTTAATGTGACATTTCGGACTCGGGCCTAACTTCTAAGCCGAGTTTGGGGTGTTACAGAATGTGGCTTATCCCCACAGAAATATCAACATGTGGGCCTTGGGCCTATGTCCAACAACTTAAGTCCAAATTTGTGAATTTGAAGCTCGTTTTCTTAATTCAAGGTCCCAATAGCCCAAAATAGTTCTGGATTCCAAATATCATATTTAAATATTATTTCCATCATAAAAGTCTCAAGAATTGACCAAATTACCATTTTACATCAACATTACCATTTTGCCCCTTTTTGCATTTTCTAGCGATTTCTTCTGAAGATTTATTACTTAGACCGATTCAAGTTCATAAATCATACTAAATCTTTAATAGAATTCCATGAGTGATAAAAGTTGCACTTCTCTTTTTTTTTTTTGTAAAAATTAGAAAATTACAATTTAGTATACTTCTCAAATTTTACAATTTAGTCCCAAAGTGATCTTCATAAAAAAAATCACATTCCAATCCATTTCATGTCAAATAATCTATAATAATTAATATTTTTCATTTTTGGATAATTTTATAGATTAGTCCTCATACTTTTCAAAATTTATGATTTGGTACTTTCTATCATATTTTCACCTTTACGACTCTTTTCACATAATCTCTTTTCCAATATCAATTGTCTTTCATAAAATTTCTTATCTAAGTCACTCCACAAAATTTTCTCATAATTTCCTCGATGTTTGAGCTTGAAATTATGTCATGTGTCATATAAAAATTTTTGAGGCGTTACATTCTCGAAAACATGGCATTGATTATGAGAAGATATAATATTCTTTTACTGTGGATGCAATAACCTTTAGATATCTTATTAATCTAACAAATCATGGAAATTTGACATGCGTCTAATGATAGTTACAAACTTTTATATGAATCACTATATAGTAAAGTTTATATTAAAATCCTTGAAGGATTCATAATGTCGGAGGCATATAGAAATTATTTGAATATATATGGTAAATTTGACTTGGTGAATAGTAGTTGGAGAAAAATTATAAATTAATTCAAAATACCTATTTATAAGAGAATCATATAAAAAATTGTCATGATTTTGTTAAAACTCTTGAAAAGGTACCATCGATTCCCACAATATTTTTATTTCAGTAAAATTTTAAGAGAGATGATGTTGTTTGGGATTGAACACAAGCTCTCATGCTTATAACATAATACTCTTGCTATTAGACCAAGAGATTGTTAGCTACTCTCCCTCTTCCTTAGTTTATAATATTTTTAACCTTCTATAAATAACACATAACTATACCATATAATAAGATAAGATAAATACTTAAATAAAATAATGATTATTTAATATTTTTTTAAAAATAATTAGTGCTATTTAATAAACTCAACAATTAAATGTTCAAAAAATAAGTGTTAAACATTTAATAATGAATCTAAGTTATAAAGTTTATTTGATATATTACTTAAAATTAATTACAAAATATAATTAAATTATTTTATAAATACATATTTTAAATTACAAAAAAATATTCTATATTTTATATTTGATATTTAAACATTTCACTTTATTATTAATAAAAAATTAAATCTTAAACATAAAATTTTTATAAGATAATAAAATATCAAAATAAATAAAATAAAATACAATAAAATAAATAATTAAAAATATCCTACATTAAATGATAAATACTTATTATTATATCATAAATATTAATTTTCAATACATTTAAATTTTTCAATGAATTGTCATACTAGGCCTTACTATATGATTTTCCTTTTAAATAAATGATCTGTTTGGCTTAATTCTAATTATTATTTATTAAAAAATTTTACTATTATCCTGAGAGGAGAGTTTTCTTAGTTCATGACTTCCCGTCCTTTTCAGCATATTTGATTCGACTGTGAGTTTCTCTTCTTTCTGTCCCCCCACCCTTTTTTTTTTCTGGTACTCTCTTTCTCTCTTTATAATTTAACCCTCTGCTTTTTTTAACATTATTCTTTTTTTTTAATGTTCATTTCGCAATATTTTAGATCTCGGAGTTTTCTTTTATTCTGATTTATGCCATTTCTTTCTTGATACTTATCTCTCTCAATTTATTAATTCAGTGGTGGAGTTTTTCTAAATAATTAATTTTTTTTATATTCGGTAGTCGGGACTGATAACTGCAATTGCTGAAGTTTAGTATGGATTCCTCGGCTTCGCTGTTAAACAAGCTCAAGGTGATGGTTCCCACTTTATTATTCATTATTATTTGTTCTTTATAACCCGAGCTAGTAGTTTCTGTTCAATAATTGTATGAATAAATGTTGAATCTCAGGGTGCGGATCCATTTTTCTTGTTAGCGGGTCCCAATGTGATTGAATCTGAAGATCACATTCTAAGGATGGCTGACTACATCAAGACTATCACTACCAAGCATGAATTTCTTTTTTCTTCCCCCCCCCCCCCCGCCTTTTTTTTTTGGAATCACTTGTGCAAAACTACTTGAGATTCATCATAGTAGAACATGTACAAAGCTATGGTTTTTTTTTAATATCTGAATTATATCTGCGCGTTTTGTATTTTGTAGACTTGGGTTGCCTTTGGTTTTCAAATCAAGCTTTGATAAAGCTAACCGAACATCATCAAAATCATTTCGGGGTCCTGGAATGGCTGAAGGCTTGAAGGTTCTTTTCTTTAGTTTCTTTACTTTATTACATATCATGGCTGCTTTCCTTACATTGCATGCTACATGGTTGCTTGACATGGATCTGCAGAGTTTGTTTTTTTAATTTTGTTATTGAGCTTAGGATGTATTCCTACATATGGTAGAGTTTGGCTTTTCCTACTATTCTTTACAATTCTGGAATTGCAAGTACATTGTCTGAGGTCAATTTAAATTTTGTGCAACTTTATCTTGGATATATATTACTTACATTAATATTTCAATTTATTTTTGGGTTGCAGATCCTTGACAAAGTTAAAGTAGCATATGACATTCCTATTGTAACTGATGTCCATGAAACTATTCAGGTATGAGTAAACCTTGGAGGTCATCTATCTATACACAAACTTTATCATTTATTTTAAATCTATGTTCATGTATTCATTTTGGAATTTTTGTGAATGTGATTTCTTTGGATTATGTCTTTTCAAATGTATTTTGTTTCAAAAATCATCTATACATCTGCTGACGTACTTTTTATATTATCATGCATTGCTTGTGCCGTTGATGAGAAGTAATGTGGCCAATGCACTATCTTACTCTCTTAATAGGAAACCATAACTTTAGACTTAATGAACAAGCACATATATGAATCATAGTTTCCATAACTTTAGACTTAATGAACAAGCACATATATGGATCATACGTTGTTTAAAGTAGTTGTGTGATGAAATCAAAATTTCCATACCAGATCATTACTAACAACACCTTTTAATGTTTTTGGTGGATGCTTTTTCATATTGTTAGTCTGGCCATGAACAAAATCTGACATACCAAATGAAGTAAGCATAATATGAGCTTGCACACCTTTTGCTGGACAGAAATTATTTCTTATATTCCTTCCATTTAATCTATTGTTTGGATAACTATCAAATGCCTGTTTGCTTTCAGTGTGAAGCAGTTGGAAGAGTCGCTGATGTTATTCAGATTCCAGCATTCTTATGTCGTCAGGTTAACCTGATATTTATTATTAACAGCACCATTCCATGTTCATGAAAAAAAAAAGTTATGATTGACCTTGGTCTATGGTTGAGAATATTTTGTCTTTGTTTGTTTGACAGACGGATCTTCTAGTTGAGGCAGCCAAGACTGGAAGAATTATCAATATTAAAAAAGGCCAGTTCTGTGCTCCTTCTGTGAGTGTTCTGCTTTTGATACTAAAACAAATTTCAAAACTCGTATTTGGAGTACAAACTCTCAAGTTTAAGTAAACTCTACTTTTCTGTTATTATACATGGCTGTTCATTGTAATTATGCATATCTGTAGGTTATGGTAAATTCTGCTGAGAAGATTAGATTGGCTGGGAATCCGAATGTGATGGTTTGTGAAAGAGGCACCATGTTTGGCTATAGTAAGTTGTTCTGGACATTTTGACAAAAAAGAAAGAAATTATTTTGGATCTGTATTTAGGCTCTTTAGGAAGGTTTTCTTGGTTCATAACTTCATATATAGATCTATTGAGTACTTGTGTGTTGTTTGCGCACTCTTGGAATAAGTAGTAATATGGTAATAGTATAGAATGTTAATGGATTCTCAAATCTTTCTGTTAATTTCACTAACATTCTTCAAGAACTTATTTAGGAAACAATATACGATCATTTGATTCATTGAATGATGTTAAACCCTTCAAACTAAAATTAATTGGTCATAGGTGGTGGTGATGTCCAACTTGGATATAGAGCCACAACAAACTCTAGGCTAAATTTGATATAACCTTATGTCTCCCTTCACATGTAGGGTCATAAATTATTCATATGAATGTTCTTATAAACTAGACTTGAAAACAAGGCAACAAATAACATGTGATATTGTGTTAATCTATTCAATGCAACAACTAGCAAGCAATAGATGGAGGGGGCCCAATCTCAATATAATACATTTTGTCAAGGGCACAAGCTACAATCTAGGCTTTACAACTCTTATATTGCCTTAGGTGCAACACAAGATAGAAAAAGTCACCCAGTTGAGTGATGTAAGGCACAATAAGCATATTTGTGTATTTTTCAATGTGCGTCTATGTGTCTGTATAAGCTTAAGATATATATAATTATGTCAAACACTAAGGAGTGATCCGGTTTATCTAAAAACATGCAATTTTTTGTTGGCTAATATGCATGATTTCCTTGTGGTGTCACGTCTATTATTGAATACTCAAATATTGATTTAATACTATCCCTTTGCATACTAATAAAGATCCTATAATGAAAAGAATAAATAAATAATATATAAATAAAAGAGTTAAAAATAAAATAAAATAAAGAAAACTTCATAGCTAGCTTTTTTCTTTCTTTTTTAATGCCTATCACATAACAAAAATGCGTGCCTCAATGACATGGCAAGTGTCTAATCTAATGCGCCTTGCCCAAAAGCATCTTGAGTCACTTTTGTTGTCTGGGCACAAGCTGTAGATGGGTGTTTTGAAGGGGCATTAGGCATGACAACTAGAAAGTTAGTATTAGAGATGATATCATAAATGACCCCTAAAGGTTATTGTATTTGTCAATGCCGTACCTCTACCTCGAAAAAATGACTAGTTTGATACCTATACTATCGAACCATTATCATTGTGTACTCAGGATTATATCTGTTGAATGAGTTATGATGTAGCTTTAACCAATTATGGAACATAGCATTAACACGGTTAAATATGAGTTATGATGTGGCTTTAACCTATCAAGTCCCGTCATATGGTTGCAGGACCTGATTTATTTTTAAGTTAAACATATAGAGTTTCCTTTTAAAAGATAAAAAAGGAATAAAGTTATTTTTAAAATATAAGATATTTAAAAAGTATATTATTTTAAAAAATATGTGACTCTTCAATTATAATATTTTTAAAACATTTCATTTTTAAAATTAAGAAATTAATTTTAAAAATTAAATATAGAATCACTTTTAAATATAAAACTTTTAAATTTACTCGTTAGGAATTTATATTGTATTTTTCAAAAACATTTTAAAAATTAAAAAATATAAAATATGAAATTAAATTACTTTATTACTTTTTTTTTCTTAAATCATTTAAAAAAGGAAATTATTTAAAATTACATGTTTAAAAAATTAATAATTAGTTTTAAAATAACTCTTGTTTAAAATTAATTAATTTAATTAAATTCAGGAATATATTTTAATTTAAAAATTTTTATTTTTAAAAATAAATTTAAATATTATAAGTACATTTAAAAGTTTTTTTCAAAAAAGATAATGTTGATTAAATACTACATATCTAAAAAAAATTTAAACGAGTAAATCTTTAATTTCCATATTTTGGAAATAATATTATTTATCTCTCAATATTTTTTATTTTATTTTTAAAACAATATATTATTTTAATATAATTTTAAATATTTAGTATTTTAAAAATAATTGCATTTTTTATTTTTTAAAAAAAGTAAACCTTACGTTAATTTCTAAATAAATCGGGATTTTCCATGTGTCCGGACATGATTGATCAAAGGTCACATTATAACTAATATTTAATGGTGTTAATGCTAGGTACCACAATGTAAACAGTTTCATAGTATAGGTACAATATTGAACATTTTTAAAGCAGAAGTGTTACATTGATTCAAGACATTAACCCTTGATCTTATAAAGCAACATGACTTGAGGAATATTATAGGAAAGGTGCAATCACCTCAGCCTTGCTTCCAGCATGGTAAGTTTTGGAAATTCTAATTTATAGGTTCTCATGGATTTATGTTTCTTGAACAATTGAGTGCTCATCCGTTTTCTGTATTATCAATGCATAAATAAAATATTTATTTAGTTTTTATTTCTTGTTCCATCTTTTTGTGTTCTAATATCATTAATCAACCCCCTTTTGGTCTATCAGAATTGTATTGTAATTCAAGCCTAAGATCACCTTTACTGAATATTCGAATTCAACTTTTCGATGCATTGTTATTTTTGTTTACCCTTTTTGATTGATCTTATTGCATTTATTTTTATTTACAGATGATCTTATTGTTGATCCACGTAACTTGGAGTGGATGAGGGAAGCGAATTGTCCTGTTGTAAGCATATGGCTTATGATTGCAATTACTATACTTTCTGATGTTTCTTTCCTCCCTGAAAATATTTAAATCATGCATTCAGACTCTCAAGGGCGGACCTGGAGCTAGGTCTGGTTGACTGTAGTCTATAGTGCTTGCTTCAGTCATATGCGTTTATTTGCAATATGTCACTTCCTATGTTTATTTTGAAGAGACATTACAAACAAAAAATAGTTATTTGCAGTATGACTTTTTTTTTTTTCATCTGTGTGTAATTTTAACAATTTTTGTTCCATTTTCATGCTGTTAACCGGCGGACTTCATTATCTGATTTAATAATTTCACTCCAGGTTGCTGATATCACACATTCACTGCAACAGCCAGCTGGAAGAAAGGTTGGGATAACTTTGAATATGACTTTTTGTTTCCGAAACTAGAGTGTGATAGAGTGCTCTCTTTTTATGGCTATGGATGATGTTACTTGTTAACCGATATTTTGATATTGTATAGTATCTTTCAATCAGTTATGTTCAAGAAATTCGGAAGGATCTGTCACTGATTTTGAAATGGGATAGTTGACTAACATTATATATTTTTCTTGATATTTTTGCTGTAAGTACAATCAATATGGGATAGGCTAAGGGAAATGTAGTTTTAACCAAAAATGGCTTTTGACATTGGATCTGCTTGTTTCATATTCATTTCATCTTTGTGTTTTGGTTCGGAGTTGATGGTTATAGTTGGAATTTCTTTCTTTTGAATGTTGATACGCCTAGGGTTGTTTCATACCTTCAAGGTCCAGCATATTTCACAGGATTAATTAATTTTCCAATGAAAATGATAATATGGATGATAAGCTGCCTTACCTATCATTTCCTGTATAGTTCTTATTATTTTGCCCTTTTTCTTGACCAAAGGGTAGGTTGGTGCAAACTCAAACTCAAATTTTGTCAGTGTACCTGCCATTTCCTTTATAGTTCTTATTCTTTTTCTTGACCAAAGGGAAGGTCAGTGCTAGTTCAAACTCACTTAATTGCGGCAAAAGCTCCAAAAATCACATTAAATCTTCCTATGTTGCATTTTGTTATTTGCAATTCTGTCCATTTGATATTGGGCGGCCAAAGCATTGGTCTGAAATATTTGAAACATATTAGCTTGAGGATTAATATTCTACGGTAACTTTTCTTTCATTCTCATTTTCTGCTACATACTTTTGCTATATAGTTGGTGTTCTTTATGATATAGGTTTCCTGATCGTCATTGTTTTCCTTTAGTTTATTAGTTTGTATGGCTTCTGAGTTTCACTTTTTATCATGTTAATTCTTTTCTTTCTTATATAGTTGGATGGTGGAGGTGTAGCCAGTGGAGGTTTCCGTGAACTCATACCATGCATTGCAAGAACTGCAGTTGCTGTTGGAGTGGATGGAATTTTCATGGAGGTATGTTTTGCTTGACTGCTTTGTGGAAAGCTGTATCATAAAGTAATTGAGAGACTAAGCTGGAGTTTTGGGTTGGCTTTTACTCAACTTACAATTTACAGGCATTGATTTTTACTTTGATTATTGAAATAGCATGTGTGCAAAATACATTCTCATATAGTTTCTATGGAGATCGATTTTGGATTAGGCGCCTAAAAGTTTCTCTTTGATATCTAGGTGCATGATAATCCATTAAATGCCCCGGTTGATGGTCCGACTCAATGGGTGAGTTAAATTTATAATTTGTGCTTGCTCAAATACTAGAACATTGTGTCTCCAGGTCAATTAATGTTGAGAAGTTATATTATCAGACCTTATTATCAAGTCATAAACTTATCAGAACATGTTTTGCTTGTTACTGGAGATAGCCACTGCGCCATTTGGAGGAACTTCTGGAGGAGCTAATTGCAATAGCTGTAAGTTCTTTTTCCATCATTGATGTGAATGGTTATGTTATACTGTTCCGGTATTTGCATGGTAATTTTTTTTCTTGAGCAATTTGAATTGTTTTCAAGAAACTGGTATTAAGATAGAACAGCTATGGATAGCTTGAAGCTGTGGTGGGGATGTCCTTCCCAAGCTGGTTAATAGGAACTTCCCCTCCAAATCCAATCCTCTCAATTGTGGGAGGAAAACACTCATCAACATAATTAACAATTTTATTTACAACTTTACCGCTTAATTCACTCTATTTCTCATCCTTTATACCAAACACAACGAGGAAAAATGACTTCCTTCCTCCCTTTCTCTTTCCCCACTTTTTTCTCTTCCCTCTATTTTCGTTTCTACTAAACATAGTGTTAGGCTTTTCTTTTACCTTCTAACCTTTGCATTGAGTTTTGAGTTGAAATAAGAAAAATGAAATAAGAAGTAAGTAGAAATTTTTTTAAAAAAAAAAAAATCCGTAATAAAAAACGGAACAAAACAAAACAAAACAAAAATAGATCCAGGGTAAAGTCACCAGATATGCAGACCTTCGTATAGATATGGTTGGTTACTAGGAATTTGGGTAGTAAATTCCATAAATCTTAATTAAAGGAGATGTGATATTATTGGTTTGAACAGAAACATGTATATATACATCAAAAGAGTAAAGTGAATTTGTTGTCAAAGAGACACACAGAGAGGTAAAACTGAGATCTTTGCGTTTAGAACAAAGAGAAGGAAAAAGAATGTTGGAGGGATGAGTTGAAAAGGATATTAGAAAAGACAAAACTATCAAAGGAGGAATTATGAGCTCTTTTTTATAAATATTCTTTCTTCTGTAATCTGTTGTTTCTCAAATGGTATTGTTGGAGAAGAAGGTTATGGTATTAGCATGAGTGACTTGAGGAATGAGAGACAGTACTTAGTTTGTTTACAAAGAATCCCTTTTATGATGTATGTAGGAGCAACCACTCTTCAACCAGAAACAAAGCCCAATTCTGATATTTGGTGAGGAAAATTCTATTGCAACCAGTCACATATTTGGAGAGATCTTAAGTCAAAATCCCACAAACTTCTAGAATTTGTGTCCATAATAATTCATAGCAATATAATTCTGTTTGCACTTTGCACGTTTTACTTGGCTATTTCTATTCTTGGGTGTCCCAAGCTTATCTGTTGATACCTAAATACCTCATCAGGTATTGTAAATGGGAGAGGTCATTTAAGTAAAAAGAAACACTTTGCACTCTCAACAAGACTGAATTTGAGCTTTGTTAATCAACTTTGTCTTGTTTTTTAAATGGCTTTTCTTAAAATTACTCTGCTAATGATGCCAAAGTGGGAGAATATTAGAATTTCCTTATGGAAGCTTATAATTCAACTTCATCTTGTTTGCACATCTAGCCACTTAATCCTAATGGAGCACATATAAAGGGCTTATTGAGCTAAGGCCTATACTGTCATATCCCAATACGATGTGCTAAGCCCATAGTTTATCATATTAACTTAATTGACTCTTATGCATGTTTCATGTGGTACTAAATTATAAGCTTGTTTTATTAACACATTTTCAAATATTCAAATGGAAGGCAAAAGTTTGTTTGTTAGGTAGAGATTAAGTAGCTTTTGAATTATTATTTTTTCCCCTTAACGGTCTCTAGTTAAATATGAATCCCGGGTAAAAGTAGTTGATTCTGCTTGGAGAAAGAGTTTGTATGGAACTTTTGGTTGCCATTTGGGTATTTTCTAGGTGCTCTTTCAATCATTTTGACCACTTTTTGGATGATAGATTTTGAAGAACGTAGGATGTTGTTTGGACTCTTCATTTTTCTTAAAGTTCCCGTGTTTGACACTTGTGCTCTGGACATGGGGATATGACCTCCAAGGATCCTCTGAATACATGGAAAAACTTAGAAAAGAATAATCACATTGGTGTCAAATACATACATGTATCTAACACACCTAAGTCTCAGTAACATAGACGGTAGGAACCAATTTCAGAAATGTTGGAAAATATGGCTGCATGTTAATCATTATTCTTTCAAAACTAATAGACTTTTGCCTATCAAACACCTTCTAAACCTCCCCATTTAATTTATCTCATTTGTCTCATCTCTTGGGGGGTGACTTAAGAAAAAGGCAACAAAAAGTTTGTTTTCTTTTAAGGGATTATGGGTGACGTTTTAGTTTCCATTTGGTTACATGGGATCTGGCCAAATAACCAATGGAAGTTTCTCGTATCCCTTATGAAAGCTCTTCTTGGAAAGTGGCTTTGGAGATTTTTGGTGGTAAAAGTTTCTTTAGTTGTACTAACTGTTGCTATTTTGGAGAGATTGGTGATTAGTATTTTAAATGGTTTAGAAAGTAATGGCACTAGTTTTTTGTTTGTACTTCTTTCAAGGTGGATAGTAGGCATTCTATCTTTTCTGCTTCATGTTTACTGTGGAGATGGATTTACTAGGTGTTATTTCATATTATACAGAGTCTATATGAAGTTTTTGTTTCTTGAGATAGGATTGCTCCCTTGGCAACTTGTGAAGAATATAATTCTAGGGTAGTTTGTAGCAATTTTCTTTGGCAAGCTATTCAGAAGATAAGGGCCCTAAGGAAGGTTTTTTCTTTTCTTTTTCTTTTTTTTTTGGAAAACATCTAAAGGCATAATTTTAACATTAATAACTTACAACGAAAAAGTTTGTCATCTTTTATTGAGATATTCGTGGGCAAAACAGTATTACTGTCTTTGACTTATGTGCTACTCTTTTATTAAAAATAGCAGCGATATTCAGGGTATCTATGATTTTGGTAATAATAACTGTTCTTGTGCATGGGTTGTTACCACTTTGATGCCTTTCAATGCAGCATTATCTTTATTTATCAAATAAGTAGGAATGTCGGTATTTATCATTTCTTCAATTGATGTTTTCCAGAGAGTAAGCAAAGGGAAGAAACGCTTCAACATTGATCTCACACCCTATTCAGGTTAGGAAGATTCCAAGAGTTGATCGAGTGGATAAGCAGGTAATTATCATTCCATTCATGGAATTATAAGTGTTGAACTAGCAGTTTATGCCTTTTGTATATAACTCCATATAAATTATGCTCTTCTGTTTGATAATATCATTTCGCTGAACTCAAATATGAGTACTCAACCTATATTCCACTTTCAGTGTAGAATAAATACTTAAGTACTTGACGTCACATTTTGGCATGATAATAACACGAGCAGTTATGCATTATAATTTTCATTCTAGTGATAATAATCACAATTAAACACAAATGAAGAAGAAACACCGTTCTTCTTGTTCTCTCTCTCATTTAGGCATGTAAGGAGCTTCTTAGTTTGCAGTTTGCATGAATCCTTGCATTTTTCAACAAAGAGCAGCTAAAAGCAATTGAAACTAGTTATGCTCGGTGTTTATTTATAATTTAAAAGTTCCCTCTGCACACAAAGAGAAGGAAAGAAGGCCTGGAAAGGAATCAGGAATAAATCTCCTTTTCTTAACCAAGATCAGAAGTCTCCTCTCGATTTTTTTTTTCTATTTTGATTGTTCTTGGATCTTCGTTTTTTCCCTGCTTCACATCACTACTTTGCATGGCCAATCTATGACACACACCAGAGCAGAGCTTTCATCTTTTTTCATTTGTTCTCATCTGTTTAACCTCATAATCATATCATATTTCTCCCACAGGGCAAAACACTCAATTTCGGAAAGTGAATTCATATTCCTCTTTGATTCACTTCATTTTTATGTACATTTTCATATTTTCAATTGACTGTTTTTGTCTGCATTAGTCCTGTGTTAAATTTGGACTAAAATTGGATATATTTTTATGATTTTCCACATACATGATATTCAGTAATTTAATTGTAGGAAATGAAACCCATTTCCTGCTTCAGTTCCCCCCCCACCACCCAAAAAAAGGTGTCAAGGTGTTTGGCAGTTGAAAATAATTGTTTTTTTCCTTTTGAAATTGAACAAAATAGTACTTCAATCCTTTAATTACGTGCTTGCTGTATCCAAATCCATTAATGTGAGATCCCTTAGAATGTTTACTGGTATTAGTATTGTTGCTGCTATTTTGTAATTAAGTGTTGCTCATGTTTGAAGTTTTGATATCTTGTCTTTTGGATTTTCAGGTGATTGTTTACCATTAAAGCACGTTTAAGTAGAAACAGCGGTTGATTCTTGAATTTGCCATTGTTAGTAGGCTGTGTATGGTATCTAGGATTTTAGCCCCATTTGTGATGGAAACTTTCCTACTCTATTTATCTATGGAGGAGCAGTCGTGTGAGTTGTTTCCGCAAGTTTTTTCTTTTATTTGTTTATTTTTATATTGGGTTGGGGAATGAGGCTACTTGGAATTGAACACAAGTTCCCATACCTACTACATAATACTTCATCATTAGGTTTCTTTGTATGTGACTTAAATATGGCTATTGTTATTTATTTTCTAAAAGATTATGATTAGTAATTAAACCCTATTTTGCAATGTTCTCTATTTCATAAAGAAAATTAAACAAGAATATTTTTTTAAAAGTTTCACTAGTACAAAGATAGTACAATAACAAATATAATGATTGATCAATTACAATGTAGAATTAAACGAATATAATCCACAATGAATAAAGAATTGGATAAAAGTCAGATTAAATTTGAAAAGAATTGAAATAGGCATACATAGTTTGTGAGAGAGATTTACATGTTGCAAGCAATTGTAAATGATGAGATTCGAACTCGAACTTTTGAAGGTCAGGGTTTGGGCCTCAGCCTTTGCTAGTAGTGTTAATACCTTATTGGCCATAATAACACTTTTTTGAATAAATTATTATATTACATAAAATTATAACTTAGTTGTACAAGAATTTACCCAATTATAATTTTTTGAATAAATTATTATATTACATAAAATTATACTTGGTTGTACAAGAATTTACCCAATTACAATTTGTTATAGTTAAAAATTCAATCCAAAATTTAATTTAATAAAACTAAAATATAAACAAATTAAGATATTAAAATTTTAATAATAGTTTATGTATTGCTAGTTATATATTTTTAATAATATAATAAATTATAGGAAACTATTGATACTATAATGTGCATTATTATATTATATAATACTATATATTATAACTATTATTCAATTTTTTGTTTAATAAAATCTATATACACTATAACTATGTTATACAATATCAAACATCTCATTATAATACGGTAATCACAAAATTACATTATATAATTGAATTTAGCTAAAAATTAATATTATATCATATATGTATTAAAATTTACATTAATAATTTTATAATATATTATTATCTTATGTAAAACAAAATCATACACTATATATAGTATACTATTTTATTAGGTTAATAAAATTATAAATATATTAATAGTTTTATAACATATTAGTATATTATGTAATATTAAATTGTATACTATAGTATATCATCTACTATAATCTATATAATATATTATTATAGCTAACTTGATTAACATTGATTTAACCGTTCAACTCAAATCATTTTGATCAACTTTGTTGGTTAAGTTAATTTTAATTTTAGTAGATTAAAATATTTATACTCGAATCTAAATCCAAATATATTATATACAAGCCCAAATCCATTTTATAATTTAACATAAATATTTATTAGTAATTACTTTTGTTGTTAATAAATTTTCAATATAATTTTATAATGTTTATAAATATATTCTCATAAAATAAAAAATTATCTATTTTTATTTTAAATGGTATCATATAATCATATTAATTATTAATGCTTGTTATGGTTGTTTAGTTATAAATTCAGGCATTTTCAGATTTTGGATCAAATTTATCACGAGCTTGGGCTAGAATGATCTTGAGCTCTGATTATTATGGGCTTGGGCCTTTTGAGCTCAAGTTTTAATGAGCTTAAATTTTCTTAGACTTTTTTTTTTTTGTAGATTGTTATGTTTGAGATTTGGTATGTTGTGGTATTATGTATGTTTTGAGCGTACATGATTTGGGAAGGTAGTTTGATGATGTGTATGGAAATTATGGTAGATTTTAGAATGCTTCTTGCCTAAACAAATATTAGTGTCACAGGGCTAGAACTTTAATCTTGCAATCCGTGAGGCTTTAGGCAATTTTTGGGTTTAAATTTGCCTAAGTCAGCTTAACTCTCGCAAAGCAAGAATTCTCCATAGAAATTCTCTTAAGACACAAAAAATAAAGCTGAATTCACTCAAAACGAAAGAGTAACAAAAGAACAGAAAATGCCACAAGAAAACAAAGCACGCCATGTATAACACCCCAAACCCGACCGAGTTGGTTCAACCCGAATCTGGTGTGTCACATTAGCCACTAGAGTGACTCTCCGTTTAACTCCCAACCGATCCTCCAACTCACCACAATTTATAGCAAAGAGTTTGTGCTAATTTATCACAATGCAGTGGAATGTCATATCATCATGCATGAAATATAGAACATGTGAACTTACAATGTCTTTTGCATAAAGAAATAACGTGCTAGAGTTATCACTTGTGTAGCGAACTCACAAACATACTTGTGTAAAACATGAGACTTAATGACATAATGAACATTAAGACATGCGAACAATAAAGTTTTCAGGGTTTGCATATCAACATAGGTTTGCATAACAATATATAAGGGTTCAACTTACAAGGGCTCGCATGCCTATCAGGGTCGCATGAATAAGTACCTTGCAATAAATCTGGCTCACATATGGGGATAAAGCATATCTCAAATAAGATTTTGGGAACATGAACATGGGCACACATATAAGGAAGAATAATATAACTTGGTATTTTATTTATACTGGAAGAAAAATTAACTTAATCAAATAAACAAGTATTTTACTACATACTTTATTGGTTCACAAAATAATTTAAACAAAATAAAAAATTCAGTCTTATAACAATGGCGAAGTCATTAAGCATGATATTTCTAAACCCAAGCAGATTTCCACATTGCCTTTTGTTCGGGGTTTGCTGGTACCTTTCCTGAGTTTAGCCTCACTTGGATCACTCACCTCACCACTGCTTTCCATGCGATCTACTTATCTACGAAGTAAGAGAGGAGTGAGTGAGTTATTTGAGAACTCAATGAATATACAGGAAACAACACAACATGCATAAAAAACATGAGTTTAGTCAGAAGTACTGTTTTGTGAGCTGCGCTTATCATAAAGATGCGATGTAACAGTCCGTTTTTAGTCAAATTGAAAAAGTGGTTTCGAAACCATAAATTCGAGGTCAAAATATTTATTTTATTATTATTTTAATTTTTACAGTATGATATTATGTCAATGTGAAAATTTCGTTAAGAAATTTTATCGTTTGATTGGTCAATTTGATAAAAATGACTAAATTTCGTAAAGCATAAAACTTGAGTTCTAATAGCTAAAGGTGTCTAATAGCTATAGAACCTTAAAGTTAAGGTCTTTGTGTTGTAATTAGACCATTATTACAGTTAATAGACATTTATGGACATAAAACAAGTGAATTTTAATGTTTTAAACAAGGGTTAATTTAGTAATTTATGAAATAAAGTTAATTAAATAAAACAAAACAAAAATCTATTCCATTATCATCATCCTTAGCCGAATTTTACAAGCTTGGAAGCCATTGTTAAGGCTTTTCAATTGACCAAGCTTTCATTGTCTATTAAGGTACGGTTTTTGTCCCGTTTTTAATGATTTCTATGTTTTTGTGATCGTTGCAACTAGTACTAGCTAGCCCAGAGACTATTTTGTAAAACTGTTAAAGATTTTGAAAGTTTCCAATGATGATAATATGTGCTCTTTTATGTTTGATGATGAAATATGAAATCTTGTTGTTATATTTTGTAACACCCCTCACCCGTATTCAACGCCAAAATAGGGTTACAGAGCATTAACGGACTTACAAAACAGTTAAACAACTACTTAAACATATATTTGCTCAATTCAATCATTCATCATTCATATCTCACTCAAATACAATCACTTTATCCCTTAAAAGGGCCTACGTGGCCTTAAACTTGCATTAGAAATGGTTCGGGACTAAACCGATAACTTGGGAAATTTTTGTGAAACTTAGAAAATTCCGCTTCAAACATAGGACACACGCTCGTGTGGCCAGGCCGTGTGTCTCACACATCCACTAGACACGCCCGTGTCACCAACTGTGTGAAAACAGGGGGTACATACTGACTTGGGTCACATGGCCGACCACACAACCGTGTGACTAGCCTGTATGCCCTTCGAAGTGGCCACACATGCCCGTGTGCTAGGCCGTGTCAAACTTGTAGGGTATACTGACTTATACAACAAGACCAAGCCACACGCCTGTGTACTAGTTCGTGTGCCAATTAGAGGGTATACTGACTTGTGCCACACCGCCAATCACACGCCCGTGTGTGAGACCGTGCGGAGCATACTGAATTCATTTTAATTTCAACACCAGGGGACACACGGCCGTGTAACATAACCGTGTGTCACACACGGCTGAGACACACGCTCGTGTCTCTGCCCGTGTGGACAAAAATAGGCTATTTGCAAAGCCATTTTGCCACCCTATTTTCATATACCTGCACAAGCGTAATATGCAACATTTTATAACTCAATAGGCAGCCAATCCATAACATTTTATACACATATTTGAATACTTATATGCAGCCAAAGTATTATACCAAATTAAGCCAAATCAAATGGCTTTATTTTATACCACAACATGTACCCAAAATCACTAGTTCAAGTAACCATAACTATCATCTTTGTAACTAGCCTATACATGCCATATTTACATATATCCATGAGTTCAAAAGTACCAATCGGCAACTGGATAGTGTGATGCGTAACTCTGACTTTACCCGAATTGAGTGAGCTATCGAACCTCTATAAAACACGAGAAAGAAACAGAGTAAGCTTTATAGTTTAGTAAGCCAGCATAATTCAGAATTTAACTAACCATTTATACATAATCAAACAATTAGACAAAGTATATCAAATTCACTTGCCAAATGCCTATACACAAGCATTCATCAATATGTTAATCTCATAAGTACATATAATCAACCTTTATCTCAATTTCACACATCAATGTATTATATCATACCAAATTCATGTAACATGTATAACATATGTAACAATTCATTCTCATTCATATAATCGACAACCATTTATATAACCAATAATTCATCCGTATAACCATTAGCAGAATTATGCCCGTTGAACCTATTAAAATATCGATAGATAGATGAGTGATACACACTAAGTCTATTAATCGACAATCCGTCAATTCATCATCGTATTCACCCTTTCAAGCTATGATCGGTGAACTCCTCTTGAGCTGATAAATAAGTAAGCTCTATCGAACTGGAAACAGTAAGCTCTGACGAGTTGAGAACAGTAAGCTCTTACGAGCTGATATATCAGTAAGCTCATACGAGCTACGGTGAGTCTGCAACACATGCAGGACCTTAACCTAAACGGTAACCCTAGTGACATGTCACTCGTATCCTACAAATTCCTACGGTTCAAACGGGGCTCGATAACCATCAGACTATATCATTAAGGCATTTGAATTTCAAGTAGATCATTTACTCAATTACATATATTCATTTCATATAATTACAATTATTTAAAAGTTTGATTCTAATTATACAAACTTACCTTGTATCGCTCGGATAACAAATATCAACTAATCGTCAACCTTTCCTTTTCCCTAATCTAGATTCAATCCTTTCTTATCTTGATCTCTCTCTCTCTCTCTCTCTATATATATATATATATATATATTTCAAAATTAGCACATTCAGTATCCGGTCTATTCAATTTAGTCCAAATTTCACTTTAAGGCATTTTTACACATTTGCCCCTAATATTTCACATCTTCTACAATTTAGTCCCTATCACATAAAATTGCAAATTCATGCAATTAATCACAAACCCATGCTTAGCCGAATTTTAATGGAGTTCCTAGCAGCCCATATCTTTTATTTATTTACACTTTTACCCACATAATTTTACATTTTCATAAATTAATCCATTTTTGACATTTTTGTCAAAAATCACTTTTCAAAACTAGTAAATCTATCAATAAACATTCATAATCTATCATCAATATCAATTTACTCAAACATGAAAAATGGCAACATGTTAAATCTTTACAGTTTCAAAATCTAAGGTACGGGCTAGCTAGAATATGAAGCAACGATCTCAAAAAAGTAAAAATCCTTAAAAAAAAGGGGGCAAAATTGAACTTACAATTTCACCTTGAAGTAGCCGAAATTTTTAAGCCCTAAAATGACTTTTCTCCATGCTTCATTCGGCCAAGAAGATGAATGAAATAAAAACCTTTTTGTTTTTTTTTTAATTTAATTAACCTTTAATTATTAATTACCTATTTACCCTTAATTAAAAGCCATTTAAAATTCATGATGATATGTCCATAAAAGTCCACTTACACTAAGGATGGTCTAATTACAACATAAGGACCTCCTCTTTTAAGTTCCATAGCTATTAGGTACTTTTAGCTAATAGAACATCAAATTTTGCACTTTATGCGATTTAGTCATTTTTCTCAAATTGACCATTTAAACAAGAAAAATTCTTAACGAAATTTTGACACATACATGCTATCATGCTGTAAATATTAAAATAATAATAAAATAAATATTTTGAATTTGGATTTGTGGTCCCGAAACCACTGTTCCGATTTGACTAAAAACGGGCTATTACAACTCTCCCCCTTAAGGATTTTCGTCCTCGAAAATCTTACCAGTAAATAGGTTAGGGTATTATTTTCGTATAGCTTCCTTGGGTTCCCATGTAGCTTCCTCAATCCCATGTTTATGCCAAAGGACCTTTACTAAGGCTATGCGTTTCTTTCTCAATTCTTTGATTTCATGAGCTAAAATCCTAATCGATTCTTCGCTATATGTCAAATCAGTATGTATCTCAACATCTACCGGAGAAATCACATGTGACGGATTAGATCTATATCGACGTAGCATAGAAATGTGAAAGACATTATGAATCTTTTTAAGTTCTGACAGTAAAGCTAGTCGATACGCTACAGGCTCTATTCTTTCAACGATCTCATAAGGTCCAATAAATCGTGGACTCATCTTTCCTTTACGACCAAATCAAAGAACCTTTTTCCACGGTGACACCTTTAGAAACACTCAATCCCTGACTTGTTTCAAATCTGCGTATGATTTCTGTCGATCTGAAGCTATTTTTAAACTGTCGCGAACCGTTTTCACTTTTTCTTCAGTTTCTCTGATTAATTCAACCCCATGAATCTTTTTCTCACTTAGTTCAACCCAGTATAATAGAGTTTGACATTTGTGACCATATAAAGCTTCGTACGGTGCCATCTTTATACTCGTCTGAAAACTATTGTTATACGCGAACTCAATCAACGGTAAGTATTTTTCCCAACTGCCCTCAAACTCTAAAATACAACATCTCAACATATCTTTGAGAATCTGAATAACTCTCTCAGTCTGACCGTCAATCTGAGGATGAAAAGCAGTACTTAAATTCAACTTTGTTCCTAGAGCTTATTGCAGTTTCTTCCAGAATTGCGACGTAAATCTCGGATCTCTATAAAAAATAATAGATAGTGTCACCCCGTGCAATCGAACAATCTCAGAAATATACAATTCAGCTAGTCTATCAAGTGAATAATCTGTACGTATCGGTATGAAATGAGCAGATTTCATTAGTCGATCAATGACAACCTAGATAGCATCTTTCTTTTTTGGAGTTAGGGGCAATCCTGATATAAAATCCATTGTAACTCTATCGCATTTCCACTTGGGAATTATCACAGGCTGCAGTAAACCTGATGGTACTTGAGGTTTAGCTTTGACTTGCAGACAAATCAAACATTTAGAAACAAACTCTGAGATAGCTCGTTTCATACCTTGCCACCAATAAAACTGTTTCAAATCGTTGTACATTTTGGTACTCCCTGGATGAACAGATAAACAACTATTGTGCGCTTCATGCAAAATTATCTAAATGAGTTCTGAATTTCTTGGTATGCAAATTCTATTCCGAAACCTTAAACAATCATCGGCTCCAATCTGAAACTCTGCATTAGGGATAGTCTCACATTGAATCCGTTTAACTTGCAATTCACGGTCATCTTTCTGAAGTTCATAGATTTGTTGAAGAAATACTGGTTTAGCTTTTAATTCAGCTAAAATAGACCCATCATCACAAATCATCAACTGGGTATTCATTGCTCGTAATGCAAACAAAGATTTTCAGCTCAGGGCATCAGCAACAACATTAACTTTCTGGGTGATAATCAATCACAAATTCATAATCTTTCAATAACTCGAGCCATCTTTGTTGTCGCAAATTTAAATCTTTCTGTGGCATCAGATATTTTAAGCTTTTTTTATCTGTATAAATGTGGCATTTTTCACTGTATAAGTAGTGTCGTCAAATTTTCAATGCGAACACAATTGCAGCCAACTCTAAGTCGTGCGTCGGATAGTTCTTTTCATGCAGTTTCAATTATCGGGAAGCATAAGCTATAACTTTTCCTTCTTACATTAAAACACATCCCAGACTGTTTAATAACGCGTCACTATAAATCACAAACTCTTTCCCCGATTCAGGTTGAACTAGAACTGGTACTTCAGTTAACAATACTTTCAACTGTTCGAAACTCTACTGACATTTTTCTAACCATTCGAATTTCACATCTTTCTGAAGCAGTCATGTCATCGGTGTCGCAATCATCGAAAATCCTTTCACGAATCTTTGGTAATAGCCCGTTAAACCTAGAAAACTACGGACTTCAGACACATTTCTAGGAGGTTTCCAGTCAACAATAGCAGAAATCTTACTCGGGTTAACTTTAATACCTCCGACTGAAACTATATGCCCTAGAAATCCAACCTCTCGAAGCCAAAACTCACATTTACTGAAATTTGCAAACAATTGCTTATCACGTAGAGTTTGTAACATAATTCTCAAATGCTCGGTATGTTCAGATACATCTCGCGAATAAATCAAAATGTCGTCAATGAATACAACAACGAATCTGTCTAAATACGGTCTAAATATCCGGTTCATCAAGTCCATAAAAACTGCAGGAGCATTTGTTAATCCGAAAGGCATAATAAGGAATTCATAATGTCCGTACCTCATTCTAAACGCGGTTTTCAGCACATCCGACTCTTTAACTCGCAACTGATAATTACCCGATCTCAAATCAATCTTTGAAAATACTATAGCCCCTTTCAACTGATCAAATAAATCCTCAATCCATGGTAGAGGGTAATTTTTTCTTTATAGTTACTTTATTCAGCTGTCTATAACCGATACACATTCTCATCGTGCCATCTTTCTTCTATACAAACAATACTGGTGCACCCCAGGGTGAATAACTCGGTTGTGTAAAACCTTTGTCTGTCAATTCTTGTAGCTGAGCTTTCAACTCTTTTAATTCTGTTGGAGCCATTTTGTATGGAGCTATCGATATCGGTGTTGTTCCTGGTACTAATTCAATACTAAATTCAACCTCTTTGATCGGTGGCAAACCCGGTAATTCTTAATACATCCAAAAACTCACAAACAACAGGTATAGATTCAATCTTTGATTCAGACACCTTTGTATCTAGTACGTATGTAAGATATGCATCATAGCTCTTTTTCATACATTTCTGAGCTAACATAGACGATATCACAGTAGGTAATTCACTCAAATCATCAGACTCAATCCAAAGAATTTCACCATTTTGACATTTCAATTTGACAATATTTTGTCTACAATTCACAACTGCATCATGCATAGTCAGCCAGTCCATACCCAAAATCACATCAAACTCATCGAACGGTAGAAGCATCAAGTCAGCCAGAAAACAATAACCCCGAGTCATCAAAAGACAATTCTTACAAATCTTATCAACTAAAACAGACTTGCCTAAGGGTTCGATACTTTAATTATAAATTCTGTAGACTCGACATGTAAACTCTTTTTAAATACTAAATTCATACAGATATATGAATGGGTTGATCTAGGATCTATCAACACAATTATATCATTATCAAAAAAGAGAAAAAGTACCGGTAATAACGTCTGGCGATGATGCCTCCTCCCGTGCACGAATAACATAAGCTCGAGCAGGTGCTCGTGCCTCAGATCTCACAGTAGAATCTCTCATAGCACCTCGGTTACCACTCGTAATTCCAGTGTTTCGGGGTGGTCTCCCTCTAGTAGCTGTATTACTTGCTTTCGTCAGTTGATCTCTTTCAGCTATAAACTTTTTTGGACAGTTCCAGAGATAATGATCAAGAGATCCACATCTAAAAAAAGCTCCACTCAATATTCTACATTCACCGTAATGTTTCTTATTGCAGTGCTTAGATTCAGGTCCAACATTTCTAACACTACCCACATTGGTAACAGTTGTCGTCTGAAGTTTAGAGCTGAAATATCTCGCATCTCTATCTTTGATCGAAATCCCCGCAGAAGTAGTAGAACGAGGATGATATTCTCTAGATTTCTTTGATACTGACTGATGTGATTTGCTCGCAAATCTCTTTCTAAAGTCTCTAGCCTCAGAATCGGCTTTTCTTTTCTCTTTGTTAAGCTCTTCAACTTTGCAAGCTCTGTCAACTAGAATGAAAAACTCTTTCAGCTCAAGAATCCCAACTAACAGTCTGATTTCTTCATTTAATCCATCTTCGAGTCTTTTACACATTATAGCTTCAGAAGAAACACATTCACGAGCATATTTACTGAGTCGTACAAACTCTCTTTCGTACTCTGTTACCGACGTACGACCTTGTTTCAATTCAAGAAATTCCTTTCGTTTCTGATCGATGAATCATTGGCTGATATATTTCTTTCTGAATTCAACATGAAAGACTTCCCAAGTAACTCTTTCTCGCGGAACTATGGACATCAAGGTATTTCACCACTGATACGCAGTGTCCCTTAATAGTGATGCAACACATTTTTAACATTCTTCAGGGGTGTAAGAAAGTTCATCAAATACCCGAATCATGTTCTGAAGCCGAGTTAACAGTGGCTCCGAATTCCTCAGCCCCATACTTCCGTATCTTATCAACAGGGGGTTTATTCAATCTCAAAGGATCTATACCTTGAGGAACTACAGGATCGGTTTGGGAATAGGTGGTGGAGGTTGTTGTATAGCCGGATTAGGTCAAATGTTCTACGTGAACTATTCGTTCATCATTTGGAAGAAGGCTTCTTTAGCCTCTCCTTCCTGACTACCCGTCACGGATCTAGAATTAGACGACGCTGTCCCTTGCGCGGAAGCAGGTGCATTACTTTCAACCTCATCAACTATCGCTCAATTGGGATCCATTTGCTATATAAAAACACATTTTAAATGTCAAGAGTCATCACACTATCTCATTTTATATATGGCATGTATAGCTAGACTCACACACACGCTACATTAGTCGTAAATTGACTAAATTAGTCGTAAATTGACTAAATCATAGCTCTGATACTAATAAATGTAACACCCTTCACCCGTATTCAACGTCATAATAGAGTTACGGAGCATTACCAGACTTACAAAATAGGTAAACAACTACTTAAACATACATTTGCTTAATTCAATCATTCATCATTCATATCTCATTCAAATACAATCACTTTATCCCTTAAAAGGGTCTACGAGGCCTTAAACATGCATTAGAAATAGTTCGGGACTAAACCGATAACTCGAGAATTTTTTGTGAAACTTAGAAAATTTTGCTTCAAACAAAGGACACACCCCCGTGTAGCCAGGTCGTGTGTCTGACACGGCCACTAGACATGCCCGTTTCACCAGCCGTGTGAAAACAGGGGGGTACATACTGACTTGGGTCACACGGCCAATCACATGCCTGTGTGTCTAGCCCGTGTGCACTTCAAAGTGGCCACACGCCCGTGTGCTAGGTTGTGTAAAACTTGTTGGGTATACTGACTTATGCAACATGGCCAAGTCACACGCCCGTGTGCTAGGCCGTGTGCCAATTAGGAGGGTATACTGACTTGTGCCACACGGCCAATCACAAGCCCGTGTGTGAAACCGTATGGAGCATACTGACTTCATTTTAATTTCAAAACCAGTGGGCACACGGCCGTGTAACATGACTGTGTGTCAAACACAGCTGAGACACATGCCCGTGTCTCTGCCCATGTGGACAAAAATAGTCTATTTGCAAAGCCATTTTGCCACCCTATTTTCATATACATGCACAAGCATAATATGCAACATTTTATAACTCAATAGGCAGCCAATCAATAACATTTCATACACATATTTGAATACTTATATGCAACCAAAGTATTATACCAAATTAAGCCAAATCAAATGGCTTTACTTTATATCACAACATATATCCAAAATTACTAGTTCAAGTAACCATAACTATCATCTTTATAACTAGCCTATACATGTCATATTTACATATATCCATGAGTTCAAAAGTACCAATCAGCAACTGGATAGTGTTATACGTAACTCCGACTTTATCCAAATCGAGCGAGCTATCGAACCTCTATAAAACACGGAAAAGAAACAGAGTAAGCTTTATAGCTTAGTAAGCCCGTATAATTCAGAATTTAACTTACCATTTATACATAGTCAAACAATTAAACAAAGTATATCAAATTCACTTGCCAAATGTGTAACATCCTGAAATTCGAGATTTTATGATTTGCATAATACCATGCGATAGGCTAGTTAAGAGTGTTAATTGTGTATGTTTTGGGGTCCTTAGAAGGCTTGGGGTTGAGTTGAGCCTTAGTAAAATTTTTGTGTTTAAGCACTTAAGGGGAGAAGGTAAGTGGCATCAAGATTTAAGGAAATAAGTGTGTATTTTGCTAGCATAAGAGGAGCTAGTAGCAGAGTGGTGTGACGTCACATGAAAGGGCTTAAGGAATGGAGTTCGAATCCCACCTATTGCAAATTTTTGGATTTATTTTTGTGCTTCTTTCCAAAGTGTCGGTCATGGCTATAAATAAGGAAAGGAAGACTTTCTAATGTTGGAAAGAAGACTAAGGAATATGGTAAGGAGGAAAACAAGGGAAAAACAAGGAAAGAAATAAAGGAAAGGCATAAGGGAAGGAGACATGTTGGCCAAATATTAGGAGTTTCCTAGGGAAAGAAATTTTGGTCAACTCTCATCTTTTGGTAAATGTAGTACACGGTTTTGGTAGGGGGAATGAGGGAGCCGAATTTCCTATAGCTTTTTACAAGTTTTGTGCATGAGAGTTATTTTTCTCTTTTTAGAACATTTTGAGTTTTCTCTTTTCCAATTTCTTCCCTCACTTGCCGAAACTCTAAAGCCAAAATTGTGCACCTCTTTCCTTTGTTTTACCGAAACACTCAAGCCACTTTGCTCTTCTTTTCTTATTTTCTCATCGTTCCTCCTATCTTTCTCTCTTCTTTCTTTAGTCGACCATATTTGGAGGACGAATCTTCCTTATTTCTTTCTCTCAAAGTAGCCGAATCCTCTTAGCCACTATCTCTCCTCCATTTTTTTTCGTGTTGGACATTTCTCCTTGGTTGAATCGGGTAAGGGGCTTCATTTTATTCCTTTCATCTTCTTTTCTTCTTAGCCGAATGTGTGTCCATCACTATTCAATTATTCTACTTTGTTTCTAAATCGAAATATCACTCTCTTCTACTCCCTCATATCTTGATCATCTTCTTTTTGTAGTATTCTTGTGGGTTGGCCGAATATCTCATTCTTGTCGATTTATCTCTAGCCTTAAGCCAATCGGTGGAAGTTGGATCTATTCTTGTCAAGGTAAGGAATTTCTTCAAGGTTCATTTCGAAAACTCTCTATGCTTGGTTATTCCGTTAAAACGGATCGATGGTTTTGACTTATCGATTATTATTAGGGACTAAATAGCTCGTTCTTCTCTACTTGTTGATCCTACGAAAGTAGTGGTAAGCCGAATCCTATCCCTAAACAATTACATTCTCTCATCATAGTATTTTCTAATCGAGACTTTTTCAATGGAGGCAAGTGGTAATGATTTTAAAAGAAAATCGATGGGAGGGCAAATAGGGAGTGGACTTGCAATCTCTACTCCCAAGTTCAAACGTAGGGCGGTATCGGCAGTTCGGGATTTCCCATCGGGTTGTGGACCATCATCCGGTGAGAATAGACAAATCGTGGTCGTTCACGATACTAAGGGTAAGCATTCCATTAGATCGTTAGATTTAGATATTTGGATTAAGATACCCTCTTTTTGGTTGTTAATCGAGTATTATGGTGACATAGGTGCCGATGATCAAGAAGGTTTAGTCCTTACCGTAATCAGGTGTGTAATCTCACACCGAAATCCCGTAGATTCGTGATTCACTATCATGTTGGAAAATAGATCGTTGTTGCTTAAAATTCTAATAACCGTAATATGACATGAATCGAGTAACTTACTTAATCAACGCTATTTCTAAAGATCTGTCAAAATCGGTATTAAACTGCTAAATTACCAAAATGCCCCAATGGGCCGATTTACGAAAATGCCCCTATGGGCCGATTTACTAAAATGCCCCTATGGGCCGAATTACCAAAATGCCCCTATGGGCCGATTTGCTAGAATGCCTTAGTGGGTCGATTTATTAAATTGCTTTAATGGGCCAATTCACCGAAATAATTCACCAGATTAGTGATGGTTTTATACATGTGGATATTTAATTATGTATGTTGCATTTTTACATTTTGCATGGGATGAGAAAATTGTATAGAGAGCAGTGTAGCCTAGTGGCATAGCCACAATTTGATTATTATTGTGCTTAAATTATGATTTCAGTGGCTTGACCACAAAAATAATATACTATAGCAGTTTGACTGCAAATTTGGTGTGAGCGGCGGGGTGGGTTGACTTGATTCCCACAGGTGTGATTGGATGGTCGGGGGTGTGATGGATGGATGGGATGGGTTGCATACATTTCATATAAATACTGTTTTGTAAATGGGCTTGGGTCCAAGATGTTGATATATGGGTTCAGACCCAGTGGATGACGGTAAGGGGATTATGCACTGAGTTCTTGTAACTCACCCCTTTTTCTTAATCCTTGCAGGTAATGCTCAGTGATGAGGACTTGGGCCATGGATGACTCGGTGGAAGCCATACTTTGGAAATAATGTTTTTGAACTTTATTAAATTCCTTTTTCTGCTTTATTTCATTACTTTTACTATTTTGGGTTTTAAAGTTGTAATAAGGCCTCTGGGATATTTTTTTTATTTTGCTTTATGTTTAGTCGTACTTATTATTTTGCTTGAATTGTTTTAAATGGGGATTTTCTAAAATCAGAAATAACGGTTTTCCAAAATTGATTAACAAATGGATTTCATAACAAACTTGTACAAATAATTTAACTCGGTAATTTTCTTTCGAATTATCAACAATATTTTCAAAAGTCACGGTTTTAAAAAGATCACCAGTTCAAATATCGATTCTTCAATCAATCTTTCAAGATTAGTAGTATTTTTATCAAATATTTCTAAATTTGTTTTTCTTAACTAAAACCAAATAACGCCTACAATTAATAAGAGTCACAAGTTCTTTATACGTTTTCTTCATGTGACATGTCAGATCCGGTCATACCGCATGGGTTGGGTTTGGGGGTGTTACAAAATGCCTATACACAAGCATTCATTAATGTATTATATCATAGCAAATTCATGTAACATGTATAACATATGTAACTATTCATTCTCATTCATATAATCGACAATCCATTTATATAACCAATAATTCATCCATATAACCATTAGAAGAATTATACCCGTTGAACCTATTAGAATACCGATTGATACACGAGTGATACACACTAAATGTATTAATCGGTAATCTGTCAATTCATCATCGTATTCACTCTTTCAAGCTATAATCGATGAACTCATGCTGAGCTGATGAACAGTAAGCTCTATCGAACTGTAAACAGTAAGCTCTGATGAGCTGAGAACAATAAGCTCTGATGAGCTGAGAACAATAAGCTCTTATAGCTGATATATCGGTAAGCTCATACGAGCTGCGGTGTGTCTACAACACATGAAGGATCTCGACCTAAACGGTAACCCTAGTGACTTGTCACTCGTATCCTACGAATCCCTACGGTTCAAACTGGGCTCGGTAACCATCAGACTATATCAATAAGGCATTCAAATTTCAAGTAGATCATTTACTCAATTACATACATTCATTTCATATAATTACAATTTTTAGAAGTTCAATTCTAATTATACGAACTTTGTAACAGCCCGATTTTGGGCCTAGTCAGAATAGTGGTTTTGAGGCCACAAATCCGACGAGGAAAATCTTATTTTTATTATATTTTTATGGTCTACAATTTCACAGAAAGGTTTCGTGAAAATTTCGTTCGACAATTTTGATGTTTGGGCACTCAATTTAGTCAAAAGGACTAAATTGTAAATAGTGTAAAAGTTGAGTTCCACATGTTAGAAGTGTCCAATTTCTATGAAATTGGAAATTGGAGGTTCTTAAATGGTAATTAAACCATTGGTTAAATTTTTGGACAAAAATGGACATGAGATAAGTGAAATAGGATATTTTTAAGTTAGGGGCATTTTGGTAATGTGGTAATTAAATGGACTAAAAGACAAAATAAAAGCCAAAAACCCTTGTCCATTTTCTTGCTTGGCCGAATTTAGCATGGGGGAAGCCATGGCTAGGGTTTTCAAGCTTTCAAGCTCAATAGTAAGTGCATCCAAGCCCTGTTTTTAATGTTCTTTACATTTTTGAGATCCCCGTAACTCGGTTTAGCTATTTCTACCATTATCTTGAGCTAGGGTTTATGTTTAAAAATTTACCCATGGATAACATGCATGTGCTTTGATGTCTAATGGTAAAATTTGAATGCTCGGTGTGTAGTAAACGATTTTAACTAAGTGATTTTCGATGAAATCACATAAAAGGACTGGTTTGTAAAAGTTGAAAAATGTATGAAAATGTGTGAATGAATGCAAATTGTGGACTGCTTATGAAAATTGTTCATCTAGGCCTAAAATATAAGGAAATTGAATAAAAATCATTTTACGAGCCTAGGGGCAAAAGTGTAAATATGACAAAGTTTAAGGGCAAAAGTGTAATTTTGCCATAATATGATTTTTGGACTGAATTGAATAGTATAATAATTTAATAAGTCAAATGTGATATTTTAGATAAAGAAAATGAGTTTCGGACTTAGAACGGGGGAAAGATGAATATTGGACGACTCGGTCCCTTTCGCCATTTTAAGTCGAGGTAAGTTTGTGTGTAATAATTTAGCATCATGTTATTATGCTTTTAAATGTTTGACATTTCGTGAAATGTATATTATTTCTATGAAGTTGATTAATAAGGTATCGATGATGAATATGATGAAGTTATATTATGTTGAAGTCCGGGTTGAACCTTGGGAATAGAAAGGATACCACTGTCATGACATGAGATTATTAAGGTACCATGTAAGACCATGTTTGGGACATGGCCTCGGCACCGGATTGTGATCCCGTGTAAGACCATATCTAGGATATGGCATCGGCATCGAAGAGAGACTCCGTGTAAGACCACGTCTCGGACCTGACTTCGGTATGAAATCGTGTAAGACCATGTCTGGGACATGGCATCGATATACGATCTCGTATGAGACCATATCTGGGATATGGGATCGACATCGATATGAGATCCCGTATAAGACCATATTTGGGATATGGCATCGGCATCGACATGTGATCCCATGTAAGACCACATCTGGGATATTAGATTGGCATCTTATTACATATATGACGAGTTCGGGTATCCTTCGATATTCCAAGTGAACGGGGTAAAGAGCTAAGTTTATGTTCAAGAAGGAAAAAGTGCTAAAGTTATGTGATGAAGTGATACAGGTACATATGAGAAACTCACGAGAAATGAGTCCGATATGTGATATGTGACGATTAAGTGCAAGTATATGTATGTATACACTCATGAGCAATGTGCTCGGAATGTGATCAAATTTTGGTAAGAAGGTAAACGAGTAAGTTATACCTATGAGAATGATCTTGTGATTATAAGACCATGCTTATGATGTATGAATAAGTGGGAAATGTGATTGATGATCATGTGTGAGGCTTTAAAGCCAAATTAAATTGAGAAATGAAATGTTCAAGTCTTTGTTGTTAATGTATAAGTTAAATTGGCCAATGAATGGCTTGTAAATATTTGATGATGACTAGCTATTGGCATGGCTAACTATGGATATACTTTAGTGTTATATGTGTGTAAATGAGAATTAATACAAAGAAAACATGATAGAGTAAAATTAGCAACAAAACAGTTTGGACAGTAGTAGTGTATCACTTTGAAAATTCACCAAAAATGGTGGAAATTTAATTAGAAGTTTAATAAGATATGTAATTAAAGCTTATTGAGTCTATTTTTGTATAAAAGAAACGGTACAAGCAAAAAAATTCATATTATGAGATATATTTGAATTTTTACAAGACAGGGTCAAAGTGATTTCGTAATCCCCAATTCTAACTTGGGAAATTCATTAAAAATTGTACAAAAATAATCAAGAGATAAAATTTATATCATTGAATTTTTTAATGAGTCTATTTTCAAGAAAAACAAACAAGAACATTATTCGAGTTTTGTACAACGAGAAAATAAATTTTTAGTGAAGAGGGATCAGAACTGTCGGACAGAAAAATAGGGGAGACTTTAAAGAATAAACTATACTGATTGGGTGAACCAAAAATTCTGGAAATTTTATGGTAAGAATATATATGAGTCTAGTTTCAATGAAAATTAGCGAATCTTAATTTGGAGTTCGGTAGCTCTGGATAAAAATAATTTACTAACTATAACGCGAGTAGACAGCTCAAGATGAACATAAATGAATTGTGAGAATTAGTGAAAAACATGTTAATAAGTTGCTTATTATTTGCATACAAAATTACTAAGCATTTTAGCTTAGTCTCCTTCCTTTCTCATATCTTATAGGGTTTTATGCTAGCTCGAGTTAGAGATTGCTGGTGATTCTATCACACTATCAAGCTATCATCGTGGGGTAAAAGTAAATACAGACCTCTTAAGTTTATGGCATGTATAGAGACTTAGTCAATTGTGTATGTGTCATTTGATTTGGCCAAATGTGTTGGTTCATAATGGTAATATGATTCATTTTGTATATGGCCATGAGATGTGGCTCATATTGGTTAATGAGTTGTAATGCCTATTTATATGTGTGTGCTTATACTAAAAGTATCATGTGATGTGGTTGTGTGTTTGGGAAAGATGGATTGAGGATGTGTTGATGATAATCATGGCATGAAAGTTTGATAAGTTTAAGCTAGGCAAAGTATGGTACCTTATGCATGAATAAGATTATATGAATTCTCTATGATCATGACTTGTTTGATGATGTTTTAGTGCTGAATTATGCCATGAAAGATGCCATTGAAGTTGTGTATAAGTATGTGCAAATGAGGGTGCCAAAAGGGTTTGATAAATAGCCATTTTCTGGGCCACACGGGCAGAGACACGGTTGTGCGTCTCGACCGTGTGGAGGACACGACCCCGGGACATGGGTGTGTACACAGGGCGTATGAAGTCCGCATTTATTTTTCGAAATTTAATTCGCCACATGGCCTGAGCGCACGGGCTTGTGACTTGGCCGTGTGACCCTATTTTGTTGATGATGTCATAAATAGAGAGTTACACTGGCTGATGACATGGACGTGTGTGACCACACGGCCTACCCACACGGGCGTGTACCAAACCACACGGGTGTCTGACCCCAAGCCTACGATACATTTTATACATTTTCATTTCGGTTATTGCCTCTAGTCTATTATACCTATTAACTAAATGAACTATTTAACCTACAACTAAGAGTAAGAAACAATCTAGTATCATTCAACATTTACAAGTTTGGCAATTTTATATAGGCATTTGATATGTACAACTACTAACTTATTGCTTAATTACAGTCCAAGCACCATGCAATAACAAAAATAAAAAATGAAAACAAGAAATATTTTTGGATTTTTGAAAAGTTAAAAACAAAAATGGAATTTTTTTTATTTTTGATTTTTTTTTGAAAAATACATAAAAATTAAAATATGCACACAAATAAACATAAAACAAGAAAACATAAACTCACATAAAACTTATGTGCACCCCCCACACTCAAACTACACATTGTCCTCAATGTGTTCAAAAGAAGGATAGGAGGTTACTGAACTACCCTAGAACGAAGCATTAGACTAGCTCAGCGTCCACCTCCTTGTTGGAGCTCTATATATCGTGTATTCTTTCAAGTTACTTGCTACACATAAGACAAACAAACAAAAATAAAGACAAAGACAAACAATAACAAACACAAATTAAAAATGACAAATCCAAAAGTGTTTAATAGTTTACATGCTGCATTAAAAATAAAATAAATAAAATGCAAAATTCATGAAACTAATCCGAGTCATCCTCATGGACCCTCGCTCGATCCTGTGTTTCCTTTTCCCTTACCTTGCACAACTGACTTCTTATAAGGCAGTTTGGATTGGTTGATTGATTCTCTAATGATAGGGCCTCATGTGGATGGTTGCTCAGACGCAAATAAATCCTCGAAGTCGTCATGATATGGTGCCACATCATCATCTTCTATAGCTTCATCATCATTACCTTCTTCCTCTCCGTTCACCTCCTCGCTGGCTTCATCGTTCGTGTCCTCATCATCCAACCTCGTTTTCCATTGAATAGGATCTTTCCCTTGGCTTTCCATGAATGCATCCGTGAAAAGTTGCATTGCATCCAATCTGCGGTTAGTGTATCAGATCTCTCTAAAAAACTTTTCAAGTTGTTTTTCAAGACCTCCAGATGCGGATTTAGTGGATGCTTTCTTCGGACGAGAAGGTGGTATGTCCATCTTATGCTTCCGTTGTTGGTTTCAGAGCTTGAAACTGATGAAGCATCGAATTGCCAAGGATGCTGCGAACCGATCTGTGTGATTGCTCCATTAGGTCTATAATCATCTTCGTCTTACGACATAAATCCGTAATCAGCTAAGGAAAATAGATCCCAACTTTGCATCCTGCCATCCACTTTTTCATTTCTTGATTAATCCAGTGGCCTAAGCAAATACGCTTGCGCTGTAAAATGGAGAAAAGAAGCACAACTCGAAAGACATTAATAGTGTTAGTGTTGAGTAGAGGGCTAACATGTGTGCAAATTAATTGCATCCACATCATAGTTATGGGGAACATAATTTATTGTTTAAAAGAAAGTGGAAATTCAGTGCCCCGTCACGTTTCCATACACTTAGATCCTCAGTTAAAAATTTTAAAACGACATCCATATCTATGTTTGTAAAACGATCAACGTCCATGTTTTGAATATCATCACTTTGATAAAAAGGGATGTCGTAATGTTCGCAAATACGTTCTGGGGCAATGTCTATCCACTTATGCCTTACGTAGAACCGCGAACTGATTCCACTGATGGTGGTGAACCAAGTTTCAGATTTCGTTACAATCCGGGGCGGCTAAGTGAAAACCACGTTCATAAATGAACGATCGACTTTGAATTGATTGAAAAAAATTTTCCACCTCTTTGGACATAAATTTGTCCTCATTATATCCCGATGATAGGACAGATTCAGATTGGGTGCGAGATTGTTTGGGGGCTCTTGGTGGCTTTTTGAAATTTTTTTTGTTTCTTTTAACAAGCAATTTATAGGACATAATATAAACTAGCCTACTAACCAATAATCAAATAAAAACGGTAATAAAAAAATAAAACAAAATGAAATCAACCAAAAATTCAAGAAAATATTAAAAGAAAAGGAAGATTTAACCAAAATGATTTGATGTTGTCAAAGGGGATTGAGGCGATGTTTCATTATCGATCCAATGCAAGGATAAACTCAAACCTGCAAAGAAAAGAAAAGAAAACAACTAACAAAAGATTAACTAAAAAAATTGAAGAGAGAATTGAGAGAGGTTGGAAGAAAAGATGAAACGAAAGGGAGTGTTTTGGGGATTTAGGTTGCAAAATTAGAAATAATGAAAATTGAATGGAAGGGATAGCAAGTATATTTAGTTTAAATAGTAAAAATTTTAAAATTGTTATGGATCAGAATGTTTTAAAACTTTTTTCTTAATTTTCAGATTTTTAAAATTTTAAATTATGTGAATTAATTGCATTGGCGATGTAATTGATGAAACCGAGATGGAGTGAAGTTCCGAAAACCTTGTGCCAAACCCAATATATATTGATGGCATGCTCTTTTGCAAGTTGTTGAAGTCGTACGTTATGGCATCACTAGTGATGGGAAGTGATGTGAAGATGACTCCACAATCACTTTCTTTTAAAGTTTTTCGATCGGAAAGAAGTGTTTTGTCTTGGAATTCCCCGAATTCTAACCATTAACATTGCTGGATTGAGTATTTATTATCCTTTTGATAAATATTAATGTTTAGGTCTTACCATAAGTTATTTATAATTATTATTTTCAATTAAATCTGTCACTTGGGCAAGCTGGGTTGATTTGGATTGGTTCGATTTGGGTTAATTTCAATTTCAGATATTTTCGAGTTAGGTCATTTAAATCTAGTTATTTAACACATAGATTATATCGAATTAGATTATTTTAGATTCATATTATCTGGATTTATTAAGTTTGGCTACTAAAATAGATAAACTTCATTTTCTTAATTTTAAAATACAATAAAATTAAAGTCAATTAAATTATTTAATCGTTTTCAATTTATTATAGAATTAATAATAATCGTAAATAAATTTTGAAATGCAATATAATAAGTTATTACAAATTTTAAACATCATTAAATATTTTTGAAGTCAAACATGATGAAAATCAAAAGTTTGAGATTTTGAAATATATCATTTATTTTTGAGATCTTCAATAATTTTTTAATTTTATTTGCGAATAAAAAATCATATATATTTTCTTAAATTATTGTATTTGTTATGAACATCTTATTAAGTGGATGTCCATCATGATCAAGATAAAGTTTTGATTTACTTTAAATTTTAATAGTTATTAAAATTAGATCCCTATTTCTTTTGTACTTCTTATGCCTATAAATAGAGACTCTAATGAAGCATTGTAATCATTCCTCTTATCAATAAAGTACATTCTCTATTGCTTTCATTTTTTTTTGTTCTTTATTCTCTCCATCTTTTTTATTTTATTTTATAAGACGTTGTCAGCACGATCTTGCTCAAAGTGATAGTTCCTTTTATTGACGATCAAATTTATCCTCCATGATTTCCAATATCTTTGACGGCAAGATGCAAAATTTTTACAGGAAGTTTCTTTTATTTAATGTTTCATATCTGATTATTATTTTTCATTCTTCTTTCATTATATGTTATCATTGTTTTGATTAACTTATTTTACTTTTTATTCTTAAGGATGGTGAAAGATTTGATATCTTTATCTATATGAAATCGAGAAGTAAGATCTACTCTCAAAGTTTGCTTTTTGATATTTGCTTGGGGATGATCTCTTTCTCTTCACTACAAAGGATGTTTATAATCATTACTTCTCATCCGTGGTAACGTAAGTCAATCTAATTAACTTCTTTTGAAATTTGATTTGATTTCTATTAAAAAGTTTAATTTATATAATTCACTATTCATATCTCTATGGATTTATAAGACCCTTCACACATTTAGTTATTGAGATTTTTATGTAGAGATAAATATTTTTTTTTCATTTTTAATAGAATTGATTGGTTTAATTTTGATTTTGAATAAGATAAATGATTATTGTAGAATGTGAGTAAAAATACTTACTTGTTATGAACTTTGGGATATTCACCTTGTCTGTGATAATTTCATATCATTGTAAAATTTGAAATGAAATTATGTATAAGGGGTGGAGGTTAAAAAATGTTTATGTTTAAACCTTTATAGTTGTAAAGTTATTTTTATTTGACACTATAATATTTTGTATTTTGTTGTGTTATGATATATATATAAAAATATTATCTATATAAAAAACATTATCTAACCACAATGATTTATTAGTAATATGAATTTATTATTTGTTATGTTTAATATATGTTTTATTTATACCTATTTATTTTATTTTTATATGAATAAATAAAATTTTAGAAGATCATAATTTTTTTTATCATTCATGTTAAAAAGAATTTCAAAACTATATATTATTTAAAATAAATTAAGCATTCAAAAATGTTATATAATAAAATGATTATATGCTCCTGAAGAGCTAATATTGCATCAAACTGTAAAAAGCTCTTTAAGAGCTAATTTTTTACCTCCTCATGATGCAAAATTTTGTAATATATAATATTATTTTTCAGATCAAGAAGATATATGTTGAATAAAACCTTAATGCGTTTTACATTAAAATCATATATAAAAATAACATAGATACTCATGCATTTGTATTATATATATTCTCTGAAGGAATACATTACACTATATGATTGAAATATCTAATGTGCTCCTGCAATAACAATATAGTTAGAATGACTTTAAAAGTACTTTCGAACAATCTCATACCTTCTAGTGGCTAAGTAAAATAATAAGTTGCTGATGAAAAACTATGAAATTCTTCCAACTAGTTTTGCTTTATTCCCTAAAGTGAATGTAGTAGTACGTAACAATTATGAAAAATGAAAATATAGAGATCATGATTGTTGTTGTAATTAAGGATGTGGTTGGAGACGTACTAATAACCGTTATCAAGGTGGTTATAATAGTAATACTTCTAACCACTAGAAAAAGAATAATAATGAAAAAAAAATATGGTCAAAATATTTGAAGATTTTGGCATATTCCTTGAAGTGAATATTGCAAATAATTGTAAATTATATTTCTTTTATTGAGTTAATAACATTATGGACTTCATATTGATGTAGACATTTCCAGAAGTAAATGTCACAATATTGCTTATATGTGAATACAAAATAAAAAGAATGACGATACAATTATTAATTTTCAAAATTTATATTTACATTAGTAGTACAATTGAAAAACATGATTAAGTAAACCAGAAGTTTACTGATACAAATACATTTACTATTTGGCGTGACCAGTTAAACCATCCTGGATTATATATGATGTGAAAATTAATTGAAAATTCATATAGACATTTATTAAAGAACCAGAATATTCTTTAATTTAAAGAATTCTCATGTGTTGCTTGTTCTCAATGATAATTGATTATTACAAACTCACTGGTTAAAGTTGAAAATTAATGTTTTGTATTTCTGAAATGAATATGGGCCCATTCATCCACCATGTGGATGTTTTTGACATTATATGATTTTGGTAGATGCATCTACAAAATAACCACATGCGCTATCAACTCGCAACCATTCGTTTGTGATATTGCTTGTTTAAATGATTAATTTCAGATTATACAATTAAAACAATTCATCTTTCCTATGTTGGTGAGTTTATGTCCCAAGCTTTCAATAATTATTGTATGTCAATCGGGATAAAAGTTGAACATCTTGTAGTTCATGTTCACACATAAAACGGTATACCTGAATCATTTATCAAATGCATCTAACTAATAGCTAAATCATTACTTATGAGAACAAAACTTCCTATTTCAGGATGAGATTGTATTGATTTACATGTTGTACTCATGAAGCTAATAAATTATAAATACTCCCCATTACAATTGATTTTTGGTCAAGAGCCAAATATTTCCCATCTTACAATTTTTGGATGTGCGGTATATGTTTCAACTACTCCACAACAACGCACAAAGATGGGTTATCATAAGAGATTGGGAATGTATATTTATATGAGTCTCATAATATTTTTGAGCTATTAATTCGATATTTAGTTATGACATGAGTTGTCAGTTTTCTCAACATTAGGGGGAGAGAATAAAAAGCTGGATTAATAAGGTACTTGAAATGAATTATCAATGTCTAAGATACTCGTACAAAGCAATGTGAACTAGAAGTTCAACAGATAATTCATTTTACAAATCAACTGCCAAATTCATTAAATCTCACATACCAGCTGAAAATGCTCCAATACGAATTGATGTCCTAATAGGGCAAATTGTTAGGGCAAAAAGAAGTAATCCATGCCTGAAGCGTGGAAGACCGGTCGGTTCCAAAGATAAAAATCATCGTAAAAGAAAAGGAGCAAACATTCAAGATAGTCATATAGTGGAGGCGGGGGTTCCTGAAGAGACCCATGGCATAACTAATTATAAACTCAAGAAGAGATTTAGGTACCTAAAAGTTAAAATGGAAATGATGAAAATAAAGAGATCTCGATAAGTTATGTCAATACGAGAAAAAGATGGAACAAAAAAATGTAGTTGTCGACAACAATTTTACTTATAATGTTGCTATTGAAATAAAAAAAGAAAATGAGAATCCTGAGCCTAAATCTACTAAGGAATGTAAAAATAGAAAAGATTGGCTAAAACGGAAAGATGCAATTCAAGCAGAATTGAATTCACTTTCTAAACGTGAATTTTTTGGACTTGTAGTCCAAACACCTAAAGGTGTAAAGCCGATAGGATATAAATGAGTATTTGTGCAAAAATGAAGTCGTAAGTTATAAAGCACGACTTGTAGCACAAGGATTTTCGCAAAGGCCCGACATTGATTATGATGAGACATTCTCCTGGGGTGGATGCAATCACGTTTATATATCTTATTAGTCTAGTAGTATGTGAAAAACTTGACATGCATCTAATGGGTGTTGGTCTATTTATATGATACACTTGATAATGAAATTTATATGAAAGTCCCTGAAGGATTTAAAATCCCAAATTGATATAGAGTTTCTAGAGAAAATTGCTCGATCAGATTAAAAAAAAGTTTATATGGATTAAAATAATTTGGATGTATGTGGTACAATCATCTTAGTGAATACTTGTTAAAAGAAGGTTACAAAAACAATTCCAATTTGTCCATGTGTTTTTATAAAAAGGTTTGGATCAGATTTTGTGATAATTTTTGTTTATGTTGATGATCTAAATATTATTGGAACTCCTGAAGAGCTTTAAAATACAATAACTTGTTTAAAGAAAGAATTTGAGATGAAAGATCTTGAAAAAACAAAGTTTTATCTTGGCTTTCAAATTGAGCATTTAAAAGATGAAATTTATGTTCATCAATCAACTTATATGGAAAAGATATTAAAAAAATTTTACATTGATAAAGCACACCCATTAAGTACTCCGATGGTTGTATGATCATTAGATGTGAATAAAGATCAATTTCGTCCTTACGAGAACGATGAAGAGTTTCTTGGTCATGAAGTACCATATCTAAGTGCCATAGGGGCATTTGATGTATCTTGCAAAAACACAAGACTTGATAAAGCTTTCGCTGTAAACTTGTTAACAAGATTTAGGTTTTCTCCAACATGTAGACATTTGAATGAAATTAAACATGTATTTAAATATCTCAGAGGGACCATTGATATGGAGTTATTTTATTCAAATGATTCAAAATCCTTATTAGTCGACTATGTTGATGCTAAATTTATCAGATCCACATAAAGGTTAATCTCAAATAATATATTTATTTACATGTGGGGGTACTACCGTATCATGTTGGTCAGCAAAGCAAATATTATCTGCCACTTCTTCAAATCATGCAGAAATAATTACAATGAATGAGGCAAGTCGAGAGTATGTTTGGCTAAGTTATTGACCCAACATATCCAAAAGATATGTAATTTACGTTTAAAGGAAAATATGTCAACTATCTTATATGAAGATAATGCAACATGTATAGCTCATTTGAAGGGTGGTTACATCAAAAGTGATAGAACGAAACATATTTTGCCAAAATTATTCTTCACCCATGATCTTGAGAAAAAAAGTGATATAAATGTTCAACAAATTCGTTCTAGTGACAATTTAACATATCTTTTTACTAAGGTATTGCCAACTTCAACATTTGAAAGATTACTACACAAGATTAGATTGCATCAACTCAAAGATGTAATATAATGTTGCCATTAGGAGGAGTCTAAAACAAGTTATACTCTTTTCCTTTTAACCAATATTTTGTCCCATTGAATTTTCCTGGTAAAGATTTTTAATGAGGCAGTTTGTAATAGAAGATTATGTACTTTTTTTTCCTTTATTAGGTTTTTATTCCATAGGATATTTCCTAATAAGGTTTTAGCGAGTCACATTATCTACCAATGGACATTCAAGGGGGAGTGTTATGAATATCTTATTAAGTGGATGTCCTTCATGATCAATATAAAGTTTTGATGTACTTTAAATTCTAATAGTTATTAGAATTAGATCTCTACTTCTTTTATACTTATTATACCTATAAATAGAGACTCTAATGAAGCATTGTAATCATCCATTTGATCAATAAAATATATTCTTTATTACTTTCATATTTTCTTTATTCTTTATTCTCTTCATCTCTTTTTATTTTATAACAGTATTTATAATTTACTATCAAAATCAGGGGAACTATAAATTTTTTTTTTCCAACAAAATGTATAATCTTTCTAAATATTTAAAAAACATGATCGACTTTTATTAAATAATATGAATACTTTTATTGATAGCCTTACATTTAAGAAGGTACCCGAAGCCTCTAGATTCCCTGTGTGTGGATATTAGAACCATAGTCTAGAGTTATTTTCAAAATATCTTAGGCCAGAACCATAGTCTAGAGTTATTTTCAAAATATCTTAGCCCAAGTGTAATCATGCATCTTCTCACATTATTATTCTCTATATTTCTCCTTTTTCATTATCATTGTTGTCATAATCCAATTAATGCTTCCGGCATCAATTATTCCTCTCCTGCTACCAATTAAAGCTGTTAGTTGAATCCACTCCAATTTTTTGAAAAAGTTAACTTAGCTCATGTTTACATTAATATTTAATTAATTTTTAAAAATAAAAAATAATTAAAATTGTAAAAGAAATATAAAATACATATATTTTAATATTTTAAAAAATTAATTAAATGCTTATATAATATTTATATGGTGATCCATTTATATGTCATGTTAGTAAAATTAACAAACCTTAACTTTTTAATTCATTTTGATTGATTCAACAAAAAAATTTTGGTTGATTCAACAAAAAAATTTAAATTCAAATTTAAAAGTTAAAAGAGTTGACAAATTAAATAGATGACTAAAATGAGTATTTTTATAAAGTTGGAAGGTAAAAAAATAATAATGATTTAAAAGTTACTTGAGCAATAGCATTGCTTAACTTGAATTGAGCTTTTATAAATTTTGTTTTTTTTTTTGAAAAATACAAGAAACAAAATTAAAGAGGACTAGATCCTCAAAGGAGGATCTTCAAAGAGTCTTAAGCTTGACTTTCTATCATAAATCATTTTGACAAGACTATCAGTCACTGTGCTTTTCTCTCAGGGAATATGCTAAATCTTCCACTGTTTAACCTTTGTCAGAATTTGATGGATTCTTCTGAGTAAAGTTAAGTTCGAGATTCTAAAGGCACCTTCATGAATGGCAATAACGGCCTCGAGACTATCTGTTTGAATTAAGATCCTTTCAAATCTTTTATCTAGGATAAACTTTAGCCCATCCAAGATGCCCCAAAGCTCAGCCTCTATCCCTATACAATTCCCTAAGTATCTATTAAACCCCATGATCCATCTAACATTTTGATCTCGTACTAAGCCTCCTACTGCAGTAACTCCTTCATCCTGTTTCAGTGAACCGTCTGTATTTAAGCACATCCAACTTTCTTCCATGAGTGAACTATCAAAGGACCTATGAACTTTAAGTGTCAAGGTCATAAAAGAGCTTTCATAATTTTAACACAAGTAAGCCTAGGTATAAAATATAAATGGAAATACAATTAAGGTATTTCTAGCCGATTTTTTGGTGAAAGAAAAAAGGGAAGAAAGATCAAATTAGAAAAAAGAAAAAGAAAAGGAAAAAAATGTGTCTTTTTATTTTCGTATTATTGTTATGTAATCATCATAGTTTAACATATTATATACTTAAATGAATTTTGATAAGTTACTCTGTCATCATTTGTGATATTTTCATATTTTGTCTGTGGTGTTTTAGTTTATATATACTTTATCAAAAGTTTATATAAAAATTTAAAAGTTTATTGGTTAAATAAGCCTTTAAAATTAATTTAATAAGCTCTTTAAGTAACATCGGTCATTCCAACGTTGAGTGATTGTTAATAATGTTGACATGATACTTCATGTTAACATGGCCAGTTGCCACATTAGTGAAAAAACAATCGATTTAAAAACCAAACAAAAATAAAAGAAATATTTTTATTTTTTGTTAAAATGAACTTGGACATAAGGTTGTCTAAGTTCATTTGCTTGAAAGTTTAATTTTCAAAAAAAAAAATAAAAAACAAATATTTTTAAAACATTAAGATTCATTTAATAGAAATTTTATAAATTTGTAAAACATTATTAATATTTATAAGACTATTAAATAAATTTAAAAAATAAAAATTAATAAAAACCATTTAAAAAGTTAAGTCCAGAATGAATCTGGATATATTATACTTTTTAGGATGTATAAAAAATATTTTAGAAAATAAATAAATTTTGAATTTTGAATTTTATTCAATGTATATGTATAGTTTTTTTTAATGTATGAATGTATTTAATTTAAAAATGTGAATAAATTATTTTATTACATGTGTAGTCTAATAGGAATATCAATTATTTTCTTAGATGTGTATTCTACAAGGTTTAAATAAATGGATATATTGATACATTTTAAAAAAAATCTTTACATGAACGACTAATCAAATTAAAATTTATTTATATTTATTTATTTTCTAAAATATTTTTTATTTTTATACGTCCTTAAAGGCTCCAATATAATTAAAACATTGATACACATATCAATTTTTTTAAAGAAAATTAAAATTTAATTGTAACACCCCTCACTTGTCTTCGATGCCGGAATCTGGTTACAAGATACTACAGTAATATACAAAATGGGAGCACGTGAAATTAAATCAAGATTCATCAAAACATTCATTAAATCTCAACCATTCAAACAAAACGTACTTTGCATACAAGTTCGACTTGAAATCGAGCTTATGAAAGCTCCAAAATTAATTAAAAATAATAGGGGCTAATTTGAAACTTTGCACTTAAGAGCAATATAAATGTAAAATAGCGGTCACATGGCCGTGTCGCCAGGCCGTGTAACAAACTGAGGTCGTGTAGCCAGGCCATGTGAGAGACTGTGGTCATGTTTAACAAAAACCACCTTGAACATACATAGCACATGGCCGTGTACAGTTGTGTGGCCAAACCGTGTGGCATAAATTATCATTTTAGGAACTATTTCAAGCCTAACTAAATACATGCACAATCCAATTTCAATTATACATTAATGTCTACTCAAAACAGGCAGAATTTTCACAACAAGCATACCAATATGGCATTTTCATAACACATTCATTTAAGATACCAGTGTACCTCAAACGACACCCCAAAAATCAATCCTGTAAGTTAGGCACTAAGCTTACCAAAACATTCTAGTTGACACAAGTATTTCAACCATTACATCACAACTAGTTTATCTAAAAATTCATACTTATAAAATGTCAATTAACCATCATTTAAGTTATTAACATACATACCTCTTTCACTCATCAAAAACACCTACCAATATACATATTCAAATCAATCACATATGATCATACCTTGGTTATTATGAAATCAACATTTCCCTTACCTAATCATGGTAATACTAGCATATTGTTTACTTGACGAATTCACTAACAAACATCATTCATTATACTACATTTAACTACTAGCTTGCTTTGGAGCTAATTCATTTTTAATCACATCCCACACATTTATAATCACCAATAAACCTCAATAAGCACCAGAACATGCCAATATGACTTATTCAAACATAGTTTATACTTACATACTTTCAAACTATTCCACATCAACATATACCATAACTCAAACATTATACAATTGTAAACCAAGTTAAGCACCTATAATAATACCTATGTATATAAATGTAACCATTCAAAATACAAACCACATTCAAGAACCAAAGTATCAACATTCAAGATTGATAAAAAATGAATAACCTATATACATGCCACAAAACTGAGCTTTAAACGATTTAAAGATTATCGAAACAACATGATAGTGTGAGCTTTTCAACAATATGCCTGACACGTTTTACAAGTTACAATCTACAAGGAAAAACAAACAAGAGAGTAAGCATTACAAATGCTTAGTAAGTTCACAGGCATTTAAACAACATCTTACCTCATTTTACGGTTAAACACAACAAGCTATTCAATTGGATAATTTTGCCTAAACTTGGCAATCATAAATCAACAAGGTGAGTTCATTATATAACCAATTCATATAGTAATTCAAGCATATAATATTCTAGTTTACTTATAATCAACATTTAAATGTCATTTGCATAGTCCAATAATATTCAATTCATAGGCCATTTAGTTTATATCAATTATCACCTATAAGTATGAACATTTACTCAATTACGCATTATATGAATCATATGTATATTACTTCAATCAGACAAGCTAACAAACATAACATATCATTATCTCAAAACTAATGCATTGCACATTTATTCAATGTTGCCACATTTCATTACATCACATTACAAAATGAAGCTTACAATCGAATAACTTGTTTCATCATAAATACATAACAGCCCTCCGGCTCGTAAATCCAATTTGCATGATCTTTTACATACTGTTGATATTTATATATCATAAATCATATTGATATTACCAAATCACCATCATAGATCTAATCATATATATTATTTATCAAATATCATATTTATATCCCTATTAACCTGACTCAGACTCGAACAGATACACGGATCCAACCAACACACTAGTTTAACACCTAGTGCTTATTGGACAATGCTGAAGTAAATAGTTTGCGTGTAACACTCCATAATCGGCCTAGACGTTATGGTTGGATTATGAAGGTTACAACGCTTGTGCGAAAAAGAGACAAATCTTTGACCTGATGGAAACCAACTTCAGGGGAAAGGGAATACACTCAAAGTACTCTTTTTGAAAACATAACGAATCTCCAAAATCTTAGCTTATTCATGTTTCTAAAATCAAAACTAAATTAATAAAAACATTTGTATACCAAAACATTTTAGAGAAACCCTCAGTTAAGTTTGCAGCAGAAAACCTTAAAACTTTTAGTCTGCAAAACTGTGATTCCTTTTTAGTTATCTTAAGTTACATGTCATTAAAAGATTAAGGCTGTTACATAATAAATGCTAAAACAATCCTAACAACCTAATCAATATATAAAATGTTCAAAAACAAACAAACCCAAGGAAAAGTCCGTAATATCCAAATTAAACAAATTAAGAGTCCATGGTATATAAAAACAAGCATGTGAAACCCGAGCTCCAGAATCATTGTCCACTCCTAATTTGGAAGGTTACCTAAAACCAACCAACAAAGATGTGATCTTAAAGCCCGGTGTGTGTTTTAGCCCATATTTCAAAAGAACATAAATATATACAAATTTATATATCAGAAAGCCACATAACATATTTCTTTCAAGTAATTAATATCATATCAGAATTCATATGGATCATAACTTATCATATCATAACATATCATGCAGGATCATATTATAACATATCATATAAAATCGAATCATAGTATGGTAAATCATGTCCTACCCCCATCCACTACACACCATCTCCATCCAACCATTCACACCATATAGGACTACAAGAGTCCGTCCATCTAATCACACCAATACGTGGCAGTGTGCCACTCACATATACTTGCAGCTAAGCTACCATACATTTAATTTACGGTCTAGCTGCCATATTTGCAGTAGAAAATACCATATACACTTCCTCTATCATAACATAGCCCACCCCAAATGTATGCGTATCATACTTATAAACATAAAGCGTACATACATATAGCATATATTGCATGGCATGCTTACATACATAGTTCATACTGATCATAACATGGAATATAATTTAATTATAGCTTGTCCTACTTATCCAATCTTTTAAACCTACCCAAATGAACTCATATACTAAAACTTATAGTTTTCCAGCCCTTACGATATCTTCGGACCAAGATTTTGAGTCCCTCAAATGACCCCAAATCGGGCCCAAAAATTGGCCAAAAGGGCTCAAACAGCCCAAAAACCTAGCCTGTGTGGTCTACATGGTTTATAAAGTTTCACAGGGTTGTGAGCTCCACATGGCTCAGCCACACGAGCTGCAAGATATCACAGGGCCATGTGCTCCACATAGCCTGGCACACGGTCTACACATAGTTGTGTTGCACCCATGGTCTACCACACGGTCATGTGGTATTGGGCAGTTTCAGAAACAACCCATGTTTTGTATTTTTATCGAGTTTCAGATGATAAATTGGGTTAGTGTCGCACACCTAATTATTGATTTGATCAATTACACAACAAGAACTCTCCGAAACCTACAAGTTTTCAACACTCGCACTAATTAAACGAAAGAAAATCATCCTAAGTTCACGTCAATTAATCCAAAATTTTAGATCCCAAATAGCAATTCGCTTACCCATCTCTTTGAAATAATATCCAAAATCGAGCCTACTCTGTTGGGGGTATTGGTTCACAACCCTTTCGCCTACACGAACCACAAGAATACTTAACACAACAAATAATGAGAATAAAGGCTCCAAATTCAATCCTATAACAATGGCCAATTCAAAGACTAAAAAGAACAAAAGAAAATATTCAACGAAACTTACCCTGCAAATTAACTATAATCCTCAACAATCTGCAGCACTTCAAAAATTAGCAAGGGAATAGGAAAGAATTTTCAAGAAAGTGCAATAAAAGGAAAAAAGAATAGAGAACAAAGACGAAAAGAAAAAAAAAAGAGAACATGCCGAGATTTGAGACTTGGTGGTTGGAATAAAGAGAAAAATTGGGAATTTGGATAAAACTTAAATTGTATTTGGATAATTAATACTTAACCAACAGATTTTTCAAAAAGACTTCAAATAAAATCCAACTTCTCACAACAGTTGAATCCAAAAAAAAAAAAAATTCAAATGTACGCTACATAGGCTTCGAAACCGAGACCTGGGACTAACCATGTACTTAACCATTGAACCTCTAGGCTCATTGTTGTCACAACCCATCAAATCAATTGATTTAAGCCACAATACTCAAGCTTTACATATAGCTAAAATTAATGATGAAAAATCCAAAACAAGGGAATCGAACTCAATACCTAAAGCAAACTTTCAAGGCACTTAACCAACACACCAAATTGAATTATTTACCAAACATACACATTCAAAAATCAAAAAATTTGGGGTGTTACAACTTTCCCCTCCTAAAAGAAATATTGGCCTCGAAATTTACCTGACTCAAAGAGATCAAGATACTGCTGATGCATCAAATCCTCAAGCTCCTAAGTGGCTTTCTTGGAACCATGATTCTTCAAAAGTACTTTAACCAGATGAATGATCTTCTTTCTGAAAAATTTAACCTCATAATCCAAACCCCATATCGGCTCCTCCTCAAAGGACAAATCTGGCCTCAACTCAATCTCCTCTAAATGAATCACATGCGATAGATCAAATCAATAATGTCTCAAGATAGACAATGGAAAATGTCATGGATACTGTAACAGCCCGATTTAGGGCCTATTCAGAATAGTGGTTGCGAGACCACAAATTCGAAGTAAAAATATGTGTTATGATTTCTATGAGGCTTATTATGTGTTTGCATGAGTGTGAAAATTTTATGAGGTAATTTTATTAATTAGTGATCAATTTGTTCTTTAGGACTAAATTGCAAAGATTAGAAAATATGAGATTCTAAAAGATTTAAGTATGAAATAGCATCATAAAAATTATTAGAAGGCTAGCTATATTTTGAGCTAGGGTTTATGTTTAAAAATTTACCCATGTATGACATGCATGTATTTTGATGATTTATGGAAGAATATGAAAGTTTGAGGCATGATAAACATCTTTTTTAAAATGATTTGCATGAGAAATTCATGAAAATGACTAAATTATAAAAGTTATGAATATGGTCATACATGAGTGAAATAGTGGAAATTCGGGGCTGTTGTAGTTAAGAAAATGATTCGGCTAGGCTTAAAATACAAGAAAGTTGAATAAAAATCATTTTACGAGCCTAAGGGAAAAAGTGTAATTATGTAAAATTTTAAGGGAAAAATTGTAAATTTACCGAAGTATGATTTATGGGTTAATTTAGTCAATGTGAGTATTAAACAAGTGAAATTGTTATTATAGATCAAGAAACACGAAGCCCGGATCGAAACCGAGGCAAGAACAAAGTTGTGGACTAAATCGAACTATACGTATTTTGAGTACCGAGGTAAGTTTGTGTGAAAATAAAGCTACATAATGTTTTTATATTTTTAATTGCTTGACATTATGACAAATGAATGTTATTTTTATGAAAATCGGTTAATGATGCCTCGATGAGAATATGATAAAAATAAGTTAAGTTGAAGTCCCGGTTGAATATTCAGAATAACAAGGATACCTATGTCACAACATGAGATAAGGAAGGCCTCGTATAAGACCATGTCCGGGATATGGCCTCGGCACCAAAGGAAGATCTCGTGTAAGACCATGTCCGGGACATGTCATCGACATCTATATACGATCTCGTATAATACCATATCTGGGTTATGCCTTCGACATCGAGACAAGAGATTCCGTGTAAGACCATATATGGGATATGACATCGGCATCAAGAGGTGATCCTATGTAAGACCATATCTAGGATATGGCATTGGCATCGTGATACATATATGATGAGATTGAGTATCCTCTGATATTCCGATTAGTTCAACGATCAAAGAGCTAAGTTATGTAAAGATGATAAAGAGTGAAGTTATGCAAAGAAGATTAAATAGTTAAGTCTATGATTAAAGAGTATAAAAGTGTTGAAGTTATGTGATGAAGTGATACAAGTACCCATGAGTAACTTACAAGAAATGCATGCAATATGTGTTATATAATTTGGTAATAGTATACATGAGTAAGTTATGTTGATGTGTTTGAGAATTTATATATCATTCAATGAGATGAATGGATGCTATTATAAGTCTTAATGTTGCTATTTATTTCATGCAAACTTACTAAGCTATATGCTTACCCCTCTCTTTTCCCTTTTCCTTGTAGTATCGCCAAGCTAGCTAGGGGATCGCGGAACGTCGGAGCTTAGATCACACTATCAATCATTCTTTTGGTATAGTAAAATTAATTTATTTTGAGTATGGCATGTATAGCAACTTGGTCATCTTGTGTTATGTCATATTTGAAAGCCTAATGTTGGCTATTAATGTCACTCACTCATTTTGTGAATGACCATTGGGGATTGGCCAATATTTGTCAAGTTTCATATATTGAATGATGATGAGTTTTATGAAGTGAAAGTTCATGCAATTGATGGAGTAAAATGTGAAGTGTATCAATGATGATTTAGTGATTTTTCATAGTGTATTATTGCCATGTTATGTGTTGTTTGTGGTGGTATAAGTGTGTTTATGTTTCAGGGTGGCAATTGCTTGGTAAATAGCCGTCTAATTGTCCACACGGGTAGACACACGGGCGTGTGTCTAGGCAGTGTGTAACACACGGTCAGCCCCATGGGTGTGTTGATAGGTCGTGCATCCCCTGCATCAAATTTTCGAGATTTCGAATCGTCACACGGGCTAGCACACAGGCATGTGACTAGGCCGTGTGCCCTTAGGAGGTTGCTGACGTCATAAATGGAATGGTAATGTTTTCACACACGGGCGAGGACATGGGCGTGTCTAGGCCGTGTGAAGGACAACGATCGTGTATCCGGGCGTGTGAAAACCCCTATAGGTTCGAAATGAAAAATAAAATCCACACGGGATAGGAATATGGGCGTGTGTGACCACATGGCCCGCCCACACGGACATTTTCTATTTCACACGGGCGTGTGGCCCAGTTTTAGGCAAAAAAAAATTTCTAAGTGCGTAAAAGTTTCCGGTTGAATCCTGAACCCTTTCGCATGTATGTTTAGGGCCTCGTAGGCCCATAATAGAGATGTTATGTATATGAATAAAGAAGTTTTAAGGTAGAAAGAAATTTTATGGCCTAATATTATATGTTTGAACAAGCTAAGTTTAGTAATGCCTCGTACCTGGTTCCGACATTGAATACGGGTAAGGGGTGTTGCATTTAGTGGTATCAGAGCCAGGTTTAGTCGATTCTCGGGCTAACATAGCGTAAGCATGAGTCTAGCTATACATTCCATACGTACGAGTATTTACATAATGATAGTGTGACGACTCCTGACGATTTAAATTGTGTTTTCATATAGTAAATGGATCTTGATAGAGCTGTGGTGGGTGATGTAGAAAGTAACACGCCGGCTCTCGCGAAGGGATAGTGTTGAATGAAAATGAGAATAGACAAACGGCTGTGAGTCAGAGAGGAGGAGAAGAGGCTAGGGAAGCCTTTCTCCACATGATGAATGCATGGTATACGGAGTTCGTTCGCACGAACCCGAATACACAACCCCCTCCACCCCCACTTATTCCTCAGCCTACCCCTGTAGCTCCCCAAGTGGTAGAAATGGTAAGAAAAGAAAAGCCTCCTGTTGATAAATCCAGAAACAAGGAGTCGAGGAATTTCGAGCTAGTAAAGATGATGATCTGAAAAGAGCAGAATTTTGGCTTGAAAATACCATCAGGGTATTTGATGAACTATCTTGCACACCTGAAGAGTGTATGAAATGTGTGGTGTCTCTCTTGAGAGATTTCGCTTACCAGTGGTGGAACACCCTTGTGTCGGTTGTACCAAGGGAAAGGATTACTTTGGAGTTTTTACAAGAAGAATTTCGAAAGAAGTACGTTAGCCAAAGATTTATTGATCAGAAGAGAAAATAATTCCTTAAGCTAAAACAAGGTAGAATGACAGTAACTGAGTATGAGCGTGAGTTCGTAAGGCTCAGCAAATCCGCTCGAGAGTGTGTATCCACTGAAGCCATCATGTGCAAAAGGTTTGAAGATGGATTGAATGAAGATATCCGGCTGTTTGTTGGTATTCTAGAATTGAAGGAATTTGTTGTGCTAGTGGACAGGGCTTCCAAAGCTGAGGAGTTAGTTAAAGAGAAAAGAAAAGCTGAAATGGAGTCCCGTGACTCAAGAAAGAGACAACTGAACAAGTCATTCCAATCTTCATTTAATAAGTCAAGAGATTTCACAACTCAATCAACTACTTCAGTTGGGTTTTCAAATCGAGGTAAGGGTAAACAATACTCGGGGTCTAAAGCTTAGACCACTTCAATTGCTAGTGTTGGGAACACACGACCAAATAGACCAGAATGTCCATAGTGTGGTAGACGTCACCCCGGTGAGTGCCGATAACATGAGAGAGCCTATTTTAAGTGTGGTTCCCAAGATCATTTTATTAGAGAATGCCCTGGGATGGTTGAAAAAGAGAAAATTCAGAGTGCAAGATCGGGAAGCACTATTAGAGGGAGATAGCAGAGAAACTCGGGAAGTGGAACAAGTAGTAAGAACTCACCCAGAGAGCAGACTGCAAGATCCGAGGGTAGAGCGCCTGTGAGGACTTATGCTATTCACGCTCGCGAAGAGGCTTCATCCCCTGATTTCATTACGGGTACATTTTCTCTTTATGATACTAATGTTGTTGCTTTAATTGATTCGGGATCTACCCACTCATATATTTGTATGAAATTAGCATCTAGTATGGGCATGACTGTAGAGTCCACATAATTCATGATAAAAATGTCCAATCCCTTAGGCAAATGTGTAATAGATGATAAGGTATGCAAAGATTGCCCATTGATGATTAGAGGTCGTTATTTTAAGACGAATCTCATGCTATTGCCATTTGATGAATTTGATATAATTCTTGGTGTAGACTGGTTAACCACTCATGATGTGATAGTAAATTGTAGAAAGAAATAAGTTGAATTGAGATGTGAAAATGGGGACACTCTTCGTGTTGAATCAGATGAACAGGACAGGTTGCCTGTAGTGATCTCTCATATGTCTGCCCAGAAATATGCAAGAAAAGGGTATGAAGCCTATCTTGCCTTTGTGATGAATGTCAAAGAGACTGAGTTAAGAATTGAATCAATGCCGATAGTATGTGAGTATCCAGATGTATTCCCAGAAGAGTTGCCAGGGTTGCCTCTGGTTAGAGAGGTTGAATTTGGCATTGAGTTAGCTCCTGGTACTGCGCCCATTTCAATTGCTCCGTATAGGATGACTCCAACTAAGTTGAAAGAATTGAAGGCACAGTTACAAGAGTTGACCGAAAAAGGTTTTGCGCGACTGAGTTATTCGCCGTGAGGTGCTCCAGTATTATTTGTGAAAAAGAAAGATGGTTGTAACAGCCCGATTTTGGGCCTAGTCGGAACAGTGGTTTTGAGACCACAAATCCGATGTAAGAAAATTTATTTTTATTATATTTTTATGGTCTACAATTTAACGAAACGATTTCATGAAAATTTGGTTCGAAAATTTTGACGTTTGGGCACTCAATTTAGTCAAAAAGGACTAAATTGTAAAAAGGGCAAAACATGAGTTCTAGAAGTTAGAGGTGTCAAATTGCTATGAAATTTTAAAGTAGAGGTTCTTAAATGGTAATTAGCCCATTGATTAAATTTTTTTGACAAAAATGGATATGGTATATGTTAGATAAGATTTTTTTTGTAAGGGCATTTTGGTCCTTTTGTAAATTAAATGAATTAAAAACAAAATTAAAATGCCAAATTTGTCCATCTTCTTCATATGGATGAAATTTACCAGGAGAAGACATGGCTATGGTTTTCTCAACTTTCCAAGCTCATGGTAAGTCCGTTCTAGCCTAGTTTTTCAAGTTATTTACGATTTTGGAGTCCAGGTTATGCTACCAATAATTCATGCTAGGGTTCATCTTTGGAAAATTACCCGTAGGTGAAAAATGTGTATTCTGATATTTTATGGTAGAATATGAAGCTTGAAATTATGTTAAAGAACTTTTGCTAAGCGATTTTAAGTGAAAATGAGTAAAACGACATAATCGGTAAAAATAACTAATGTTCATAAGTTTATGTTAGAGTAAGAATTTGATGTTGCCATAGAAGGGAAAAATGATCAGCATGTCATAAAACATAAGAAAAAGGAATAAATTTTAATTTACGAGCCTAGGGGTAAAAGTGTAATTTTTGAAAAGTTAGGGGGCAAAGTTATAAATTTGCCATAATTTGATATGTGAATTGAATTGATTAGTGTGTTGATAAAATGTGTTAAATGGGTGTTATTTGACATGTTAGATCAAGAAATTATGAAATTTGGACTAAGATCGGGGAAGAACAAAGTTGTTGGCTAAGTCGGGAAAATTAGCCTTTTCGGCATTCGAGGTAAGTTGGTGTGTTAATAATAATGCAATAATGTTGTGATTTATATTTGAAAGCTAAATTAGTGAATTAATTGAATTATTTTGAATTAAATGTTTAATGTGCCAAGTTTATAAATTGATTTAAAATATGTCTATGGTACATGGAAGTGCATTGAAATATTGTACTTAAATGTGACTTCTATGATTGTGAATGTTATGAGTAATTGTGAATTAGTGTTATCATGAGACAAGTGATTAAGTGAATATTGACTAAGTGTTAACAAGTGTGAAAAAGTCCCGATTGAACCTTAGGAAACGATTAAGATACAAGTGACATGTCACTAGAAAATTCAGTTTTTTCAGTGTGAAAGTGTTCCCCGGGAGATGGTTCATTGTGTTATATCAGTGGCTGGGTGATCTTGCATGTGTTATAGACACCTGACAGCTTGTGTTAGCAGCACTGTATATTAACCTTGAATTGACAGCTTGTGTGAGCAGGCTCGAGGGTAACCCCAGTGTTACAGTGATAGCCTCGGCTACAATATAGTGGTAGCTTCGGCTACATTACAGTGATAGCTTCGGCTATATTACAGTGTGGCACTCTGTGCCTTATTCCGCGTATCCTTTAGTATTCCGTATGGTTCAACGGGTATTGAATTGATATAATGAAAAGTGATTGAATGTGAAAAGGATTTAATCATGTGGTAATAATGTGAAAGTGAATATTGTGTTTGATATATTTATATGAGTAAGTGTGAATATGAAATTTTTTGTATAAGTGAAGTGCAGGTATGAAACTAATTAGAGAATCGTATGAATAAGTAGTACATGTATGTGTACAAATTGTTATTGTATGATTTATATGTTGAATAAAATGCTTAGATTATGATGCATTAATAGTAAGGATGCAAATGAGTGAGATGTGTATATGATCAAGTGATAGTTATATGCCAAGTTATATGTTGTTTTAGTGCATATGTGTAAAAAAAAATGAAAGTGAATACATGGAAATCATGAAAAAGTGAAATTTGTATTAAAATAGTACTGGACAACTGCAAATAAGTACTTTTGAAAAATCACCGAAAATAGTGGAGATTAAAATAGAAAGTTAAGGAGATATGAATTGAAAGCTCATTGAGTCTATTTTCATATAAAAGAAATAGAGTAAGCAAAAGAAGTGGAAATTATGAGATATTTAAATTTTAGTGAGACTGGTTCTGAATGACTTCGTGATCCCTTGTTCTGTCTTGGATAAATTATTACAAATTGTACAAAAATAATCATGGAGCATAGTTTATATGTTTCGAATCCTTAATGAGTCTATTTTTGATTGGAATAAACGAGAACATTATTTGAATTCTGTACAATGAGATAACTGAGTTTTTGTAAAGATAGGTCAGAACCATTAAACAGTGAAATAAGGGACACTTTAAGAATAATCTGGTATTGATTGACCAGACCAAAAAAAATTCTGGAAATTTTATGGTAAGAAGGTACATGGGTCTAATTTCAGGGAAAATTCACGGAACTTAATTTCGAGTTCTGTAGCTTATGGAATAGTTAAATTAGTGACAGTGACTCAGAAAAACAACTTAAGTTGAACTTAAGAAAAAGGTGAAACTATGTGAATATTGATTCTATTTTCTTGAGCATATTTATTGAGAAATGGGTTAATATTGTTAATTAAATTGCTTATTATTATTAATATGCCAACTTACTAAGCTATAAAGCTTACACCATCTTCCCATTTCTCTTAGTGTTGTCAGGTTGGCTCGGGGTTGGAGATCGTTGGAGGTATCATCAGACTATCAATTTGTCAAGTTGGGATCACGACAATTCCTAATTATTTTCAAGCGAGTGGCATGTATAGAGATTTAATTATTGGTTGTATGTATTATTATGAATTACCCAAATGTTTAGGCTTATATCGCTTCGTTGAATAGAGCGATGAGATGTGGCTCATAATGCCTATAGGTAAGTAAACCTATTTTATGCATGCATGGAGAAGTGTATAAGATTGCTGTAATGCCCCGTACCCTGATCTGGCGATGGATAGCGGTAAAGGGGTGTTACAATGGTTCCATGAGATTATGCATAGATTATTGACAGCTTAATAAGGTAACAGTAAAGAACAAGTACCCATTGCCAAGGATCGACGATTTGTTTGATCAATTGAAGGGAGCCACTGTGTTTTCCAAGATAGGTTTGAGGTCGGGATATTATTAGTTAAGAGTCAAAGACTCAGATGTGCCAAAAATTGCATTTTAGACAAGGTATGGGCACTATGAATTTCTAGTCATGCCTTTCGGTTTAAAAAATGCCCTTGCTGTGTTTATGGATTTAATGAACCGCATCTTTTGGCCATACTTGGATAAATTTGTCGTGGTTTTTATTAATGATATACTGATTTATTCTGGTGATGAGGACAAGCACGCAGAGCACTTGAGGACGGTTTTATAGATTTTACGAGATAATCAGTTTATGCCAAGTTTAGTAAAAGTGAGTTTTGGCTCAAAGAAGTTGGATTTTTGGGGCACATTGTCTCGGGAGATGGAATCTGAGTTGACCCAAGCAAGATTTCAACTATTGTTGATTGGAAACTGCCGAGAAATGTATCAGAGGTTAGAAGTTTTCTGGGCCTAGCTGGCTATTACCAACAGTTTGTTAAGGGATTTTCCATGATAGCGACTCCAATAACGAGGTTGTTACAAAAAGATGTGAAGTTTGAATAGATAGAAAAGTGCCAACAGAGTTTCGAAAAGCCAAAGGCATTGTTGACTGAGGCTCCAGTTCTAGTGCAACCTGAATCGGGAAAAAAATTTGTGATTTATAGTGATGCATCCTTCAATGGATTGGGCTATGTGCTTATGCAAGAGGGCAAGGTGACAGCGTAGGCTTCTAGATAGTTAAAGCCACACGAGAAGAATTACCTGACACATGATTTAGAGTTGGCTGCCATTGTGTTTGCATTGAAGATATGGAGGCACCATTAGTGTGGTGAAAGATGTCGGATATTCACTGATCATAAAAGCCTAAAGTACTTGATGACTCAAAAGGAATTGAACTTAAGGCAACGAAGATGGCTAGAGTTGATAAAGGATTATGAGTTAGTAATTAACTACCACCTGGGAAAGGCGAATGTAGTCACCGATGCTTTGAGTAAAAAATCCCTATTTCCATTGAGGGCTATGAATTCACAGGTTACTTTGTCAGACGATGGTTCTATTCTAGCTAAGTTGAGGGCTAGACCAATGTCCCTTCAAGAGATTTATGAGGCTCAGAAAGATGATAGTGACTTACAAGCCAAAGGAATTCAGTGCGAGTCGGGTGTTGAGTTCGACTTTCAGATTAATTTTGATGGATGTTTGATGTTCAGTGGCAGAGTCTGTGTACTGAGAAATGATGAGCTTATTCGGAATATTTTACAAGAGGCTTATAGCGGATGTCTATCTGTACAGCCGGGCAACACAAAAATGTATAATGAGTTGAAGAAATGGTATTGGTGGCCGATTATGAAGAAATATATTTCTGAGTTTGTATCAAGATGGTTGATTTATCAAAAGTGAAAACTAAACACCAAGTACCTTCGGGTTTGCTTGAACCTATTATGGTTCCCGAGTGGAAATGGGACCGTGTTACTATGGACTTTGTAACGGGTTTGCCATTGACACCAAGCAAGAAAGATGCCGTATGGGTGGTGGTAGATAGACTTACGAAATCAACCCATTTCATACCTGTACGCGTTGATTATTCACTTGATATATTGGCAGACTTGTATATTTTAGAGATTGTAAGGCTATATGAGTGCCTTTGTCGATTATATCGGATAGAGATCCGAGGTTCACATCCCGATTTTGGAAAAAAGTTGCAAGAAGCTTTGGGCACAAAGCTGAGTTTTAGTACGACTTTTCACCCACAAACGAACGGACAGTCGGAGAGATTAATGCAAATACTTGAGGATATGCTTCGATGTTGTGTTCTTGAGTTTCAACGTAGCTGAGAAAGGTATTTACCTTTGGTAGAGTTTGCCTACAATAATAGTTTTTAGTCGAGTTTAAAACTGGCGCCTTACGATGCTTTATACGGGCGAAAGTGCCGAACACCTTTGTATTGGACTGAACTCAAGGAAAGTCAGATTCAAGGGGTCGATCTGGTTAGAGAAACCGAAGAGAAGGTAAAAATAATCAGTGATTGTTTAAAAGCTGCTTCCGATAGAAAAAAATCCCACTCAGACCTGAAACAGAAAGAGATCGATTTTCAAGTTGGTGATAAGGTATTTTTAGAAGTTTCACCATGGAAGAAAGTTCTCAGATTTGGCCGGAAAGGCAAATTAAGTCCGTGATTTATCGGACCTTATGAGATTACCGAGAGGATAGGTCCGATAGCTTATCGTTTGGCTTTGCTGACTGAATTGGAAAAGATTCATGACGTGTTTCACGTGTCTATGTTGCGACGTTACCGATCAGATCATTCGCATGTGATTACACCGATAGAGGTTGAAATTCAACCCGACATGACTTATGGCGAAGAACCAGTTAAGATTTTGGCACGAGAAGTCAAACAATTAAGAAAAAAAAGTATAGCTCTTGTGAAAGTATTGTGGCAAAGACATGGGGTAGAAGAGGCTACATGGGAGCCCGAGGAGGCTATGAGAAACAGGTATCCAAACCTTTTTACCGGTAAGATTTTCGGGGACGAAAGTCCCTAAGGGGGAGAATTATAACAGCCCGGTTTAGGGCCTCGTCAGAATAGTGGTTGCGAGACCACAAATTCAAAGTAGAAATATGTGTTTTATGATTTCTATGAGGCTTATTATGTGTTTGCATGAGTGTGAAAATTTTATGAGGAAATTTTATTAATTAGTGATAGGACTAAATTGCAAAGATTAGAAAATATGATATTCTAGAAGATTTAAGTATGAAATAGCACCATAAAAATTATTAGAAGTCTTTATTTAGCAATTAGACCATTATATGTTAAGATGGACAAAAATAGCCATGGGAAGGAAAAATCTCAAGAAAGGGACCTTAAGGGCATTTTTGTCATTTTGTTAATAAAAGAATTAAAAAGGGAAAAAGAAGTCAAAAATTGGGTTTATCTTCTTCCCCTAAGTGCCGAAATTCGCAAGGAGCCATAGCTAGGGTTTCTTCAACTTTCAAGCTTGATTGTAAGTACCTCCTAGCCCCGTTTTTAATGTTCTTCGTATTTTTGAGATCCTCGTAGCTCGATTTAGCTATTTCTAGCTATATTTTGAGCTAGGGTTTATGTTTAAAAATTTACCCATGTATGACATGCATGTATTTTGATGATTTATGGAAGAATATGAAAGTTTGAGGCATGATAAACATCTTTTTCAAAATGATTTGCATGAGAAATTCATGAAAATGACTAAATTATAGAAGTTATGAATATGGTCATACATGAGTGAAATAGTGGAAATTCGGGGCTGTTGTAGTTAAGAAAATGATTCGGCTAGGCTTAAAATACAAGAAAGTTGAATAAAAATCATTTTACGAGCCTAGAGGAAAAAGTGTAATTATGTAAAAGTTTAAGGGCAAAATTGTAAATTTACCGAAGTATGATTTATGGGTTAATTTAGTCAATGTGAGTATTAAACAAGTGAAATTGTTATTATAGATCAAGAAACACGAAGCCCGAATCGAAACCGAGGCAAGAACAAAGTTGTGGACTAAATCGAACAACTATATGTATTTTGAGTACCGAGGTAAGTTTGTGTGAAAATAAAGCTACATAATGTTTTTATATTTTTAATTGCTTGACATTATGACAAATGAATGTTATTTTTATGAAAATTGATTAATGATGCCTTGATGAGAATATGATGAAAATATGTTAAGTTGAAGTCCCGGTTGAATATTCGGAATTATAAGGATACCTATGTCACAACATGAGATAAGGAAGGTCCTGTATAAGACCATGTTCGGGATATGGCCTCGGCACCAAAGGAAGATCTCGCGTAAGACCATGTCTGGGACATGGCATCGACATCTATAAACGATCTCGTATAAGATCATATCAGGGATATGGCTTCGACATCGAGACAAGAGATTTCGTGTAAGACCATATTTGGGATATGGCATTGGCATCAAGAGGTGATCCCATGTAAGACCATATCTGGGATATGTCATTGCATCGTGATACATGTATGATGAGATTGAGTATCCTCCAATATTTCGATTAGTTCAACGGGCAAAGAGCTAAGTTATATAAAGATGACAAAGAGTAAAGTTATGCAAAGAAGATTAAAGAATTAAGTCTATGATTAAAGAGTATAAAAGTGCTAAAGTTATGTGATGAAGTGATACAGGTACCCATGAGTAACTTACGAGAAATGCATGCAATATGTGCTATGTAATTTGGTAAGAGTATACCTGAGTAAGTTATGTTGATGTGTTTGAGAATTTGTATATCATTCGATGAGATGAATGGATGCTATTATAAGTCTTAATGTTGCTATTTATTTCATGCAAACTTACTAAGCTATATGCTTACCCCTCTCTTTTCATTTTTCCTTGTAGTATTGCCAAGCTAGCTAGGGGATCGCAGAATGTCGGAGCTCAGCTCACACTATCTATCATTCTTTTGGTATAGCAAAGTTGATTTATTTTGGGTATGGCATGTATAGGAACTTGATCATCTTGTGTTATGTCATATTTGAAAGCCTAAGTGTTGGCTTTAATGTCACTCACTCATTTTGTAAATGGCCATTGGGGATTGGCCAATATTTGTCAAGTTTCATCTACTAAATGATGATGAGTTTTATGAAGTGAAAGTTCATGCAATTGATGGAGTAAAATGTGAAGTGTATGAATAATGATTTAGTGATTTTTCATAGTGTATTATTGCCATGTTATGTGTTGTTTGTGGTGGTATAAGTGTGTTTATGTTTCAAGGTGGCAATTGGCTTGGTAAATAACCTTCTAATTGTCCACACGGGTAGACACACGGGCGTGTGTCTAGGCCGTGTGTGACACACGGTCAGCCCTATGGGTGTGTTCATAGGCCTTGTGTCCCCTGTATCAAATTTGCGAGAATTGGAATCGTCATATGGGCCAACACACGGGCGTGTGACTAGGCCGTGTGCCCTTAAAAGTTTGCTGACGTCATAAATAGAATGCTAAGGTTTTCACACACGGGCGAGGACACATACGTGTCTAGGCCGTGTGAAGGACACGGGCCACAGACACAAGCGTGTGTCCGGCCGTGTGAAAACCCCTGTAGGTTCGAAATGAATAATAAAATCCACACGAGCTAGGAATATGAGTGTGTGTGACCACACGGCCTGCCCACTCGGGCGTGTTCCATTTAACACGAGCGTGTGGCCCAGTTTTAGGCAAAAAAAATTCTAAGTGCACAAAAGTTTTCGGTTTAATCCCGAACCCTTCCGTATGTATGTTTAGGGCCTCATAGGCCCATAATAGAGATGTTATGTATATGAATGAAGAAGTTTTAAGTCGAAAAGAAATTTTATGGCCCAACATTGTATGTTTGAACAAGCTAAGTTTAGTAATACCTCGTGCCCGGTTCCGAGGTTGAATACGAGTAAGGGGTGTTATAGATACGGTCCAACTCCAGAGGCAACTCAAGATGATAAGCAACGAGCCCAACACACCTCAAAACCTGATACGACCTAATGAAATGAGGGCTTAATTTAGCCTTACAACCATACCTGAGAACTTTTTCTTAAGGAGACACCTTAAGGAAGACATGATCCCTTACCTCAAACTCAATCTCTCGTCTCTTAAGGTCTGCATAAGGTTTCTGCCTATATGAATTGGCCTTAAGTCAATCTAGAATCAAACAAACTTTGTCCTTAGTCTCAGCCACTAACTTAAGACCCAAAACTTTCCTCTCTCCCAACTCAGTCCAACAAAGTGGTGTGCGACTTTTACTACCATATAAAGCCTCATAAGGCGCCATCTGAATGCTAGACTAAAAGCTATTATTATAAGAAAATTCAGCCAATGGTAAAAACTCCTCCCAACTCCCTCCAAAATCAATCACATAGCTCTGAAGCATTTCCTCCAAAATCTGAATCACTCTTTCTGATTGACCCTCAGTCTGAGGATGAAATAGCATACTAAATTCAACTCGGGTACCCAAAGCCTTTTGTAACATTTGACAAAAACGAGAAGTAAAACGAGGATTCTAATTTGAAATAATAGACACAGGAACCCCATGGAGTCTGTCAATCTCAGAAACATATAGCTTCACCAACTTCTGCAATGAGTAGCTAGTCCTAACTGGAATGAAGTGAGTAGACTTAGTTAATTGATCCAAAATAACCCAAACTGAATCCTTCTTAGTGGGTGTCAAGGGCAACCCACTAACGAAATCCATAGTTACCCATTCCTATTTCCATAGTGGAATCTTAACGGGTTGAATCAATCCAGAAGGAAGTTGGTGCTCAGCCTTAACTTGCTGACACGCCAAGAAATGGGACACAAAATCGGTTACCTCATGTTTTAACCCAGGCCACCAATACAAATCACAGACATCATGGTACATCTTATTACCTCAGGGATGCATAGCATAAGAGCTACTATGGCTCTTACTGCAGAATAGATAGTCTCAAATTCATATCCTTAGGCACATAGATATGACCCCGGAAACATAAAATCCCATCATAAAATCTGAAGTCTTACCCTTATCCATCTGTTGAACCCGACTAATCAGAGACTCATCCAAAAGCGGCTTACTCTTAATCCCATCCAACCAAGATGACTTAGCTTGCAACTCAACCAGAATTCCACCATCATCAAACAAACTTAGGCAAGCAAACATCGCCATCAAATTAGACATAGATCTCTGACTAAGAGTATCGACCACCACATTGGCCTTACCAGAATGATACTCAATCGAATAATCCTTAAGCAACTCGATCCAGCGACGCTGCCTAAGATTCATCTCTTTTTGAGTGAGGAGGTACTTCAGTCTTTGATGGTCAGTGTAGATGATACATCTCTCACCATACAAGTAATGCCTCCAAATCTTAAGTGCAAAAACAATCGTAGCAAGCTCGAGGTCATGAGTCGGATAATTACCCTTGTACTGCTTAAGTTGTCTAGACGTATAGGCAACAACTTTACCTTCCTACATTAAAACACAACCCAAACCTGTGTGCAAAGCATCACAATAAACCACGAACTCTTTCCCAGGCTTAGGCTGAACTAAGACAAGTGCTTGAGTCAGAACTAACTTGAGCTTCTCAAAGCTTGATTGCTGTTCAACAACCCAAACAAATGAAGTATGCTTGTGTAGCAGTTTAGTCAAAAGTGCTGCTAACAAAGAAAACCCTTCAATGAACCTTCGATAGTATCTCGCCAAACCAAGAAAACTCCGTAGTTGAGTCAAATTTCAAGGCTGCTTTTAGTCCAGAATAGCCTCTATCTTCTTAGGATCCACTTGGATACCCTCGGTAGAAACCACATGCCCCAAAACATAACCTCACCCAACCAGAACTCACATTTACTTAACTTAGCATACAGTTCCTTTTCACGAAGAATCTAAAGAGATGTTCGAAGATGCTTATCATGCTCATCCTCAGTCTTCAAATATACCAGAATGTCTATAATAGACACTATGACAAACTGATTAAGATAAGACTGAAAAACCTAGTTCATGAGATCCATCAATGCTGCCAGAGAGTTAGTTAGCCTGAAGGGCATAATAATGAACTCGTAATGTCTATAACGAGTCATGAAGGCAGTCCTATGCACATCAACTTCCTTAACCTTCAACCAATGATATCTAGAATGAAGATCAATTTTCGAAAACACAGAAGCCCCAAAGAACTTATCAAATAAATCATCAATCCTTGGAAGTGGGTACTTATTCTTTATCGTCAATTTGTTCAAATGATTATAATACACACACATCCTCATCGATCCATCATTTTTCTTTACGAAAAGAACTGGTGCTCCTCACAGGGATACACTAGGCCGAATAAACCATCTGTCCAAAAGTTCTTGAAGCTACAACTTAAGTTCTTTCAACTTCATTGGTGCCATTAGATAAGGGGAAATAGACATCAGAGCTATACTTGGCAGTAACTAAATCTCGAATTCAACCTCTCTATCCTGAGGTAATCCTGACAACTTCTCATGAAAAACGTTAAGAAAATTCCTAACAGTGCGAATCCCTTCCACAATTGAACCCACACTGCTTGTATCATGCACATAAGCTAAATACACATCACAACCCTTACGAATTACCTTTTCAGCTACTAAAATGTTAAGAAAATCCTTAACAGTGGTAATCTCGACACTCGCCAACCATCACAACCTTTATACCATCACCAACCTTAAAGGTCACTTTTTTAGTCTCACAGTCCAACCCTACACGATGCTCAACCAACCAATCCATACCCAAAATCAAGTCGAAGTACCCAAATGACAACTCCATCAAATTAGTAGGGAATACACACCCTTGAACCTCAAGCAGACACCTCCTATATACCTTACTAACTTGAACAGATTGACCCAGTGGACTAATCACTGAAAGTTCACAACTAGTGTCCTCCACCATAATCCCCAAATTCCCCATTACACTATTAGATACATAGGAATACGTAGAATCGCAACCAATTAAAGCAAAATAAGGCAAAGTATGGATAATGAATGTATCGACAATCAGATCTACCACATTTTTATTCTCACGGCACCTCACCGCTTAGACCAAACCTGGCTGCCTAGCCTCAGCCTAATCCGCACCTCTGCCCGGTGCTCTCTGACCATGACCACTGCCATTACCCCCTCACATCTGACCATGACCCCTACCAAGTTACTGACATAACCTTTGAGGCAGAATCTAACTCTGAACCAGAGCCCATCCAGTCTAAACCATAAGGGGACACTCACTAATCTTATGCCCCACTGTCCTCCACCTAAAGTAAGCCCCAATCCTCCTCCAACACTTACTCGGATGGCGTTTGATACAATACCCACATATCTGAACCTTCTCAGCTTTCGGAACTAACTCAACTTTGGTAGCTGACTCTACCTTTGGGGGTCTATCAAATCTTTCCCATTTCACGGGCCGCTGAGATGAACTAGAAGGGCTCAAATCCCTCTTGTTTTCATTCTAATTTTTCTCTCGCTCCCTTTTCTTGCGCTTGGTGTGCTTAACCTCCTCAATAATGTTGGCGTTATCCACCAAGGACACAAAAACCCACTCCCTTTAAGGAGCTATCAATGCTCAAAACGTACGCTCTTTTCATAGTCATTAGTAACCAATGCTCTAGCATACCTACTTAATGGTAAAAATTAGGCCTCATACTTGGCCACCAATTTGTCCCTTTAAGTTAGCCCCATAAACTCGTGTTTATGGGCCTCAACACAGCTTGCCCCCTACATATTTACTCTGGAAGGCATTCCAGAAATAATCCCATGTCAACTGTTCAGGCTGATTGCCCTCTTGCACAGTTAACCACCACTGGTATGCTTCATTGCGAAGCAAGGATACCGCACCCTTCAATATCTGCTCAAAGGTGCAATCTAAATCATTTATTATCCTCTCTGTGGCTTCTAACTAGTACTTATCTATAGTCAAGATGACTCTAGTGATGCCTCTAAACAACTCAGCTCCATTAGATTGGAGTCGTTTAGTTATCAACCCTCAGCTCTCAGATCCAAATCCCGTATGGGTCCCAACGACCCTCTCTAAAACCCTCATCATTGCTTGGGACAGTTCATCATCTCTGGTAGTCTGAGCTACAGACTCAATTTTAGCAGTCCAAGTTCTGACAATCTCACTAATATCTAATTGGGGCATACTGCCCATCGAAGAAGGCTCAACCCTAGCCATTGACGACCACCACCACGCCAACAGGTACTACATCCATGAGAACCATGAGTGCTCATTATCTTATCTACATTTTTCAAAATTTTTATGAAACCAGTTTAAGTTTTAAACCTTAATCTTAAAATTTTATTAGAATTCTTAACAATGTATAGAGAGTGTTTTTCTACACCACAGTATTTACAAGCAAGTTCTTATACTAAAGTATTGCATACAAAATATCTCTAAAGCATAACTAAAGTTTAAAGTTATTACTTGGATTGGCACCGGAGTCTCAGTTTCACTTATAAAAAATTTGAAGATCATAAAAATTTTAGTTTTAAACAACAAAGTATACTTTTGAAAACAATTTGGACCCAAAATACACAGTCGAGTTTTGCAACCTGACTTTAACACCACCAAATGTAACACCTCACACCTGGCCTAGACGTTATGGTCGGATAATGAAGGTTACAATTGTTGTGTGAAAAAGAGACAAATCTTTAACTTGATGGAAACCAACTTTAGTGGAAAGGGAATACATTCAAAGTACTCTTTTTGAAAATATAACGAATCCCCAAAATCTTAGCTTATTCGTGTTTCTAAAATCAAAACTAAATTACTAAAAACATTGCGTACCAAAACATTTTAGAGAAACTCTCGGTTAAGTTTGCAGCAGAAAACCTTAAAACTTTTAGTTTGCAAAACCGCGATTTCTTTTTAGTTATCTTAACTTAAGCGTTATTAAAAGATTAAGGATGTTGCGTAATAAATGCTAAAAATAATCCTAACAACCTAATCAATATATAAAATTTTCAAAAATAAACAAACCCAAGGAAAAGTCCAAAATGTCCAAATTAAACAAATTAAGAGTCCATGGTATATAAAATAAGTACTTGAAACCCGAGCTTTAGAATCGCCATCCACTCCTAATTCGGAGGATTACCTAAAACCAACCAACAAAGATGTAAGCTTAAAGCCCAGTGTGTGTTTCAGCCTATATTTCAAAAAGAACACACACACACACACACACACATATATATATACAAGTTTATATATCAGAACATCACATAACATATTTCTTTCAAGCAATTCATATTATATCAGAATTCATATGGACCATAACTTATCATGTTGGATTGTATCATAACATATCATATCAAATTGAATCATAGCATAACAAATAATATCCTACCCACATCCACTACACACCATCTCCATCCAACCATTCACACCATATAGGACTACAAGAGTCCATCCATCCAATCACACCAATATATGGCGGTGTGCCTGATTGTACTAGAAAGAACATTTGTTTTCTCCCTACTTATTGGTTAATTTGTTCCCATTTAGTTATCTTTAGCACATATTTTAGCATTTTCAGTTTAGTAATTTACATTTTATAACTTGGTGGATCTTAATTTAGTTATCCTTAATTTTGTCATGTTCTGGTATTGATGTTGCTGCATGAGTATTTTCAGATTGCGCCCAGAATTGTCGCAGCACTTGATAGCTGTCCGGATAGGAACAAAAATGCGTGAGTTGTCCAGTCTGGTACAACTAACTTGTACGTACAAAGGCAGCATGATTCTGATGAAAGGACACCTGGGCTATTTGGAAAAAAATATAAATATTCATATAAAAAAATGAGGAGCTTTTGGATTATCACCTTCTTAAACTTATCCGTTGAAGCTTTCAACTATGGCAGCTTAAGCTCCGACAGGTGAACCAACATGAAAAAGATGGGGACCAACTTATGACGAGGAGCCCTGAGTGTGACACAAGAGGGAATAGAGAGATTCAAGTCGAGTTGTCTAGGAATAGTATTCTCCACTTGTTTCTTTTATTTTTCTTTTCTAAACGCTAGTGATTACTTTCTATTTCATGTTAGTACGGAAGTACACATGATTTCTGGGTTAAATGTTATTTTATTCAATCTTGCTTCTATTGTTTAATCTTCAGTTTTGAATGTTTTTAGCACGGAAGTGTTATTGCAGTCACTGACATTGGAAGGTGCAGTGACAGTTCAAGCTAACAAGTATGACAATGGAAGTTGCTTAATGATTAGAGGAATTTAATCCACTTGTTCTTAATAGTGTTCCATTGCTAGCATCGGAAGGTGGGGTTAATGTGCATGTTTAAGTCTTAGATTAAATATAAAAGTTCAGCTTGGTAAGATATTCATTGCAATTTAATGCATTAACAATCACCTGTCCTTTTATACCTTGTGAGCACTTAGCATTCTATTGAATATTCATGTTAGGGATCTCAGTTTATCATTATCATATTTTATCTTGTTGTTTTCAAGTTATTGCTTTAACACTTACTCTCACAATTTATCTCGTTTCCATCCATCCATTTATTTCACTAACTTTGATAAACAAAAGACAACCATCCTTGTGGGATCGATAACCGGTAGACTCATATCTGTCTACTATACTTGCATCGACAGTGTACGCTTGCACATTATTGCTGTGACGTTAAATAATCGATCAATGCCACTCACATATATTTGCAGTTGAGTTGCCATACATTTAATTTGCTATCTAGCTACCATATTTGCAGTATAAAATGCCATATACACTTCATCCATTAGAACATAGCCCACCCCAAACATATACGTATCATACTCATGAACATAAAGCGTACATACATATAGCCTATATCACATTACATATAATTTAATTATAGCTTGTTTGACTTATCCAATCTTTTAAACCTATTCAAATGGACTTATGTACTAAAACTTATAGTTTTCTAGCCCCTTACGACGTCTTCATACCCAAATTTTGAGTCCCTTAAATGACCCTAAATCGGGGCCAAAAATTGGCCAATAGGGCCCACACGGCCCAAATACCTAGTCGGTGTGGTTTACACGGTCTACGAAGTTTCACACTGTCAGGTGCTACACACAGCCCAGCCATAGAGGCTGTAAGATTTGACAAGATCTGGCACACGACCTACCACATGGCCGTGTAGCACACACGGTCGACCACATGGTCTAACACATGGTGATGTGGCACTGAATAGTTTCAAAAATAGCCCTTGTTTCGCATTTTTCTCGAGTTTTAGACAATAAATCGGGTTAGTTTCACACACCTGATTGATGATTTGATCGACTACATAACATGAACTTTTTGAAACTTACAGTTGCTCAACACTTGCAATAATTAAACAAAAGAAAGTCATCCCAAGTTCATGTCGATTAATAAAAAATTTTAGATCCCAAATAGCAATTCGCTTGCCCACCTTTGCGAAATAACATTGATAAACCGTAATTATAACATATTTTAATCCCACATTTAGCTTTTTTTTGGATGTTTTATTCCTCTTAATCCTTTCTTTTCATGTCTTATACCTAGGATAGCACCCGAGGATGAAAAGAGCATAAAATGGGCCCAAAACGGAGTAAATGGGCCATATCACGAAATCGACACAGCCTGGCCCAAAGTCCACACGGCCGTGCCTTGAGGAGAATCTAGAACACGGTCTCAACCCCGATCTACACGGCCGTGCCTCAACATACAAATCCGAACACGGTTTGAAGACGAGTCACACGGGTGTGTGACATGGTCGTGCCCCTGTAACAGTTCGGTTTATACCCTAGTCGGAACAGTGGTTTCGGGACCACAAATCCGAGTCCGTAAAATATTTTTATATTATTTTCTGTGTCTATGATATGTAAATTAGTATGTGTGAAATTTTCGTAAGCTAATTTGTCTGTCTGTGTGTTAAATTTGACAAAAGGACTCAATTGCATAATTTGTCAAAGTGGCCTTTTATTTGATTAATGGCTAAATTAGTGTGCCTTTTAAGTGTTAAGGGCTTATGTGGCAATTTAGCCACTATTTTGGTTAGTGGACGGCATGAGTAAGGAAATATGTGTATATATATATGTGTGTGTGTGTTTTTATATATATATTAAATAAATAAGTTAAAGTTATATTATATTTATTTTATAAGTTATATTTATATTATAATAAATGAAACATGGTTAGTGGAGGAATGAAAGATAATCATACCCTTATTACATGTTTGTTTTATTTGTTTAATGAAAGGCTAAATATGTAAATGAATTTTTATGTATGTTATATTGGATAAAACATAAAAATAATGGCCATTTTTAGTTCATCTTTTGACCGAAATAAGAAAAAGAGAAAGCAAGGGTTGAGTTTTACATATTCAGCCATTTGAGAGCCAAATTAGAGGTATGTTTTCGGTTGGTTTTCGATAATTTCTACGTTTTTGTAATCGTTGCTATGAAATGTACAAGACCCATGCTTTAATTTTTGTGTTTGATGAATATTTTGAGTTGAGCCATTGTTGATAGTTGGTTGTTTATGTTGTTTAAGGATGAATTATGAAATATATGTGTTAGATTAATATGTTTTGTCTTTGGATTTTTGATGAATTTGAGTATTTTGGACTAAATTGCAAACATAAAATTTTTGAGGGACTAAAATGTGAAATAAATGGAATGCATGGACTTATATGATTATAAGGAAGATTCAGCCAAGCTATGTTGTTGTGAGATTTTGTGTATTTTGTGTTTTGTGCAAATAGGGCTAAATTGTAAAAGCGTGAAATATTAGGGGCAAAATGGTAATTTGTCCATTTATGTGATTTAGGACTAAATTGAATATAAATGTGTTTGAATGAGTTTAATTTGAACATGTTTAGATCAAGAACAAAAGAAAACAGACTTGGATCGGGGAAAAGCGAAAATTATTGAATAGCCGGTTTTTGTTGTCCGACGATATCCGAGGTAAGTCTTTAAGCAAATATACGTCGTAAATTACTTGTGTAACTTATTATATGCTGAATTATGGAAAAATTGTAAATATATTATGCAAAAGCCGAATTTGACTATGCGAATATTTGAATTGGTTAAGCTATTTGATTTATCATACCATGATTTCGAAACGAGTAATAGGTTTGATATGTGAAACGATGCATGTGAGATAATCTAAGGTATTACTATTCAGGCTTAGAGCCTAGGAAGGCTTGGGCTGGTGAACTTTTCGGGCTTATTGCCTAGCAGGCTTATTGCCGGCGAATGGATATCAGACCTCGGGTCTAGCAGGCTTAGTGCCGGTGTGAAATTCAGGCTTATGCGTAGCAGGTTTTAAATCGGTTATTTAATATCGACTTATGGTTTATGGGCTTACCTAGTTATATGTTCATTGAGCAAACTAATGATAAAATGAGTTTGTTTATATTCGGCCATACAGGTATGTGCTCATGAGTTATTTAATTGAGTATTCATGTTCGATCAAGTAGGTAAGCATATATGTGAAGTTTGTCAAGCTAGAATGAAACTAATGTTCATGGTATTCGGCCTTTTGATTATGTGGACACATTGTTAGTACATTGATATTAGATATTCAAATATATGAGATGTCAAATGGACATGAGTATATATATATATATATATATGTGATTTTATTGAATTATATGCATATGTAATATGAGTAGATGGTTAAGAGTTGATATTTTATAATTGAACCATATGCCGAAATGGTAAATTGTTTGTTAAAGGCAAGATAGTGGTGATTATTAAGTTAAATGAGGTGTTGGCATTTGGCAATAATAGACCAAATGTGTTAAGTTAATAATGATATGATATTAAGTAATTGTTTTAAAATGTTTGCATGTTTAAATTGATTCGTTTTAATTGCTTAAGACTTACTAAGCTAAGTTAGCTTACTCTGTGTGCTTGTTACTCTATTTTATAGATTTTGGTCAAGCTACGAGCTCAGGGGATCATCAACGAAGTCATCCATACTATCGATTTATTTTGGTACCTTTAAATTTGGATTTTGAACTTAAGGCATGTATAGGCTAGACTAGATTTTGAATCAATGAAATTTTGTCTTTGTATATATTTATAGCCATGCAAAAATGGCTAAATTATGGTACTTGGGTCTTAAATGTATTCAGCCATGATGCTTGTTCATTTTTAAAGGTACAATCGATAATGTATGTATGCAGGTGTTGGTAGTTTGGTTGATTATCGTGTCTATTATGTCATGCATTTGATTTAGTAATTAGCTTATTTTAGAAGTATATCATATAGTACATTATTGATGATGGATATTTATATGACTTGACTTAAAGGTTAAGATAGTTGTTGAATGTGGTTGATTGTGCATGGTTGATAGTTGATCATATTATGTGTTTTGAAACAATAGGGGTTGCATTTAGGAAATTGGTATATGCGCATTTGAATTTGATTGGACTATGAATTGATAAATGTTCACTAGAGAAATACTTAATTTGAAACAAAAACCAACCTGGAATATTGCTTAATATTGAAGAATGTATATTCGACCATATCATGAGATTATAGGTTGAGTTTTTTTTTGAATTTACCTAATCGAACATGTATTATAAATATATGCGTATGTTTTGTTTAAATATTTGACAACTTGTTTAAGTAGTTGTTAAGTGAGCATGTGCATGTGCGAATATTGAATCTTATAGACCACTAAAATTGAAACCTTTGTATTTGATGCAAAATGTTTATATGAAATTCGGCTACTGGTTCTAAAATATGCTCGAGATGGATATGTAAACCTTGTTAATGTATTTTACTTACAACACATTGGGATTTGATTATATGAGCAGTATAAATTCTTATTATGACTTGTGCTAAGTAATTACGTGATCATTGGACAAGTAATTGTTGTGGTGACCTGTGCTATGTACAGTAATGCCTTGCAACCCCAATCCGGCGACGGATACGGGTTAAGGGTGTTATAGCCCCTGTCGTGGCTCTAGACAATTTCAGTCGAAAAAGGATACTTAGGGAGAAAGAATCGTATTCCAAGAGCCTATAAATAACCCCTAAGTACCACATTTGAGGAGGGCGGTTAGCTAGGCCAAGGAGCCAAGCCGAGAAGGTCAGAATTGTGGGAATCAAAGTTAGCTAGTTGATCCATCCCAAGAAGCCGAAATTTTACTCAAGACGGCGGATTTCTCCTTCAATTCCTTCAGGGAGTTTTAGGGATTTCTTATGTTTTGTTTTATCTTTTCTCTTGAGATGTTTTCTTTATTTGTTATGAACTAAACCCCTCAGATACCTGAAGGGGATGAAACCTAGATGAATCTTGTTATTGTTTTTTGAATTATATGATAAATACTTAGTTTGTTCTTAATTATGTGTGCTTAATCCAAATTTGATGTGCTTAGGTTGAGGAGGAATAGACCCTACCTAAGAGTAGATCTAGCATAATTAAGCAGAGTTGATCGCACGCCTAGAGATAAGGTGACGAGATTTTGCCAGATTAGGGTGAAACCTAATATGGGAGTCCATAGATCGATTTACTGCTATTCTAGGGGGTTATTATAAGAGAACGAGAGTTCCACTAATTAACCTAGGGTTAGACATTATTCGCCTCGAGAGAGGGTTTAATATACGTTAGGGACTCCTATGGATCAAACTAAGTGAATAAATCATATGGTTCAGTGTTAGGTAACAAGTGAAGTCTATGTGGATTCTTCTTGAGGGTATCGTCGTGATCAACTGAGTTTTCCTTCAAGTTATTTCTCAATTCGTTTTTTTTTGTCTTCGCTCTTTAGCTTAGTAGTCGTTAATTTAGATTAAAGAAACTTCACTTTATTTTAGGCTAAATAATAAAAAGAAAGTTAGTATTAGTACTTTTAGTTCCTTTGGGTTCGACAATCCGGTCTTGCCTAAGCTATACTACTGTTCGATAGGTACACTTGCCTTTAATCGTTGTCAAAGTTAGTTTCCAGGTTTGATCATTCGTTTTATAAATTTTAAAGCTCTGATTTCAGCGATCACACATCCAAAACCGAGCCTACTCCATTGGGGGGTCTTTGTTCACTACCCTTTTGCCTATACAAACCACAAGAATACTTAACATAGAAAATAATGAGAATAAAGGCTCCAAATTTAATCCTATAATAATGGTTAAGTCAAAGACTAAAAAGAACAAAAGAAAACATTCAACGAAACTTACTCTAAAAATTAACAATGATCCTTAACAATCGGCAACACTTTAAAAATTAGCAATGGAATAGAAAAGGATTTTCAAGAAAGTGGAGTAAAGAAAAGAAAGAAAAGGGAACAAAGATGTAAAAAAAAAAAACAAGAGGACGTTTAGGGATTTGAGACTTGGCGATTGGAATAAAGAGAAAAATTTGGAATTTGGGTAAAACTTAAATTGTATTTGGATAATTAATACTTAACCAACATATTTTTTCAAAAGACTTCAAATAAAATCCAACTTCTCACAATAGTTGAATCTAAAAGAAAAAAAAAAATCAAATGTGCGCTACATAGGCTTCAAACTCGAGACTTGGGAGTAGCTAAATACTTAACCATTGAACCACTAGGCTCATCGTTGTCACAACCCATCAAAGAAATTGATTTAAGTCACAATACTCAAGCTTAATATAAAGCCAAAATTAATGAGGAAAAGTCCAAAAAAAGGGAATCAAACTCAAGACCTAAAGCAAACTTTCAAGGAACTTAACCAACACACCAAATCAAATTATTTACCAAACATACACATTTAGAAATCCTCACCAATGTGTTTAGCACCTAGTGCCTTCTCGGTATAACCGAAATAATTTGGAATCTAGTGCCTCATCGACATGTAGTCGAAGTAAGCCTGAACTCTTCCTATCCTATGGCATGTCAACTATATCCGACTCTTCCCAAACAGATAATATGGTAGCAATTTACTCCATTTCATTTATAAGCCAATTTCTTAATTCAATATTATTCGTTCAATAGAAAATCATCAATACATATCGGTATATCAACATAATTCTTCTCAATACAAAGTCAATTTTGCATTTACAACAATATACAATATTCTCAAATCAATTCAATTTAGTCCTTACCGTAGACAATCGATCAATTTCATATAATGATGATTCAATCAATTTCAACCAACTATGAATTCATTTTTACCTCAGATTCCAATTCATCATATTAAATTTTATACCATTTCTCTACAATTTAATCCATAACTCACCCATTGTACTAAATTATGAACAATTCACACTACTATTGAATAAATACAAATTCACACATCAAATGTAAAACAATTTAATTATAATTATATTGTGTGAACTTATCTGGAAAAACAACAAACTATTAATTCTATAAGGACTAATCAACAAATTTTATTTTTTCCTCAATTAATTCCGATTTGGCCTAATTCTCGATCTATACAATTATTCAATCCAATTTATCAATTTCAACCCTCTTATTTCATCAAATTATAAACATGTATTAGCTCAATTTCATTATTCAGATGCCCCTAAAGTTTTACATATTATTCATTTTAGTCCTTAAAGCTGAAACTATTATATCTTTCAAATTCAAGCTTTATTTTACAATCCAATTTTAGTTACATTCCTATACAGCCCTCTAAATACATAAATTTTAGAAATTTCATATCAAACTTTACATTTTTACATTTTAATCCCTAAACTTAAAACTAAAAAAATTTACTTTACAAATTAGTCTTGTTTCATTTTTGAGCTTCAAAATCTATCATTGACATTCAAAAACTTCAAGTAATATCAATTAAAACTTTTTAAAACTTTGGCAGTTTTACAATTTAATATCTAGGCTAGCTAGATTAAGTTACAACGATATCAAAAACATAAAATTTACGAAAAACAAGCTTAAAAAATGCTTACATGCAAGGACACACACTTGGCTGACCATTGAAGCTTATTCCATGGTGTTTTCCTATGGAAAAGAAGAAAAATGAAAAAAAGATAATGATATTTTTGTTTTTATTTTACTTTAACATTTTATTGTTTTAACTTAATTCATTAAATTCAATATATAATTTATTAAAAACCATGCACCAACCGTTCAACTAATGTTAATAGGGCCTAATTATAACATAAGTCCTTAAACATTTAATTATTAAGTCTTTTAACTACTAAAATTCAATAATGATTAACTTTTATGATTCTTACAATTTAGTTCTTATACCTTAATTAGCTATCTAATCACCAAAAGTTTTAGACCAAAATTCAATTCACCTATATGGTTACTCGGTAAATATTTAGTAAAAATATTTGTGAGTTTCGTAACTATTCAATTAACAAATTTATTAGATCAAAATTCAATATAACACTATAATAAATTCGTAAAGATTATTAAATAATATTTATTGACTCAACCATGTAACACCCCTAACCCGTATCCGTCGCCGAAGTAGGGTTAAGAGGCATTACCGGACATATCAGAACATTTTACACTCATTTCACAATATCAATCAATACAACATCATTACAATATAATTCATATTCATATAGTCCCTTTAGAAAGTCGACCTTAAACATGCCTAAAGAAGGTTCGAGACTAAACCGATCTCATACGGAAACTTTGCAGAACTTAGAAAATTTTTTCTTTCAAAACAGGGCACACGCCAGGGTGGCTAGGTCGTGTGCCTCACACAGCCATGCCTTAGGCCATGTCTTACCTCGTGTGCAAAACTGACTTGTGTCACACGGCTTATCACACGCCCGTGTGTCTAGCCCGTGTGCAACACTGACTTGAATCACACAACCTGTCACACGCCTATGTGTCTGGCCTGTGTGCAAGTCTAACTTACTTCGAATTGGAACATTGAAGGACACAGTCTAGGACACACGCCCGTGTGCTCAACCATGTGGGGAATTATAGGCCATTTGCAAGGCCAAATTGCCACCCATTTTGGGTCATACCTACAAGCATAAAAAAGCATCAATTCATGTCCCAAAAAAAAACCAAAAACATACTAAATCATGCACAATTTGACCCGTAACAACGTCATTCATTTCCATATACAAATCCAACATCAAACATACCAATTCAAAGTACCAATTTCACATCAAAAACATGTGATTCATACATCATATTAATCCATTTCAATTCATAGAATTTCTCATCATATAAATTTCCCAAATCAACCATGCAACTTACCAAAATTGACCATTTATCTTGGCCATTCATGAGCACATCAAAACATACCAATTTTTTCATCACATAGCATGTGTAATAGCCCGATTTAGACCCTAGTCAGAATAGTGGTTTCGGGACCACAAATTTGAGGTTGTAAAAATATTTTAATACTATTTTTGGTGTTTATAATATGTGATTGAGTATGTGCAAAGGTTCTGTGTGAAAATTTTATCGATTCTGTGCTTAATTAGCAAAAAGGACTAAATCGCATAAAATGAAAAAGCTGTGTGCTGATTGTTAAAGTGTTAATTTGGCATGGCTTATTAAAATATGAGTCCTTATGTTGTTATTATTCCATGTGGTAAATGAATGGACAAAAATGCCTAAGTTAGTGGAATTTAAATGTTATTTCATTAAGGATAGTTTAGTAAATAATACAATAATATGTAATAAATAAAACAAAAGCATGAATTAAAGTGGTGTTCATCTTTTCTTACCGAAATTGAAGAATGAAAGCTAGGGCTCATATGATTTGATATTCGACTACTTCCAAGCTTGATTAAAGACCAAGAAAGGAGAGATTCGGATCGAGATCGAGGCAAAGAGAAAGTACTCGATTTATCGACTAGTTTTGGTATTTTGACATCCGAAGTAAGTTCGGATATAATACAAGTTGTTAAATTTATATCTATGTGATGAGAAATGGCTGATTGTATAGTTAATGAAATAACAATGTTATATATGAAATTGATCAATAAGGCACTAAGTGTTCGATATTAGAAATGAGACAGATATGATTAGCACTGTGTGTGCGAAATAATAGAAGCTTCGGCTTATCGATTTGGCACTGTGTGTACGATATGAGATAAGTTCGGTTTAAAGTATAAGCACTAAGTGTGCGATGACATTTATACTTCAGCTACGAAATTTGGCACTAAGTGTGCGATTAAATCAAATGATTAGCAAAGGTTGATCGACAAGTAATATCGAGCATTGAGTAGCATGAATGGTGAATAACTATGTAACATCCCGATTTAGACCCTAGTTGGAACAGTGGTTCAAGACCATAAATCTGAGGTCGTAAAAATATTTTAATGATATATTCTGTGTGAATGATATGTGATACACCAAAAAAGTAACATATTTTAATCCCACATTTAGCATACTTTTGGATGATTTATCTTTTGATTTATGTAAAAAGGAGCTCTTAATCCTTTCTTTTCATGTTTTATACTCAGGGAAGCACCCAAGGATGAAAAGAATGAGAAACAGGCTTAAAACGAACAAAATTTGGCCAAGAGAGAAATCGACACGGCCTGGCCCAAAGACCACACGGCCGTGCCTCATTAAAAGTCCAAACACGGCCTGGGCACGATTGACACGGGCGTGTGCCATGGCCGTGTCCCTGTCGTTGGAAAGAGCAATTTCATTCGGATTTGGATACTTGGAGGCAAAGAAACACATTCCAAAGCCTATTCAAACACCGTAGTAAGAATTCCACTCAGATTTGGATACTTAGGGACCAAGTAAGGCATCTCAAAGCCTATATAAACAACCAAGGGGGCAACTTGCAAGGGAGTTCGACAGAAGCCAAAAGCAGCGAAAGTTAGGCTAGGGAGTCAAGCTGAAAAGGTCAAAGTTAGGGAATAACGCGAGGATAAGCCAGTTGATCCATCCCAAGAAGCCGGAGTTATACTCAAGACGGCGGAATTCTCCTTCGATTCCTTCAGGAGGTTTTAGGGTTTTTTCTATGTTTTGTTTTATCTTTTCTCTTACGATGTTTCGTTTATTCATTATGAAATAAACCCCTCAGATACTTGAAGGGGATGAAACCTAGATGGATTTTATTATTTGATTTTTAAGTTATATGATAAGTTATTTAGTTTGTTCTTAATTATGTTGCTTCATCCAAATCTAATGTGCTTAGGTGGAGGAGGAATAGACCCTGCCTAAGAGAAGATCTAACATAATTAAGCGGAGTTGATCGAATGCCTAGAGATAGGGTTACGAGATTTTGCCAGATTAGGGTGAAACCTAATATGGGAGTCCATTGATCGATTTACTGCTGTCCTAGGGGGTTATTATAAGCGAACGAGAGTTCCACTAATTAACCTAGGGTTAGACATTATTCGCCTTGAGAGAGGGTTTAATATAGGTTAGGGAGTCTCACAGATCAAGCTAAGTAAAAGAAATCATATAATTGAAGGTTAGATAATAAGAGAAGTCTAGGTGGATTATTCCCGAGGGTATCATCAAAATCAACTGAGTTTTTCCTCAAAGTTATTTTCCAATTCGTCTTCTTGTCTTTGTGTCCTTAGTTTAGCTGTCGTCGATTTAGTTTAAAAAGTAATCTTCACTCTAACTTTAAGGCTAAATAATAAAAAGAAAGTGAGTATTAATACTTTTAGTTCCTTTGGGTTTGATAACTGGTCTTGCCTAAGCTATACTACTGTTCGATAGGTACACTTGCCTTAACATCGTTGTCAGAGTTAGTCTCCAGGTTTGATCATTCTTTTTTAAATATTTAAAACACTAATTTTACAGCGATCAAGTTTTTGGCATCGCTGCCGGGGATCGAACCCAGGTCGCCCGCGTGACAGGCGGGAATACTCACCACGGAGATTAACCCTAAAGAGCAAAATTAAGCCATCACCGCTCAGGACAGTAAAGGGTTAGATGAACCCAATGTAATACCAGAAAACAAGGTAGACGAAGGTAAAATAGAGGTAACATAAGAAAAGCCAAAATCGGTAATCAATGAGTACCAACCCCGCATACCTGATCCCGAAGTAATGAAAAGAGACGATTCGGAAGAACAATTCGGTAAGTTTCTTAAACTTTTAAAAAAATTACATATTAACTTACCTCTTCTTGAAGCTCTTTTTCAGATGCCAGACTTGAGGAAATTTTTAAGACAGCTCTTGACAAACAAACCCAAATTAGACAAGGAGCACCACGTTGAATTAAACGAGCATGCTCAGCAATGTTACAGAACAGACTACCGCAGAAGCAAAAAGACATAGGGAGTTTTACAATTCCATGTTTAATTGGTAGTTTATCTATTGATAATGCTTTAGCTGATTTAGGGGCAAGCATCAATGTTATGCCTTATAAAATGTTTAAACAACTAGGTCTAGGGAAACCCAGACAAACTAGGATGAGCATTCAGTTAACTGATAAAACTATCAGAATTCCTAGGGGTATAATAGAAAATGTTCTAATCAAAATTGATAAATTCATATTCCCAATAGATTTTGTTGTCTTAGACATGAATGAGGACAATTCGATTCCTTTAATTTTAGGAAAACCCTTTCTAGCAATTGCCAGGACTAAAATTGATGTTGGTACAGGAGAACTCATTCTTCTTGTAGGTGACAAATCAATCACTCTACAAGCTTTTGACTCGGCCAGGAGATCAAGTGATGAAGGTGAGAAAGTAAATTCAGTTGATAATCAAATTGTTCAACTTTCACCACAAGAAACACCACAAGGCTACAAACCTAGCCAAATCATGGGCCCCAAGCTGTACAAGCTCATAACTGTGAATTATTAGTGGAATCTGACCCAAGGCAAGAAACTGTGGTAAGTGAAGGTAAGGTTAAGGTAAACCATGATTTACCAAACCCGGTAAATACAGAGTACCAAGCTCGTGTACCATATCTCGATGCAATAAAGAAAGACCACACAGAGGAAGAATTTAGTGAACTCACACTTTTTGTAGACGACGAAACAATCACTCTTCAAGCTCTTGACTCAGCTAGGGCATCGAGTAATGAAGGTACGAACATTAATTCTATTGATAATCATTTGGTTTAACCTTCTTTACAGGAACATCACGAAATCACTTAGCTGAGCTAGATCTTAGACCTCGTGCCAACAAAGAAGAAACACATAAGGAACAAAGCCTTAGGGTTGACAAACTAAAAGAGCAGGAAACACAAATCAGAGAGGAACAGGAACCACACGAAGTGAAACTGAAGGAGACCCCAGACAAGCTGATAGGAACAACAAATCATATCAAAACAGAGGATCAGGTATTGTTGAATAAGGAAGACCCTCGAATCACCAATTCAGACCTCAAGACAAACGAAGAAATCACTTTTGAGGTACTTAATGTCTTCCTATACGGCACAGTCGAGGTAAGCAATCCTAAATTCGATACTTTTGAGGTAAACATTACTCGACTTAAACTATATATCCATAACCGAAGTGATCGCATGAGAAAGGATTTTCACCTCCTCAAACCACCATGACCATAAGAATGAGAGGTAAAGTCTAGCTTAAGACTATAAACGAGCGCTTCTCGGGAGGCAACCCGAGCACTAACCCCATTTTTACATTTTTTTATTTTTATTTCTTTTTCTTTTTAGCACCTAACCATAAACTAACCAAAGAGCAGATTTCTAGGCCACACGGCCCTACACACGGGCGTACCCGTAGCCGTGTGGAAGCCAGTGGATGAACCATGGGCGTCCCAGTAGCCGTGCACAACCAGAGAAGAATTTCCTTTCCCAACACGAGTTGCGATACTAGGCCACGCCCGTGCTAACTACCCGTGCGAGGTTACTGACTTGTCGAGCACGGGGTACACACGCCCGTGCCCCATGACCGTGTAACTCACCGACTTGAATACCAAGGGCTAAACACGCTCGTGCTACCTACCCGTGCGAAGTTACTAATTTGTCGAGCACGGGCGTGTCAGCTATAACACGGCCGTGGCTACCTCACCTGAACGCACCTAAAATTCAAAATCCCAAAACACGGGCTACATCTCTATTTAAACCTTATTCTCCCTTTTTCTAGTTGTCTTTCATTTTCCATTATTTATTTTTATTTTTATTTTAATTTTATTTTCATTTCATTGTTATTTTTACTTATTTTATTTTATTTTCTTCTTCTTATTCTTTATGATATTTAGGTTTAGCTTAGGATACAATAAAATCAGACCGGCTGCTTCGAGGATTCAATTTCAAATGGGTCGAGACGCTTCCCCACGTTCACCTCCAATCCTATCCGGTTTCTTTTCATTGACTTCATCCAAAATTCAAGAAGTTTCACTTCTCTCCCCATCTTATGATTTTTATGATTATTTTGCTATTATCCATCTTTGTACATTGAGGGCAATGTACATCTTAAGTGTGGGGGGTTAACTATAGTATTATTTGAAAATCCCTGAATTATGCCTTGTGTAAAGAGTAAAGTCTCTCATATTATGATTAGAATGAAATTTCCTATGATTTATGATCTTTGTTGATATGTTTTGGAGTAAGTCATTGATAATTGTGCATTGATGATTAAATTTGAAGTATACTAGAGAATCAAGCATGATAAGTCTATTTTTCAGAAATAAAATTCTTTTTTAGGTTGTCTACCTGAATCTGAATATTACTTTGAAGTTTGAAATTTACGAGGTTGACATCAAAATACCCATAATTTTTGTGAGATTTTGAGCCTTTTAGAGCATACATTCTTTCATGCTCACTTTTTATTATGAGTGTGTCAACATTGATTTGTTATTCTAGAACTTGCCTCGATTATACATGTTGAGACCACACCTTTGATTTGATATACAGAGATGATAAAGGCACTTAGGTTTTAACCCACTCATTCCACTAAAAAGCCTACCTCTACAATTAACCTCTAGTGAACCCCAGGGGTGTGCAAAATTCGGGTAAAACCGAAAAAATTCGGTTAACCGACCGAATTCGGTTAATCGGTCGGTTAACCGAAATTTTTCGGTCGGGGGTCGGTTAACTATTTTTTGATTTTTCGGTTAACGGTTAATTCGGTTCGAAACCGGTCGGTTAACCGAATTTTTTCGGTTAACCGAAAAATTAATAAATAAAATTATAATATATAAAAGGCCCACTTACCCAATTCAATCCAAACTCAAATATTCAACCAAACTCAATTATCCAACCAAGCCCAATTACCCAACCCCCAATTACCCAACCCAACCAAATTATAAAAATTACAAATAATTTAATAAATAAAAATAACTTTCTAAAACTAAAACTAAAATTAATTACTAAACCCAACTTCTCCCTTAAGGCTTAAACACACGACAAAAAAAAAATACTTCTTTCAAGTTTTAACTCTCAAAGTCTCTATGTTTATTGTTTAACATTCTTAGCACATGTTCATAACAAATTTTTGTAGTGCTCTATGGATTCTGAAAATGGAGTTTTCAGTTACAGTAAACTTGTAAATCCACCAAATGAGAGCAAACTAAAGAGTGACAGAGAAAAATAAAAGACAAGGTTGAAACTGTCCATCTGCGTCATGTTCACTAAATTAACTATAACTCGAGTTATGAAACTCGAAATTTAGATCCGTAAATTTTCCTTGAAACTACACTCATATATCTTCTTACATTAATTTTTCCAGAATTTTTTGTGTGGCCAATTAGTACAGTTTATTAGTTAAAGTTTCCCCCGTTACACTAATCGACAGTTCTGACCTCTCTACACTAAAAATCAATTATCTCATAATATAAAATTCTTTTTCCTATACCGTTTCTTTCATATAAAAATAGACTCAATAAGCTTTAATTCTATATCTCATTCATACACTGATTCGATTTATATTATTTTTAGTGATTTTTCAAAATCACGATACAGTTGCTATCCGAAACTGTTCCCTGTAGATTTTTACTCTTTCATAACTTCTTTCTAATAACAATCATCTAAGCTAAGCATACATAACATCTAAAACATATAAAATATTTTTAATTATGTAGTGATTTATTTCAGTTAATTCGGTTAACTCGGTTAACTCGGTTAATTCGGTTAATTCGGTTAATTCGGTTAATTCGGTTAATTGGGTTAATTCGGATAATTCGGTTAATTTTTAACCAAAAATCAAAAATTTATAATTTTCAGTTAATTCGGTTAGCCGACCTAATTAACCGAAAAATTTTCGGTTCGGTTAATTTTTTTGAAAAAAAATTCGGTTCGGTTAACGGTTAAAAATTTTGAGAGGTCGGTTAATTCGGTTAATGCTAATTCGGGTCGGTTAACTGGTCGGTTAACCGAATGAACACCCCTAGTGAACCCCGTTTAAGCCTAACAACCCTTTTCATTAACTTACCTACTAACATTAACCCAAAACCCTTTGTATTTGTTATCACCGTTCTTTTTAACTACCCTTTTTGTCGAGATTTGATTTTGAGCAGTTACCTAACTATGTTCTCTATTTCAGTTATTAAAGTTCATTTTTATTATTGATTTGTTCAAAAAAAAATGAAGTATATTCATTATTAGTGAGCTTACATGTTTAAATCTCAGATATTGAAAAAAAAGAGAAAGAGAAGCTCGTATTATTAGTTTTTAATTGATGTAATTATTTAGGATTAGTTCATTTTTCTAGTTAGGTAATTTTTCAGGTCAGTCTCGATTCTAACCTTCTAATTCAGCCTTTACCCATACCCTTAACCTAAGCCCCGTTACAACCTTGCTAAAGACCTTTTGATTTGTGTATCATCTCATTTGACAGTGGTGGAGATTTGATTTTCATGCAAGCTTATGGGATTAACTTTTCATGTTCAACTTAGTGAGTGCTTAATTTTGAACCTTAAACACTTTGAGTGATTTGAGTGAATCTTTAGTGAAGATGTCAACTCTTGTCGATTTTGAATCAGAGGTAACTATTCAGGTAAAGGGAAAATGCCAATGTTTTCATGCTATAAATGTATGACTTTGATTGTTTAAATATTTAGGATTCTTTGAGTTCAATTATCCATGTATGAATTATCTTTGAATTATGATAAAGCATGATTGATGAATTTTATGAATCAAGGAAGTTCATTTTAATTATGAGTTGAGAATTTTGCTTGAGGACAAGCAAAAGCTTAAGTGTGGGGTTATTTGATACACCGAAAAAGTAACATATTTTAATCCTACATCTAGCATACTTTTGGATGATTTATCTTTTGATTTATGTAAAAATGTGCTCTTAATCCTTTCTTTTCATGTTTGATACTCAGGAAAGCACCCAAGGATGAAAAGAATGAGAAACGGGTTTAAAACGGACAAAATTGGGCTAAGAGAGAAATCGACACGGCCTGGCCCAAGGACCACACGGTCGTGCCTCATTAAAAGTTTGAACACGACCTGGCCACGATTCACACGGGCGTGTGCCATGGCTGTGTCCCTGTCGCTGGAAAGAGCAATTTCATTCGGATTTGGATACTTGGAGGCAAAAAAACACATTCCAAAGCCTATTCAAACACCATAGTAAGAATTCCACTCAGATTTGGATACTTAGGGACCAAGTAAGGCATCTCAAAGCCTATATAAACAACCAAGGGGGCAACTTGCAAAGGAGTTCGGCAGAAGCCGAAAGCAGCGAAAGTTAGGCCAAGAAGCCAAGCCGAGAAGGTCGAAGTTAGGGAATAACGCGAGGATAAGCCAGTTGATCCATCCCAAGAAGCTGGAGTTATACTGAAGACGGCGAAATGCTCCTTCAATTCCTTCAGGGGGTTTTAGGGTTTTTCCTATGTTTTTTTTATCTTTTCTCTTGCGATGGTTTGTTTATTCATTATAACTAAACCCCTCAGATACTTGAAGGGGATGAAACCTAGATGGATTTTATTATTTGATTTTTAAGTTATATGATAAATTATTTAGTTTGTTCTTAATTATGTTTCTTCATCCAAATCTAATGTGCTTAGGTGGAGGAGGAATAGACCCTGCCTAAGAGAAGATCTAACATAATTAAGCGGAGTTGATCGAACGCCTAGAGATAGGGTTACGAGATTTTCCCGGATTAGGGTGAAACCTAATATGGGAGTCCATTGATCGATTTACTACTGTCCTAGGGGGTTATTGTAAGCGAACGAGAGTTCCACTAATTAACCTAGGGTTAGACGTTATTCGCCTCGAGAGAGGGTTTAATATAGGTTAGGGAGTCTCACGGATCAAGCTAAGTAAAAGAAATCATATAATTGAAGGTTATATAATAAAAGAAGTCTAGGTGGATTCTTCTCGAGGGTATCATCAAAATCAACTGAGTTTTTCCTCAAAGTTATTTTCCAATTCGTCTTCTTGTCTTTGTGTCCTTAGTTTAGCTGTCATCGATTTAGTTTAAAAAGTAATCTTCACTCTAACTTTAAGGCTAAATAATAAAAAGAAAGTGAGTATTAATACTTTTAGTTCCTTTGGGTTCGATAATCGGTCTTGCCTATACTAGGTACACTTGCCTTAACATCGTTGTCAGAGTTAGTCTTCAGGTTTGATCATTCTTTTATAAATATTTAAAACTCTAATTTTACAGCGATCAATATGTGACATAGTCTGTGTGAAAATTCTGTGTGATAATTTGATCGTTTGTGTGTCGAATTAAGAGAAAGGATTAAATTGCATAGAGAGTAAAATGTTGTGTGCTAATTTGTGAGTACTTAAATGTTGATGAATTTTTGAGGAGGAGGCCTTATATTGTTAATGAACCATTTTTAAGATAGTGGAGTGTTAAATGACAAATTAGCCTTAAAATGTATTTGTTTTATATGTTTTATTAAAGGGCAAAATTGGTAATTATTTAATAAGTTATTATTAATAAAAAACAAAACAATTTTGATGGCCATTTTCTCATCTTTCTTCCACCGAAACTAGAGAAAAGAGATAGCCATTGAAGCTTTGTGATTTTCGGCACTTACTTAGCTTAATTTAAGGTATGTTTGAGCTCGGTTTTTGATAATTTCTACGTTTTTGTAATCGTTGCTTCGTGCTCTAGCTAACCCATGTTGTAATTTCATGAATTGATGATATTTTGTGATGAGCCATTGATGAACATTTGAGTTATGTGCTAGTTAGTAGTAAATATGAGAGCTTGGTGTTGGATTAACATGTGTTGTTTTTGAATTTTTGGTTAATTTAGCTAATTAGGGCTAAATTGTGAAAATAGTAAATTGAAGGGTTAAATTGTGTAATAAATGAAATGTGTGGGTTTGTATGGATATTAGTAAAATTTGGCTAAGCTTGTGCTAGGTGGAATTTGGTGAATTTGATGATTTTGTGAATTAGGTACTAAAGTGTCGAAATGTGAAAATGTGAGGGCTATTATGTAAAATGCCTTAAATGTGTGTATGTGGGCTAAATTGAATGAAATGGTGATTGAATGGATTGATTTTAAATGTGTATAGACCAAGAGAGAAGAGGTTCGAATCGAGATCGAGGCAAAGATAAAGTGCTCGATTAATCGACCGTATCAATAGTTCGACGTCCGAGGTAAGTTCGGACATAATACCTGTATTTAGCTATGTTTAAATGCTATGAAATAAATGGTATGATATTATTACCAAGTGAATGCTATGTGGTAGATTGAGTTAAATGGCACTAACTGTGCGTATTCGAAAACATGATTGGGATAAACAACACTGTGTGTGCGGAGTAATTAAGCTTTGGCCTTGTGGTTGGCACTGTGTGTGCGATGTCGATTTAAGTTCGGTTTGAGATGGATGTACTAAATGTACAATGCTAATTAAGTTTCGGCTAGCTATTTAGGCACTAAATGTGCGAATGAATCGAGGAAGAAACGAATGTGGATTGAAATGAATCGTGATTATTGATTAGCAAAAGTATTTGACAACTAAGTGTTGGCTAAGGTATGCTCGGAACCTATGTGGTTGGTGAAACTATGATAGTGGTTGGGAATAAGTTAATTGAACATGTTGGTTGTGAATGGTATTATAATTGTGATAGTAAAACTAATCTATGTGATGACATGTTGATATTATGTATTATGTTATGAACTTACTAAGCTTTATAAAGCTTACTCTGTGATTTGTTTCTCTGCTTTGCAGTGTCAGTAAAGCTAGCTCGGATCAAGGGATCGTCAGCTTCTCAGTCACACTATCGGTAATCTATTTTGGGGTATTTTGGAAAGATGTACATAGTTAAAATATGGCATGTATAGGCTAGTCATTTGGATCATGTTTAATGTTTGTATGTATCCATGAGATGTGGCTAGATATGTGCTAGTTTTAATATGAATGAACTTGGTATATGTGATGCATCTTTTGGTATGATTTGTGGGTTGAGAAATTGATTATTGAGTGGTAACTTTGTGTTGATTAAATGCTAGCATGAATTAGTGAAATTGAAAAAGGAGTGGTGTTTGAAAGGGAATGTATTATGCTTGTGATGAGATAAGATTTGGTAGTGAAATTGCCATGGTTGGAATTGGTATTGAATGCATAGATTGAACAGTCAAACTGGTAAGTTTTTGGTTGCCTTGTGTGCATGATATGTTTTGGTATGTGTTGCTTATAGGTTTGACCCTAAATGGGTGGCATTTTGGCCTTGCAAAATGCCTATAATGTCATACGGTCTAGGCGCACGGGCGTGCCTAAAGATCATGGGTGAATTGGCAGGATGTAGATTGGTAGCACACGGCCTCGACACGGGGGTGTCCACTATCCACTATCCGTGGTGCACAAATCAGTAGCTAGCCACGACCTTGGTACACGGGCGTGCTTGGTGGCCGTGGTAGGGAAGTCAGTATATGGTCTAGTAGTACACGGCCATGGCACACAGGTGTGCCTAGTATCCGTGTTGGTATAGTCAGTATATAGACACGGTTGGACACACGGGGGTGTCTAGTAGCTGTGGAGGGCACACGGTCTCCTCCCACGGGCGTGTATCCCTTGAATTTTAGAAGAAAATTTTAAGTGTTGAAGAATTTCTATGTGTTTGGTTTAGTCCTGACCCCTCTTTAGCATGTGAATTAGGTCTCGTAGACCTTGATAAGGGACAACGTGATTGTAATTGAATGTGATTGATGATGATTGACTTTGTGTCGTAAATGGGTTGTGGAATGATTCCATTGTCCGGTAATGCCTCTTAACCCTATTCCGGCGACGGTTTTGGGTTAGGGGTGTTACAAACTATGTGTTGGCTAAGGTATATATGGAACCTTTGTGGTGGATGAAATTGTAAATGGATTTATGAATGGTTGAGGGAGTATATTAACTATGGATGATATAGTGTGTATGTTTGTGAGTTGATCTATGTGATGGATTAACTTTGTTTGTTGTATTTGATTTATTGAATTGAATGTATTATATTACAAACTTACTAAGCTCTTAAGCTTACTGTGTGATTTATTTCTCTATTTTACAGTGTCAGTAAAGCTAGCTCGGATCCGGGATTGTCAACGACTTAATCACACTATCGGCTAACTAATTTGGTACCTTTGAAAGATGTGTATATTTGAATATGGCATGTATAGGCTAGTTAATGTGGTATGTTTCGAGTTGTATAAACCTTGCCATGTGATATGGCTTGGAAGTTAGATGATTTTGGTTATTATGTGTGAGCTATCTAAATGATGAATGTGGTATGAAATAGTGAAGTTAGAAATGGTATATTTCATGCTTGAATTAATTGATGGAAATGGTGTTTTAAGTGTGAACTTGTGGCCTGACTAAATGATGTTTAGCTTACATGATTTGAGTTGTGATAATGGTGTTTTGAATGGATTTATTTGAGTAGGAATTGAGTATAAGAATAGATGGTATTGTTGTTGATTAATTGGTGCTTGAAATGGTATGTTTTGGTTGCAATTGAGGCGTGAATTGATATTGGGTTAATTCTTATAGGTAATTCCAAAGTGTGGATGGCAATTTGGCCTTGAAAATGGCCTATAATTGCCTACACCGTTGAGCACACGGGCTTGTGACTCGACCGTGTCTTTCGAGGTTGTGCTTTTAAAACAAGTCATTAGGGACCATGAGCTGGACACACGGGCGTGTGGCTAGCCGTGTGGTGCAAGTTAGGGTCGACCACGGGTGAGGCACACGGGCGTGTCTCAGGCCGTGTAGACAAGTCAGAAGGTATGCCCTATTTTGCCACGGCTTGGGCACATGGGCGTATCCGAGGTCGTGTAAGGCACACGGCCTACCGACACGGACGTGTGACCTCTGTAACTTTAAAAAATGTTTGAATTTCAGAATTTTCGTGTGTGTTCGATTTAGTCTTGGCCCTATTTCAGAGCATGTTGAAGGTCTCGTTGACCTTTCTAAGGGACTAAATAAATGTGAATTGACATGTCTGGTTGTGAAATGATATGAAATGTTTTGGAAATGATTAGTAATGCCTCTTAACCGAAATTGAACCCCTTAGGCAAGTGTGTCTTAGTGGATAAAGTGTGCAAGAACTGTCCGTTGATGTTTCGAGATATTTGCTTTCCGGCTAATTCGATGTTGCTACCTTTTGAAGAATTTGATTTTATTCTGGGTATGGATTGGCTCACTTTGCACAATGCTATTGTGAATTGTAAACGAAAGAGTATTGATTTGAGAAGTCAGAATGGTGAAATAGTTGGAGTTGAATCCAGTGATTTCAATGGTTTATCAGCTGTTATATTTTCGTTAAAAGCTCTGAACTATGTGAAAAAGGGTTGTGAAGCTTATCTCGCGTATGTGATAGATACAAAAGTGACAGAAAAGAAAGTTGAATCTATGCCTGTAGTTTGTTAATTCCCTTATGTGTTTCTTGATGAATTGCCGAGATTACCTCCGATACGGGAAGTTGAATTTGGTATTGAATTAGTATAGGGAATGACTCCTATCTCAATAGCTCCGTATAGAATGGCACAGACAGAATTGAAAGAGTTGAAGTCACAGTTGCAAGAGTTGACTGATAGAGGATTTGCACGACCGAGTTTCTCACCCTGGGGTGCTCCTGTGGTGTTTGTGAAAAAGAAAGACGACACTATAAGGATGTGTATTGATTACCGATAGTTGAACAAAGTGACGATAAAGAATAAGTATCCCCTGCCACGTATTGATGATTTGTTTGATCAGCTAAAAGGAGCTACAGTGTTTTTAAAAATAGATTTGAGATCGGGTTATTATCAGTTGAGAGTTAAAGAATCAGATGTACCGAAGATTACTTTAAGAACGAGGTATAGACATTATGGATTCTTAATTATGCCTTTTGGACTAACGAATGCTCTTGCAGTATTTATGGATTTGATGAACTGGATATTCAGACCGTATTTGGATCATTTTGTTGTAGTGTTCATTGATGATATTCTGATTTACTCATGTGATGAGACGCAACATGCCGTGCATTTGAGAATTATGTTGCAGATGCGTGAGAAGCAATTGTATACAAATTTTAGCAAATGTGAGTTTTGGTTGCGTGAGGTTAGTTTTCTGGGGCATATTGTATCAGCTGTGGGAATACAGTTGATCCGAGTAAGATCTCAGCTATTTTAGAATGGAATCCTCCGAGAAATGTGTCTGAAGTTCGTAGTTTTCTGGGACTAGCGGGATATTATAGGCGGCTTGTGAAAGGCTTCTCGATGATTGCGAGTCCGTTGATGAAGTTGCTACAAAAAGATATTAAATTCGAGTGGTCAGAAAAGTACCAACAAAGTTTTGAGCAGTTGAAAGCATTGTTGACAGAGGCACCCGTGTTAGTTCAACCTGAATCGGGTAAAGAATTCATAGTTTACAGTGATGCATCGTTGAATGGTTTGGGCTGTGTGCTGATGCAAGAAGGAAAAGTCATTGGTTATACATCGAGGCAGTTAAAGCCGCATGAAAAGACCTATCCTACACATGATCTTAAATTAGCCGCAATTGTATTTGCATTGAAAATTTGGCGTCACTACTTGTTTGGTGAGAAATGTCATGTTTTTAATAATCACAGGAGTTTGAAATATTTGATGACTCAGAAAGAATTCAATTTGTGACAGAGAAGATGGTTAGAATTGTTGAAAGATTTTGAACTTGTGATTGATTATCATCCGGGCAAAGCTAATGTTGTTGCTGATGCCTTGAGTCGAAAATCTTTATGTGCTTTGCAAGCTATGAGTACTTAGATTGATCTATGTGATGATGATTCATTTTTGGTTGAGTTGAAAGTAAGGCCGATGTTCGTACTTCAGATTTGTGATGCCTTAAAAAGTGATGACGAAATGATGGCTAAACGAGATCAGTGTGGATTGAATGTCGATTCAGAATTTCAAGTTGATAGTGATGATTGTTTGAGATTTGGAGATCGGATTTGTGTTCCAAGGAATTCAGAGTTGATTCAGTTGATTTTGAACTAGGCTCACAATAGTCGTTTGACTATTCATCCGGGGAGTATAAAAATGTATAACGATCTAAAATAGTTTTATTGGTGGCATGGTATGAAACGGGACATCTCAGAGTTTGTTTCGAAATGCTTGGTTTGTCAGCAAGTTAAAGTTGAACATCAGGTTCCATCCGGTTTGTTACAACTGATTATGATTCTGGGTGGAAATGGGAGAGAATCACGATGGACTTTGTGTCGAGACTACCTTTATCTCCGAGAAAGAAAGATGCAATATAGATGATAGTTGACAGATTGACAAAATCAACTCGTTTTGTTCCGGTGAGAACAAATTAATCACTTGATAAATTAGCTAAATTGTATATTGCTGAGATTGTGAGATTGCATGGGGTGCCCCTATCTATTGTATCTGACAGAGACTCGAGATTTACATCGCGGTTTTGGAAGAAATTACAAGAGGCTTTAGGCACAAAGTTGCATTTTAGTACTGCATTTCATCGACAAACGGATGGTCAGTCTGAGCGGATCATTCAGGTTCTCGAAGATATGTTGAGATGTTGAATTCTTGAATTTGAGAATACGTGGGAGAAACATTTACCGTTGATTGATCTTGCGTACAACAACAGTTTTCAATCTAGCATTAAAATGGCACCGTATGAGGCTCTTTAGGGTAAAAAATGTCGAACTCCATTGTATTGGACTGAGCTGAGTGAGAATAAGATTCACGGGGTTGATTTGATAAAAGAGACTTAGCAGAAAGTGAAAGTGATTCGTGACAGTTTGAAAGCAGCATTAAATCGACAGAAGTCATATGCAGACTTGAAACGGAAAGATACTGAATTTGAGATTGGTGACAAAGTGTTTTTGAAAGTGTCTCCGTGGAAGAGAATACTTCGATTTGGCCGAAATGGCAAGCTGAGTCCAAGGTTCATCGGGCCGTATGACATTATTGAACAAATTGGACCGGTTGCTTATAGATTTTTGTTGCCACCTGAATTAGAAAAGATTCATAATGTGTTCCACGTATCAATGCTTCGACGATACAGATCTGATCCATCGCATGTGATTGCTCCTATTGAGGTTGAAATTCAGTCAGATTTGTCATATAGTGAAGAACCGATTCAAATTCTGGCACGTGAAATCAAAGAGTTGAGAAAAAAGAAGATTTCTTTAGTGCAAGTGTAATGGCACAAACACGGAGTTGAAGAGGCTACGTGGGAGCCTGAAGATGTTACTAGAGAGCAATATCCACACCTATTCATTGGTAAGATTTTTGGGGACGAAAATCCCTAAGGGGGAGAGTTGTAACAGTCCGGTTTAGACCCTAGTTAGAATAGTAGTTTCGGGACCATAAATCTGAGGTCGTAAAAATATTTTAATACTATTTTTGGTGTTTATAATATGTGATTGAGTATGTGCGAAAGTTCTGTGTGAAAATTTTATCGATTGTGTGCTTAATTGCAAAAAAAGACTAAATCGCATAAAATGCAAAAGCTGTGTGCTGATTGTTAAAGTGTTGATTTGGCATGGCTTATTAAAATATGAGTCCTTATGTTGTTATTATTCCATGATATAAATGGATGGCCAAAAATTCCTAAGTTAGTAAAATTTAAATGTTATTTCATTAAGGATAGTTAAGTAAATAATACATTAATATGTAATAAATAAAACAAAAGCATGAATTAGAGTGATGTTCATCTTTTCTTGCCAAAATTGAAGAATGAAAGCTAGGGCTCATATGCTTTGATATTCAGCTACTTCCAAGCTTGATTAAAGACCAAGAAAGGAGAGATTCGGATTGAGATCGAGGCAAAGAGAATGTACTCAATTGATCGGCTAGTTTCAGTATTTCGATGTCCGAGGTAAGTTCGGATATAATACAAGTTGTTAAATTTATATCTATGTAATGAGAAATGACTGATTGTATAGTTAATGAAATGGTAATGTTATATATGAAATTGATCAATGAGGCACTAAATGTACGATATTAGAAATGAGACAGATATGATTAGCACTGTGTGTGCGAAATAATAGAAGCTTCAGCTTATCGATTTGGCACTGTGTGTGCGATACCGAGATAAGTTTGGTTTAAAGTATAGGCACTAAGTGTGCGATGACATTTATACTTGGGCTACGAAATTTGGCACTAAGTGTGCGATTAAATCAAATGATTAGCAAAGGTTGATCGACATGTAATATCGAGCATTGAGTAGCATGAATGGTGAATAACTATGTGTTGGATAAGGTATGTATGGAACCTTTGTGGTGGATGAAATTGTAAATGGATTTATAAATGGTTAAGGGAATATATTACTATGGATGATATAGTTTGTATTTTTGTGAGTTGATCTATATGATGGATTAACTTTGTATGTTGTATTTGATTTATTGAATTGAATGTATTATATTACGAACTTACTAAGCTCTTAAGCTTACTATGTGATTTGTTTCTCTTTTTTACAGTGTCAGTAAAGCTAGCGCAGATCCGAGATTGTCAGCGACTCAATCACACTATCGGCTAACTATTTTGGTACTTTTAAAATATGTGTATATTTGAATATGGCATGTATAGGCAAGTTAATGTGGTATGTTTTGAATTGTATAAACCTTGCCATGTGATATGACTCGGAAGTTAGATGATTTTGGTTATTATGTGTGAGCTATCTAAATGATGAATGTGGTATGAAATAGTGAGGTTAGGAATGGTATATTTCATGCTTGAATTAGTTGATGGAAATGGTGTTTTAAGTGTGAACTTGTGGCCTGACTAAATGATGTTTAGCTTATATGATTTGAGTTGTAATAATGGTGCTTTGAATGGATTTATTTGAGTAGGAATTGAGTATAAGAATAGATGGCATTGTTGTTGATTAATTGGTGCTTGAAATTGTATGCTTTGGTTGCAATTGAGACGTGAATTGATATTGGTTTAATCCTTATAGGTAATTCCAAAGTGTGGATGGCAATTTGGCCTTGAAAATGGCCTATAATTGCCCACACGGTTGGGCACATGGGAGTGTGGCTCGACCGTGTCTTTCGAGATTGTGTTTTTAAAACAAGTTAGTAGCGACCACGGGCTGGACACACGGGCGTGTGATTGGCCTTGTGGTGCAAGTCAGTGTCGACCACGGGTGAGGCACATGGACGTGTCTCAGGCCGTGTGGACAAGTCAATAGGAATGCCCTGTTTTGCCACGGCTTGGACACATGGGCGTGTCTGAGGCCGTGTGAGGCACACGGCCTACCCACACAGGCGTGTGACCTCTGTAACTTTGAAAAATGTTTGAATGTCAAAAATTTTTGTGTGTGTTCGGTTTAATCCTGACCCTGTTTTAAAGCATGTTGAAGGTCTGGTTGACCTTTATAAGGGACTAAATGAATGTGAATTGACATGTTTGGTTGTGAAACGATATGAAATGTTCGGAAATGATTAGTAATGCCTCTTAACCCTAATTCAGCGAAGGTTACAGCTTAGGGGTGTTACATTTAATTGGTATCAGAGCTACGGTTTAGTTGATTCTCGGACTAGTATAGCGCGTGTGAGTCTAGCTATACATGTCCCATATATATAATTACGATAGTGCGATGAATCCTGATAGTTAAAAATGTGTTTTCATATAGTAATGGATCCCGATCGAACAGTTGCTGACGATGTAGAGAGTAACGCGCTTGCTCCCGCTCAAGGGACAGCGCTGGCCACATCTAGGCCAAATGATGGTAGCCAAGAGGGAGAGGCTAAGCAAGCCTTCTTCCGAATGATGAGTGAGTGGTTTTCGGAGTTCGCTTGAATGAATCTGGCTGCTCCACAACCTCCACCCCCACAAGTACCGATTGTGCCACAAGTTACAAATCCGATCCGATTGAATAAACCTCCTGTGGATAAGATTTGAATGTATGGGGCTAAAGAGTTTAGAGCCACAGGTGATGATGATGCCGAGTGAGCTGAGTTATTGCTTGAGAATACTATTAGAGTGTTTGATGAAATGTCGTTGACTCCTGATGATTGCATTAAATGTGCAGTTTCCTTGTTGAGAGATACAGTATATAACTGGTGGAAGACATTGATATCTGTGGTTCCGAGAGAGAGAATCACTTGGGATTTCTTTCAAGTTGAATTCTGAAAGAAATATATTAGTCAACGATTCATAGATCAGAAACGTAAAGAGTTTCTAGAACTGAAATAAGGCCGCATGTCCATTACTGAGTATGAACAATAGTTTGTGAGATTGAGTCAGTATGCATGTGAATGTGTTTCGACTGAAGCTACTATGTGCAAACGTTTTATTGAAGGGCTGAATGAAGATATTAAATTGCTGATTAGAATACTTGATATAAATAAATTTGTTGTATTAGTTGAAAGAGCCTACAAAGCTGAGGAGCTTAGCAAAGAAAGAAGAAAGCAGATTCTGAGGCTAGAGATGAAAGAAAAAGATTGATGAGTAAGTCGTCTCAACCTTTGACGAAGAGATTTAGAGATGCAAGCAATCTATCAAATGCTTCGTTTGGACACTCGAGTAGAGACCGTGCTAAACAAAGTGTTCGTCCAAGAACTCAAGCTCCAATTGAATCAAGTGTTGGTAGTGTTAAAAGCAACAAGCCTGAGTGTAGACAATGTGGAAGGTGACACGTTGGAGAGTGTTGGGGCAAGTACAACAATAGAACTTGTTATAAGTGTGGATCACGAGATCATTTTATTAGAGATTGCCCAGAGTTAGCTGAAAAGATAATGTTCAGAGTGCGAGACCGAGTAACATAATGGCTAGGGGTAGACCTCCCAAAAACACCGAAAATGTGAGTGAAATCAAAGAGGGACTACGGATACAACTATGAGATCTGAGGCGAGAGCACCTGCCCGAGCCTAGACTTTACGCGCGCAAGAAGAAACGTCATCTCCAGATGTCATAATTGGTACTTTTACTCTATTTGATACTGATGTGATTGCATTGATATATCCAGGTTCTACTCATTCTTATATGTGTGTGAATCTAGTATCAAGTAAGACTCTAACTGTTGAGTCTACTGAATTTGTAATTAGAGTATCGAACCCCTTAGACAAGTGTGTCTTAGTGTATAAAGTGTGCAAGAACTATCCATTGATGTTTCGAGATATTTGATTTCTGGCTAATTTGATGTTGCTACCTTTTGATGAATTTGATATTATTCAGGGTATGGATTGGCTCACTTTGCACAATGCTATTGTGAAATGCAAGCGAAAGAGTATTGATTTGAGAAGTCAGAATGGTGAAATAGTTCGAGTTGAATCCAGTGATTTGAATGAGTTACTGGCTGTTATATCTTCGATGAAAGCTCTGAACTATGTGAAAAAGGGTTGTGAAGCTTATCTCACGTATGTGATAGATACAAAAGTGATAGAAAAGAAAGTTGAATCTGTGCCTGTGGTTTGTGAATTACCTGATGTGTTTCCTGATGACCTACCGGGATTACCTCTGATACAGGAAGTTGAATTTGGTATTGAATTAGTGCCGAGAATGACTCCTATCTCAATAGCTCTGTATAGAATGGCATCGACAGAATAGAAAGAGTTGAAGTCACAGTTGCAAGAGTTGACTGATAGAGGATTTTCACGACCGAGTTTCTTGCCCTGGGGTCCTCATGTGTTGTTTGTCAAAGAGAAAGATAGCACTACAAGGATGTGTATTAATTACCGACAGTTGAACAAAGTGACGATAAAGAATAAGTATCCCCTGCCACGTATTGATGATTTGTTTGATCATCTAAAAGGAGCTACAATGTTTTTGCAAATAGATTTGAGATCGGGTTATTATCAGTTGAGAGTTAAAGAATCAGATGTATCAAAGACTGCTTTTAGAAGGAGGTACGGACATTATGAATTCTTAGTTATGCCTTTTGGACTAACGAATGCTTCTGCAGTATTTATGGATTTGATGAACCAGATATTCAGACCGTATTTGGATCGTTTTATTGTAGTGTTCATTGATGATATGCTGATTTACTCATGTGATAAGACGCAACATGCCGAGCATTTGAGAATTGTGTTGCAGACTCTGCGTGAGAAGCAATTCTATGCAAAGTTTAGCAAATGTGAGTTTTCGTTGCTTGAGGTTGATTTTCTGGGGCATATTGTATCAGCTGTGGGAATACGAGTTGATCCGAGTAAGATCTCAGCTATTTTAGAATGGAATCCTTCGAGAAATGTGTCTGAAGTCTGTAGTTTTCTGGGACTAGCGAGATATTATAGGCGGTTTGTGAAAGGCTTCTCGATGGTTGCAACTCTGTTGACGAAGTTGCTACAAAAAGATATTAAAATTGAGTGGTCAGAAAAGTGCCAATAGAGTTTTGAGCAGTTGAAAGCATTGTTGATAGAGGCACCCGTGTTAGTTCAATCTGAATCGGATAAAGAATTCATAGTTTACAGTGATGCATAGTTGAATGGTTTGGGTTGTGTGCTGATGCAAGAAGGAAAAGTCATTGCTTATGCATCGAGGCAGTTAAACCCGCATGAAAAGAACTATCCGACACATGATCTTGAATTAGCTGCAATTGTATTTGCATTGAAAATTTGGCGTCACTACTTGTTTGGTGAGAAATGTCATGTTTTAACTGATCACAAGAGTTTGAAATATTTGATGACTCAGAAAGAATTGAATTTGCGACAGAGAAGATGGTTAGAATTGTTGAAAGATTATGAACTTGTGGTTGATTATTATCCGGGAAAAGCTAATGTTGATGTTGATGCCTTGAGTCAAAAGTCTTTATGTGCTTTGCGAGCTATGAGTACTTATATAGATCTATGTGATGATGATTTAGTTTCGGTTGAGTTGAAAGTAAGGCCGATGTTCGTACGTCAGATTTGTGATGCCCGTAAAAGTGATGCTGAAATGATGGCTAAACGAGATGAGTGTGGATTGAATGTCGATTCAGAATTTCGAGTTGATTGTAATGATTGTTTGAGATTTACAGATTGGATTTGTGTTCCGCGGAATTCAGAGTTGATTCAGTTGATTTTGAATGAAGCTTACAATAGTCGTTTGACTGTTCATCCGGGGAGTACGAAAATGTATAACGATCTGAAACAGTTTTATTGGTGGTACCGTATGAAACTGGACATCTCAGAGTTTGTTTCAAAATGCTTGGTATGTCAGGAAGTTAAAGATAAACATCAGGTTCCATTCGGTTTGTTACAACCGATTATGATTCCTGGGTGGAAATGGGAGAGAATCATGATGGACTTTGTGTCGGGACTACCTCTATCTCCGAGAAAGAAAGATACAATCTGAGTGATAGTTGACTGATTGACGAAATCAGCTCATTTTGTTCCGGTGAGAACAGATTATTCACTTGATAAATTAGCTAAATTGTATATTACTGAGATTGTGAGATTGCACAGGGTGCCACTATCTACTGTATTTGATAGAGACCCGAGATTTAAATCGCGGTTTTGGAAGAAATTACAAGAGGCTTTAGGCACAAAGTTGCATTTTAGTACTGCATTTCATCCACAAACGAATGGTCAGTCTGAGCGGATCATTCAGGTTCTTGAAGATATGTTGAGATGTTGTATTCTTGAATTTGAGGATACATGGGAAAAACATTTTCCGTTGATTGATTTTGCGTACAATAACAGTTTTCAATCTAGCATTAAAATGGCACCGTATGAGGCTCTTTACGGTCAAAAATGTCGAACTCCATTGTATTGGATTGAGCTGAACGAGAATAAGATTCACGGGGTTGATTTGATAAAAGAGACTGAGCAGAAAGTGAAAGTGATTCGTGACAGTTTGAAAGCAGCATCAGATCGACAAAAATCATGTGGAGACTTGAAACGGAAAGATATTGAACTTGAGATTGGTGACAAAGTGTTTTTGAAAGTGTCTCCATGGAAGAGAATACTTAAATTTGGCCGAAATGGCAAGCTGAGTCCAAGGTTCATCGGGCCGTATGACATTATTGAACGAATTGGACCAGTTGCTTATAGATTGTTGTTGCCACCTGAATTAGAAAAGATTCATAATGTGTTCCACGTATCAATGCTTCGACGATACAGATCTGATCCATCGCATGTGATTGCTCCTACTGAGGTTGAAATTCAGTTAGATTTGTCATATAGTGAAGAATCGATTCGAATTCTGGCACGTGAAATCAAAGAGTTGATGTAACACCCTGGTTTTAGGGGTTAGATTTTTGGTGCTTAGTTCGGGTGTTGGCACACTTCAGTGTGTGGTTGGGTGAGTTTTAGGGGTCCTGAGAACCCTAGAAGGTGGGGCAATGCCTTAGAAAATTTTTGGTTTTTAGTGTTGAAAGGGGGGAGCTTGGCAAAGAGGGGACTTAAGAGAATTATTTGGGAGTTTATGTCACAAGAAAGGAGTTGGTGGAGTGGCAGGATGGGCGCCACTAAGGCCTTATGTGTATGACGCCATTTGCAAGGGGAAGGGTCTCATGTTCGATTCGCGGGAGCAGCAGTTGGGCATTGTTTTTTTGGTAAGGAGGTTGGACGGTTTTGGAGGCTTAAAAATAGATGAAGACTTGGTCTTCTTTTTTTAAACTTTGGCTAGAAGGTTTGACCCATTCAAACTATTTTGAATGGATGGTGGGGAGGTATTTTAGGAGATTTTTAGGGATTATTTTTGGGGGGTTGGAGCTTGGCTTTTTAGTATAAATAGGGGGGGAGGTGCTCATTATTCATTCATCATTTGTTTTCTCTCCCTTGTCAAATTGTGCTTCACATTTTCTTTGGTTGCCGAAACCCTTTTCTCCAAAGCTTAGTTGCCAAATCCTTTGCTCTCCCTATTTCCTTTCCTTTTCACTTCAAAACCGAAAGTACACCCCACATCTTTCTTTCTCTTCTCTTTGGCCGAAACCACTATTCCCTACTTCTTGATTTTATAGATAGCCGAATCTACACCACCACCCTTTGCCGAATTTTCCTTCCCTCAGTTTGGTAGTGTTATTGGCCGAATGTTGGCATAGACTTCTTCGGGTTCCATAGCAATCGATTTGGGGGGAGAGGAGACTAGCGCAGGAGACCTTTTCGGGATTGGTATAGGCAGCATTTGCTGAGGCATAGAGTAGCGTTTCGGGTTTGGATTGTTGAGCTATTAAGGTGCGTAATCATCGCACTATTTCTGTGGTTTTGGTTGCTAACTTGTTACATGTGTATTATGTGTGGAAGCCGTTTATAATGGCATAAGTGATGAGAACTGGTGATGGTAAGTTTATTTGTGATGTATTTATGTATGTATAAATATTTATATACTTATGTGATATGATGGCTTAACATGTTGCATATATATGTAGTTGCATGGGGTTTGGGCTTGATTCGATGAAGAAGGAAGTGTACACAAGGTGTACGTGGTCTAATGATAGCTTCGGCTACATTAGCGCTTGGGGATTTGCTGTGTGCTACCTCAAGGGAGGTGTTGGCTCGGTGCCCATCTCGGCGGTTGATTGCTATGTGCATCACCGTAGACAGATTACGATATTGGATCACTTGGGTTGATCGGTGGCTCAGCCACGGCCTTGAGCAGCGAGCTTGCCAAGGTAAGATGTTATGGATCACAATGTGATCGGTGGATTAGCCACGGCCTTAGGCGGGGAGTCTGCTAAGGTTGGTGTTCGGTTGGACAATGGGTTGGGCTGAGATGCATTCTTGCGTGATTTGTTTCGATGGCTGTGTGGGTATGGGTCGAGCCCATACGGATGGAAATATGTGTTGTGATTATGCACTGAGTCAGTGGACTCACTCTTTTAATTAACCATTTCAGGTGACGCGTAGAGTGGACCGGGATCGGAGAGGACACGTGGTGGCCCATGCAGAAAGAATAGTTTAAATATTTTAAGTTTATTTATATTAAGTACTAGATCTTTTGAACATTGATGTAATAAGACCCTTTGATTTTTATTTACTTTGGGAATTATTTAGTTATTTTATGTTTGGATTATATTAAATTACTAAGTGGAAACGAATTTATTTTTGACAACTTATTTATTTAGAATTAGTCTTATATATTCATTAAAGTTTATTTTTGGGCATTTTATAATATTGATATGATAACAAAGTTTTACTCATAAGTTTGAATAAACATGGATTTTACAAAAGGTAGCAAGTTTTACTAAATTTTTCTAAGTTAAATAGATTTTTCCACCGTCTTTTCCGCACTAATATAACCAGATTCGGTCGTAATGAATGGGCCGGGTTTGGAGATGTTACAGTTTGGTATCAGAGCCAGGTTCAAAACTCGGCTTTGAGGGTTTTGGGCCCGAAATAGTTTTCAAAATGGGTTTTTGGAATGTGGGCTTTTATAAAAAGGTTTTCAGGTTATTCTGGCATGGCACCTGTGTCTCCGGCCCGAGTCCGCCAGGTAAGTACTTCGGACTTTTGAAGTGTTTTGTTTATGTGTATTATTATGGGTTTATTTGGGCTCGTAGATTAGTTTTTAGGGCTATTGGACCCTAGGATTAGTCTACTCAAACACATGCATAAGACTTAAAGCTCTTAAACAAACCTGTGAAGTAAGTCGCCGAGTTAAGGTGTGGCAACCTGGGTGCGCATGTCTAGGATTGGATCCGGAAGAGCTAGGTATTTAAGCAGTCCTCGTGACTCACCTCCTCTTCGCAGGAATCCTACCTGGTGCGTAGCTACGGTTCACCTTAACTAAGAGGACTTGTTCATAGGCTAAACCGATTATTAAAACCCGAAAGGGAATTAGCCTTGCTGTTTTCTAAAATTCCCTGTTTTAAAATTTTTCAAATTTTCCCCTCTAGTTTGTGAAACCTTAAATCTGATTTTGAAGGACGTTTTTCTTTCGATTTACAAAATTACCAAAATGCCCTTAGTGGCAAAATTACCAAAACGCCCCTGTATTGCAAAATTACGGTACTACCCTCAAATTTTGATAAAATGCTCTTTACTTTGCAAAATACTAAAATCCGAGTTTTCAAAATATTAGGATACTCTGATTTTTGGAAATTTACGAAAATACCCCTGGTTGACAAAATTACCGAAATGCCCTTGGTTTCTAAATTCTCAGATTTCTCTCGACTTTTACTGAAATAATCCTATTTTATCAAATGTCAGAAAATTCTATTTTTGTGAAATATTGTGATATTCCGATTTGGAGAATTTACAAAAAAATGCCGTGACTTTCAAAATTACTGAAATAACCCTGACCTCTGAAAATTTTGCAACACATCCGATTTGAAACAAAATTTTTCAAGATAACCCCTGTGACTTTGTAAATTTTGAGATATCTTTAAGTTAGAAAACTATTTTCAAAATTGACCCTGAGTTATTACCGAAATACCCCTCTCTAGGAAAAATGACGAAATTATCCCTGGGTAGGAAGGAAACTTGATTGCTCGAAAGAACTACTCTCGGAAACTTTATTGCATAAAATTGCTCGTGGATAAACAGTGAAACAAGAATTTCTAATCCATAAAACTTTCTAAACAGACTAAATCGAGGCGCTAGATATGAGTTCTAGGGGGCGTGGTCGCAATACTCGTGGACGTGGTAGAGGCAGGATGTCAGTATCGGAACCGGTTGGGTCACGCCATGGGTCAGAAAGCGATGCTCCGCCACCAGCTGTTGAGGTTGAACAGCAGGATCAGACTGGAGGAGACGACGCAGTGTCACAAGCTGTGCTGCGAATGCTCGAACGAGTGGCAGGAGCCAATATGGGCAATAGGAATCGGAAGTCAGTGCCCGAAAGGCTTAGGGCGAATGGAGCCGAGGTTTTCAGAGGAGTATCTGGGGTAGCTCCGAACGTGGCAGAATACTGGCTTGAGGCTGTTGAAAGGATTATGGACGACTTAGACTTGACTGCTGAGGAGAAGCTTAAGGGAGTTGTTTCATTGCTACGGGATGAGGCCTACCAGTGGTGGCTCACGGTTAAGGAAAGTACCCCTGCGGATCGAGTGGACTGGGGTTATTTTAAGATCAAGTTTGAAGGAAAGTATGTTGGAGCAAGCTATGTTGATGCTCAGAGGAAGGCGTTCCTTAACTTGGTGCAAGGAAACAAGTCGATAGCGGAGTACGAAGCTGAGTTTCTGCGTTTGAGCCGGTATGCTCGGGGCATCGTGGCAACGGATTATGAGAGATGCGTTAGATTTGAAGATGGTCTGCGGGATGAGTTGCGAGTTTTGATTGCTCCGCAGAGGGAAAGAGACTTCGCCGTTTTAGTGGAGAAAGCTCGAATAGCTGAGGAGGTCAAGAAGGCTGAAAGGCTCAATAGGGAAAGGAACCGTGATAAGAGAAGTGTTGGATCGCCAGAAGTGGTTGAGAGGGTCCAGAAAAGACCAAGGGTTGAGACTCCTGTTCATATTGCTAAGCCGGTCGCCGGAAATCCAGATCATCCGTGTGCGCAGTGCGGAAGGTATCATATTGGCGGGTGCTGGAATCGAGTTCGGGAGTGCTTCAGATGTAAGTCCAAGACTCATCTGATTAAGGATTGTCCCCAGAACCCGAATAGGACTCAGACAGTGAGTCAAGGTTATGTGCAACCAGGCAGAGAAGGTCAGCAAGCGACGAGAGGTCGTGGTTCGAACCGTGGAGGAAATGGTTCCGGCCAAGGTCGTGGAGTAGTAGACCGCGGTAATGGTGCCACTGAGGCAAGGCAGCCAGGACTGGTTTTTGCAGTTCGTCGGAGAGGGGATAATGATGTGCCTGATGGGTCAACTGGTAAGTTCCTTAAGTCCGGAATGCTCTTTGTGGTTTTGTTCGTTTTGGTGATTGTTTAATCCGTTGCTCGTAAAGTAGTTGGAACCTTGAGTATGTTAGAATCCATGCCTAATAGTATGTTAGCTCTTTAAAGATCAGAGTGCGCAGCTATAGTGTAGTGGGAGAAATTGGATGGTTAGTCTAGACAAGTAATTTCGAGGACGAAATTATTTTAAGGAGGGTAGAATTGTAACACCCTGGTTTTAGGGGTTAGATTTTTGGTGCTTAGTTCGGGTGTTGGCACACTTCAGTGTGTGGTTGGGTGAGTTTTAGGGGTCCTGAGAACCCTAGAAGGTGGGGCAATGCCTTAGAAAATTTTTGGTTTTTAGTGTTGAAAGGGGGGAGCTTGGCAAAGAGGGGACTTAAGAGAATTATTTGGGAGTTTATGTCACAAGAAAGGAGTTGGTGGAGTGGCAGGATGGGCGCCACTAAGGCCTTATGTGTATGACGCCATTTGCAAGGGGAAGGGTCTCATGTTCGATTCGCGGGAGCAGCAGTTGGGCATTGTTTTTTTTGGTAAGGAGGTTGGACGGTTTTGGAGGCTTAAAAATAGATGAAGACTTGGTCTTCTTTTTTTTAAACTTTGGCTAGAAGGTTTGACCCATTCAAACTATTTTGAATGGATGGTGGGGAGGTATTTTAGGAGATTTTTAGGGATTATTTTTGGGGGGTTGGAGCTTGGCTTTTTAGTATAAATAGGGGGGGGGAGGTGCTCATTATTCATTCATCATTTGTTTTCTCTCCCTTGTCAAATTGTGCTTCACATTTTCTTTGGTTGCCGAAACCCTTTTCTCCAAAGCTTAGTTGCCAAATCCTTTGCTCTCCCTATTTCCTTTCCTTTTCACTTCAAAACCGAAAGTACACCCCACATCTTTCTTTCTCTTCTCTTTGGCCGAAACCACTATTCCCTACTTCTTGATTTTATAGATAGCCGAATCTACACCACCACCCTTTGCCGAATTTTCCTTCCCTCAGTTTGGTAGTGTTATTGGCCGAATGTTGGCATAGACTTCTTCGGGTTCCATAGCAATCGATTTGGGGGGAGAGGAGACTAGCGCAGGAGACCTTTTCGGGATTGGTATAGGCAGCATTTGCTGAGGCATAGAGTAGCGTTTCGGGTTTGGATTGTTGAGCTATTAAGGTGCGTAATCATCGCACTATTTCTGTGGTTTTGGTTGCTAACTTGTTACATGTGTATTATGTGTGGAAGCCGTTTATAATGGCATAAGTGATGAGAACTGGTGATGGTAAGTTTATTTGTGATGTATTTATGTATGTATAAATATTTATATACTTATGTGATATGATGGCTTAACATGTTGCATATATATGTAGTTGCATGGGGTTTGGGCTTGATTCGATGAAGAAGGAAGTGTACACAAGGTGTACGTGGTCTAATGATAGCTTCGGCTACATTAGCGCTTGGGGATTTGCTGTGTGCTACCTCAAGGGAGGTGTTGGCTCGGTGCCCATCTCGGCGGTTGATTGCTATGTGCATCACCGTAGACAGATTACGATATTGGATCACTTGGGTTGATCGGTGGCTCAGCCACGGCCTTGAGCAGCGAGCTTGCCAAGGTAAGATGTTATGGATCACAATGTGATCGGTGGATTAGCCACGGCCTTAGGCGGGGAGTCTGCTAAGGTTGGTGTTCGGTTGGACAATGGGTTGGGCTGAGATGCATTCTTGCGTGATTTGTTTCGATGGCTGTGTGGGTATGGGTCGAGCCCATACGGATGGAAATATGTGTTGTGATTATGCACTGAGTCAGTGGACTCACTCTTTTAATTAACCATTTCAGGTGACGCGTAGAGTGGACCGGGATCGGAGAGGACACGTGGTGGCCCATGCAGAAAGAATAGTTTAAATATTTTAAGTTTATTTATATTAAGTACTAGATCTTTTGAACATTGATGTAATAAGACCCTTTGATTTTTATTTACTTTGGGAATTATTTAGTTATTTTATGTTTGGATTATATTAAATTACTAAGTGGAAACGAATTTATTTTTGACAACTTATTTATTTAGAATTAGTCTTATATATTCATTAAAGTTTATTTTTGGGCATTTTATAATATTGATATGATAACAAAGTTTTACTCATAAGTTTGAATAAACATGGATTTTACAAAAGGTAGCAAGTTTTACTAAATTTTTCTAAGTTAAATAGATTTTTCCACCGTCTTTTCCGCACTAATATAACCAGATTCGGTCGTAATGAATGGGCCGGGTTTGGAGATGTTACAGTTGAGAAAAAAGAAGATTTCTTTAGTGAATGTGTTGTGGCACAAACATAGAGTTGAAGAGGCTACGTGGGAGCCTGAAGATGTTATGAGAGAGCAATATCAACACCTATTCACTGGTAAAATTTTTGGGGACGAAAATCCCTAAGGGGGAAGAGTTGTAATAGCCCGATTTAGACCCTAGTCAGAACGGTGGTTTCGGGACCACAAATTTGAGGACGTAAAAATATTTTAATATTATTTTTGGTGTTTATAATATGTGATTGAGTATGTGCAAAAGTTTTGTGTGAAAATTTTATCGATTGTGTGCTTAATTACCAAAAAAGACTAAATCGCATAAAATGCAAAAGCTGTGTGCTGATTGTTAAAGTGTTAATTTGGCATGGCTTATTAAAATATGAGTCGTTATGTTATTATTCCATGTGATAAAGGAATGGACAAAAATGCCTAAGTTAGAGGAATTTAAATATTATTTCATTAAGGATAGTTTAGTAAATAATACATTAATATGTAATAAATAAAACAAAAGCATGAATTAGAGTGGTGTTCATCTTTTCTTGCCAAAATTGAAGAATGAAAGCTAGGGGAAATATGCTCTGATATTTGGCTACTTCCAAGCTTGATTAAAGATCAAGAAAGGAGAGATTCGGATCGAGAACAAGGCAAAGACAAATACTCGATTGATCAGCTAGTTTCGGTATTTCGACGTCCGAGGTAAGTTCGGATATAATACAAGTTGTTGAATTTATATCTATGTGATGAGAAATGTCTGATTGTATAGTTAATGAAATAGCAATGTTATATATGAAATTGATCAATGAGGCACTAAGTGTGTGATATTAGAAATGAGACAGATATGATTAGCATTGTGTGTGCGAAATAATAGAAGCTTCGGCTTATCGATTTGGCACTGTGTGTGCGATACTGAGAGAAGTTAGTTTAAAGTACAGGCACTAAGTGTACGATGACATTTATACTTCAGCTACAAAATTTGGCACTAGGTGTGCGATTAAATCAAATGATTAGCAAAGGTTAATCGACATGTAATATCGAGCATTGAGTAGCATGAATGGTGAATAACTATGTGTTGGCTAATGTAACAGCCCGATTTAGGGGCTAGTCGGAACAGTGATCTCGGGATCACTAATTCGAGATTAGAGAAATTTATTTTTATGTCATTTTATGAGTCAGAGCATGACGGTATATGTACATGAGAATTTTGGTACTTTAATTTTAATGACTTCATGTTTAATCGCGAAAAAGGACTAAATCACATAAAGTGTGAAAGTTCCATCCTATAAGGTAAAGGTACCAAATAGCCATAGATTGTAAATTTGACGTCTTTAAAAGGCAATTTAACCCCTTGTAAATGCTTGGCCAGCCATAGGGGACAAGAATTGACCAAGTTGGTCAAAGTTGGTGAGTAGGTGGGCTAAATTGATAGTTTAATATTAGAATAAAGAAATGATGATATCCATCTTTCTTGCTCATCTCTTCCACCGAAAATTGGCAGCCAAATAGGGGTTGAAAGCTTCAAAAATTTCAGCACACTCTTCTCTTCATAAGTAAGTGTTCTAGTGATATTTTCTTGAAAATAGTTGTACTTTTGATGCCCCTAAAGCTTAAGCTTTCATATGAGGGGGCTAATGTGCAATATGGTGAAGAGTTTAGAGTTTTTCCATGAGAGCTGTCATTGTTATTTGCTGCATTTTCATGGAAGAAAATGAGTCCTAATTGTTAGATGAACAACTTTTGTGAAAGGTGTTGTCTTGAAAACACCTAATTGGACATTGATGAAAAGGTTAAAATTTTGTAGTAATTATGTGAAATGTTGAGTTTTGATGATAGCTATACGAGTATTAAATGTTCACCTAGGCTTTTTGAAGGTAGAAATGAGATTAGAATTTATTTCCGAGCATAGGGGAAAAATGGTCATTTTGCCAAAGTATAGGGGCAGAATAGTAATTTTGCCTAAGCATGATTATTGAAATGCTTTTATTAATGTGGTGATTAAAATGAGCTAAATTGCTATGATAGAGCAAGAAGAACCGGGAGTTCACCTCAATCGGGAAAAGAACAAAGTCTTTGACTAAACCGACGAGTTTGCTCATTTTGAAATCGAGGTAAGTTTGTATGTGATTAATGTTAGCATAATTGAGAATGCTTTGTATCATATTGATGCATGATGCTCTACTAAATTGAGTAGTTAATGTTGAATGAGATGTTGAGGTCCTAGTGGACTATATTGAATATGACAATGCTATCATCGAGATTGGAAATAGATAAGGTCCCGTATAAGACCATGTTCGGGACATGGCCTCGGCACCGAGTTGAGATCCCGTATAAGACCATATCCGGGATATGGCTTCGGTAATGAATATGTGAATTGTATAAGACCGTATCTAGGATATGGCATCGATACTTGATGTGAACATCCATATAAGACCATATCTGGGATATGGCATTGGCATTTAGAAGTGACTCCATATAAGACCACCTCGGGGATGTTGTAACAGCCCGATTTTGGGGCTAGTCGAAATAGTGGTTTCGAGACCACTAAACCGAGGTTAAGGAAAATTATTTCGATGTTATTTTATGTGCCATAGCATTAACATAAGGCTATGTGGAAATTTTGGTGTTTTAATTTTAATGATTTCATGCTTAATTGTGAAAAAAGACTAAATCGCATAAAGTGCGAAAGTTCTATTTTAGTTGCTAGAGGTGCCAAATAGCTATGGGTTATTAATTGGAGGTCCCAGATGTGCAATTTGGCCTTGTTTAAGTGAGTTGGCCAGCCATAGCATGCATAGGGGACAAGAGCATTTAATTTGGTCAATAGTTGGTGATATTAGTTGGTAAAATGAATAAAATAAGATGATATAAGCAAAAGTTATCATCTTTTCATTTAGTCTTCTTCTCCAACCGAAAATATCACCAAGGGAGGGCTTTAAAAGCTTGAAAACTTCAGCAACTTATTTTCTCTACAAATAAGTGATTTAGGTGGTTTTAATTGATGATTTTTGTGTCTTTGGAGTCCCGAAAACTTAAGCTAGCTAATGAGGGGACTAATTTGTAATATGGTTGAAAGTCTAGGGACTTGCCATGAGAGTGTTTGTGTGGTTAGCTGAGTTTTTATGGAAGAAAATGAATGCTAGGGAGTTGTAAAACAACTTTTGTGAAAGGTGTTTGCATGAAAACACCTAAGTAAGACTTAAATGCAAAGATTGGGCATGAAATAGTTGAAATTGTGAGTAGTTGTAAGAGAAAGAAATGATCAGCTAGGCTTGTTTAATGAGAAAATGTGTTGAAAAATGATTTACGAGCCTAGGGGCAAAATCAAAATTTTTGCCATAGTACAAGGGCAAAATGGTCATTTTTGCCTAAGTGTAGGTTTTGATGCATTATGATCATAGAATGATCTAAATGAATGAATTTTATATTTATAGATCAAGAAGAGCACGGAATTAACCTTGACTGGGGAAAAGGCAAGGTTACGGAGTAAACCATTAGTTAACGCGTTTTGCACCGAGATAAGTTTATGTGTAAACTATACATTTTATATACATACATTGTTGTTGTTGATTGGTGCATGGCATGACTGAGAACATGTAAAATTCGAGTGGGTTGATTTTGATAGTCATTGTATAGTTTCATTGAATGACGAAATAGTCATATAAACGTGTAATGACGATACTTGATGGTGGGCTAAGTGCGATACCACCTTATTACTTAACAACGAAGGGCTGTGTGCAATACCATCATTTGTTATATTATTTAGTGGGCTATGTGTAACACCCCTCACCCGCATCCAACTCCGGGATAGGGTTCGAGGCATTATCGGACTTAAACATTCACAATCATACAAAACTGGGTTACCAAATTTCGCCCAAAATTAAAACTTTTTAAACACATGCATTTGACCTTGTCATCTATTTAATCACTTATACCACATAACAAGACATTAACACATACCATGGACAAATAGGCTTACAAGCCAAAATCATTATAAGCCACATCTCATGGCTATAATCAACAAATCAATATAAGCCAATACATTTGGCTAATCACAACAGCATCCATCGTAGAAAAACTAAGTCCCTATATATGCCACTCACTTGAAAACATTTAACATACACATGCCAATACTCCAAGGATAATGACTCGATAGTGTGATGCTGCCTCCGACGATCTCCAACCCTGAGCTGACTTGAAAAATAAAAGAAATGGAAAGAAGGGAGTAAGCTTTACGCTTAGTAAGCTCGCATGAAAATAATAAGCAATGCGATAACATGCTATTTTCATATTCTTTCTATTTATTCAAATTCCAATGAAGTTATTTTCTCGAGTCAAAATCATTAAATTATTTATATCAGGAGCTACGGAACTCCAAATTAAGTTCCATTAATTTTCCCTGAAACTAGACTCACATACCTTTTTACCATAAAAATTCCAGAATTTTTGGTTTAGCCAATCAATACAGTTTATTCATTAAAATTCCCCTATTTCGCTATTCAATAGCTCTAACACCTCTTCACTAAAACTAAAATTTATCATTATACAGAGTTCGAATAACCTTTCTGTTTGTCTCTCTCGAAAGTATACTCACCAAGGATTCTAAGAATATAAGTTATACACCATAACCATTTTTATACAATTTTTAGTGATTTTCCAAATTTGGAACAGGGGATTTTCAAAACCATTCAGAAACTGTCTCACCAAAATTTAAATATCTCATAAAATAAAATTTATTTACTCACACCATTTATTTTATGTGAAAATAGACTCAATAAGATTTAATTTCATCTCTCATTCAGTAAATAATTCAACTTCTACTATTTATGGTGATTTTTCAAAATCACGCAACTGCTGCTGTTCCAATCTATTTTACTGAAAATTTTACTCTCCCATGTTTTCTTTATATTACTTTCATATATGCACACATAACACCAAGCATGTTCAATACTAGCCATACAAATGAATAATCATCACCAGTATTTACGATTATTCATAGTGGCGTATCAGCCTTAGTAAGTTATCTCGTTGAACCCCTTCGGAAAACGCCCAATACTTGGTGGTCTCAGCACATTGCTCCACCTACACATAATTCGACTTTCTTGTACACATGGTGAAGGTCCCTTATCACCCATGTGACCTAGCCATTCCATCTCGCAGCTTTCTTGTCTACATGGCATCCAACACTAGGAACCACTCATGTGACCTAGCTACTCATAACCCGTAACTTTCTTGTACACATGGTATACACACAGTGTTACACATGTGACCTAGTTACATATGAAATTATTATCCTGTAGCTTTCTTGCACACATGGTGAAAGTCCCTTATCATCCATGTGGCCTAGCTACATATCAAAATTTTCCATCTCGTAGCTTTCTTGTGCACACGGTGAAGGTCCATTATCACTCGTGTGACCTAGCTACATATTGTCCATATCTCTCGATTTTCTGAAGGTTCAATCGAGAATTTCACATTCCATACATTTTCATATTATAGTTATCACCCAATGACTTCCATAATATCTAGCAAAATAATTATTGAACAAGTAAAATAAATGCATTATTTACATATAAATTTTCCATTTCACATAATAACCATAGTCATAGAAAACACCTTTAAGCACAACATTTCAACCCATTTTCCATGTCACCTATGTCACCTTTTATCATAAATATATTATTAAATCAATTCACCAACATAATATACTAAATATGTAATTTAGCAAAATCAATTTAATACCACAATTTAGGCTTCAAATATACATTACAACATTATTGCATTATTATTAACACACCAACTTACCTCAGATCCAGAAACGACAATTTACCATTTTAATCCATAACCTTATATTTTCCCTATTTAAGCCCAAATCTCGATTTCCTTGATCTATATCACATTTAGCCTACTAATTAGTCACATTATTCATATGGGTCCAAAAATCATATTTTTTACAAATTACACTTTGACCCTTAAACTTTCACATATTTGCACTTTTGCCCCAATGCTCATAAATTAAACTTCAGCCCTTATTCTTATGTTTTATAACACGCTGATCATTTTTCTCTTGTATGGTAACTTCAATTTCTCACTAATTCACACACTTATGACCAATTTATAACTTTTACAATTTAACCCCTTTTATACGATTTCATCGAAAATCATCTAATAAAACTCGTTTCTCTAATCATAAACATGCATAATCTACCAAAATTCATAAAAATACACAATTATTCAACATGGGTTAATTTTTAAAATTAAACTCTAGCTCAAAATAATGGTAGAAATAGCTTAACTAAGTTATCGGGATTTCAAAAATACAATGAACATTAAAAACGGGGCTCAGAAACACTTACTATGAGGATTGAAAAGCTTGAAACCCTTAGCCATGGAGTCTAGGAATTTTCGGCAGCAACGTGAAGAAGATAGGCAGATTTTTTTTCTTGTATTTTGTCTTTTTATTCATTAAAAACACTAAATGACTAAAATACCCTTAAGGCTTTTCTTTCAATTTTGTCCTATTCATGCCCATTTTTGTTCATCAAGTTATCCAATGGTCTAATTACCTTTTAAGGACTTCCAATTTAAAACTCATAGTAATTTGACACCTCTAATATATAGAACTCAACTTTTGAACCTTTTACAATTTGGTCCTTTTGACTAAATTGAGTGCTCAAACATCGAATTTTTTTAAACGAAATTTTTATAAAATCTTTCTGTAAAATTGTAGACCATGAAAATATAATAAAAATAAAATTTTCCTTCTCGAATTAATGATTTTGAAACCACTGTTCCGGCTAGGCCCTAGTTCGGGATGTTACACTATGTGCGAGACCACTATAAATATCCTTTTTGGTGGGCTATGTGCGATACCACCCTATTAACAATTGATGGTGGGCAGTGCGAAACCACTGAGTGTTTCGACATTGTGATTGGATTAGAGAGATATTATGATGTGTTATTTCATGAGAAAATGTGATGTTGAGTGCAGGCATGCAAATGAATGAATACAAGCATTAAGCTTGTGATACGGTGAGAATATGGTAAGGGATGGAATGAGTAAGCATGAATTGAATGTGGACGGTTTTTGTTTAGTATAATGCTATTTGTTGATTAGCTCATACTATGATGTTATTTGTTTACATGTAAACTTAACAAGCTTAAAGCTTACTCCCCTTTCTTTTCCCTTGTTTTATAGAGTTTAAGAATTGAGCCGGGATACGTCGATAATCATAAGACCTCCCACACTATCAGCTTACCTTAGTGATTTTGTATATGGCATGTATAGAAGCTAGACTAGTTAGATTATTTTGTTATTTTGGCCAAAGGTGTGTTGGCCCCTTATTAAGATAACTATATTGTATATTGCCATGGTTGATGGCTTAACTTGTTATATATGAAAAGATGAAGTTATTCATGGTAGTTCGTATTGCAAATTATGAGTTGTTTATTGATATGTTGAATATATTCATGTGGTGTGATCTAAAGGGGTGCAAAGAGCTCGGAAAATAGCCTCGTTCTTGTCCACATGATTAGGCACACAGGCGTGTGTCTAGGCCATGTGTGACACACAGTCCATGGGCGTGTGCCCAGGCCGTGTGAAGTCTACACTTAAGATTTGGAATTTAAATCGCCACACGGTAGAAACACACGGGTGTGCGATCAGCCGTGTGGATTAATCAGAGGCGACCACGGCCCAGTCACACGAGCGTGTGCTCTGGTCGTGGGCTAATTAAGGATTGAAGATGTCATAGTCAGAGAGCTCCACGGGTCAATGTTGTCCACGAGCATCGAACACGGGCGTGTGAAATGTTACATGGGCGTGTTCTTAGACCAACATGGACGTGTGGCCCCTATTTTGATGAATAGTTTCTCGGGTTCCTAAAAGTTTCGGGATTAGTTCCAAATCCTCTTGAAGGTATTTCTAGGGCCTCGCATGCCAAGATTGAGCTTTGCGATTGGTTTAACAATAATATTTCATAGCCGTTTCGAGACGTTAAGTGTGATAAGTTAGGTAACGCCTCTAACCCGGATTTCAGCTTTGGATACGGGTAAGGGGTGTTACATTTAGTGGTATCGGAGCTATGGTTTAGTCGGTTCTAGGACTATCGCAGTGTTTGTGGGAGTCTAGCTATACATGCCATAAGCGTATAATGATAGTGTGGTGGATTCTGACAATTTTATACTTTGTTTTATATAGCAAATGGATCCCGACCAAGCGGCTACTGATGACGCAGCTAGTAATGCACCGGCTCCCGCGCAAGGGACCGCGCCTGTGCAGATTAGACCCGACACTAGTGGTCAGGGAGAAAAGGCTCAGGAAGCCTTTCTCCAAATGATGAGTAACTAGTACACAGAATATTTACGAGCAAACCCCAATACTCAACCTCTTCCACCCACTCCTATACTTCAGCTAATTCCTATGGCTCCTCACTTTACAGAAGTAGTGATAATAATTAAGCCCCCGGTAGATAAGATTTGTAGGCATGGGGCTGAGGAGTTTAGAGCCAATATAGATGATGACCCCGAGCGGGCGGAGTTCTGGCTTGAGAACTCAATGAGGGTGTTTGATGAACTCTCCTGTACACCTGAAGAGAGCTTAAAATGTGTCGTGTCCTTGCTGAGGCACTTAGCGTGCCATTGGTGGAAAATGTTGACGTCAATGGTTCCTAAGGAGAGAGTAACGTGGGACTTCTTTTTGGAGGAGTTTCGAAAGAAGTACACAAGTCAGCGATTTGTTGACCAGAAATGGAAGGAATTCCTTGAGTTAAAGCAAGGAAAAATGACTATGGCATAATATGAGCTTGAATTTGTTAGGCTCAGTAAGTACGCGTAAGAATGTCTGTCAACAGAAGCTATTTTATGCAAGAGGTTTGAAGATGGGTTGAACGAAGATGTCAGACTTTTAGTCGGGATCTTAGAACTAAAAGAATTTGTGGTACTAGTGGATAGGGCAAGTAAGGCCGAGGAAATAAGTAATGAAAAGAGGAAAGCCGTGAGTAAGGCTCGGGATACAAGAAAAAGGCTGATGAGTAAATCCTACCAAGCTAAATTGAAGAGGTCCAAGGAAGTGAATCCTCGGACGACTACATCAGCTGGGTATTCACAAAGAGAGCGAGGCAACACGTACTCAGGTTGAAGAGTTCAGGCCACCTCAATGGCAAGTGTGGGCAACCCAAAGTCCAAACTAGAGTGCCCAAGTTGTGGCAGACATCACACTGGTGAGTGTTGGGGAAACAACCGGAATTGTTATAAGTGTGGTTCCCATGACCATTTCATCCGAAACTGCTCCGAAAGAGATGACAAGGAGAAGAAACAGGAAATAAGATCAAGCAATGTATCTTCAAGGGGTAAGCCACAAAAGAACCCAGGAAGTGGGGCTAGTAGTAGAGGTGCGTCACGAGACTCTACTGTGAGGCCAGAGGGTCGGGCACCTGCAAGGACTTATGCCATTCGCGCTCGCGAAGAGGCACTATCGCCAGATGTAATAACGGGTACTTTCTCTCTTCATAACACCTTTCTTATTGTTTTGATTGATCCGGGGTCTACCCATTCTTATATTTGTATGAGATTGGCATCTAGTTTAAGTATGACTATTGAGTCTACAAAATTTATGGTAAAGGTGTCAAACCCGTTAGGTAAACATGTGTTAGTTGACAAGGTGTGTCGAAATTGTCCTTTGGCAATTAGAGGTCATTGTTTTTCGGCAAACCTTATGTTGTTGCCATTTGATGAATTTGATTTGATTCTTGGTATGGATTGGTTGACTACTCATAGTGTTTTAGTAAATTATGGTAGCAAACATATTGAATTGAAATGTGAAAATGGAGATGTTATTTGGGTTGAATCAGGTGGGTTAGATAGTCTACCGGTGATGACCTCTTCCTTGGTGGCTGAGAAATATTTGAGAAAAGGATGTGAATCCTATATCGCTTTTGTACTGAATGCTCAAGAGTCTGAAGCAAAGATTGAAACAGTGTCGGTTGTATGTGAGTATCCGGATGTATTCTCGTAAGAGTTACCCCGATTACCTCCAGTTAGAGAGGTTGAGTTTGGGATTGAATTAGTTCTAGGAACGACACCTATTTCAGTTGCTCCGTATAGGATGGCACCATTGGTGTTGAAAGAACTAAAAGTTCAGTTGCAAGAGTTTACAGATAATGCAAGACTGAGTTATTCACCATGGGGTGCTCTGATACTATTTGTGAAGAAGAAAGATGGGTCGATGAGATTGTGTATAGACTACAGGTAGCTCAACAAAGTGACTATGAAGAACAAGTAACCTTTACCAAGGATAGATGATCTATTTGATTAACTAAAGGGAGTTACAGGGTTCTCCAAGATTGACCTGAGGTCCGGTTATTACCAATTGAAGGTTAAGGAGCAGGATGTACCGAAAACTGCGTTTCGGATGAGGTACGTCCACTACGAATTTTTGGTCATGCTGTTCGATTTAACAAATGCTCCTGCAATTTTTATGGATTTGATGAACCGTGTCTTCCGACCTTATTTGGACAAGTTTGTGGTTGTCTTTATTGATGACATATTGATTTATTCTCGGGATGAGAGTAAACATGAGAAGCATCTGAGAATCATCTTACAGACTTTAAGAGACAAGCAATTATATGCTAAGTTTAGTAAGAGGAAGTTTTGGCTTAGAGAGGTCAGATTCCTAGGACACATTGTGTTGGGCGAGGGTATTAGAGTTGATCTGGGAAAGATCTCGGTTATTGTAGAGTGGAAACCACCGAGAAACGTGTCAGAAGTCTGAAGCTTTTTGGGTTTAGAGGGGTATTACAGATGATTTGTGAAGGGATTTTCTGTGATTGCTACGCTGATGACGAAACTGTTGCACAAAGATGTTAAGTTTGAATGGACTGAGAAGTGTCAACAGAGTTTTGAGAGATTGAAAACCTTGTTGACTGAGGCGCCGATTTTAGTGCAACCTGAGACGGGGAAAAAGTTTGTGGTCTACAGTGACACGTCGTTTAATGGTCTCGGTTGTGTGTTGATGCAAGAGGGTAAGGTAGTCGCTTACGCCTCGAGGCAGCTAAAACCACATGAGAAGAATTATCCGACTCATGACATAGAGTTGGCGCGATTGGTTTCGCGTTAAAAATTTGGCGACATTATTTATATGGCGAGAGGTGTCAAATCTTCACAGACCATAAGAGCTTGAAGTACTTGATGGATCAAAAGGATTTGAATTTGCCACAACGACGGTGGCTCAAATTACTGAAAGATTATGAGTTAGAGATCGATTACCATTTGGGGAAGGCGAATGTAGTTGCGGATGCCTTGAGTAGGAAATCCTTGTATGCTTTGAAAGCTATGAGCACGAGCTTAGCATGGTCTAACGATGGTACTGTATTAGCCGAGTTGAGGGTTAGGCCACTATTTATTCAACAAATATGTGAGGCTCAAAGGAATGATGATGAGATGCAAGCTAAGAAAGCTAAGTGTGAATCGGGAAATGATTTTGATTTTCAGGTGAGTTCAGATGGTTGTTTAATGTTCCATGACAGGATCTGTATACCTAAGGATGATGAGTTGATTCGGAAGATATTGAATGAAGCTCATAGTGGCTACTTGTCAGTACATCCGAGTAGTACGAAGATGTACAATGATCTGAAGAAGTTTTATTAGTGGCCAGGTATGAAAAGAGACATCTCTAAGTCTGTAACGAGATGTCTGATTTGTCAACAAGTGAAAGCTGAACATCAAGTAGCTTCGGGGTTGATTCAGCCAGTGATGGTTCTCGAGTGGAAGTGGGAACAGATCACCATGGATTTTGTGACGGGGTTGCCTATGACTTCGAAAAAGAAAAATGTTGTGTGGGTTGTAGTTGATAGACTAACGAAGTCGGCTCACTTTATACCGGTGCATGTTGATTATTCACTGGATAAGTTGGCCGAGTTGTATATTGTGGAGGTGGTGAGATTACATGGAGTGCCTATATCTATTATCTCAGATAGAGACCCGAGATTTACTTCAAGGTTTTGGAAGAAGTTACAAGAGGCCTTGGGTACAAGGTTAAATTTTAGTACTGCATCCCATCCTCAAACTGACGGTCAGTCTGAGAGGGCAATTCAAGTTCTTGAAGATATGCTCCGATGCTGTGTGTTGGAATTTGAAGGTAGTTAGGAGAGATACCTATCTATGGTTGAGTTTGCCTACAACAACAGTTATCAGTCGAGTATACAGATGGCGCCATATGAAGCCTTGTATGGTCGTAAGTGTTGGACTCCTTTATATTGGACCGAGCTTAGTGAAAAGCAAATTCATGGGGTTGACCTGGTTAAAGAGACCGAGGAGAAAGTAAAAGTGATTCAGGATAATCTAAAAGCTTCTTCAGACCGACAAAAGTCGTATGCGAACTTGAAAAGAAAGGAAATCGAGTTTGATGTGGGTGACAAGGTATTTCTGAAAGTGTCCCCATGGAAGGAAATATTGAGATTTGGCCGAAAAGGAAAATTGAGTTCGCGATTCATAGAACCGTATGAGATAACCGATAGAATTGGGCTAGTAGCTTACCGGTTGGCTTTGCCGGTAGAGTTGGAGAAGATACACAATGTGTTTCATTGTCGATGTTAACGCGTTATCGCTCCGATCCTTCACATGTGATACCTCCATTAGAAATTGAGATACGACCGAATATAACATATAAAGAGGAACCGATTAAAATCTTGGCTCGAAAGGTGAAACAATTGAGGAATAAAGACATAGCCCTAGTAAAAGTATTATGGAAAAAGCATAGAGTAGAAGAAGCTACGTGGGAACTGGAAGAAGCCATGAGAGAGCAATATCCAAACCTCTTTACCGGTAAGATTTTCGAGGGAGAAAATCTCTAAAGGAGGTGAGAGTTGTAACAGCCCGATTTTAGGGCCAGTCAGAACAGTGGTTTTGAGACCACTAAATTGAGGTTAAGGAAAATTATTTAGATGTTATTTTATGTGTCATAGCATTAATATAACGCTGTGTGGAAATTTTGGTGTTTTAATTTTAATGATTTCATGCTTAATTGTGAAAAAGGACTAAATCGCATAAAGTGCAAAAGTTCTATTTTAATTGCTAGAGGTGCCAAATAGCTATGGATTATTAATTGGAGGTCCCAAATGTGCAATTTGGCCTTTTTTAAGTGAGTTGGCCGGCCATAGCATGCATAGGGGGCAAGAGCATTTAATTTGGTCAATAGTTGGTGATATTAGTTGGTAAAATGAATAAACTAAGATGATATAAGCAAAAGTTATCATCTTTTCATTTAGTCTTCTTCTCCAACCGAAAATATCACCAAGTGAGGGCTTTGAAAGCTTGAAAATTTCAGCAACTCATTTTATCTACAAGTAAGTGATTTAGGTGGTTTTAATTGATGATTTTTGTGTTTTTGGAGTCCCGAAAACTTAAGCTAGCTAATGGGAGGACTAATTTGTAATATGGTTGAAAGTCTAGGGACTTGCCATGAGAGTTTTTGTGTGGTTAGCTTAGTTTTTATGGAAGAAAATGAATGTTAGGGAGTTGTGAAACAACTTTTGTGAAAGGTGTTTGCATGAAAACACCTAAGTATGACTTAAATGCAAAGATTAGGATTGTGCCATAAATGCATGAAATAGTTGAAATTATGAGTAGTTGTAAGAGAAATAAATGTTCAGCTAGGCTTGTTTAATGAGAAAATGTGTTGAAAAATGATTTACGAGCCTAGGGGCAAAATAAAAATTTTTGCCATAGTACAAGGGCAAAATGGTCATTTTTTCCTATGCGTAGATTTTGATGCATTATGATCATAGAATGATCTAAATGAATGAATTTTATTGTTATAAATCAAGAAGAGCGCAAAATTAATCTTGACCGGGGAAAAGGCAAGGTTACGGATTAAACCGTTAGTTAACGCATTTTGCATCGAGGTAAGTTTATGTGTAAACTATACATTTTATATACATACATTGTTGTTGTTGATTGGTGCATGGCATGACTGAGAACATGTATGATTCGAGTGGATTGATTTTGACAGTCGTTGTATAGTTTCATATGAATGACAAAATAGTCATATAAATGTGTAATGACGATACTTGATGGTGGGCTAAGTGCGATACCACCTTATTACTTAACTACAATGGGTTGTGTGCGATACCATCGTTTGTTATATTATTTAGTGGGCTATCTGCAAGACCACTATAAATATCCTTTTTGGTGGGCTATGTGCGATACCACACTATTAACGATTGATGGTGGGCTAAGTGTGAAACCACTGAGTGTTTTGACATTGCGATTGGATTAGTGAGAAATTATGATTTGTTGTATTATGAGAAAATGTGATGTTGAGTGCATGTATACAAATGAATGAATACAATCATTAAGCTTGTGATGTGGTGAAAATATGGTAAGGGATGGAATGAGTAAGCATGAATTAAATGTGGATGGTTTTTGTTTAGTATAATGTTATTTGTTGATTAGCTCATACTATGATGTTATTTGTTTAGATGTAAACTTACTGAGCTTAAAGCTTACTCCCCTTCTTTTCCCTTGTTTTATAGAGTTTAAGAGTTGAGCTGGGATACATCGATAATCAGAAGATCGCCCACACTATCAACTTACCTCGGTATATTTAGACTTAGTGATTTTGTATGTGGTATGTATAGGGGCTAGACTAGTTAGATTATTTTGTTATTTTGGCCAAAGGTGTGTCGGCCCCTTATTAGGATAACTATATTGTATATTGCCATGGTTGATGGCTTAACTTGTTATATATGAAAAGATGAAGTTATTCATGGTAGTTCATATGGAAAATTATGAGTTGTTTATTGATATGTTGAATATATCCATGTGGTGTGATCTAGAGGGGTGCAAAGATCTTGGCAAATAGCCTTGTTCTTGTCCATATGGGTACGCACAAGGGCATGTGTCTAGGCCGTGTGTGACACACGATCAGTCCATGGGCGTGTGCCCAGGCCGTGTGAAGTCTGCACTTAGGATTTGGAATTTAAATCGACACATGGTAGAAGCACACGGGCGTGCGACCAGCCATGTGGATTAATCAAAGGCGACCACGACCCAGTCACACGGGCGTGCGCTCTGGTCGTGTGCTAAGTAAGGGTTGATGATGTCATAGTTAAAGAGCTCCACGGGTAGAAGACACGGGCGTGTCTACGCTGTGTGATTCAAGTCAGTTTCGTCCACGGGCATCGAACACGGGCGTGTGAAATGTTACATGGGCGTATTCCTAGACCAACACAGACGTGTGGCCCTTGTTTTGATGAGTAGTTTCTCGGGTTCCTAAAAGTTCTGGGATTAGTTCCAAAGCCTCTCGGAGGTATGTCTAGGGCCTCGCATGCCAAAATTGAGCTTTGCGATAGGTTTAACAATGATATTTCATAGCCATTTCGAGACGTTAAGTGTGATAAGTTAGGTAACGCGTCTAACCCGGATTCCGGCTTCGAATATGGGTAAGGGGTGGTACAGATGTGGCATTGGCTTCGTACCCACATGAATGACGATTAATATGCATCTTTGACTATCCCTAGTGATTAATGGGATAAGTAGATGAGTTTTGAAGTAGAAATGAGAATTGTACTAAAGTCATGTGAATGAGTGAATATAGGTACTTGTCAATGAGTCACGAAGAAACGATTACGATGTGTAGCACGGTATGTGCTAAATAAGGGCAACTGTAAGTAAGTATGGCAAGAAGCTTATGACTTGTTTATGGTTAGTTAGTGCCTTGGATGGATTATATATCGAGCTTATTGTTGCTATTTATTTCTATGCAAACTTACTAAGCTTTATGCTTACCCCTTTCATTGCCCTTTCTCTTTGTAGTATTGCCAAGAAACTCGAGGAACGTGGACGTAGGAGTTCAGAAATCGCACTATCGACACCACTTTGGTATAACAATTTAGACTTATTTTGAGTATGGCATGTATAGGACTCGAGTATTTTGTTAAGTTTAATTGTTAGCCAAAGTGTTGGCTATGTATGTTACTAAAGCTATTTTGTAAATGGTGTCATAAGTTAGGCCAATACTTGGCAAATTCTTTTACTTAATGAAGATGATTTTCATGAAGTATACGCCTTTGTGTATGCCTTGATGTTTTGAATTGAGTTCTTGAATCTGTCTTGGGGTTTTAGATGATGTTGACTTGAATTGGAGTACGTACGTGTGCAACTTAGGGTGGCAAAGGGCTTGGTAGATAGCCATTTAATTGTCCACAGGGATAGACACACGAGCATGTGTCTAGGCCATGTGCGACACACAGTCAGCCCTATAGGCGTGTGGATCAACTGTGTCCCCTTCCATGCTAGAATTGCAAGTCAGTAAGCCTTGTAGTAACCACACGAGCAGAGACACGGCTGTGTGTCTTAGTCGTGTGGGAAGCACGGCCTAAGACATGGGCGTGTGCCCAAGCCATGTGAAGTTTGCACCTTAAATGTGGAATTTAATTCGACACACGAGCTAAGGACACGAGCGTCTGCCTTGGCCATGTGACCATAGTGAGATGATGACGTCATAGTCAGAATGCCAAGGTTTTGGCACACGAGCTAAGACACGGGCGTGTCAAGGCCATGTGAGGGACACAGGACAGGGACCCGGGTGTGTGTCCGGCCGTGTGAAATTGGTCAGGATCAACCACGGGTGGGAGAAACAGGCATGTCTTAGGGGCACACGGGCGTGTCCCTAGACCAACATGGGCATGTGGCCCCTGTTTTGAAGAAAAGTTTTCCAAGTTCATAAAAGTTCCCGAATAGATTCTGAAACCTCTCGGAGGTATGCTTAGGGCCTCATGAGCCAAGAATGAGCAAGTGATGGGTCTAAATGAAATTTTATAGCCTATTTGAGATGTTTAAGCGAGAATAGCTAGGTAATGCCTTAAACTCAGTTCTGGCTTTGAGCACAGATAAGGGGTGTTACAGCTAAGGTATGTATGGAACCTTTGTGGTGGATGAAATTGTAAATGAATTTATGAATGGTTGAGGGAGTATATTAACTATGGATGATATAGTGTGTATATTTGTGAGTTGATCTATGTGATGGATTAACTTTGTATGTTGTATTTGATTTATTAAATTGAATGTATTATATTACGAACTTACTAAGCTCTTAAGCTTACTGTGTGATTTGTTTCTCTATTTTACAGTGTCAGTAAAGCTAGCTCGGATCTGAGATTGTCAGCGACTCAATCACACTATTGGCTAACTATTTTGGTACTTTTGAAAGATGTGTATATTTAAATATGGCATGTATAGGCTAGTTAATGTGGTATGTTTTGAGTTGTATAAACCTTGCCATGTGATATGGCTTGGAAGTTAGATGATTTTGATTATTATGTGTGAGCTATCTAAATGATGAATGTGGTATGAAATAGTGAGGTCAGAAATGGTATATTTCATGCTTGAATTAGTTGATGGAAATGGTGTTTTAAGTTTGAACTTGTGGCTTGACTAAATGATGTTTAGTTTACATGATTTGAGTTGTGATAATGGTGCTTTGAATTGTTGTTGATTAATTGGTGCTTGAAATGGTATGTTTTGGTTGCAATTGAGGCATGAATTGATATTGGTTTAAGGTTTATAGGTAATTCCAAAGTGTGGATGGCAATTTGGCCTTGAAAATGGCCTATAATTGGCCACACGGTTGAGCACATGGGCGTGTGGCTCCAGCATGTCTTTTGAGGTTGTGTTTTTAAAACAAGTTAGTGGCGACCACGGGCTGGACACACGGGCGTGTGACTGGACGTGTGGTGCAAGTCAGGGTCAACCACAAGTGAGGTACACGGGCGTGTCTCAGACCGTGTGGACAAGTCAGTAGGTATGCCCTGTTTTACCACGGCCTACCCACACGGGTGTGTCCGAGGCCGTGTGAGGCACACGGCCTACCCACACGGACGTGTGACCTCTGTTACTTTGAAAAATATTTGAATTTCAGAAATTTTAGTGTGTGTTCAGTTTAGTCCCGGCCCTATTTTAAAGCATGTTGAATGTTTCATTGACCTTTATATGGGACTAAATGAATGTGAATTGACATGTTTGGTTGTGAAATGATATGAAATGTTTTGAAATGATTAGTAATGCCTCTTAACCTTAATCCGACGACGGTTACGGGTTAGGGGTGTTACAACATGCACTAAATTCACTCCATAATCACATTCATTATCAAGCCATATCACATGGCTATATTTACACATTTCAAAACATAATCCAATTTCTCTAGCCTATACATGCCATACTTCAATATATACATTTTCAAAAGGTACCAGAATATAGTTCGATAGTGTGATGATGATCCTCAACGGTCCCCTAGCTCTAGTAGCTTCGATAATCTATAAAACAATACAAACACACACAAAGTAAGCTTTCAAAAGCTTAGTAAGCCATATACAAATAAACTTATCATATAGAAAAATTATAAACCGTTTCATACATATGGTTAATGACATAACACAATCACAAGTCATATTTTTCTTATATCTCAATTGATCATATTTACTTGATTATAATCACATATCATGTAATATAGCTCACATATCAAATGATCATATACATACATATCTTTCATTGTCAAATTTCATATACATACATACGAACCGAAATTCAGATGCACATTCATATACTCATTCATTTCTCGGAATGCCCGTTGAACCATTCGGAATGTAATAGGATACACGGATAGCTTGGAAAACTCGTACAATGCCAACGTCCCAGACGTGGTCTTACATGTAATCAGTATCGATGCCACTGTCCTAGACAGGGTCTTACATGAAACCAAATACGATGCCGATGTCCCAGACATGGTCTTACACATAAATAACAAATCTATGCCAACATTCTAGATGTGGTCTTACACGATAACACATATTGGAATCATATGTCATGACATACGTATCCTAACTAGTTCCTAAGGTTCGTATGGGACTTTTCAAGCGTCGTCACCTTATCGAAACTTTTTCGGATTTCACATATTCAGTTCAAATAGCCATATATCACAATTCATTCACATTTAAGCAATAATAATTCAATTCAAACAAATTTATTTGTATATCGACTTACCTCGTATAGGAAAGAACGAAAACGAACGGCTATTTAACTACTTTCGATTTCCCTCGATCTAATTCTGTTTTCTTTGGTTCTTGATCTATACACCTTCAAATATAACTCTTTTATTCACCAAATCATTCAATTCCATATACACATATTTAGGACATTTTACAATTTAGCCCTCACATTTTAACATTTTGACATTTTAGTCCCTATTTCATAAAATCACAAAATACACAAAATTTCACATTTTTCATGCTTAGCCGAATTTTCATGGAGTTCATTTAAGCCTATATATTTCATTTATTTCACATTTTAGTCGTTCAATTTTCTCATTTTCACAATTCAGCCCATAATAACCAAATTCATCAAAAATCCCAATACAAAACATGTTTATCTAACACCAAACTTTCATATTTCACCAAATAACATCATTAACCTCACAAAATCATCAATGGAACATCACACAATCATCAACAATTTCTGAAATTTAGGCATGGGCTTGATTGAACACAAAACAACGATCACAAAAACGTAAAAATCATTAAAAATCGAACTCAAATCATACCTTAATCACAAACACAAAGTGCCAAACCCTAAAATATTTTCGGTGCAAAAAGATGATAAAATGGCCACCATATTGTTTTGTTTTATTATAATTCATAATAATACATAAACTACAAAATATCCATGATTAATAAACATATAAAACATTAACATTATGGCCATTAATGTCCACTTACCAAGTTAGTGGGATATTAACAACATAAGGACCCCTTAATTATAAAGACACATCAATTCGGTACTTAATTAAATAGAAGGCTACCTTTGCATTTTCTACAATTTAGTCCTTTTTGCAAATTAAGCACACAAACGATAAAATTTTCATATGAAACTTTCACACATATAAACTCACATGATATATATATATATAGAAATACGGAAAATAATATTAAATTTTTTTCTGACTCGGATTTGTGGTCTCGAAACCACTATTCCGACTAGGGTCTAAACCGGACTGTTACAGATCATTAGAATACGAAATTCTGAAACCGTCATTTTCGATAACACTGAAAAATAGGCTTTACATTAATATTTTCAAACTTTATATAATTTAGAAAAATCATCTTGAATGAATCTAGACAACCTTATGTTCAGAATCATTCCAAGCTTAATTTTTAAATTGTTTTTATTAGTTTTAATTTTTTGAACTTTTTGAAATTTGTTTAATATTTTTATACATTTTAATAATGATTTCAAATTAATTTTTTTAAAAAAATATTTTTTAAAATTTAAAAATAAGCTTTGAAATGATGAACCTAGACAACCATATGTCCAATTTCATTCCAAGCTTAATTTTTAAATGGGTTTTATTAGTTTTAATTTTTTGAACTTTTTGAAATTTGTTTAATATTTTTATACACTTTTATAATGACTTACAAATTAAAAACATTTAAAAAAACATTTTTTTTAAATTTTAAAATAAGCTTTGAAATGAACGAACCTAGACAACCATATGTCCAAGTTCAGTTCGACAAAAAATAAAAATATTCCTTTTATTTTTTTAATAATTAAAAAAATTAATTTATTTTGCTAGCGTGGGACTGTCACATCGGAAACTACCATTGACATAGAATGCCACGTCAACGTTGTTAATGGGCATGTTAGCATTGTAATAGTCAATATTGGTCAAAGGGCCGATTTAGTCAGTTTTCCTAGTTCAAGGGCTCAGTTAGGTGCAAAATATTGGGAGAGGCTTAATTGATTTTTCTCCGAAAAAGTTTGAGGGTTTATTTTATCAATACGTCACATTTAAATGATGCTTTAGATGCAATGGTAAAATTAAAATTTTATTATATATGATTTTTTGGCTCAAACCTCGGGTAAATTTTATTGATTTGCAAAATATAAAAGGAAAAAAAACACTCATAATAATATAAATTTATAAAAAAAATGATTTTTTCACGATTTCTCAATTGAGTTGGGACCCAGTTGATGGATGACACAAATTTAACTAGAGATTTAATTATAGTAAATATATCTGTATATTATATTTATATCACATAATCATGTTGATTGTAAACTGCCAATCTAATTAACATTAATAAAATATTTTTAATTTTATGTCATGTATCATCATTTTTTTTTGTCATAAATGTACTCAAGGTATAATATACTTATATAAAATTTGACACATTAATGATAATTTTATGTGATTTTAACACATTCGTGTTGATGTATTATGTTTATGTTTTTTTCTATCATGTTATGTTTATATTATATTTATGATGTTATATTCATACCATATAATCATATTATACTCCAAATTATCTTGAAATTTTTGACCATATTCGAATAGTTCATAATTTTAAATTAAGTATCCTATAATGATTGTACGGGTGATATCAGTTCAACTTGTTAAAAAATATGAAACTGGCGATTTGGTGTCAAAGGGAGTGCCCACTTCCCTAACCTCCAAATCTAAGTGGAGATAGTTTCCATATTTAAGGAGTTGGAAATTTATTGAACGGTTCATATGGGCTATTGTGAGTATATGGACGGTATCTAGTCCATCAATGAAGATCATATCACTTGGGGAAACATATATTGGAGATTGGATCAAATCGGATCACCCTTATCTAATTCTCTAAATCAAGGAAATTGTATTTAATTGAATCACTAAAGGCTTTGCTACTAAAAATCCTTGGTTACTTTGTCTATTATTATATTTTGTTCAACTTATATAGTGGCTATTTTATATGGATTGTGATAGAATGTTAGAAAGTCTCGAAATAGTCTTTATAAATTGAGAGAATTGAGAGACTTATATAGGTATATGTACTTAGAATGGAGAGCACTAAATCTTTTCAAGTGAGGAACTACATTTTGTGAGTGCATATTGATAGTGAAACATTTGGCATTGTGGTTTTACTTGCTGAATTAGTAAGAGGTGAATTTAATGGTGAGAGTATCGAGTCTTCAAAGTATAAGGATAAGGGAAATCATTATGAGGTGTGATTGAGTAGGATCACTTGTAGTAATTTTTGAAGAGAGTGGATATTTTTCACTAAGCTAGGCTCCTAAGACATAGTGAAACCAAATTGCATAAACAACCATCTTATGTTATGTATTTTTACTGTTTTCGTTTAGTAGTTGAAGGAATTGTTGGATCTGGTGCCCTAAGTGTAGTTTATTCATTTGTATGCTTGTATTTTTTTCAAACAAATTGGTTTAATAAAATTATCCATAAATTACATTAACACTCTTTGTATATTGTCCTAAATGGTTTTTGCATGCAAAGAAAAATAAAAGAAAATATTGACTCATTATTAACATAATGTTTAACTAATACTAAGTGATATTAAGTGGTTGGATTGTAATACAAAAGACGACTAGTATTAGTCGATGTTCCTAAACATTTACTTAGTCTAATCGGAAATAAGCAAACAAATTGAAAGACTAATATGTCGTCTATCAAATCCAATTAGGTAGATGTTTTTTCTTGAGCATCGGAGCAGAGGACTCCTATAAGATAGAGACACAATGTGATTAACTGGACCTGTAACACCCATAACCCGTCTCCATCACCGAATTAAGGTTACTGAATATTACAATATATATTGCATCACTTTAGATCATTCAATCAATCATTTATCAAAATAAATATCAAATATTCATTAAAAAAATGTTATTCATAACATAAGTACAAAAACGAGTCTTAAATCGAGCTTAAAGAACTTTTAAAATAGTTTGAAAACAAGCAAGGAAAAATTTAAAACAAAACAAAAAAACATGAAAATTTTGGAAACAGGGGTTACACGGCCGTGTGACACAGTCCAAGTTGTGTGGCTTAGGGACATGGCCGTGTGGTCAAACTGTGCAACATATTGTACTTGTGTAACTTAGGGTCACACGACCGTGTCGCTGATAGTGTGCTAAACCGTGTATAGCTCGATGTATGAGTCACACGGTTGTGTTGCATGGCCGTGTAGCAGATTGATGCTCTGTGGAAAGTATTACACCTAAAATTTAGATGGCACACAGCCGTTTGGTAGCCCGTGTCCCAGGTCGTGTGCTCCCAAAATAACCCCTAATACAAGCCAATTTAACACCCCTTTTTTGGACACCAATCCAAACCTTTTCCTAACACATTCACATGGTTGAACACATTCAAACATACCTAAAACATGCCAAACCATTCAACCTATGTGCCTAACCAATATGTCATCACTTGGCACAATAATTCACACACCAAATCACTTCAATTACAAGGCTACAAATTCACATCTTAAACATATAAAAAATATACCAAATGGCCATTTCCTTCACACTCCATTTTACCATATGTCATCTACTTCAAAAAGGCATAAATAAAGTGACCAAGCACCTGTACATAAACACTTACAAACCAATCAACCATAAAGGACATATATACAAGAGAGCTTGACATAAACATCAACCATACCATATTAACAAAATAACATTAAAACCCTTATTACATGCCATTTATAACCATTTCACAAAATAACCAAAATCTACCAAAATGATGGACAGATAGTGTAACCATGCTCCAAAGAGATTCCAATCGATCGAGCTTTTCATTGATCTAAAAAACAAAGAAAACAACAAACGTAAGCAACTAGATCTTAATAAGCACGTATATAACTCAAATGTAAACTTACCTAATAGAGTCAATTCATATATGTTTCGTAACATCCCAAAAATTAGGGGTTAGTAAAATTGAGTTTGTGAATCGAGAGAGAGTGATCATGCCTTAATTTTTGAGATTATCTATGAATTTTAGGAGATAAATGAGGTATAAGTCTGTTTGTTAAGTGTTAGTGAAACGTTTATTGAAACCCAAGTTCAAATGTAACACCCCAAACACGGCCCATACATCATGACCAGATCTGGTATGCTACGAGTTTAATGTTAAAAGCTTTACTTGGAATGGTTTTGAAAAAAAACTTAGTCGTTTTTGTGGTTATTCATTAAATAGGCGGCACTTGTAGAAAATCTTCGTAATTTATTTTTCCAAAATAGGTGTTATTTAAATTATGTTTGAAAATCCCATTTTGATTTCTTTAAGCATAAGTCTTTAATCATAAAAAAAAATATAAAGAGTAACAAATATCAACTTATAACCTAAGCTATGGTGGCCTTATTACATCAAATAATTCCAAACTTAAAACTTAAAATAAAATGGATAGTGTAAAAACAAATAACTTGATGGCCCCTCGAGTCCGCCTCGGCTCCCATGTCCACAATCTCCTACTCATCTGAAAGAGTAGAGGAAAAAAGAAAGGGTGAGTCACCAAGACTCAGTGTATAAATCCCGAAACACACAACGACCTGAGGCTCACAAACACATTATGAGCGCTGGCCCATACATGAAGGCAACAATCACAATTACATGATAAATAATAAATGATTAATAGCCCAACCTATCCTAGAATTCCATCCTCTACACACCAACCCGTACCAACCATCACACCTTGGGGATTTCTACAATCAACCCTCCTTCCGCTACACACCATAACGATAGCCGTACTGCCTATTCCTATTAATCAGAAATCATTAAACGTGGCATAGCCACTGATCACTAGGTGACCTAACATTTGAATTTGTGGTTTAACCACCGATCACCAAGTGACCTATCATGCACTTCCCCTTCATTATCATAGTCCCGCCCCATGCATACATACTTGAAAACAAGGAAACAGGCTTTCACATATATCGATACTCATAGAGAGGTTTCTATGATTACGTACCTGGCATCCTTTGCAAAACCCTTTTTCGGGTTTTATTCGACTATCTACACAGCCTCTTTCCAGCTTCTAGCCCATAACATATAAATTACAGTTAAAAAGTGTGTTAGAGATCTACACACCTGATTATCGTTGGAAAAAAACTTTCTACGTCGATGCTATCCGTAGTAAACACAGCTGCTATCTGTCTAAGGTGTTGTTCAGAGGCTAGTAACGAAATATTAGGTTAAGGCACGACTAAAGAAAAGAAAACGGTTGATCATCTTAAGGAGAATTGAAATCCTTACCTTGAAATCCCAAAAATTGATATGAGATTCAGGGGCTAGTGTTTCCGGCTTTTAGATCTAAGAGATCTACTTCAATTCCCGCCGTCGCCCAAAATAAGAACATGAAAAGAGTGGAAGCGTTAGACCGAACCTTAATAGCCACCTGGCCTTGATTCTCAAAAATCGAAAGAGAAAGGAATGGATCTGAGGAAATCGATTCTTACCTTCACAGGGAAATCGACAACTCCAAGAAGATCCCGGTTTATGGAGAAATCGGCGCAAGAGGAAAAGAATGGGAGCAGAAAGTGAAGTGAAGGTTTTGGCTTTTAAGGAAGGTCCGAAAAAGAGATGAACAAGAAGAGGCTTAGGCATTTTCGGCTTTTAGAAGAAACTAACAGAAATTGTAGAGGAAGACTGAGAATTTTGGCACAGAGAATGAAGAAAAGAATGGGGTTCAAATGCCGGAATTGAAGAGATACCACCCCTATTTATAGAGACTTTCGGCACTTACCTATCAAAACCCGAAAGTGCCCTTCCTGATAACTAACAGTTAAGCGAATAGTAGGGGAAATTTTGGCACCCCTTTGCCATAAAGAAACTGATTTCTTCCCTCCTCTAGGTGATGGAATTTCGGCCAACACCTAGCCTTGCAGATAACTCCTTGATTCTTTCCTTATCCTTATCTGACTACTTATCCACAGTGTCATGGATAACTCTACCTCTTCCTTCCTTTATCAGCACATTATCCACCTTATTATCACATTAAATAAATTCCTAAATTTAAGCATCATTGCCGAGCTCCACTACTGCTCTTATAAATGCCGAAAATATTTAAAATAAAAGGTACTAGGTGACTCGAACCTTGGACCTTCAATTGACGCCAACTCCCTTCCCTCTTAGTGGCGCCATTTTTCCACTGGGCCACAAACCCATTTGTGTTTTAAAACACAGCTAATATCTGTTATGCCCTAACTTAACAAGCTTTCCACTAAAGTGTTGAAACAAGAATTTTAACTACAGCCTCGGCCCAAACTTGAGCCCATTCTGAACCCCTTACACATTCTAATTGACATATTAAACGTAGCACACACATCAAATGCAAAAGCCCATCAATTCAGGATGTTACAGTTCTACCCCCTTAAAGAAATTTCGTTCTCGAAATTACCTTGTCAGAAAAGATGGGGGTATTGCTGCCGCATCGCTTCCTCTGGTTCCCACGTAGCCTCCTCAGAACCATGATTCTGCCACAGCACCTTAACCAACGGAACCATTTTCCTTCGCAACACCTTGACATCACGATCCAGAATTTCCACCGGTTCCTCTTCGAAGGATAGATCAGGTCTTACCTCAATTTCCTCCATAGGCACAAGATTGGACGGATCCGAATGGTAATGTCTTAACATAGAGACGTGAAATACATCGTGAATTTGACTTAACACCGGAGGTAACTCCAGCTGGTAGGCTACTAGTCCTACTCGCTTCAACACTCGGTATGGTCCGATAAATCTGGGACTTAACTTACCCTTCCGTCCAAACCTTAGTACTTTCTTCCAAGGTGATACCTTCAAGAAAACCTTGTCACCCACTACAAATTCGATGTCCCTACGCTTCAAATTGGCATAGGACTTCTGCCTGTCCGACGCTTCCTTTAATCGAGCCCGAATTAACTCAACCTTCTCTTCTGTCTCGGTCACCAACTCCGGACCAAAAATCTGACGTTCCCTTAATTCTGTCCAACAGGTAGGAGTAGGACACTTCTGCCCGTACAAGGCTTCATAGGGCACCATCTGAATACTAGACTGGTAGCTTTTATTGTAAGCAAACTCTGCTAACGGTAAGAACTCTTCCCAACTACCTCTGAAATCAATGACACATCCTCTCAACATGTCCTCCAAGATCTGAATTACCCGTTCAGACTGTCCATCGGTTTGAGGGTGAAACGATGTACTGAAATCCAACTTCGTACCCAACGCTTGATGCAACGCCTTCCAAAATCATGAGGTGAACCTAGGGTCCCTATCTGATATGATCGATACCGGTACTCCATGCAACCTTACTAGCTTCGCTATGTATAGCTTAGCCAACTTTTGCAAAGAGTAATCGACCCGTACTGCTATGAAATGAGCAGACTTCGTCAAACGATCAACAATTACCCAAACCAAATCTTTCTTAGTAGGCGTGAGGGGTATCCCACTAAAAAAGTCCATTGTGATCTTTTCCCACTTCCATTGCGGAATCTTTACCGGCTGTAATAACCCTAATGGTAACTGATGCTCTGCTTTTACCTGCTGACAGGTCAAACACTTCTCTACAAACTCGATCACCTCTCGTTTTAGGCCCGGTCACTAAAAATGCTCTCTCAAATCCCGATACATCTTACTCCCTCCAGGGTGCATAGCGTATGGACTACCATGCGCTTCTTGCAAAATCCTGTGCCTCAATTCAGGATCCCTCGGCATGCACTCTCTCCCTCGAAAACATAATAGCCCTTCCTTATTAATACTAAATTTTACCGATCCATCACTTGACCCTACCGGAAACTTCTCCTTTAGCAACTCATCAGTCTGTTGCTTCTCCTTAACCTGATTGACCCATGAGGGTTTCACTTGAAGTTCGGCTAATAGAATTCCATCGTCATATAAGCTAAGGTGAGCAAACATTGCTCTCAAGTCAGTGATCACCTTACGGCTTAGAGCATCCGCCACTACATTAGCCTTACTCAGGTGATACTCGATCGAGCAGTCATAATCCTTTAAAAACTCGATCCACCTCCTCTGCCTTAGATTCAACTCCTTCTGAGTCAGAAGGTACTTTAAACTCTTATGATCTGTGTAGATGACAGATTTCTCCCCGTACAAATAATGCCTCCAAATTTTCAAAGCAAAAACCACCGCCGCCAATTCCAAATCATGGGTAGGATAATTTGCTTCGTGCGGTCTTAACTGCCATGATGCATATGCAACAACCTTTCCATCTTGCATCAACACACATCCTAATCCCGTGTGTGAAGCATCACAGTAGATTACGAACTCCTTCCCAGCCTCCGGCTGAATCAACACCGGAGCCTCCGTCAGAATCCTCTTTAACTTTTCGAAGTTCTCTTGCTGCTTATCAGACCAAACAAACGGAACTCCTTTCCGTAGCAACTTAGTCAACGGTGCCGCAATCAAAGAAAATCCTTCAACAAATCTTCTGTAGTACCCGGCTAACCCAAGAAAACTCTGAATTTCTGCTATCGATTTAGGCGGCTTCCAATCCAACACCGCTTCAATTTTCTGAGGGTCAACCCTAATCCCCTCTCCCGACACAACGTGCCCTAGAAAGGTAACCTCCTTTAGCCAAAATTTACACTTACTAAATTTGGCATACAACCGCTTCTCCCTTAGAATCGGTAGAACCACTCGTAGATGTGAGTCATGCTCCTCTTCTGATCCTGAATAAACCAGGATATCATCTATAAACACTACGACAAACCGATCCAAGTAGGGCTAGAACACTCGGTTCATCATGTCCATAAACGCTGCTGGCATGTTGGTCAATCCAAATGGCATCACCATGAATTCGTAGTGGCCATAACGAGTTCTAAAAGCCGTCTTATGAATATCCGCCTCCTTGACCTTAAGTTGATGGTACCCTGACCTCAAATCTATCTTCGCAAAGACTGAGGTCCCCTTCAACTGATCGAACAAGTCGTCGATCCTCGGCAATGGGTATTTATTCTTGATGGTCAACTTATTCAGCTGGCGATAATCAATGTACATACGCATTGATCCATCATTCTTCTTAACGAATAACACCGGCGCTCCCCAAGGCGACACACTTGGTCGAATAAACCCTCTATCCAACAACTCCTAAATCTGCGCTTTCAATTCCACCAACTCCTTTGGAGCCATTCTATATGGAGCAATCGATATTGGCGCTATTCCTGGAAGAAGATCGATACCAAACTCCACTTCACGATCCGGGGGTAATCCCGGAAGCTCTTCTGGGAAAACATCAGGAAATTCCTTCACCGTCCTAACATCCCCAACAGTTAGTTCCTTGGCTTCCAGAGCTCGAACAAACATTAGAATTGCCTCGCATCCTTTTCTCACCATCCTTTCTGCTCTTAAGGCGGACACCACATTTGACAAGCAGTTCCCCCTTCCACCTATTACCAACACTTCACCACCTTCAGGGGTTTTTAACACCACACTCTTGGCTGCACAATCTACATTAGCTTGATACTTCCCCAGCTAATCCATGCCTAGAATTAAATCAAACTCCCCGAACGGCAATTCCATTAGATCCGTCCGGAAAACTATCCCCTGCACTTCTAAAGGTATTTCCCGATAAAGCTTGTTTACCATTATAGAATGTCCTAATGGGCTAGCTACAGTCATCTCCCTAGAGGATATCTCAGAATCTACGCTTAAAGTTTCAGACACCCTACTAGCAACATATGAATGCGTCGACCCAATGTCAATCAATGCAGTGTAAGGCAAGGCAAAAATTAAGAACATGCCGGTTGTCTCGCCTCAGTATTTCCTGCCCCTTGGCCTGGTGCTCCACTACCCCGACCGAAACCATTACCACCTCTGGCTGCACCACGACCTCTTTGTGGCTGCTGACCTCCTCTGCCAGGCTGAGCATTTCCTTATCCTGTGGGCCCTCCATTGCCCCGTTGCCGCGGACAGTTCCTAACTTGATGGTTCGTAGATCCACACCTAAAACACTTCCCACTGCCTGCCCAACACTCACCTACATAAAATTTACCACATCGGCCACACTTCGGTGTCTGACTAGTAGCAGCAGGTCTCTCATCCCATCTCGATCCATCTGACTTGGGCCTTTTCTGAGTACGCCCAGTTGCCCCTGTCGATCCAAAATTCCCTTTTCCTCCCCCTATCTCTATCCCGATTCAGTTTTTCTGTCCGCTTAACCTCCTCAGCTATCTTAGCTTTTTCTACAAGCACAGCAAATTCCCTTCCCACTATGGTGCTATCAGTACATGCAGATCGTCCCTCAGACCATCTTCAAATCGAACACAGTGTTCATGGTCTGTGGCCACCATCCCTCGCGCATAATGGCTAAGGCGTAAGGATTCCGCCTCATACGCAGCCACCGACCTACTTCCTTGAACCAGCTTCAAAAATGCTCTGCGCTGCGCATCCACATAGCTTGTCCCAATGTATTTACTTTGAAACGCTGTTCTGAAGAAATCCCAGGTGATACGGTCAGCCACCGCACCATCCTTAACCGTAAGCCACCATTGATACGCTTCATCCCGCAGGAGAGATACAATCCCTTTCAACTTTTCCTCCTCCGTGAAATCCAGATCATCCATTATACGTTCCACTGCCTCCAACCAGTACTCAGCTGTACTAGGGGCTATACCCGAAATTCCCCTAAACACTTCTGCCCCATTGGCTCTAAGTCGCTCTGGCACAGATTTTCGGGCTCCTATGCCCATGCCTGCCCCAGCAACCCTCTCTAAAACCCTTAACATCGCCTGAGATACCGCGTCATCTCCGGCAGTCTGGTCCTGAAATTCCTCCTCCGCAGCTGGTGGTGCCGGCATCTCGTTTCCAGATCCATGGCCAGATCCCACTGGTTCTGGCACCGTCATCCTACCCCTACCACGACCACGCGACGAATATCCTCGACCCCTTGTACTCATTCTCCTGATTCACATTTATCTGATTAGAAATTTTATGAATTATTAGTTTCTTCCACTGATTAACCACGAACAGTCTTATGGGAAGTAGTTTTAAGAGTAGTTCTTTCGGATCCGCAATTATATCTACAATTCAGTCTCAAGTTCGCATCTCTTAGTTCTAGGAAGCACATACATTCAATCATCAAACATCAACATACAAGTAGCATCCATGAACTTACATTCATCATGTAGGGGTATTTTCGTAATATTCCAAAATAGGGTTCCTTGGTGATTTTGTGAAATAGGGGTATTTTGGTAATTTTGAAATTTGAGGATATTTCGGTAATTTTGCAATCCGGGGCTATTTCGATAATTTTGCAATCCGGAGGTATTTCGGTAATTTTACAAATCAGGGGTATTTTGGTCATTTTACCAATCAGGGGTAATTTAGAAATTTTACAAATCAGGGATATTTTGGTCATTTTACCAGTCAGGGGTAATTTAGAAATTTTACAAATCAAGGATATTTTGGTCATTTTACAAATCCAGGGTGTTCTGGGAAATTTTCACAAATCAAGGGTATCTCGAAAATTTTACAAGACTAGGGGGTATTTTTTTTTTTTGAAATTTTGCAAAGTAGGGTGGCTGGTCCCTTTCAGGTTTTAATTATAAATTTTGGCCCGTCAACAAGTCCTCATGGCTAAGGTGAACAGTCACTACGCACCAGGTAGGATTCCAGCGAAGAGGAGGTGAGTCACGAGGACTGCTTAAGTACCAAGCTCTCCCTGAATCCAATCCTAGACATGCGCATGCCTATTGCCACACCCTAACCCCGCGACTTGTTTACAGGTTTTTTGGTTGAATTAAATCTTATGAATTTTAGAGAGTTGTTTAAACTAAGCCTAAAGTCCATCAATGTCTAATATACTAGCCTACGTCTATCAAGCCAAACATATATATCACATCAAGAGTTAGAATGCTTACCTGCGTGGATCGGGTGCCGGTAGACTCGAAGGCCATATCTTCATCCAAAACATTTTTCTCAAATTCACAACAAGGTCTCAAATCACTACTAGACCCATTTCACAGCTCGAGTTTTGAACCGGGCTCTGATACCAAAATTGTAACACCCCAAACCCGGCCCATACATCATGACCAGATCTGGTATGCTACGAGTTTAATGTTAAAAGCTTTACTTGGAATGGTTTTGAAAAAAACTTAGTCGTTTTTGTGGTTATTCATTAAATAGGTGGCACTTGTAGAAAATCTTCTTAATTTATTTTTCCAAAACAGGTGTTATTTAAATTATGTTTAAAAATCCCATTTTGATTTCTTAAGCATAAGTCTTTGATCATAAAAAAAAAAAATATAAACAGTAACAAATATCAACTTATAGCCTAAGCTATGGTGGCCTTATTACATCAAATAATTCCAAACTTAAAACTTCAAATAAAACGGATAGTGTAAAAACAAATAACTTGATGGCCCCTCGAGTCCGTCTCGGCTCCCATGTCCACGATCTACTGCTCAACTGAAAGAGTAGAGGAAAAATGAAAGGGTGAGTCACCAAGACTCAGTGTATAAATCTCGATACACACAACGACCTGAGGCCCACAAACACATTATGAGCCCTGGCCCATACATGAAGGCAACAATCACAATTACATGATAAATAATAAATGATGAATAGCCCCACCCATCCTAGAATTCCATCCTCTACACACCAACCCGTACCAACCATCACACCTCGGGGATTTCTACAATCAACCCTCCTTTCGCTACACACCATAACGGCAGCCGTACTGCATATTCCCATTAATCAGGAATCATTAAACGTGGCATAGCCACCGATCACTAGGTGACCTAACATTTGAATTTGTGGTTTAACCACCGATCACCAAGTGACCTATCATGCACTTCCCCTTCATTATCATAGTCCCGCCCCATGCATACATACTTGAAAACAAGGAAACAGGCTTTCACATATATCGATACTCACAGAGAGGTTTCTATGATTACGTACCTGGCATCCTTTGCAAAACCCTTTTTCGAGTTTTATTCGACTGTCTACACAGCCTCTTTCCAGCTTCTAGCCCATAACATATAAATTACAGTTAAAAAGTGTGTTAGAGATCTACACACCTGATTATCGTTGGAACAAAACTTTCTACGTCGACGCTATCCGTAGTCAACACAGCTGCTATCTGTCTAAGGTGTTGTTCAGAGGCTGGTAACGAAATATTAGGTTAAGGCACGACTAACAAAAGACAACGGTTGATCATCTTAAGGAGAATTGAAATCCTTATCTTGAAATCCCAAAAAGTGATATGAGATTCAGGGGCTAGTGTTTCCGGCTTTTAGATCTAAGAGATCTACTTTAATTCCCGCCATCGCCCAAAATAAGAACATGAAAAGAGTGGAAGCGTTAGACCGAACCTTAATAGCCACCTGGCCTTGATTCTCAAAAATCGAAAGAGAAAGGAATGGATCTAAGGAAATCGGTTATTACCTTCACAAGGAAATCGACAACTCCAAAAAGATCTCGTTTTATGGAGAAATCGACAAAAGAGGAAAAGAATGGGAACAGAAAGTGAAGTGAATGTTTCGGCTTTTAAGGAAGGTTCGAAAGAGAGATGAACAAGAAGGGGCTTAGGCATTTTTGGCTTTTAGAAGAAACTAACAGAAATTGCAGGGGAAGACTGAGAATTTCGGCACAGAGAATGAAGAAAAGAATGAGGTTCAAATGCCGAAATTGAAGAGATACCACCCCTATTTATAGAGACTTTCGACACTTACCTATCAAAACCCAAAAGTGCCCTTCTTGATAACTAACAGTTAAGCAAATAGTAAGGGAAATTTTGGCACCCCTTTGCCATAAAGAAACCGATTTCTTCCCTCTTCTAGGTGATGGAATTTCGGCCAACACCTAGCCTTGCAGATAACTCCTTGATTCTTTCCTTATCCTCATCAGACTACTCATCCACAGTGTCATGGATAACTCTACCTCTTCCTTCCTTTATCAGCACATTATCCACCTTATTATCATATTAAATAAATTCCTTAATTTAAGCATCATTGCCAAACTCGACTACTGCTGCCGAAAATATTTAAAATAAAAGGTACCAGGCGACTCGAACCTTGGACCTTCAATTGACGCCAACTCCCTTCCCTCTTAGTGGCGCCATTTTGCCACTGGGCCACAAGCCCATTTGTGTTTTAAAACACAGCTAATATCTGTTATGCCCTAACTTAGCAAGCTTTCCACTAAAGTGTTCAAACAAGAATTTTAACTACATCCTCGGCCCAAACCTGAGCCCATTCTGAACCCCTTACACATTCTAATTGACATATTAAACGTAGCACACACATCAAATGCAAAGGCCTATTAATTCAGGATGTTACAGTTAATCCCTCATCTCGCATCTTTTTTATTATTTTGCAAATTTTTTCTTAAACCCTAGTATGTAACATGCCTTGTTTTTAAAATAAATATTGCAAAGTTATTTCAAGAATGAAGAAAAAGCCTAATCTTTAAAAGAGATATGAGAAAGCATGGGAATTAAATGAGGTCCCAAGTTTGAATCCTTTCCCTTGTAAAATAATTAAATTTTGCAAAATCCCTTGTTTTTTTAATGTGTGTTCCATCCATACTCTTGAACCCTAAGTATAAATTCAAATTTTTATTGTATTTTCTAGAATTTAATTCAGTTTTCCCTCCCCTAGTAGTCACGCTCTTCCTCTCCTCTTTTCTTTTCAATTTTCTTTCTCTCTTCCATTGTTGTTGTCACCTACACTTCTCATTTTACCATCTCTTTCTTCTTCTTTTTGCATCAGAATTGTGCACCATCTCCTTCACTCTACTTCTACCATTTATCGTCATCTAAATTTGCTCCAAATTTTAAATCTTAAACCCCAAGATTGATCCCAAACATTGCCAAGAAAATGCCATTGCTGTTTCTCTCAACTAGCTTGGGTAAGATCTCTTTTCTCTTTAATTTCTTAATTAATCTTGTCAAATAAAAAAAATTCTAGATCTAGAATTTGGGGTATTTTAAATGATTTCAAAAGTATTTTTCTAGATTTTAATGAGATCTCAAACCGTTTTAAAGTTTAGCCCTAATTTTGGCCACCATGGGTGGTGGTGCGTGTGCCTATGTACAATAAAGGGGGCTATTTTGTTTCTTGGGTCTTTCCTATATTTTTCCAGCATTAAATTGTGTTCTTTAATCCTCCTAATCAGCCTTTAATCATGTTAATTAGGGAGAGACATTCTTGATCAATTAGCTAATCGTGAAGCACAAGTGCAATTAAGGGTAACTAGTTTGTTATTTCGACTTCGTTGTTGGGTAAAGGTTATGAATTGATTAAATGAAAGAATTTAATCATTAATTATATACTGATTTTCCAGTATATCATTTAATTAGGTGCTGACCTATACTCCCCAAATCATTCGTAAAGGCAAAGAACAATTGTACATATTGTTCTCATCGATACAGTGTAAGGAATCTAACTAGTTTGGATTCATAAAATAGTTATAATTTCAATGAGTGGGTGTTTAGGGGTTGGTTTTGAAACACCCCAAACCCGGCCCACGAGCCTCGACCAGATCTGGCATGTTCCTAGAGAGAAACATTTCAAAACTTATTTGTATCTTTGAAAAAAAAAATTGGGTGGTTTCGAAGAGAAATCGATTTGAGCTGTGGTTTAATTGAAAATGTTGTAATTTTTGAAGTCTAAAATTTTTATTAAAACATTATTATATTACAACCCATGAGTTACAAGGAAATGTCGAGTTGTTTTATAGTTTACCATTAATTTTGAAATCGTTTGTGATTAGGTGTCAAAACGTTTAAAGTTTACTTTTGTTTTTAGAAAAATTACTTAAGCTTTGATTTGATAAAAACAAACGTATCATACTAAAATAATTAAAAATGCATGCATAAACAGTTTCATACTAATGGCCTTATTACATCAAGAAAACCCGAAATAAATCCAAACTTAAATAAATAGTCTTTAAATAAAATAACTCTGAGCTGAGCATGGCCACCACTAAGCTCCTGCCGACCCGGTCCATTCACTGAGTGTCACCTGAAAAGATATCCCACAACGGGGTGAGTCAAACAGACTCAATGTGTAACAGCCAACACAAAGTCCCAAACGATTTAGGCATACAAACATATATAAAACACATATAATCAATGATGCATTCCGGAACCCAAACGTAGATAACCATCCGCTACACATCACCTGTACCAACCAATCACACTGTAGGGATTACTAAATCGACCCTCCATCCGCTACACACCATCGAAGGCAGTCGCTGCAGTCGACTGGCACATCGCCCTTATAAATTCGTGGCATAGCCACCAGATAATAATATGTGACCTTGGTCACCAGATAATATTTTGTGACATAAGTCACCACATTCAGATTACGTGACATGTGTCACCAGATATTGTGGTAAAAACCACCAGATCACTTCCCCTTTCCATATCACCCATATGCCCCATGTCATACAAAACATGCATAAATCATGCCTTATGCCTTATTTCACATTTTTATCAATATTCACATATGTGCCATATTTCACATGTTCATAACATTTATTAACATAACGTTAAGTTTACGTACCTGAGTACTTTGTACCATTGCATGGTACCTTTGGCCATATTGTTCACATTCTTATTAACACATGCATTAAAATTATACCATAAATAATTTAAGAGTTAGTGTGGGGTTACACACCTGGTTTCACTGAAATCCCGAAAATCCCGATCTGATGCTTTAGATCCTTAGTTCCTACATTCGGCCAACACTAAGCAATTTAACAAAAAGCCATTCGGCTACTTAATCAAATCCCGAAGGATTATCACATCCAAAATCCTTACCTTGCTGCCGATTTAGCTACTAATCAAATCCCGAAATCGTCCTTGCTCCTAGTGATATCGAAATCCCTATAGGTATATGTTATATTCCATTCTAACATTTAATGAACAAGATAAATAGCGTTCGGCCTATGGCTATACACACTTACCTTTAGATCTTGAAATCCCGAAAACCTCCTCCCTTGCAGTCGACAATACAGAATTTTGAAACCTTCCTTCAGAGTTTCGGCCATAGAGCAACAATGTGATTAGGGTCTTGATTTCAACAGTCAGAGAAGAAAAGAGTAAATCGACATCAAAAGGATTTCTTACCGAAGAAGAAAGACCAACCGCAAATGATCAACCACCTTCACGAAATCGACAAGGAGATTTGCAGAAGAAATCGATTTAGAGAGTGCCAAAGAAGTGAACTTTCGGCTTTGAACAATCGGCTAGGGGTTAGGGGTTACTTTGATTATTCGGCTTCTAGATACCAAAATGAAGATGTTGTTTCGGCACTTTAATGGTGAAAAGAAAAATGAGAAGAGAATGAGGGCTATAAGGGTTCGGCTATGGATCTCAAATGGTGATGGAATATTCGGCCATATAAGGAAAAAGGTGCAAAAAAATTAATGTTGAAAGAAAGAAAAGAAGAGAAGGAGAAAGTAGAAGAATTTCGGCTCAGAAAGAAAGATGAGAAAAAAAGAATGAAATTCGGCACTTAATCCCCTTAGCATGACCGATTGCCTCACTTACTCCCCTCCCTTGAATTTGGCTAACACTCATCTTATCCATTTTATCTCTTATCTTACCCATACAAAATAAATTAAGATAAATCATCATTTATCTTCTACTTTAGCCGAAATTTTTAAAGGATTTAACCAAGTCTAATCCTCATCTAAACAAAGTCCCTATGCCGTCCATTACTACTCCTTTTTGCCGAAAATAAAAGCTCCCTTTTTGCTTCCCTTGTGGCTCGAACCTAGCTCCTGCACACTACTTGTGGCGTCACACACCAAGGCTTTAAGTGGCGCCTCCTTGCCACTTTACCAAGCCCATTTGTGTGTCTAATTTCCCTTACTAATTTTCTTAAGGCCTATCTAGCTTGGCTTCCATTCAAGACTTAAAATTAAATAATTTCTAAGGCATTCTTCTACATTCTAAAGTTCTAAAAATTCATATAACACATTCACAACACACATAGGCATGCTATTTCATACATTTAAGCAATAATGCACAAGCCATAATCCCGGATATTATAGGTCTACTCCCTTAAAATAATTTCGACCTCGAAATTACCTGACAAAAATAAGTGAGGGTATTGTTGTCGCATTGCTTCTTTCGGCTCCCATTAAGCTTCTTCTGATCCATGGTTACGCCATAACACTTTGACTAAAGGAACTGATTTCCTCCGTAGCACTTTCACATCTCGTTCCAAAATCTGAATTGGCTCTTCCTCGTAGGACAAATCTGGACTTAATTCTACCTCCTCAACCGGTACTACATGAGATGGATCCGATCGATAACGACATAACATCGAAACATGGAATACATCGTGCATCTTCTGCAATTTCGAAGGCAACTCTAACTGGTATGCCACTGGTCCAACTCGCTTCAAAACCCTATAAGGTCCTATAAACCTTGGACTTAGCTTCCCTTTTCGACCAAATCTCATCACCTTCCTCCAAGGCGAGACTTTTAGAAACACCTGATCTCCTACAGAAAACTCTATTTCCTTCCGCTTAAGATCTGCGTACGACTTTTGCCTATCAGATGCCTCCTTTAATCGTGCTCGAATTACCTCCACCTTCTCATCGGATTCTGCCACAATTTCTGGACCCAAAACTCGATGTTCCCCCAATTTGGTCCAACACGTAAGAGTGCGACACTTCTGTCCATACAGCGCCTCATATGGTGCCATCCGAATACTGGCTTGATAGCTGTTATTATAGGCAAATTCCGCTAAAGGCAAATATTCTTCCCAACTTCCTCTGAAGTCTATCACACAACCCCTCAGCATATCCTCAACACTTGGATTACTCGTTCAGACTGACCGTCCGACTGTGGATGAAATGCCGTACTGAAGTTTAATCTGGTGCCTAAAGCCTGATGTAGCACTCTCCAAAATCGAGATGTAAACCTCGGATCCCTATCTGAGATAATCGATACTGGCACTCCATGCAACCTCACAATTTCTGCCACATACAACTTCGCTAACCTCTGCAAAGAATAGTCGACCCGCACTGGAATGAAATGAGCGGACTTTGTCAATCGATCCACTATTACCCATACCGAGTCCTTCTTAGTAGGCGTAAGGGGAAGCCCACTAACGAAGTCCATGGTGATTCTCTCCCACTTCCACTGTGGAATCTTTATCTGCTGAAGCAATCCTGACGGAACTTGGTGTTCAGCCTTGACTTGCTGACACGTTAAGCACTTCCCTACGAACTCTGTAACTTCTCGCTTAAGGCCAGGCCACCAAAATTGTTCCCTAAGATCTCTGTATAACTTACTATCTCCAGGATGCATAGCATAAGGGCTACTATGCGATTCCTGAAGAATTCTCTGCCTTAACTCCTTATCCTTAGGCATACAGACTTTACCCTTGAAACACAATACTCCATTACTGTCAACACCATAATCCTCTAACTCCTCATTCTGCACTTGCCGCAACTTAGCACTTAAATCATCATCTACCATCTGACTTTCTTTCACCTCCTTCAACTACGTCGGCTTAACTTGCAACTCTGCCAGCAAACTTCCGTCGTCATACAAGCTAAGATGTGCAAACATCGCCCTCAGATCCGACACAACGTTCCGACTTAGGGCATCTGCCACCACATTCGCCTTGCCCGGGTGATACTCTATCGAACAATCATAGTCCTTCAGTAACTCCACCCACCTTCGCTATCTCAGGTTCAACTCCTTCTGAGTCAGCAGATACTTAAGGCTCTTGTGATCTGTGTAGATCACTGACTTTTCTCCATATAGATAATGCCTCCATACCTTAAGAGCAAAGACCACTGCCGCCAGTTCCAAATCATGCGTCAGATAATTAACCTCATGTGGCCTTAATTGTCGAGACGCATAGACGACTACCTTCCCGTCTTGCATCAGAACACATCCTAACCCTGTGTGAGAAGCATCACAGTACACCACAAAATCCTTCCCTGCCTCAGGTTGAATCAAAACCGGAGCTTCAGTCAAAACCGTCTTAAGCTTCTCAAAGCTCTCTTGTTGCTTATTTGTCCATACAAAAGGTACTTCCTTCCTTAGCAACTTTGTCAAAGGTGTGGCTAACAACAAAAACCCTTATACGAACCTTCTATATTAGCCTGCTAACCCCAAGAAACTGCGAACCTTAGCCACAGACTTAGGTGGTTTCCAATCTAACACTGCTTCAATCTTCCTGGGATCCACCCTTATTCCTTCTGCAGACACCACATGCCCTAAAAACGTCACCTCCTTTAGCCAAAATTCACACTTGCTGAATTTGGCATAGAGCTTCTTCTCCCTTAATACTTGCAACACTATCCGGAGATACTTGTCATGTTCCTCCTCAGACTTGGAATACACTAGGATGTCGTCAATGAACACAACGACGAACCGATCCAAGTAAGGTTGAAAAACCCGGTTCATCATATCCATGAACGCGGCTGGTGCGTTCGTCAATCCGAACGGCATTACCAAGAACTCATAATGCTTGTACCTTGTTTGGAAAGCTGTCTTATGGATATCTGCTTCTTTCACCTTAAGCTGATGATATCCAGACCTTAGATCTATCTTTGAGAATACTGCTGCCCTCTTAAGCTGATCGAACAAGTTGTCTATCCTTGGCAAAGGGTACTTGTTCTTGATGGTCAGCTTATTCAACTGACGATAATCTATGCACATGCGCATAGATCCGTCCTTCTTCTTTACAAACAAGATCGGTGCTCCCCTTGGAGACACACTGGGTCGGATAAACCCACGATCAAGCAACTCCTGGATTTGAGCCTTAAGCTCAACCAACTCCTTTGGTGCCATTCTGTACGGGGCAATTGACACAGGAGCTGTACCAGGTAGCAAGTCGATTCCAAACTCCACCTCCCTATTCGGGGGTATCCTAGGTAATTCCTCCGGAAAGACATCCACAAATTCCCTGACTATTCTAACTCCACTAACTCCCCCTTCTTTTGCATCCAACGCACTAACGAAGATAAAAAATGTCTTGCACCCTTTTCGAACCATCTTATCAGCCTTTAATGCAGAGACTAAATTAGACAAGTAGTTTCTCCTTTCTCCTATCATAATTATCGCCTCATCCTCCAGCGTCCTTAACTCCATTCGCTTAGCTCCGCAATCCAATATAGCCCGATGTTCCACTAGCTAGTCCATGCCAAGAATGAGATCGAATTCTCCGAAAGGTAGTTCCATTAAGTCAGCAGGGAATACCACTCCCTGAATCTCTAGAGGTACTTTCTGAAATATCTTATTCACCACTACAGTTTGACCTAACGGGCTTACTACAGTCATCTCCCTATTAGACAGTTCAGAGGCTATGCCTAGTGTTTCAACTACTCTACATGCAACATAAGAGTGGGTCGAGCCAACATCAATTAAAGCAAAGTAAGGCTTGTCAGCTATAAGGAACGTACCGGTTATGACGTCCGGTGCGTCTCCATCTTCCCTCCGGCGAACAGCATACACCAGACCTGTCTGTCTTGCCTCTGTATTACCAACACCTCTGCCAGGTGTTCCTCGTCCTCTTCCAGCACCATTACCTCTTCCATTCAGACCACGACCCCGCTGAGGCAGCTGTCCACCTCTTCCAGCCTGATTAAAACCCTGAGTTGATGGTCGATTCCCATCTGGTTTCATAGGACAGTCCTAAATCATGTGATCCTTGGATCTACACTTAAAACAGCCCCCTGTCTTCTTCCAACACTCTCCTAAATGCATCTTTCCACACTGAGTACAAGTACAGTACTGTCCTCCCGTAGTAGCCTGCTGTCCTCGCTGCCCATCAACTCGATGCCTCTTTTGAACATTCCCAGATGACCCTGACGATCCAAAACCTCTCTTCTGCCTATTCCGATCTGTGTTCTACCTCACCGAGTCCTTAATCCCCTCAGCTACCTTAGCCTTTTCAACCAACACGGCAAACTCCCGCTCCTGCTACAGAGCTATCAACAACCTCAGGTCATCCCTCAGTCCGTCCTCAAACCGGACACATCGTTCATGCTCCGTAGCCACGATCCCTCGAGCATACTGGCTCAACCTTAAGAATTCAGCCTCGTACTCTGCTACGGACTTATTCCCTTGAACCAGCCCCAGAAATGCCTTCCACTGCTCATCAATGTAGCTAGTTCCAACATACTTCTTCTGATACGCCGCCTTAACATACTCCCAGGTGAGTTCCTCAGCTGTAGCACCATCCCGAACTGTGAGCCACCATTGATATGACTCATCGCGAAGAAGCGACACCATTCCTTTCAATTTCTCCTCAGCAGTCAGATCTAGCTCATCCATGATTCGCTCTGTCGCCTCCAACCAATACTCAGCTGTACTGGGTGCCACACCAGAACACCACGAAACACTTCAGCTCCATTGGCTCGGAGTCGCTCGGGTACAGATTTCTGAGCTCCCATACCTCCGCCTGCTCCAGCCACCATCTCAAGAACCCGCAGCACCGCCTGCAATACTGCGTCATCCCCCGTCTGATCCTGATGCTCAACTCCAGTAGTTGGTGGTGGGGGTGGTGGTACCTCATTTTCGGACCCTTGACCAGACCTAACGGGTTCCGATACGACCATTCTACCTCTACCACGTCCTCGCACATTACGACCACGTCCCCTAGAACTCATGTCTACGATCGCTATCTGGTTAAAAGTTTTATGCATTAGTCTTTGTTCCACTGATTACCCACGAAGAAGTTTTATGTAAAGAAGTTTAATAGTAGTTTTTTCGATCAATCAAAGTTTTAGGTTCAAGTCCTCTATCCTAGTTCAGAGAAAACACATTCATTCGATAGTATCAACTACACACATTCATCATTCGAACATTTTTGTCTGTTCCTATCCTAGGGGTATTTTCGTAATTTATCCTACAGGGGTATTTTGATAAATTTCTAAATCAGGGTATCTTGATATTTTGCAAAATAGAAGTTTTTGGTATTTTTGTAAAGAAAATTTTAATAAAAATTGAGGGTAGTATGGTAATTTTATAAACCAAGGGTATTCTAGTAATTTACAAACCAGGGGTATTTGGGTAATTTTGTAAATCGAGAATATTTACAATTCAAAGGGGAAATTTGGTGATTTTTAAAACTAAGGTTTGTTATAAAATAGTATGGCTAGTCCCTTTCGGGTTTTAATTATTGAATTTAGCCCATGAATAAGTCCTCTTGGTTAGGGTAAATCATCACTACACACCAGGTAGGATTCGAGTGGAGAGGAGGTGAGTCACTAGGACTGCTTAAATACCAAGCTCCCACCGAAACCAATCCTAGACATGCGCACAATGGTTGCCACACCCTAACTAGGCGACTTAAACACAGGTTTGTTTAATTAGGCTTTTAGAGTTTTATGTAATTCTGTATTAGAGTAAATATTCTCTAGGGTTCAATAACTTAGTATACTAATCTACGTTCCCGTTATACCCATATACAAATCATACAATAATTCACACAACAGTTAGGGGTACTTACCTGGTGGACTTCGGGTCGGACACTTAGGTGCCATGCCAGAAAACCTGCTCATTTCACAAAAATTTTCACAAACCTTGTTTGGGCTTACTTTTGAAAACGTTATGGGCTTTAAACCCAAGGCCGAGAGTTTAAAACTGGGCTCTGATATCAAACTGAAACACCCCAAACTCGGCCCACGAGCCTCGACCAGATCTGGCATGTTCCTTGAGAGAAACATTTCAAAACTTATTTGTAACTTTGAAAACAAATTTGGGTGGTTTCGAAGAGAAATCGATTTGAGCTGTGGTTTAATTGAAAATGTTGTAATTTTTGAAGTCTAAAATTTTTATTAAAACATTATTATTATATTACAACCCATGAGTTACAAGGAAATGTCGAGTTGTTTTATAGTTTACCTTTAATTTGGAAATCATTTGTGATTAGGTGTCAAAACATTTAAAATTTACTTTTTTTTTAGAAAAATTACTTAAGCTTTGATTGATAAAAACAAACGTATCATACTAAAATAATTAAAAATGCATGCATAAACAGTTTCATACTAATGGCCTTATTACATCAAGAAAATCCGAAATAAATCCAAACTTAAATAAATAGTCTTTAAATAAAATAACTCTGAGCTGAGCATGGCCACCACTAAGCTCCTTCTGACCCGATCCATTCACTGAGTGTCACCTGAAAAGATATCCCACAACGGGGTGAGTCAAACAGACTCAATGTGTAACAGCCAACACAAAGTCCCAAACGATTTAGGCATACAAACATATATAAAACACATATAATCAATGATGCATTCCCGAACCCAAACCTAGATAACCATCCGCTACACATCACCCGTACCAACCAATCACACCGTGGGGATTACTAAATCGACCCTCCATCCGCTACACACCATCGAAGACAGTCGCTGCAGTCGACTGGCACATCGCCCTTATAAATTCGTGGCATAGCCACCAGATAATAATATGTGACCTTGGTCACCAGAAAACATTTTGTGACATAAGTCACCACATTCAGATTACGTGACATGTGTCACCAGATATTGTGGTAAAAACCACCAGATCATTTCCCCTTTCCATATCACTCATATGCCCCATGTCATACAAAACATGCATAAATCATGCCTTATGCCTTATTTCACATTCTTATCAATATTCACATATGTGCCATATTTCACATGTTCATAACATTTATTAACATAACGTTAAGGTTATATACCTGAGTACTTTGTACCATTGCATGGTACCTTTGGCCATATTGTTCACATTCTTATTAACACATGCATTAAAATTATACCATAAATCATTTAAGAGTTAGTGTGGGGTTACACACCTGGTTTCACTGAAATCCCAAAAATCCCGATCTAATGCTTTAGATCCTTAGTTCCTACATTCGGCTAACACTAAGCAATTTAACAAAAAGCCATTCGGCTACTTAATCAAATCCCGAAGGATTATCACATCCAAAATCCTTACCTTGCTGCCGATTTAGCTACTAATCAAATCCCGAAATCGTCCTTGCTCCTAGTGATGTCGAAATCCCTATAGGTATATGTTAGATTCCATTCTAACATTTAATGAACAAGATAAATGGCCTTCGGCCTATGGCTATACACACTTACCTTTATATCTTGAAATCCCGAAGACCTCCTCCCTTGCAGTCGACAATACAGAATCCCGAAACCCTCCTTCAGAGTTTCGGCCATAGAGCAACAATGTGATTAGGGTCTTGATTTCGACAGTCAGAGAAGATAAGAGTAAATCGACATCAAAGGGATTTCTTACCGAAGAAGAAAGACCAACCGCAAATGATCAACCACCTTCACGAAATCGACAAGGAGATTTGCAGAAGAAATCGATTCAGAGAATGCCAAAGAAGTGAACTTTCGGCTTTGAACAACCAGCTAGGGGTTATGGGTTACTTTGATTATTCGGCTTCTAGATCCCAAAATAAAGATTGTAATATCCCGGGTTAGGGGCTATTTTGTTGTTGCATGTTATTGCATGTGTTCAGTGTGCTATGTTGCTATTTTTATGTTTTGGGGGCTTGGTTGTGGGCTAGGAGTGTGCCTGAGGGAATGGGAAAATTTGGTTTTTGGGTGTTAAGTTAGGGGAGCTGTTGGAGCTGGGGTATAAGGGTTTTCTTTGGTGTTTTATTGCACAAAAGAGGAGTTAGCTTAGTGGCAAAGCATGCGTTACATGGGGAGCTTGGTGTGGCGTCATCTACATGTGGTGGAGGTCTAGTGTTCGAGCTGCAGAGTCCCCTATTTTTGTCACTCATTTTGGACGGCATGGAGGAAGAGGTTGAGAGCAACTTGAATTCTACCATGGACTTGGTCAAGTGGTGACTTGGATGGTGGAGAGCAATTAGTGGAAGATGACTTGTTCAAACTTATTTGAAATTGTGGTTGGGAGTGAATAGGGGGATGTGGCCGAATTTGTGGGTGTTGGAGTGGGAGTGTGGACGGTTTGGTATGGGGTTTGGGTAGTGCCGAATGTACCTTGGCATTTTGGGTGTTTTTCGACAATGAAGCAATTGGTAAGCCACATTTTCTCTTTTTGTCAAAACAAACCGAAACTCTAAGGATTTCTCTCATTTTTCTCTTTGAAGCCAAAAGTGCAAACACCTAGTTGCCGAAATTGTTTTGTCCCTCTCAACCTTATTAGTAGCCGAACACACCTTGTTTTCTTTCTTTCTCTCTTCACCTGTGTAAACCGAAACAAGCTCTCTTTTCCTCTCATAATTCCTTTTACTCTCCTTTAGAAACACCTAGTGCCGAATTCACATTGCCCTCTTAGCCGAATTTCCATTTATTTTCTCCCATTTCTTGAAACACCTGAGCCGAATATCTCTTCAACCATTGACCGAATTCTTTCTCCTCTTAAACCACATCCATTTCTTTTACTATTTTCTTTTCTAATTTGTAGTCGAATTCAAGGGTGTTAAACACCTAAAGTCGAATTTCCTTTTTCTTCTTTTGAAGTCTTGGCCGAATATCAACCCCTCCTTTTCTCCACTTTTCTTGTGTTCTCTTTTGTGAGTAAGGCCGAATCTCCATTCCCTCCTAGTGTGGTGTTGGCCGAATCTTTGTTGGTGTTGGGGTAAGTGTTTGGCCGAATGGCCATGTCTATCTTCTCTAGTTCTATATTGAATTTGGTCGGATTAAAAGCTTATGTTTGGTGGTGGTTGGAAGGATATTAACCTGTTGTTAATCATCTTGTGTTAGGGTCTTTGGATATTGTAAAGTAGCCAAGAAGAGTCTTCAACCCTTTGAACCGATTGGTAGGCAGTGGTTGTGGTAAGTGATTGGTATTATCATTGATCGTTCAATCGTTTGATCTCGATTGAGTCAAGATTATTAAAGTTTAACTGTTTTCTTTTAGGGGTTGGTCAATTGTTGGAAGGAGAACCACTGTTGGTTCGAGGGTTGGTTGGAAACCAAACCATTCACAAGAGTAAGGTAAGGGTTCGATATTAACCCCTTTGGTTTGTTAGCATTGGCCGAATGTTGTAGATGCCTAATCCCTATGTTTGGTCTATTCTAGGAGCAAGTAATCAAGGGACTTAGATCGTTTTCGTCGGGATTTTTAGACTCGTATTTACCAGGTGTGTAACTAACACACCCATACTTAGTGATATTATTATTAATCCTGTTTGCCTATTAGAATCATGGCAGTTTGATGGATTGATATGATACCCTTTTTGGGTATGATCTTGGACTCGGGTAAGTCAGTATTGTTTTGAGTTTACTGATGATCTATGTGGTACCATGATTATGGATGTACGTGATATGGGATATGATGTTAAACATGATAGCATGATATGTATGACCTGTATGATATGCATGACCACATGAGTATGGCATGATGATGGGTGATATGAGTGGAGGGAGGATATGATAATATCCGTGTCTTTGGGACACTGTGTCTTTGGGACACCAGAGGTTTGGCACCTCCAGTGGTTTGGTACCACAGTGATATTTTGTGACTTTGGGTCACCAGAGGTTTGGCACCTCAGCGTCTCGTCCCAGTGGCTTAGTACCACGGTGGGTTGGCCCCACAGTTGATTATACGGGATTGACACCAGTGATTTGGTATCACACGATGGGTTGGCCCCATCACTCGATTATTGTGACTACGGTCACCAGTGGTTTGGTACCACATTGTGTCTTTGGGACACCAGAGGTTTGGCACCTCATTGCGACTCGTCCCTGTGGTTTGACACCACCGTGGGTTGGCCCCACTTGAGATATGGGATTGTCTGCTAGTGATTTGGTATCACACGATGGGTTGGCCCCATCAATGGATTTGTGACTTCGGTCACCAGTGTTTTGGTAACACATTGTGGCTATACGTCACCAGTGGTTTGGCACCACACTTATGGATATCGTGACTTTGGGTCACCAGTGGTTTGGCACCACCAGTGGTTTGGTACCACACGGGGTAGAAAAGGTGATACGGATGGTTAGGAACGGGTTGCATTAATTATGTTGCTATGTATGATGTGTGTTAGCATGTTGATTTATCGGGAGCGGGATTTATGCACTGAGTCATTCGACTCACCCTCTCCTTTGACATTTCAGGTGACTCGTAGACGCGGACATGGAGCCGGGATGGACTCGGGGTGCTCATGCCATGCTAAATAAAGTTTTACTCAGACTATCCAATTTGGGTACTATAGCTTATTTATTTTTATTTGGGTTTTAATTTGGATTTGTAAAAGGCCTTTAATTTATGTTTTATGATGGTTAAGTTTTAATTAGATTCTTAACATGCTTAACAAAATAACTTGGTATGAAATTTTACTAAAAATTTGGGAAGATAATGTTTTCAAAACTATAACGCAATGTGTTTTAAACTATACCATCGAGTATCTCACTATGTTTTGTTATAACGTAAACTCAAATGATTTTCAACTCAAACTCGATTTTCTACTAAGTCAAAAATGTTTTAAAGTAGCACTAAGAAACTATTGGAATTATTAAATGAAATCAACTCGTTTTTAACTATATACTTTGGATAAGTTTTCAAAATCTCCGGGTCTCAAATACACCATTTGTTTTCAAACAAGCCTACTCCAATTTTCTTCAAGATCACTATGTTTTCACCCCGCTTTTAAACGAAAAATCTGATCAATCAAAAACGTTTTTCCCCGTAACATACCAGATTCGGACGTGGTGTCTTGTCCGGGTTTGGGGTGTTACAATTGTGGTATCAGAGCCAGGTTCAAAGGCTCGGCTGTGGGCCGGAGGCCCAAAATGTTTTCAAAAAGTTGTCTTAAGTGTTTTGGGTTTAAATATATGGTTTGAAAGGCATGGCACCGAGTCTCTGGCACCAGTTCGCCCAGGTAAGTACTCCTTACTGATGCTTGTGATTTGTGGGATGTAATGTGATTTGATGATTAGCAATAGTATAGTACTTTAGAGATTGAAACTGATAGGATTCTGTGAACTTGCGAGAACAAATCTCCCTAAATATTCATAAGACTTGCTTTAAAACAGTGGAATAAATACTGATGCATAAAACTCTTAAATCAGATACGTAGAGATATTAGACATGAGCACTCGAGGCGGACGTGGTCGTAATACTCGTGGTAGAGGTAGGGGTAGGATGACAGTTTCTGAGCCCGTAGGATCTGGTCAGGGGTCAGAAAATGAGATACCGGTTCCGCCACCAGCTGGAGGTGGTGAGTTCCAAGATCAGACCGGGGATGACGCAGTGTCACAGGCGATGCTGCGAGTGTTGGAAAGGGTAGCTGGAGTAGGCGGTGGTGCAGGAGTTAGGAAATCCGTGCCTGAGCGACTCTGGGCTAACGGGGCTGAATTCTTTCGAGGCGTATCTGGTGTTGCTCCCAGCACTGCTGAGTATTGGCTGGAGGCAACTGAGCGGATCATGGATGATCTGGACTTGACTGCTGAAGAGAAGCTGAAGGGCATTGTATCGCTGCTTCGGGATGAGTCATACCAATGGTGGCTCACGGTTCGGGACAGTGTGGCAGCAGAGGATCTGACATGGGATTATTTCAGGGCTGCATATCAAAAGAAGTACATTGGAGCTAGTTATATTGACTCTCAGCGAAAGGCATTTCTGAGGCTTGTTCAGGGGAGTAAATCTGTTTCTGAGTACGAGGCTGAGTTCTTGAAGCTGAGTAGGTATGCCAGGGGCATTATGGCCACCGAGCATGAGAGGTGTGTTCGTTTCGAGGATGGTCTGCGAGACGAGTTGAGACTGCTGATTGCTCCTCAGTAGGAGCGCGAGTTTGCTGTCTTAGTTGAGAAGGCTAAGGTAGCCGAGGGTGTTAAGGAGTCAGTGGGGCAGGGCATGGACAGAAATAGGTATAAGAGGAGCTTTGGGTCTTCTGGGTCGTCGGGTAATCCGCAGAAGAGGGCTAGACCGAGTGGGCCGAATCAGCCTGCTAGGTTTGTTGCTGCTAGGCAGGGACCGCCGCAGTGCAATCAGTGTGGAAAATCTCATTGGGGTGGTTGCTGGACTGGAGGAAAGGGTTGCTTTGAGTGTGGTTCTTTGGAGCACCGTGTGAGGGACTGTCCGCATAAGTTGACCAGGATTCAGTCTGAGAGTCAGGGCCGTAATCAGTTCAGAGGTAATGGACCGCCACCGCAGAGGAGCCGTGGTAATGGCAGAGGTGGTAATAGTTCTGGTCGGGGCCGTGGAGCACCGGGCAGAGGTGCGGGTAGTTCTGAGGCCCGACGGCCTGGTTTGGTGTATGCTGCGAGGCACCGAGAGGAGGGCGACACACCGGACGTCATAACCGGTACGTTTTTGATTTTTGGTTCTCCTTATACTGCTTTGATTGATGTGGGTTCGACGCACTCTTATGTTGCCAATAGTATAGTAGAGACCATGGATTTAGACTCTGAGATATCTTCTAGGCAGATGACTGTAATTAGCCCTCTAGGTCACTCTGTAGTAGTAGATAAACTGTTTAGAGAGGTACCCCTAGAACTCCAAGGGGTAGTGTTTGCTGCTGATCTGATGAAACTGCCGTTTGGGGAGTTCGATCTGATTCTTGGGATGGATTGGTTGGTCAAGTACCAGGCGAGGTTGGATTGCGCGGCTAAGCGCATGGTTCTTAAGACGATTGAGGGTGATGAAGTGGCCATGATAGGTAATAGGAGAGATTACCTGTCTAATGTGGTATCTGCTCTGAAGGCGGAGAAGATGGTCAGGAAGGGCTGTGAAGCGTATGTAGTTCATGTGTATGCCTTGGAGGCTAAAGAGTCTGCTGTAGAGAAGGTTCGTACTGTTAAGGAATTTGCTGATGTGTTTCCTGAGGAGCTTCCGGGTTTGCCGCCAGATCGCGAGGTAGAGTTCGGGATAGATCTATTACCCGAGACTGCGCCAGTGTCTATTGCTCCGTATAGGATGGCGCCAAAGGAATTGGTGGAGCTTAAGGCTCAGATCCAGGAGTTATTGGATCGAGGTTTTATCAGGCCAAGTGTTTCACCGTGGGGTGCGCCGGTACTTTTTGTTAAGAAGAAAGATGGTACAATGCGGATGTGCATAGATTACCGCCAGTTGAATAAGCTGACGATTAAGAACAAGTATCCGTTGCCACGGATAGATGATTTGTTTGATCAGCGGAAGGGTGCTGCGGTATTTTCAAAGATTGACTTGAGGTCTGGGTATCACCAGTTGAAGGTTAAGGAGGCTGATATCCATAAAACAGCGTTTCGGACTCGGTATGGGCACTACGAATTCCTGGTAATACCGTTCGGGTTGACTAACGCACCGGCAACGTTTATGGATATGATGAATAGAGTGTTTCAGCAGTATCTGGATCAGTTCGTTGTGGTTTTCATAGACGACATCTTAGTGTACTCAAGGACAGAGGAAGAGCATGATGCGCATTTGCGAGTGGTGTTGCAGATTTTGAGGGAAAAGCAGCTCTATGCTAAGTTCAGTAAGTGCGAGTTCTGGCTTAGAGAAGTGACTTTCTTGGGTCATGTAGTGTCGGCTGAGGGGATTCGGGTAGATCCTCGTAAGATTGAGGCAGTTTTGGATTGGAAGCCGCCTAAGTCAGTGGCTGAGATTCGGAGTTTTCTGGGTTTGGCCGGATACTACCGAAGGTTTGTTGAGGGTTTCTCGTTGATAGCAGCGTCGATGACCAAGTTATTAAGGAAAGAAGTTCCATTTTTATGGACTGAGAAACAGCAGGAAAGCTTCGATAAGTTAAAGAAGATTTTGACTGAGGCTCCGGTTTTGATTCAACCTGAGGCTGGTAAGGAATACACAGTCTATTGCGATGCATCACATACGGGATTGGGTTGTGTGCTGATGCAAGAAGGTAAGGTTGTGGCTTACGCTTCTCGGCAGCTGAGGCCACATGAGGTCAACTATCCGACGCATGATTTGGAGCTAGCGGCTGTGGTCTTCGCCTTAAAGATTTGGAGGCATTACTTGTACAGAGAGAGATCGATAGTCTACACAGATCATAAGAGTCTGAAGTATCTTCTGACTCAGAAGGATTTGAATTTGAGGCAGCGCAGATGGGTTGAGTTGCTGAAAGATTACGACTGTTCGATTGAGTATCATCCGGGCAAGGCTAACGTGGTGGCAGACGCGTTGAGCCGTAAGGTTGTTTCGGACTTAAGAGCATTGTTTGCCCATTTGAGCTTGTATGACGACGGGAGTATTCTGGCAGAGCTGCAGGTTAAGCCTACTTGGGTTGAGCAGATCAGAGAGAAACAGTTAGATGATGAGGTTCTGAGTGCGCGAAGGTTACAAGTGCAGGATGGTGGTTTGGAGGGTTACAGCTTGTCTAGTGATGAGGTTCTGTGTTTCCAAGGTAAGGCTTGTATGCCTAAAGATGTGGAGCTAAGGCAGAAGATTCTTCAAGACGCACATAGCAGTCCTTATGCTATGCATCCTGGAGGTAGCAAGATGTATAGGGATCTTAGAGAGCAGTTTTGGTGGCCTGGTTTGAAGAAAGAGGTGACAGAGTTTGTTGGGAAGTGTCTGACTTGTCAGCAGGTCAAGGCTGAACATCAGTTGCCGTCAGGTTTGCTTCAGTCTGTGAAGATTCCTCAGTGGAAGTGGGAAAGGATAACCATGGATTTCGTCAGTGGATTACCACTTACACCAAGCAAGAAAGATTCAGTTTGGGTAGTGGTGGATCGTCTGACTAAATCAGCTCACTTTATTCCGGTGAGGGTTGACTACTCACTTCAGAAGCTAGCGAAGCTGTATGTGTCAGAGATAGTGAGGTTGCACGGTGTGCCAGTTTCGATAATCTCGGATAGGGATCCCAGGTTTACGTCAAGGTTCTGGAAAGCATTGCATCAAGCTCTGGGTACTCGTTTGGATTTCAGCACGGCTTTTCACCCGCAGTCTGACGGTCAATCAGAAAGGGTTATTCAGATCTTAGAGGATATGCTGAGAGGTTGTGTCCTGGATTTCAGAGGTAGTTGGGAGGAGTTTCTACCATTAGCTGAGTTTGCCTACAACAACAGTTACCAAGCGAGCATCAAGATGGCACCGTATGAGGCGTTGTATGGTAGGAAGTGTCGCTCACCTACGTGTTGGACGGAGTTAGGTGAACGTCAGTTGTTGGGACCAGAGTTAGTTGCTGAGACTGAAGATAAGGTTAAGTTGATTCAGTCTCGATTAAAGGAAGCTTCGGACCGGCAAAAGTCTTATGCCGATCTTAAGCGGAGAGACATAGAGTTTGCTGTAGGGGATCAAGTTTTTCTGAAGGTTTCACCTTGGAAAAAGGTGTTGAGATTCGGAAGGAAAGGCAAGCTAAGTCCGAGGTTCATTAGGTCGTATAAGGTATTGAGACGAGTGGGACCAGTAGCGTATCAGCTTGAGTTGCCAACAGAGCTTAGTCAGATTCACGACGTATTTCACGTTTCGATGCTTCGACGTTATCGTTCAGATCCGTCACATGTGGTAGCAGTGGAAGAGATCGAGGTGAGTCTAGATTTGACTATGGAGGAAGAACCTGTGCAGATTCTTGATCGGGATGTGAAGGTTCTGCGTAAGAAGTCTGTGCCTTTGGTTAAGGTACTTTGGCGGAATCATGGCGTAGAAGAAGCCACGTGGGAACCCGAGGATATGATGAGACAGCAATACCCGCAACTCTTTTGATCAGGTAATTTCGAGGTCGAAATTATTTTTAAGGGGGTAGAACTGTAATATCCCGGGTTAGGGGCTATTTTGTTGTTGCATGTTATTGCATGTGTTCAGTGTGCTATGTTGCTATTTTTATGTTTTGGGGGCTTGGTTGTGGGCTAGGAGTGTGCCTGAGGGAATGGGAAAATTTGGTTTTTGGGTGTTAAGTCAGGGGAGCTGTTGGAGCTGGGGTATAAGGGTTTTCTTTGGTGTTTTATTGCACAAAAGAGGAGTTAGCTTAGTGGCAAAGCATGCGTTACATGGGGAGCTTGGTGTGGCGTCATCTACATGTGGTGGAGGTCTAGTGTTCGAGCTGCAGAGTCCCCTATTTTTGTCACTCATTTTGGACGGCATGGAGGAAGAGGTTGAGAGCAACTTGAATTCTACCATGGACTTGGTCAAGTGGTGACTTGGATGGTGGAGAGCAATTAGTGGAAGATGACTTGTTCAAACTTATTTGAAATTGTGGTTGGGAGTGAATAGGGGGATGTGGCCGAATTTGTGGGTGTTGGAGTGGGAGTGTGGACGGTTTGGTATGGGGTTTGGGTAGTGCCGAATGTACCTTGGCATTTTGGGTGTTTTTCGGCAATGAAGCAATTGGTAAGCCACATTTTCTCTTTTTGTCAAAACAAACCGAAACTCTAAGGGTTTCTCTCATTTTTCTCTTTGAAGCCAAAAGTGCAAACACCTAGTTGCCGAAATTGTTTTGTCCCTCTCAACCTTCTTGGTAGCCGAACACACCTTGTTTTCTTTCTTCTCTCTTCACCTGTGTAAACCGAAACAAGCTCTCTTTTCCTCTCATAATTCCTTTTACTCTCCTTTAGAAACACCTAGTGCCGAATTCACATTGCCCTCTTAGTCGAATTTCCATTTATTTTCTCCCATTTCTTGAAACACTTGAGCCGAATATCTCTTCAACCATTGACCGAATTCTTTCTCCTCTTAAACCACATCTATTTCTTTTACTATTTTCTTTTCTAGTTTGTAGCCGAATTCAAGGGTGTTAAACACCTAAAGTCGAATTTCCTTTTTCTTCTTTTGAAGTCTTGGCCGAATATCAACCCCTCCTTTTCTCCACTTTTCTTGTGTTCTCTTTTGTGAGTAAGGCCGAATCTCCATTCCCTCCTAGTGTGGTGTTGGCCGAATCTTTGTTGGTGTTGGGGTAAGTGTTTGGCCGAATGGCCATGTCCATCTTCTCTAGTTCTATATTGAATTTGGTTGGATTAAAAGCTTATGTTTGGTGGTGGTTGGAAGGATATTAACCTGTTGTTAATCATCTTGTGTTAGGGTCTTTGGATATTGTAAAGTAGCCAAGAAGAGTCTTCAACCCTTTGAACCGATTGGTAGGCAGTGGTTGTGGTAAGTGATTGGTATTATCATTGATCGTTCAATCGTTTGATCTCGATTGAGTCAAGATTATTAAGGTTTAACTGTTTTCTTTTAGGGGTTGGTCAATTGTTGGAAGGAGAACCACTGTTGGTTCGAGGGTTGGTTGGAAACCAAACCATTCACAAGAGTAAGGTAAGGGTTCGATATTAACCCCTTTGGTTTGTTAGCATTGGCCGAATGTTGTAGATGCCTAACCCCTATGTTTGGTCGATTCTAGGAGCAAGTAATCAAGGGACTTAGATCGTTTTCGTCGGGATTTTTAGACTCGTATTTACCAGGTGTGTAACTAACACACCCATACTTAGTGATATTATTATTAATCCTGTTTGCCTATTAGAATCATGGCAGTTTGATGGATTGATATGATACCCTTTTTGGGTATGATCTTGGACTCGGGTAAGTCAGTATTGTTTTGAGTTTACTGATGATCTATGTGGTACCATGATTATGGATGTACGTGATATGGGATATGATGTTAAACATGATAGCATGATATGTATGACCTGTATGATATGCATGACCACATGAGTATGGCATGATGATGGGTGATATGAGTGGAGGGAGGATATGATGATATCCGTGTCTTTGGGACACTGTGTCTTTGGGACACCAGAGGTTTGGCACCTCCAGTGGTTTGGTACCACAGTGATATTTTGTGACTTTGGGTCACCAGAGGTTTGGCACCTCAGCGTCTCGTCCCAGTGGCTTAGTACCACGGTGGGTTGGCCCCACAGTTGATTATACGGGATTGACGCCAGTGATTTGGTATCACACGATGGGTTGGCCCCATCACTCGATTATTGTGACTACGGTCACCAGTGGTTTGGTACCACATTGTGTCTTTGGGACACCAGAGGTTTGGCACCTCATTGCGACTCGTCCCTGTGGTTTGACACCACCGTGGGTTGGCCCCACTTGAGATATGGGATTGTCTGCTAGTGATTTGGTATCACACGATGGGTTGGCCCCATCAATGGATTTGTGACTTCGGTCACCAGTGTTTTGGTAACACATTGTGGCTATACGTCAGCAGTGGTTTGGCACCACATTTATGGATATCGTGACTTTGGGTCACCAGTGGTTTGGCACCACCAGTGGTTTGGTACCACACGGGGTAGAAAAGGTGATACGGATGGTTAGGAACGGGTTGCATTAATTATGTTGCTATGTATGATGCGTGTTAGCATGTTGATTTATCGGGAGCGGGATTTATGCACTGAGTCATTCGACTCACCCTCTCCTTTGACATTTCAGGTGACTCGTAGACGCGGACATGGAGCCGGGATGGACTCGGGGTGCTCATGCCATGCTAAATAAAGTTTTACTCAGACTATCCAATTTGGGTACTATAGCTTATTTATTTTTATTTGGGTTTTAATTTGGATTTGTAAAAGGCCTTTAATTTATGTTTTATGATGGTTAAGTTTTAATTAGATTCTTAACATGCTTAACAAAATAACTTGGTATGAAATTTTACTAAAATTTTGGGAAGATAATGTTTTCAAAACTATAACGCAATGTGTTTTAAACTATACCATCGGGTATCTTACTATGTTTTGTTATAACGTAAACTCAAATGATTTTCAACTCAAACTCGATTTTCTACTAAGTCAAAAATGTTTTAAAGTAGCACTAAGAAACTATTGGAATTATTAAATGAAATCAACTCGTTTTTAACTATATACTTTGGATAAGTTTTCAAAATCTCCGGGTCTCAAATACACCATTTGTTTTCAAACAAGCCTACTCCAATTTTCTTCAAGATCACTATGTTTTCACCCCGCTTTTAAACGAAAAATCTGATCAATCAAAAACGTTTTTCCCCGTAACATACCAGATTCGGACGTGGTGTCTTGTCCGGGTTTGGGGTGTTACAAAGATGATGTTTCAGCACTTTAATGGTGAAAAGAAAAATGAGAAGAGAATGAGGGCTATAAGGGTTCGCTATGGCTCTCAAATGGTGATGGAATATTCGGACATATAAGGAAAAAGGTGCAAAAAAATTAATGTTGAAAGAAAGAAAAGAAGAGGAGGAGAAAGTAGAAGAATTTCTGCTCAAAGAGAAAGATGAGAAAAAAAGAATGAAATTCGGCACTTAATCCCCTTAGCATGACCGATTGCCTCACTTACTCCCCTCCCTTGAATTCGGCTAACACTCAAACATTAGCTCATCCTTGCTTTTCTCCTATTTTATCTCTTATCTTACCCATACAAAATAAATTAAGATAAATCATCATTTATCTTTTACTTTAGCCGAAATTTTTAAAGGATTTAACCAAGTTTAATCCTCATCTAAACAAAGTCCCTATGCCGTCCATTATTACTCCTTTTTGCCGAAAAATAAAAGCTCCCTTTTTGCTTCCCTTGTGGCTCAAACCTAGCTCCTGCACACTACTTATGGCGTCACACACCAAGGCTTTAAGTGGCACCTCCTTGCCACTTTACCAAGCCCATTTGTGTGTCTAATTTCCCTTACTAATTTTCTTAAGGCCTATCTAGCTTGGCTCCCCTTCAAGACTTAAAATTAAATAATATCTAAGGCATTCTTCTACATTCTAAAGTTCTAAAAATTCATATAACACATTCACAACACACATAGGCATGCTATTTCATACATTTAAGCAATAATGCACAAGCCATAATCCCGGATATTACAAGTTTAGTGGTAAAATTATTGAATTTATAACGAATTTTGGTTTAGATTCGTTTAATAAATTATTAAGGAAATTTGGAAGGTTTGCTAGTATGCTGCGTGGAAGCGAAAAATAAAGTGTGGGTCCTAAATTCATAAAATTGTTTGAAAATGTTAAATATCATTTTATATTTGTTAAATTAGCTTGTTGATTGGATTGGCTTAATAGCCAAATTTTTGATTTTGTGAGTGGCCGAACCAGGTATGTTTCGAGCCTTAAAAGATTGACATGTTGGTAAAATTGTAGTTTGATAGTATGGATGTTTGATTGAATTTGTAATTGCATATTTGAGTTATAAAATATGAGAATGTTGACTAAATGATATAATTTTTTGAGATATTCAGCTTATATATGATTTAAATGCATGAGATATTTGTTATATTGTGTACTGAAAAGGGTGTTATTTATACATTATGAAAATTCGTAAAGTATGTGAAATTGAACAATATTGATTGATATCAACACAATGGTAAATTGAAAGATTGCAACACTGTTTCCATTTACTGAAAGTATGTGGTTATTCGGGATGTGTTGAACATGTCAAATGAATGTGAAAAGTATTGAGAAATTGTAAAAGCCCGGTTATGACCCTAATCGGAACGATGGTTTTGGGACCCCGAATCCGAGTTAGAAAAATATTTTAATATTATATTTGATATCTATGATATATGTTTGAGCATGTGTTAAAATATCATGGGATAATTTGACTGTTTGTATGTTCAATTCAAGAAAAGGATTAAATTGCATGAGTGGTGAAATTAGCTATTTGCTTGATTGAAAGGTTAAATTAATGTGTCTTTTTAATAAAGGGGTTTTATGTTGCAATTACCCATATTATAATTATAGTGGATGGCAATATGGCTTTTATATATATATATATATATATATATATATATTATATGTTTGTTTTATGTGTTAAATATATGTTTATGTTATAATATATTTTATAAGCATAATATAATAAAACATAAAAAAAAAAAAAGAAAGAAAGCCATTGCATGTTCATCATTTTATCCCTTCTTGACCGAAACAAAAAGAGAAAAAAAGAGAGAAAAACAAACAAGGGTTTCGGCACTCATCAAGCAAAATTAGGTAAGTTTTGGCTTTAGATTTTTGATGATTTTTGTATTTTTGATATTGTTGTTCACTTTACTATCAAGCCCATGTATTAATTTTGTGCATTGGTGATGTTTGTGAGATTTGCCATGGATGATATGTTGAGCTTTGTGATGATTTATGGTCTTAAATGAAAGATTGGAGCTAGATGAACATATTTTGTTCTTGAGTTTTTGATGAATTTAGCTAATTTAGGTTAACTTGTGAAAATATTATTTTGGAGGGTTAAATTGCTAAATTTATGAGAAATATGGACTTATATAATCCCTAGGAATATTCGGCTCTAAAGAATGGTAGCCAAATTTTGAGTAATTTGTGAGTTGTGTATTAGGGACTAAATTGTAAAAATTGTAAATGTCAGGGGTCAAATGGTAATTTGCCCATTTATGTGATTTTTGTATTAAAATGAATGAAAATATCTTTGAATGAATTTAATTTTGAATTTATTTAGATCAAGAACATAAAGACATGGGATTGGATCGGCGAAAGGCGAAATTGAACGAATAGCCGGGAAACCCTAATCCGTCGATTTTCGAGGTAAGTTTTAAGCAATTGAGTTAAATTGAATTTTACTCTGTATTATATGCCTTCATTAAATGGAAGTAAGTATGTTAAATGTCACATTGTCGAATGTGTGTATGAACTTGGTATAATTCGGCCGAATGTGAGGTTGCTTGGAGGTTGGATTTAATTGAATGAAATGGATATTTACATGTTAATGATGCAAATAGATATGAAGGATACTAAACTAGGATATGAATATATCTAAAGGAAAGGTTAGTTACATGAAAATGTCTTGGCCGAATATGATATAAACTTGGATAGAAAATAATAAAGTTATACCTATGTGTATGCGTTTATATGTGAAGTTGTGGATTGGATCTTGTATATGTAAATGTACATTCGAATGAATGACAGGTTATGAAAGGCACTGAGTGTGCGAGCTTATAACCAAGCACTAAGTGTGCGAAATCGGTTACAAGGCACTATGTGTGTGAATTTTTAAAGTAACGGCACTAAGTGTGCAATACGTTATGGAAACATGGCACTAAGTGTGCGGAATGTTAAAGTAACAGCACTATGTGTGCTATACATTACTAAATTCTTGTAACAGATATACAAGTTTGATGCTTTTTAATAGACTCGTATTATTAATGTTGATAAGGATAATAAAATGTTCGAGTATACAATCATATGTTATGCTCGGGTAGTTAAGGTTGGAGAGGTAAATAACCAAAAGGTATGTATTATTTATAACAACTTGTGATTGATGGTGGCTTGAAATGTAAGTAGAAATTTGGTAAGTAAAAGAGGCATATGCTGTTTATTTTATCATGTGAAGGTGGTGTATGGATATATACATATTTATATATGCATATAATGTTGCTATGAAATCTATTTTAGTATGTTTGACTATTCGACAAGGAAGTTGAAAATGAAATAATTTATTAAATCATGATAAAGCGTATATGTGAGTTAAATGCTTAAAACTTACTAAGCTATGAAAGCTTATTTTGAATTTCGTTGTCTGTGTATTATAGATCTCTTTTGGGTGTTCATCTCGTGCTCGAGGATCATCTTTGAAGCTCATCAGACTATCGTCAATATTTTGGGTACTTCTTTCGTGTATGAACTTAAAGTCTATGGCATGTATAGGCTGAACTACTTTGGAGTGGACTCAAATGATGTATGTGTGTATGTATATAAATGCCATGCGAAAATGGCTTTATTTCTACGTGTGAGTTAATTAAATATGCTTGAGATGTTGCATATGTATGTGCATATTCGGTCATTTCATAAACTTATTATAGTAAGTGTGTTTTCATGAGATCATTAAAGGTAAGTTATCCATATAGTATAAATGCATATTTATGGAATGACTTATAAGCTTAGCTAGGAATTATTTCATATTATGCTATGAGAAATTTGAGTATGGGAAATTTTTTGGTTTGAATAAGGAACAAAGTACAATTTGGTTGATGGATAAGCATTTAGTTATTTTGTGTGCATTTATGTGGTAAGCCATGAAAGAAATAGGATGTAATTTATGCATGTCATAAATGAATTTGATTTACAAATGATTGAATGAAAACAAATTCATTGTAAATATTTGGCCATGACATTGTTTTAGTTGGAAACTTTAAATTGTAATGTGAGAAACATTTATATGAATGATTAGGTCTTATTTGAGCTTGGTCATAATCAATTCGGCCCTTACTTTTAAATGACCAAATGAATAGTACTTCTACTATTTGTATGAATATTTATTTGTACAAGTTTTTAATGATATTGCTTGTGATATGTTTGTTATCGTAATTGATATGTAAATGGAAATTACTTGATTAATCATGATAGTAGTAACTGATTATGCATCAACTAATGTGTTAGTATTTATAAAGGTGTACTGACTTGTATTTGGTCGAGTAATGCCCCGTAACCCTAATCTGGCGATGGATATGGGTTAGGGGTGTTATATTTGATTGGTATGAGAGCTACGGTTTAGTCGGTTCTCGGATTAACGCAGCGCGTGTGAGTCTAGCTATACATGCCATAGTTCATAATGAGATAGTGTGATGACTTCTGACAGTGAAATGTGTTTGTTTCTTTCATATAGTAATGGATCCTAATCCCAAGTGAGCTATAGCTGACGATGTCGAGAGCGTGGCGCTTGCTCCCGCGCAAGGGACTGCGCCGGAGGAATCTCGACCAGCTGCGAGTAATCCTGATGAGGGGGCTAAACAAGCCTTCTATAGCATGATGAATGATTGGTTCAGGGAGTATATTCGAGCCAATCCGGCTGTTCAACAACCCCTGAATCCGAACACTCCCCCTGTACTACTGGTGGTACCCCTGATCGTAAATCCTGAAAGAGCAAGCAAGCCTCCGGTTGACCGAATTAGAAAACACGGGGCTTAAAAATTTAGAGCCGAAGATGGTGATGATGCTGAGCGAGCTGAACTTTGGCTCGATAATACTATTCGTGTTTTCGATGAGCTATCTTGCACTCCTGATGAGTGTCTGAAATGTGCCATATCATTATTATGGGATTCTGCCTACTATTGGTGGAATACTCTCGTATCGGTTGTTCCAAATGAACGAGTTACCTAGGACTTCTTTCAGACGGAGTTCCGTAAGAAATTCATCAGTCAGCGATTTATAGACTCCAAACGCAAGGAATTTCTCAAGCTTAAACAGGGTCGTATGGCTGTATCTGAATACGAGCGCAAGTTTGTGAGGCTTAGTCGCTATGCTCTTGAATGTGTTTCATCTGAGGCTGCTATGTGCCGGAGATTCAAAGAAGGGTTAAATGAAGATATAAAACTTCTGGTTTGCATCCTCGAAATAAATGAGTTCATAGTACTTGTTGAGCGAGCTTGTAAAGCCGAAGAGCTAGGGAAAGAAAAGTGGAAAGCCGAGTTTGAAGCTAGAGATTTCCGAAAGAGATCTACGGGTAAATTTCCTCAAGTTTCAACAAAGAAGTTCAAGAATGATAGTAGCTGGTCCAAACCTAACACAGGGATCTCTATACGAGAATGACCACCAATGAGTTCTCGGGCTACATCGATTGCTAGTGTTGGCAATACCCGACTGAATAAGCCCAACTGTCAACAGTGCGGTAGACAGCATTTTGGTGAATGTTGGGGTAAATCTAATAATAGCACTTGTTACAAGTGTGGTTCTCAGGATCATTTTATTCGGGATTGCCCGGAGACAGTTGAAAAGGGTATTGCTCAGAGTGCGAGACCGAGCAGCACTGCAGCTAGAGGTCTACTCGTAATGTGGGAGGTAGGAGTGGCGCTTAGAGGGGGACATCAGATACGGCTATTCGACAGAGGCCCGTGCACCGGCTAGAGCTTATGCCATTCGTGCCAGAGAGGAGGCTTCATCTCCAAATGTCATCACCGGTATATTCACTCTCTTTGATACTAGTGTATTTGCTTTGGTTGATCCCGGTTCAACTCATTCATATGTGTGTGAAACATTAGTATCCAGCAAGACTCTACCTGTTGAGTCTACTGAGTTTGTGATTCAGGTTTTGAACCCCCTGGGTCGGTGTGTGCTAGTTGATAGAGTGTGCAAGAATTGCCCTTTAATGATTCAAGACTCGTATTTTTCGGCCGATCTGATGTTGCTACCATTTGATGAGTTCGATATTATCCTCAGTATGGATTGGTTAATCGTACACGATGCAGTAGTGAATTGCAGACGAAAGACTGTTGATTTGAGGTGTCAGAATAACGAGATAATTCGAATTGAATCTGCGAATTTGAATGGGCTACCAGCTGTGATATCATCGATGTTGGCTTGACAGTATTTGAGAAAGGGTTGCGAAGCTTATCTTGCGTATGTGATTGACAGCAAAGTAACAGAAAAGAAGATTGAATCTGTACCGATTGTTTGTGAGTATCCGGATGTGTTCTCGGAGGAATTGTCGGGATTGCCACCTGTTCGGGAGGTAGAGTTTGGTATTGAGTTAGTGCCAGGGACGACTTTCGGTAGCTTCGTATAGAATGGCACCGACCGAATTAAAAGAGTTGAAGGCTCAGTTGCAAGAATTGATAGATAGAGGTTTTGCCCGACCGAGTTTCTCTCCTTGGGGTGCGCCAGTGCTATTTGTGAAAAAGAAGGACGAAACTTTGAGAATGTGCATCGATTATCGACAACTAAATAAAGTGACCGTAAAGAATAAATATCTGTTGCCACGTATCGATGATTTATTTTATTAGCTTAAGGGAGCTTCGGTATTCTTGAAAATTGATCTGAGGTCAGGTTATTATCAGGTGCGAGTTAGAGACTCGGATGTACCAAAGACTGCTTTTCAGACGAGATACGACCATTACAAGTTTTTAGTAATGCCATTTGGACTCACTAATGCCCCTGCTGTTTTCATGGATCTGATGAATCGGGTATTCAAACCGTATCTAGATTGGTTTGAGGTTGTATTCATAGATGATATTCTGATCTATTTGCGTGATGAAACCGAGCATGCTGAGCATTTGAGACTTGTATTACAAATTTTGCGTGACAAGCAGTTGTACGCGAAATTCAGCAAATGTGAGTTTTGGTTGAATGAAGTTAGTTTCCTAGGGCATGTTGTTTCAGCATCGGGCATTCGGGTTGACCCGAGTAAAATCTCGGCTATACTTGATTGGAAACCTCCACGAAATGTTTCTAAGGTTCGTAGCTTTCTGGGACTTGCCGAATATTGTAGATGCTTTGTGAAAGGGCTTTCTATAATAGCAGCACCGATGACAAAGCTATTACAGAAAGACGTTAAATTCGAATGGTCAAAAAAGTGCCAGAAGAGTTTTGATCAGCTAAAAACTTTACTAACCGAAGCTCCAGTGCTTGTTCAGCCAGAGTCGGGTAAGGAGTTCGTCATTTTCAGTGATGCATCCTTAAATAGGCTGGGCTGTGTTTTGATGCAGGAGGGTAAAGTTGTAGCCTACGCCTCGAGACAGTTGAAACCGCACGAGAAGAACTATCCGACGCACGACCTTGAGTTGGCAGCCATAGTTTTTGCTTTGAAAATATGGCGTCATTATCTATTTGGTGAAAGATGTCATGTCTATTCGGATCACAAGAGTCTAAAATATTTAATGACTCAGAAGGATCTGAATTTGAGACAACGATGATGGTTGGAGCTAATAAAAGATTACGAGCTTGTGATTGATTATCACCCAGGGAAAGCTAATGTGGTGGCTGACGCACTTAGCCGAAAGTCACTATTTGCTCTACGTCCAATGAATGCAGATATAGCTATGACTGATGATGGTGTGATTATTGCAGAATTGAAAGTGAGACCACTGTTCATACAACAGATTCAAGAAGCTCAAGAGGTTGATAATGACTTAATAACAAGGAGTAAATGTGACTCGGTGCTGAATCAGATTTTTAGATAGATGCTGAGGGATGTCTACGGTTTAAAAATCAGATATGTGTACCTAAGAATCCTGAGTTGATTCGAATGATTTGTGATGAAGCTCATAATGGTAGATTGTCGATTCATCCGGGTAGTACGAAGATGTATAATGACTTGAGACAGCATTACTAGTGGCATGGTATGAAACGAGATATTTCAGACTATGTGTCGAAGTGTTTAACATGTCAACAAGTGAAAGCCGAGCATCAGGTACCACCAGGACTACTCTAACCGATTATGATACCTGAGTGGAAATGGGATCGAGTCATGATGGATTTCGTATCTGGGTTGTCGTTAACACCGAGCAAGAGAGATTCAATCTGAGTTGTTGTTGATAGATTTAAAATCGGCCCATTTCATTCCGGTACGTACGGATTTCTCACTTGATAAGTTAGTTGAGTTGTACATATCGCAGATCATACGATTGCACGGAGTACCTATTTCTATTGTTCGGATAGAGATCCGAGGTTTACATAGCGGTTTTGGAAGAAACTGCAAGATGCTTTAGGTACCAAATTGCATTTCAGCACTGCTTTTCACCCTCAGTCGGATGGACAATCCGAACGTGTTATTCAAATACTCGAGGACATGTTCAGATGTTGCGTTCTTGAGTTTGAGGGTATGTGGGAATGATACTTGCCTTTGATTGAATTTGCATACAATAACAGCTTTCAATCGAGTATCAAAATGGCACCATATGAAGTATTGTACAGTCGTAAACACCTCTATATTGGACTGAGCTAAGTGAAAGCAAGATACAAGGGGTTGATTTAATCAAAGAGACTGAGTAGAAAGTAAAAGTAATTCGATAAAAGTTTGAAAGCAGCGTCAGATCGCCAGAAGTCGTATGCGGACTTCAAACGTAAAGATATAGAGTTTCAAGTGGGCGACCGAGTATTTTTGAAAGTCTCGCCGTGGAAAAAGATACTTAGATTTGGTCGTAAAGGAAAGCTGAGTCCGAGATTTATTGGGCTGTATGAAGTTATTGAGCATATCGGGCCGGTTGCATACAGACTTATGTTTCCATCTGAGCTAGACAAGATTCACAATGTTTTTCATGTATCGATACTTCGACGATACTAATCCGATCCTTCTCATGTGATTAGCCCATCAGAGATTGAGATTCAACCCGACTTGACTTATGAGGAAGAACAAATTCGTATCGTAGCTCGTGAAGTGAAAGAGTTACAAAATAAGAAAATCTCGTTGGTTAAAGTAATGTGGCTTAAACACGGAGTTGAGGAAGCAACCTGGGAAACCGAGGAATCAATGAAAGAACGTTACCCACAATTATTCAATGGTAAGATTTTCGGGGACGAAAATCCATTAAGTGGGGAGAGTTGTAACAGCCCGATTATGACCCTAATCAGAATGGTGGTTTTGGGACCACGAATCTGAGTTAGAAAAATATTTTAATGTTATATTTGATATCTATGATATATGTTTGAGCATGTGTTAAAATATCGTGGGATAATTTGACTGTTTGTATGTTCAATTCAAGAAAAAGGATTAAATTGCATGAGTGGTGAAATTAGCTATTTGCTTGATTGAAAGGTTAAATCAATGTGTCTTTTTAATAAAGGGGTTTTATGTTGCAATTACCCCTATTATAATTATAGTGGACGACAATATGGCTTTATATATATATTATATGTTTGTTTTATGTGTTAAATATATTAATGTTATAATATATTTTATAAGCATAATATAATAAAACATAAAAAAAAGAAAAGAAAGAAAGACATTGCATGTTCATCATTTTATCCCTTCTTGACCGAAACGAAAAGAGAAAAAAAGAGAGAAAAACAAACAAGGGTTTCGGCACTCATCAAGAAAAATTAGGTAAGTTTTGGCTTTAGATTTTTGATGATTTTTGTATTTTTGATATTGTTGTTCACTCTACTATCAAGCCCATGTATTAATTTTGTGCATTGGTGATGTTTCTGAGATATGCCATGGATGATATGTTGAGCTTTGTGATGATTTATGGTCTTAAATGAAAGATTGGAGCTAGATGAACATATTTTGTTCTTGAGTTTTTGATGAATTTAGCTAATTTAGGTTAACTTGTGAAAATATTATTTTGGAGGGTTAAATTGCTAAATTTATGAGAAATATGGACTTATATAGTCCCTTGGAAAATTCGGCTCTAAAGAATGGTAGCCAAATTTTGAGTAATTTGTGAGTTGTTTATTAGGGACTAAATTGTTAAAATTGTTAATGTCAGGGGTAAAATGGTAATTTGCCCATTTATGTGATTTTTGTATTAAAATGAATGAAAATATCTTTGAATGAATTTAATTTGGAATTTATTTAGATCAAGAACATAAAGACATGGGATTGGATCGGGGAAAGGCGAAATTGAACGAATAGCCGGAAACCCTAATCCGTCGATTTTCGAGGTAAGTTTTAAGCAATTGAGTTAAATCGAATTTTACTCTATATTATATGCCTTCATTAAATGGAAGTAAGTATGTTAAATGTCACATTGTCGAATGTGTGTATGAACTTGGTATAATTCAGCCGAATGTGAGGTTGGTTGGAGGTTGGATTTAATTGCATGAAATGGATATTTACATGTTAATGATGCAAATAGATATGAGGGATACTAAACTAGGATATAATATATCTAAAGGAAAGGTTAGTTACATGAAAATGTCTTGGCCGAATATGATATAGACTTGGATAGAAAATAATAAAGTTATACCTATGTGTATGCGTTTATATGTGAAGTTGTGGATTGGATCTTGTATATGTAAATGTACATTCGAATGAATGACAGGTTATGAAAGGCACTGATTGTGCGAGCTTATAACCAAGCACTAAGTGTGCGAATTTTTAAAGTAACGACACTAAGTGTGCGATACGTTATGGAAACTTGGCACTAAGTGTGCGGAATGTTAAAGTAACGGCACTATGTGTGCGATACGTTACTAAATTCTTGTAACAGATAGACAGGTTTGATGCTTTTTAATAGATTCATATTATTAATGTTGATAAGGATAATAAAATGTTCGAGTATACAATCATATGTTATGCTCGGGTGGTTAAGGTTGGAGAGGTAAATAACCAAAAGGTATGTATTATTTATAACAACTTGTGATTGATGGTGGCTTGAAATGTAAGTAGAAATTTGGTAAGTAAAAGAGGCATATGCTGTTTATTTTATCATGTGAAGGTGGTGTATAGATATAAACATATTTATATATGCATATAATGCTGCTATGAAATCTATTTTAGTATGTTTGACTATTCGGCAAGGAAGTTAAAAATGAAATAATTTATTAAATCATGATAAAGCGTATATGTGAGTTAAATGCTTAAAACTTACAAAGCTATGAAAGCTTATTTTGAATTTGGTTGTTTGTGTATTGTAGATCTCTTTTGGGTGTTCATCTCGTGCTCGGGGATCATCTTTGAAGCTCATCACACTATCGTCGATATTTTGGGTACCTCTTTCGTGTATGAACTTAAAGTCTATGGCATGTATAGGCTAAACTACTTTGGAGTTGACTCAAATGATGTATGTGTGTATGTATATATTTGCCATGCGGAAATGGCTTTATTTCTATGTTCGAGTTAATTAAATATGCTTGAGATGTTGCAGATGTATGTGCATATTCAGTCATTTCATAAACTTATTATGGTAAGTGTGTTTTCATGAGATCACTAAAGGTAAGTTATCCATATAGTACAAATGCATTTTTATGGAATGACTTATATGCTTAGCTAGGAATTATTTCATATTATGCTATGAGAAATTTGAGTATGGGAAAATTTTTGGTTTGAATAAGGAACAAAGTACAATTTGGTTGATAGATAAGAATTTAGTTATTTTGTGTGCATTTATGTGATAAGCCATGAAAGAAATAGGATGTAATTTTTGCATGTCATAAATGAATTTGATTTATAAATGATTGAATGAAAACAAACTCATTGTAAATATTTGGCCATGACATTGTTTTAGTTGGAAACTTTAAATTGTAATATGAGAAACATTTATATGAATGATTAGGTCTTATTTGAGCTTGGTCATAATCAATTCGGCCCTTACTTCTAAATGACCAAATGAATAGTACTTCTACTATTTGTATGAATATTTATTTGTATAAGTTTTTAATGATATTGCTTGTGATATGTTTGTTATCGTAATTGATATGTAAATGGAAATTACATGATTAAACATGATAGTAGTAACTGATTATGCATCAATTAATGTGTTAGTATTTATAAAGGTGTACTGACTTGTATTTGGTCGAGTAATGCCCCTTAACCCTAATCCGACGAAGGATATGGGTTAGGGGTGTTACAGAAATGATTATGTATGAGATTGTGTGACATATTGCATATGCATTGGGTTGGGTTTTTATTGTTGACGGAGGAGTTCCGTGGAGTACCGACAGCATTTTAAGTCCGCATTATTCGTAGTCAGTGCACTGCACCTGGAGTACCGAGGGGAATGGTGATATATCACATTTTTACTGGTATAATATTCTGCATATTGTTATCGGTGGTTTTAACCATAACAGGCTTAAGCCCATAATGCTTTGGAGTTCGGATGATGGGTTCTGGGGAATTCGTGGTGCGTAGCGGATGGTATGGGTAGGAACCTTTTTGCATTGCGTCATGCTCACGACATACTCGAATGTTATTGATTTATGCTACGTATTGTATCGTGTTTTATTGAGTGGTATTGAAATTAATCATTGTTACTTGAATGAATGATGACCCATGCTCATATACCATTTGACATCAATTTGATAATGGCTATGTAATGTTATGAAATTGCTATGATGGTTTTGTTTTCTTTTGTTAAAGCTAATATGTTTCAATGTATTCAATATTTCTGTCTGCTTAAATAATTGTTTGACTCACTCTAAGCTTTTCATAAGCTCACCCCCCAAAAGTGTTTAACTTTTCAAGTAAACTTCAAAATTAGGACAGGACTTGGCATTTGAAGAATCGCTTTGGACCTCGGATTATTTTTTAATAAGTATTAATAAATCTCTAATGGTTTTGGTTTGTAATTTTTAATGACTTTTGGTTTGTGACTTGGTAACTTTTCTTCTGGGATTTTTGCATGCATTGATTACTCAAGCATAATAACCGGATAATGCATGATATTGCACTTAAGTAAAATTTGATATTGTTCCCTAGTTTCTGTTGCATTGCAAAGGAACCATTTTTGAAAAATAAATTGATAAGGCAACTAAGTTTACAAAATGACTTGAAAAATGGTTTTTCTGCTGCATTAGTTTAACATCGAGTTTTTTTTAAAAGAAGAGCAAAAAACAAACCTTTTTTCTAAAACAACACTATCAACAATAAAATGAATCCTAAGTATACACGACCTAATGAATGAATGCTTTTAAGCTAACTCAAAGTAAAACTACGGTTTTCGTTAAAATGAGTTTATTTAAGGTCTTCAAAATTAGCAATTTCAGTGGCTAATGTAGCCTTCTTGATCTAGCCATAACGTCTAGGCCGGGTTTGGGAGGTTACATGCTTGATGCATAATACCATTATCAAGTTCATGAATTTAATAAATCTTATACACATCACAAATCCTACAAGTTAGTGAGCTCAACAAGGTAGCATATAATCTTATCATGTCATAAAACACATAATAGTAACATAGCAAATACATCTTTCGTTCATCACATTACCAATTTGCATAACTCATCCAAATCAAAGCATTATACCAACATTTTCCATTTCAACTTTCATAACCACATAACATTTCATATAATTACTCATTCTTTTAAGTCTTTATTACCCATTGAACCAAATTCAATAACATCGGATACTCAAAAAATACTTATATAACCATTTAATTCTCTAAACACACCACAAACAAAACTAGTTAACATATTTATAGATATATGAAACATATAATCATACCAAGGCATTAATATTCATTATTAAACTATACTAGTCAAAACATTCATCTCATATTCATACTTATGATACATATCTCAGCTGAAGCATGTTACCTGGATATCAAATGGTTGAAGGATGCCAACCATGGTCTTATTCACTTTCCATTGTGTTGCCATAGTGTCTTTCAACTATGGTCTAGTTTGTTTGATTCGTGATGTCATAGCATCCTTTAGCTATGGTCTTACTCATTATAATTATGATGTCATAACATCTTTTAGCTATGGTCTTACTCGATAGAATCGTGATAACATAACGTCTTTCAGCTACGATTTTACTCGTTTCTGGTATGGTGCCATAGTGTCTTTCAACTATGGTATTATTTATTTTCAGCATAGTGTCATAGTGTCATAGTGTCTGTCAACTACGGTCTTAATCCTTTCCTTCAAGCCAACGAACTCAATTCATATATACACAAATAAATATTAAAAAATTGAAATAGCAACTAATTGATTTAACTAAGTTACTAATTACATCGACTAAAATGGCTACGAAAACAAATCTGATGACTAGCCCGATACTTTAGTTTTTCCACGATTTATATCTGATTAGCCCGTTTCTTGATCTAAGTAGTAATTTCATTCAATTAATACAATTCCTGCACTCAAATAAATAGTTTTATATAATTAAGTCCTTCCAACATCATTTTACAAAATTAACCCAACATTTTACCTTTTTTGTAATTTAGTCCCTAAACTCGAAACTCAAAAATTAACCACAATTAATGAAAAACCATGTTAGCCGATTTTCCTAGGGGTCCATTACAACCCATATTCCTCATAATTTCACACTATTTTCATTGGATTTTACAATTTAAACAATTTAGTCCCTAAACATTAAAATTACTAAAAATCACTTAACAAAATACTTATGTAACACCCGAAACTGGCCTAGATGTTATGGCCAAATCTGGAGATGTTATGTAAAACGATTGTAAATCCAGTTTTCGAGATATTTGGAAAGTGTCGTAAATTTTATTACTTAAAACCCTAGTTTAATAGATGACACACCTATCTTAACTTTTTAGTTGAAAATGATATTTATTTACATTTCCTAAAAACAATTACTTTGCAGCGGAAATTCTTAGATCGTTATGTTTTCGAAAACCAAGTTTATTTTCTCAAAATAGTTGTTTTGTAGGAAACCGTCATTTTTGATAAAGTGTTTTTAACAGTGTCATGCAAAAACAAAAATAAAATCCCAAAACCAAAACAATCCCAAAATAGTCCAAATATTACAAAACGCTTAAATCCCAAATTTAAATGAATCAAACGAAACAAATTTATTATAACCGAGTTCTCGTGGCACCAACCCGCCTAAGTCTGAGGATTACATAAAAATATCAGTCAAAGAGAATCTGAGTTTTCGAACCTCAATATGTAGTAATAACTTGAACAATTAATTTATACCAGACAAATTTAGTAGAAACAGAATCATAACAGAGCACTACAGATACTAACATATTTTCCTACCCCAATTCACTACACACCGTCTCCGACCATCCCAACACACAATATGGGGTATGAAACACCCTTCCAATTCTACACACCAATTAGTGTTGATATGACGCTTTCAGAATATTTACAGCTGAGCTGCCAGTGTAATAGGCGAGTTCTCGCCACTCACAGAAATACTTACTCCACATAACATAACCCATCCTAGACAGAAATATAGATCAAAATAGAAATCAGGCATGCTACAGTTATACATGCATCACATAACATATACAAAGCATAAATAGATTTTTTCCAGGTTACTCATAGCCTATTATAAGGTTTACTTATCATATGACGTCTCAAATATACAAACATATATAAGAATTTATACTAGTAGATGACCATATTTCATATTTTACAGTCTATTTGATCATAGACCGGCCCTACGGAAGTGTAACACCCCAAACCCGGCTTAGAAGTTAGGCCCAAATCTGGCGTGTCACATTAAAGTGTTTTTTGAAAACCATGTTTTCATTGAAAACCCTTCTTGTTTAAAAGCTTAAATAAAATCCCAGTTACGTTAGTTTTATTCCCAAAACATTTTTTTGAGTTGCGGAAGCCAATTTTGAAAGTAATTGATTTACGAAAAGATTAAATCGTAAAACCATTTTAAAAAATGTTGCGAAAACGTAGTGTTGTTTTAAAACAGTTAACATTTTGGAAAGCTGTGATTTACTTCTAACAGATATTAATTAAAATAAAACCGATCTAAAATTTAAAGTACGAAAACTTTAAAAGGCCTTATTACAACCCAAATCAAAATATTTCAAAGTAGATAATCAAAACGAAAAACATAAGCAGTGTGTGGTCTTCTCAGAGTCCCTCGCAGCTCCGAACCGTCTAAGGCTGGGGATTACCTGCACAGTTAAAAATGGGGTGAGTTTCTAAAAACTCAGTGTGTAATCCCCTTTCTAGAGTAACAGTCAGTATACAGAAACAGAACCCGAAGTAGTCTGGGCCAAAGCCCTTTAACAGTAACAGTACAGTACAGATCAGAGCATATGTGGGCCAAGCCCACTACAATATCATTTGAGTCACAACCCATAACAAAATCAATTGGGCCTAGCCCAAACCAATAATAGATCTCATAACAAATATGCAAATAGAGTATGCAGCCCAACCCAAACCTAATAATCCATCCGCTACACTCCACCCGTACCAGCCCTACACTCCATGTGGGGACCAAGTCAACCCACCCAACCCTACACTCTAAGAATGCAGTCGAGTTGCCAGTATAAACGCAGCAAAGCTGCCAATATAAATGCAGCAAAGCTACCAGTATCAGTATATATGGCTGAGCCACTAAAATCAGTATGTTGTGGCATAGCCACCAGTATAGCACTTCCTCCATCATTATAACCCATCCCAATGCAACATGTCATGACATAATAATTCAGTGTATGCAAAATGGCCATGCTTAGTAACAGTCATTTCAACACATATTAACAGCAAATTAGACGCACGCCCATAGTCAAGTCAGTTAAAACACAGTCAACTCAGCCTAATTCACAGTCTAAATCAATCATTTACCTACAAGGGCAAAACAGTCATTTACCTTATAAGAGTATTTCGGTAATCCTACCCCTCAGGGGTATTTCGGTAATTCTACCCTACATGGGTAATTCAGTGATTTTACCCATCGAGGGTATTTCAGTAATTTTACAATTCGAGGGTATTTCAGTAATTTCACAAATTAAGGGTATTTCAGTAATTTCATAAACAGGAGGTATTTTGATAAATTTTGCAAAGTGGGGGTATTTTGGTAATTTTGCAAACCGAGGGTATTTCGGTAGTATCGCAAATTGGGGGTATTTTAGTAATTTTGCAAACTAGGGGTATTTTGGTAATTTTACAAACAGGGGGTATTTCAGAAATTTCGTAAATCAGGGGTCTTTCGATAATTTCACAAATTAGGGGTATTTCGATAATTCTGTAAACCAAGGGTATTTCGGTAATTTCATAAACTCATGGTTTTTCAGCGTATTCCAGTAATTTTGTAAACCGTGGTATTCTAAGTAGAGATAACGATGTGAATGGGCCTATGGCCCATTTTCGGCCCAAATGGGCCCACACGTTCATGTGACCCATTTAGCCCAAATCTAACCATAGATATGAGATTCACATAGACCAATTCACTATCTACTACAAGAACACTCATGATGGCCTCAACTATCGCGTCGAAGCCCCACACGTGCGCTGGCACGCTCGTGTGGCTACCATTGTCGTGTGACCAACATTTCAGCATTTGCCGCTCTACAGCTAGAGTAGTGCGAAATGCACACTTGATAGGAATCTGGAGTTGTTCCGCGCTCCGAATGCTCCTATGCCCAAACGCCCACCAAGGTATGCTTCTTCTCCTCATAGGTAGCTTTATTTAAAGCCAGCATCTCACCCTCCCTCTTGCTAGCTTTTTGATGTGGGATCCCTTCTTCAATAGAGTTTAAATCCAACACAAAATCTGGCCGTCCAATCCGCAAAATAAATACTCCCTTGCTTGCCATGAGATTCGAACCCAGGCTCCCCTATAGCATAATCCACGCCGCTAGCCACTTTACCAACTAACTCTTTGTTGTCTTAAAACATGCGCAACTAAATATAAGTCTATGGCCAAAGTCTAAAGTCCATTTAAGAAGAAAATCAAAATGCAAGCACCAAGACTTGAACCTTGGACCCCTTACTTCCTTGTGGCGTCATTCCCTTGTTTCTTATATGGTGCCATTTTCCACTAGACCACAACTCCTTTTTGTCATTTTTCTCCACATTTTATTCTTAAAGCCTACCTACTAACTCCCAGGGTTTTATTCACCTAAAACCAAAATTTTCCTAAAGCCCAAGTTTGATCCTGGGACTTCATAGAAGCCCCCTAACCTTCCAAAATCACTCACCTAATAGGTCCAAGTCGCATAAATGTCGTTCTCATGTTCTCAAAAATTTTGAAAGCTCCCACTCCTAAGGCCCAATGGGCCTAATTCTACTAGGCCCAAATTCGGGTCGTTACAGGGAGGCTTACGATCGATCAGAATGATGTGTACAACCCTAGGGATAAAATCAAAATTCTGGGTCCACACGCCCATGTGGCCTACATGACCCAAATGGCCAGCTCGTGTGGCCAACACAGCTCACACACACCTATATGGCCCACATACCCATGTAGCCCAAATAGCCCAGACTGTGTGTCTCACATAGTCCAGCACATGGCCTTCACACGGCCATGTGTCACACATGACATACCACGGCCGTGTGGTGTCGATTGTGTAGATTTTAGGCTTTCACCGTTTGCTTCTTTTTCGTGTTTTTCGTCGCACACCTGGTTCAATTCCGATATGTAAACACCCATGAGAGTTCCATATCTGGAATACGACATTTAATATATTCAATTCCAAAAATGAGGCACCACATTAATCAAGTTTTTAACACAATAACCTCATACAACACTACCAAAAACATATTTGATTGTTTACCATCAAAAGAACAACTGCACAACACGTAGATCATTGGAGGAACACGCAACCGTTTTTGATCCTCCCCTAAATGCAACGGATTAATTAGCCAATGTATACTACAAATTTAACAATCCCACTTTGCAACCCAAAACCCTCAAACCAAATGAACGCCCACAACTCGTGACTAGAGAACTAACAAGTAGACTTACCTACCAAGAATGAAGTTGATGAAGCCAAAAAAAGGAACAAAATAAAAACAAATGAACATCAATCCAAGAATGAAAGAGCTAAAGCACAAAGATCGAAGAAAAGAGCAAAAAGGAGAGATTAAAATTTTCCAATTCTTATATTGGCAGTGGCATAAATAATGAATGAAAAAGGAAAATAAGAAAAATATGGGAAACATAGGAAACATGGGATTGATAGGAATTTAGGATAAAGAAATAAAAATAATAATAAATTTTAAACAAAAACCACTTCCGAACTAACTTAACATTCTAATAACTTATCAGATTTTCCCCAGACAGAGTTCAATTAGACCTCAACCACCCCATAATTGAGTCAAATAGAAATAGAAAAAATATTACCAACACGCTCATGCGGGGATTCGAACATAGGCTCATTCTATCACAGATTGACTGAAAATAGCATTTAAGCCGGATAAATAGAGATAGGTCTAGGAACAAAAATAATTGAATTTTCCCAAAAGAATGTCACTAGAACCCGAGACCTCAAACCAAAATTAAGGCACTTAACAATTGAAACAAATACTAATTTATGACAAGATCTAACAAATCATGTATACTAATTTTGGGGCATTACATCTCTCCCCCCTAAAAAAATTTTGGCCTCAAAATTTTCCTCACTCAAACATATGCAAATATTGTTGTCGAATCGAGTCCTCAAGTTCTCATGTAGCTTCCTCTGTGCCATGATTCTGCCACAAAACATTAACCAAAGGAATGGATTTCCTCCTCAAGACCGTAACATCTCGATGTAAAATCTGAACCGGCTCCCCTCGAATGTTAGATCCGATCTAACCTCAATCTCCTCAATAAAAACAATATGAGATGGGTTAGACCGATACCACCTCAACATAGAGACGTGAAACACATCATGAATACGGTCCAACTTTGGAGGTAGCTCTAACTGATAAGCAACAGGTCCCACTCATTTCAGAATCCAATAAGGTCCTATGAACCTAGTGCTCAGCTTGCCCTTAAATCCAAACTGAAGGACCTTCTTCCATAGATATACCTTAAGGAAAATGTAAGCACCCATAGAATACTCGATACCTCGCCTCTTCAGATCTAAATAAGACATCTGTCTATCAGAAGCCACCTTAAGACGATCTCAAATTAGTCTAACTTTGTCTTCGATCTCAGAAATCAATTCAGGACCCAAAACTCATCGCTCACCCAACTCAGTCCAACACAATGGAGTATGACACGCATGACATATAGAGCCTTGTAAGGTGCTATCTGAATACTGGACTAGAAATTATTATTATACGCAAAATCGAATAATGGCAGAAACTCCTCCCAACTACCTCGGAAGTTAATCACAAAACTCCGTAACATATACTCCCATATCTGAATCACCCTATCAGATTGTCAATCTATTTGAGAATGGAACACAGTACTGAAGTCCAATCTGGAACCCAGAGCCTCATGAAGGTTCCTCCAAAATCGAGAAGTGAAACGAGAATCCCTATTAGAAATAATCAATATCAAAACCCCATGAAGTCTCACAATCTCAGAAACATATAGCTTAGCAAGTTTTTGAAGAGAATAGTCTGCCTTGGCAGTAATAAAATGGGCAGACTTGGTCAATCTATCCGCAATGACCCAAAAAAAATATTTCTTAGAAAGTGTTAAAGGTAACCCACTAAAAAAATTAATAGTCACCTGTTTCCATTTCCAAAGTGGAATCTTAAAGGGTTGAAGCAAACCTGAAGGTAGGTTGTGCCCAGCCTTAAGTTGTTGGCACGCCAAACAATGAGAGACGAAACTTGTTACCTCCTGTTTCAAACTTGGCCACCAATATAGCTCACGTAGGTCACGATACATCTTACTTCCACTAGGATACATAGCATAAGGGCTACTATGTGCTTCCCGTAGAATGAGCTACCTCAAAAGAGTTATTACGAGCACAAACCTGACCTCAGAAACATAAAACCCCATCATTGTTCAGCCCAAAATTAGAAGTACTACTATCCTCAACTAGACAGAATTGCAGAACCATAGAGTTGTCCTCTAATTGTTTAACCCGAATCTACTCAATCCAAGTTAGCTTAACTTGCAACTCAGCTAATAGAATCCTATCATAAAATATAATTAGGTGAGCAAACATCTCCCTTAAATCAGAGATCGTTTAACGACTCAGAGCATCAGCCACAACATTGGGCTTCCTGGGATGATACTCAATCATACAGTTGTAGTCCTTAAGCAACTCAATACATATATGTTGCTTAATGTTCAACTCCTTCTAAGTAAAGAGATACCTGAGGCTCTTATGATCGATTTAAATGATACACCTCTCACCATATAGATAGTGCCCCTAGATTTTTAAGGCGAAAACAATCGCAACCAACTCTAAATTGTGTATAGGATAGTTGTCTTCATGTGACTTAAGCTATCAGGACTCATGATAAACCGTAAAAGTAACATATTTTAAGCCTTGAATTGTGTAATTTGGTGCTCTTAATCCTTTGTTTTCGTGTTTTATATTCAGGAGAGCACCGGATGATGAAAAGAACAGAAAACGGACCCAAAACAAAGTAAATGGGCCAATTCACGAAATCCACACGGCCGAGCCCAAAACCACACGGTTGTGCCTCATTCAACAGGCTCGAACATGGCTAGGCAACGACTTACACGGGTGTGTGCCATGGGCGTGTCCCTATTATGGGAAAGAAGAGTTTCACTCAGATTTGGATACTTAGGGGCAAAGAAACATATTCAGAAGCCTATATAAACAACCTAAGTATGACCAGAAAAAGGGGAACCTAAGGCTTTAGTCAGGGGGCGTCCAGCTAGGCCAAGGAAGGTAGAGTTGTGGAGATTTACTCGAAGATAGCCAGTTGATCCATATCAAGAAGTCGGAATTCTACTCAAGACAGAGGATCTCTCCTTCAATTCCTTTAGGGGGTTTTAGGGATTTCTTATGTTTTGTTTTATCTTTTCTTTTGAGATGTTTTCTTTTATTGTTATGAACTAAACCCTCAGATACCTGAGGGGATGAAACCTAAGATGAATCTTGTTATCGTTTGTTGAACTATATGATAAATATTTGACTTGTTCTTAATTATGTGTTCTTAATTCTTGTGTTGATATTTCTGGGATATTAATTCGAGTATGATGTCCTTAGGTAGAGGAGCAAAAGTCCCTGCTTAAGAGTAGACCTAGCATAATTAAGCGGAGTTGATCGCGCGCTTAGAGTTAGGGTGACGAGATTTTGCCGGATTAGGGTGAAACCTAATATGGGAGTCCATAGATCGAGTTAATGCAATTCTAAGGGTTTTAATTCGAAAAAGATTTCAATTAATTAACCTAGGGTTAGATATTAGTCGCCTCGAGAGAGGGATTAATATAACTTAGGGAATCTTACGGATCAAGTTAAATGAATAAATCGTCTGGTTCAGAGTTAGATAACAAGTGTAGTCTAGGTGGATTTTTCCTTGGGTGTCGTCTTAATCAATTGGTTTTTCCTAAAAGTTATTTCCCAATTTCATTCTTCTTTGTCTTAGAGTTTTTTAGTTTAGTAGTTAGTTAATTTTAGATTAAATAAAAATCACTTTAATTCTTAGGCTAAATAATAAAGAGAGAGTTAGTAGTAGTACTTTTGGTTCCTTTGGGTTCGACATTCCGGTCTTGCCTTAACTATACTATTGTTCAATAGGTACGCTTGCCTCAAATCATTGTCATAGTTAGTTTCCAGGTTCGATCCTTCTTTTTATAAATTTTAAGACTTTGACATTGCATAAAACAACGATCAAGTTTTTGGCGCCATTGCCGGGGAAATGAAATATTAAGAAAGCTTAATTTTTATTACTTTAGCCATTTTTTATTTTTTTATTTTTTATTTGCAATTCACTTTTATTTTTTTTAACTTTGCTAATTTTCTTTCTTTTGCTCCTTTCAGGTACCTCTAGTTTATGACTAGAAGGAACCCGACAGGACCCCTACTTTACGACAGTGATATTGGAGGTACCGTTCGCAGAAATCGCAGAGAAATAAGGCGAAGCTTAAACTACATAGAATAAGAGCAAGAAGCCGAAATAAATACCACCAAAGAGATGGCAGAAAATAATCCACCACCTCCAGAGATGGCCGAACATTATGCTCCACGTACTATGAATGATTATGCTAAACCTAGTTTAACAGGAACTGAGTTTAGTATTGTTAGGCCTACTATTGCTGCAAATAATTTTGAACTGAAACCTAACACTATACAGATTATACAACAGTTTGTTCAATTTGATGGTTTGCAAGATGAGGATCCTAATACACACTTAACGAATTTTTAGAATTCTGTGATACCTTCAAGATAAATGGCGTTTCTGATGATGCCATCTGTCTTCGGTTATTTCCCTTTTCTCTGAGGAATAAAGCCAAACAATGGTTGCATTCTCTTCCACGAGGGTCAATCACTACATGGGATCAAATGACCAAAAATTTTTTATTAAAATATTTCCCACCGACCAAAACGGCCAAATTGAGGAACGATATCTCTTCTTTTGTGCAGATGGATTTAGAGACACTTTACGATGCGTGGGAGAGATACAAAGATTTGTTGAGGAGGTGCCCACACCACGGATTACCTTTGTGGCTACAGTTCCAAACTTTTTACAATGGGGTGGACCCTTCAACAAGGCAACTAATCGATTCAGCTTCCAGTGGAACTCTGAATAACAAAACTCTGGCAACCTATGAGTTTATAGAGGAGATGTCACTGGATAACTATCAGTGGCAAGTTACAAGGACAAGGCTAGCCAAAGCAGCCGGAGTTTTCAACCTCGATGCAGTGACCGTACTATCAAATCAGGTAGAGTTGTTACATAAAAAATTTGATGGTTTATATGGTTCTTCGCAGGGACATCCAGTTATGCAGTGCGACGCAAATGAAGGAGTGACGAATCCTGAGTACCCACCCTACGGACAGGGCATGGAGAGCAAACAAATGAACTATATAGGTAACAATTTCTGATCTAACAATAACCCTTATAGTAATACTTATAATCTAGGTTGGAAGAACCACCCCAATTTTTCATGGGGCGGTCAAAGAAATCAAAGGCAACTTGCTAAGCAGATCTTTGAGAGACCACAACGAAGACTACTGAGCAACACCGAAACTAACCCAAGGGAGCAAATTCAAGCCATAATAGCTCAAGATAGTGAAGGGTTAGACGAGCCTAATTCAAAGCAAAAGAATGCGGTAGAAGAAAATAGGGTTGAGTTCAATAACAAGCCGAAATCGGTAATCAAAGAGTACAAACCTCGCATACCATATCCCTAGGCAATAACGAAAGACGACACGGAGGAACAGTTCGGTAAGTTTCTTAAACTTTTAAAGAAATTACATATTAACTTACCATTTCTTGAAGCTCTTTCGTAGATGCCAGATTCCAGGAAATTTTTAAAGAAGCTGTTGACAAATAAGCAGAAGATAGACGAGGAATCACATGTGGAACTGAACGCAGTATGCTTAGCAATGTTGCAAAATAAACTACCACCGAAATTAAAAGATCCAGGGAGTTTTATAATTCCATGCTTAATTGGTAGTTTATCTATTGATAATGCATTAGCTAATTTAGGGGCAAGCATAAATGTCATGCCCTATAAATTGTTTAAACAACTAGGTCTAGGGAAACCCAAACAAACTAGGATGAGCATTCAACTAGCTGATAAAACTGTTAGAATTCCTAGGGGTATAATTGAAGATGTACTCATGAAAATTGATAAATTCGTATTCCCAGTAGAATTTATCGTTTTAGACATGGATGAGGACAACACGATCCCCCTAATTCTAGGAAGACCATTTTTAGCGACTGCCAGAACTAAAATTGATGTTGATGCAAGCGAACTCATACTTTGTGTAGGTGAGGAGACAATCACTCTTCAAGCCCTCGATTCAGCTAGAACATTGAACAACCAAGGTGAGAAAGTAAATTCTATTGATAACCATTCGGTTAACCCTTCTTTTTAGGAAACACCATAAAAGAACACAATTGATTCTGATCCTAGACCCTGTACCAACAAAGAAATAACTCATGAGGAACAAAAGATTCAGATCAATGAACTAGAAGAAGGTAAGACGCATCTTAAAGAAGAACTAGGGATACACGTGGAAAAATCAAGGCCACCCTACGAGACAAACAAGTTTAAAATTGGAGATCAGGTATTGTTAGATAAAGCAGACCCACGAGTGTCCCTATGAAATAATGACTAAATTGTAAAAATGTGAAACATTAGGGGCAAATGTGTAAAAGTGCTTTAAAGTGTGATATGGGTTAAATTGAATAGAGAGATTATTAAATAAGCTAAATTTATTATTATACAGATCAAGAGAAAGGAAATTCGGATCTAGATCGGGGGGAAAATAAAGTACTCGACTAATCGTGTACCACCCCTTACCCGTGTTCGAAGCCGGAACCGGATTTGAGGCATTACCTAACTTAACTCACTTGATCATGCAACTTCAGTCTATAAAATATCTCTTTCACAATCATAACATTCCTATTAAGGATCTACGGGGCCTTAAACATGCATACAGAGGGATTCAAGACCCAACCGGAAACTTTAATGCACTTAAATTTTTTTACCTAAATAGGGGCCACACGCCTGTGTGAACTGGGACACGCCCATGCGGGTAGGCCGTGTGGTTACACACCCCCATGTCCCTAACCCGTGTGGGATTTACTTTCATTTTGAACCTACAAGGGTTTTCTCACGGCCGGACACACACCCATCTCCTTGGCCCGTGTCCCTCACACGGCCTCTACATGCCCGTATCTTAGCCTGTGTGCCAAAACCTTGGCATTCTATTTATGACGTCATCACCTCACGAAGGTCATACGGCCAAGGCACACGCCCGTGTCCTTAGACCGTCTGTCAAATTAAATTCCACATTTAAGTGCAGACTTCACATGGTCGTGCCTTCCACATGGCTGAGACACAAGGCCGTGTCTCTACCCGTGTGGTTACTATTGAGCATATTGACTTGGAAGCCTAGCATGTAAGGGGACACATGGCCAATCAACACGCCCATGGGGCTAACCGTGTGTCTCACACGGCCAAGACACACGCCCGTGTGTCAACCCATGTGGACATTAGAAAGGCTATATTCCAAGCCAAATGCCACCCTGAATAGGAAACATACTTACTCCAACTCATATCAACACAACTCATAACCCAAAGGCACATCCAAGAACTCAATTGAAAACCTTCACACAAGCATAAAATTCATAATTTCATCATCATTGAATACAAACTTATCAAGTGTTGGCTCAATTCCAATGACCATTTACAAAATGACTTTAATAACATACATAGCCAACAGTTTGACTAACAATTACAACCTAACAAAATACCCAAGTCCTATACATGACATACTCAAAATAAGTCTAAATTGTTATACGAAAGTGATGTCGATAGTGTGATTCCCAAACTCCGACATTCCACGTTCCTTGAGTTATCTAGGCAGTACTACAAGGGAAAAGGGTAATGAAAAGGGGTAAGCATAAAGCTTAGTAAGTTTGCATGGAAATAAATAGCAACAATAAGCTCATGATAAAATCCATCCATGACATTAATTAACCATACACAAGGTTATAAGCTACTCACCATACTTACTCATACTTGCCCTTATTTAGAAGATATCATCCCACATGTCGTAAATATTTATTCGTGAATCATTCACGATAACTTGTATTCACTCATTCATATAACTTTAGTACTAATCTCATTTCTATTTCCAAGCTTATCTATTTATCTCATTAATCACCAGGGATACTCAAGAATGCAAATTCATCGTCATTAATAAAAGTACAAAGCCAATGCCACATCCCAGATGTGGTCTTACATGGGGTCACCTCAATGTGCCGGTGCCATATCGCGGATATGGTCTTATATGAAATCTCATATCAAAAATCGATGCCATATCCCGAATATGGTCTTATACGATTTTCATATTCAATACCGAAGTCATATCCGATAAACTTTTTTAAATGGGCTAACATAAATGTTAAATTTATCACATAAACTTACCTTAATTTCAAAATAAGCTAGATCGTCAATCTAGTTCGAGACTTTATTCTTTCCCCGATCGAGGTGGATTCTTGGTTCTTCTTACTCTATAATAGCAATATAGCTCATTTTAATCATCACATTAATAAAAGCATTTTGATAATCATGATTTGGCAAAATTACTATTTTGCCATTAAACTTTGGCAAAATGACCATTTTACCCCAAGGCTCAGAAATCAATTCTAATCAAATTTCTATTTTCAACAAGCCTAGCTGAACATTTATTTTTCTTATGACTATCATCAAAACCCAACATTTCACATATTTACTACAAACTTTATAACCTTTTCAACAAGGTCATTTTTGGTGTTTTCATGCCAACACCTTTTACAAAAGTTGTTCATCAAACAACTAAGACTCCATTTCTTCCATGTAAATGAAGCAAATAAAAATGAAAACTCACATGGAAAAACTCTAAAATTTTCACCATATTGCAAATTAGTCCCCACATTTGAATGCTTAAGCTCTAGGGGTTCTAAAAGTACAACTATTTTCAAGAAAAATCATTAAAATCACTTACTAGGATGGAGAAGAGCTTGCTGAAATTTTGAGCTTTCAAAAACCCTTATTTGCTTGCTATTTTCGATGGAGAAAGATGAAGAGAAAAGATAGATGTCATCTTTTCTTTATGTTATTCTATTTATCAATTTAGTCAACAATTATTACCAACTTTGACGAATTTGTCAATTCTTGTCTCCTATGGCCGACCAACCATTTACAAAAGGGGCTAATTTCCCTTTAAAGACCTCAAGTTAACATTCTATGTCTATTTGGCACCTTTAGCTTATAAAATGGAACTTTTTCACTTTATGAAATTTAGTCCTTTTTCGCGATTAAGCATGAAATTACTAAAATTAAGGCAACAAAATTTTCATGCACACATATAATCATGCTTTAGCTCGTTAAATGACAAGAGAAGTATTTTCTATAACCTCGAATTAGTGATCCCGAGATCAATGTTCCGATTAGCCCTTAACTCGGGCTGTTACAATTCTCCCCCTTAAGGATTTTCGTCCCTGAAAATCTTACAGGTGAAAAGGTTGGGATATTGGTTTCTCATAAACTCCTCGGGCCCCCATGTAAACTCTTCTATTCCATGCCTCTGCTACAACATTTTAACAAGAGCCATACTTCTGTTTCTTAACTGTTTGACCTCTCGTGCCAAGATCTTAACCGGCTCTTCACCATAAGTCAAGTCCGGTTGGATTTCTACCTCTGTTGGTACTATTACATGTGAAGGGTCTGAACGGTATTGGCGCAACATGGATACGTGAAAGACATCATGAATCTTTTTCCAGCTCAGGTGGCAAGGCCAACCAGTAAGCTACCGGTCCTATCCTCTCGGTAACTTCATAAGGTCCGATAAAACACGGACTTAATTTGCCTTTCCGGCCAAATCTAAGGACCTTTCTCCATGGTGATACTTTTAGAAACACTTTTTCACCCACTTGAAATTCAATCTCCTTCCTTTTTCAATCCGAATAAGACTTTTGTCTATCTGGGGCCGCTTTTAGACACTCGCGTATCACTTTTACTTTTTCTTCAGTTTCCCTAATCAAATCCCCCATGTATCTGTTTCTCTCTAAGTTCTGTCCAATGCAAGGGCGTTCGACACTTACGCCCATATAATGCCTCATAAGGTGCCATTTTCAAACTTGACTGGAAACTGTTGTTGTAGGCGAATTCCACCAACGGTAAGTATTTCTCCTAGTTACCATGAAATTTCAAAACACAACATCGAAGCATGTCTTTGAGTATCTGAATTATTATTTCCAACTGCCCGTCGGTTTGTGGGTGGAAGGCAATACTAAAACTCAATTTCGTACCCAAGGCCTCTTGTAGATTTTTCCAAAATCGCGACGTGAATCTCGGATCTCTATTCGGAATAATTGATAATGGCACTCCATGAAGTCTCACTATCTCTGCCACATACAGATCCGCCAACTTATCAAGCGAGTAGTCAACCCGTACTGGTATGAAATAGGCTGACTTCATGAGCCTATCAACCACGACCCATACCGCATCTTTCTTCTTTGGCGTCAACGGTAAGCCCGTAACAAAATCCATAGTAATACGGTCCCATTTCCACTCAGGAACCATAATGGGCTGAAGTAGACCCGAAGGTACTTGGTGCTCAGCCTTCACTTGCTGACAAATTAGACATCTCGATACAAACTCGGAAATATCCTTCTTCATACTAGGCCACCAATACCACTTCCTAAAGTCATTATACATTTTCGTGATGCCTGGGTGCACAGTTAAACTTCCGCTATGTGCTTCATGCAAAAATTTCGAATAAGTTCATCATTTTTGGGTACACAGACCCTATCTCGAAATGTTAAGCATCCATCAAAACTTACCCGAAAGTCCAATTCAACATTTGACTCACATAAAACTCTTCCGGCCTGTAAGTTGCTGTCCTCTATCTGAGCTTTACAAATCTCTTGAAGAAATAATGGTTTAGCCCTTAGCTCAGCTAGAATAGAACCATTATCTGACAAAGCGATCTGAGCATTCATGGCTCTCAGTGCGAACAATGATTTTCGGCTCAAAGCATCGGTGACTACATTCGCCTTTCCCGGATGATAGTCAATCACTAACTCATAATCTTTAATTAGCTCCAACCACCTTCGTTGCCTCAAATTCAATTCCTTTTGAGTCATCAGGTATTCTAGGCTTTTATGGTCGGTAAATTTCACTATACAAATGGTGTCTCCATATCTTTAGTGCAAACACAATGGCTGCCAACTCTAGATCATGGGTCAGGTAATTCTTCTTGTGCAGCTTTAATTGTCTAGAGGCGTATGCAATCACCTTACCCTCTTGCATAAGTTCACAACCCAATCCATTTAGGGATGCATCACTGTAGACTACAAATTCTCTTCTCGTTTCAGGTTGCACCAAAACTGGAGTCTCAGTCAATAACGCTTTTAGTCTCTCAAAGCTCTGTTGACACTTTTCTGTCCTATCAAACTTCACGTCTTTGCAATAATCTCGTCATCGGGGTAGCTATCGTAGAAAACCCCTTGACAAAACGCCTATAATAGCCGGCTAGGCCTAGAAAACTCCTTACTTCAGTTACATTCCTCGGCGGTTTCCACTCAACAATGGTTGAGATTTTACTCGGGTCGACTCTAATTCCATCTCCTGAGACAATGTGGCCCAAAAATCCTACTTCTTTAAGCCAAAATTCACTCTTGCTGAACTTGGCATACAATTGTTTTTCTCTCAAAATTTGCAGAACCATACTCAAATGCTCGGCATGTTCGTTCTCATCTCGAGAGTAGATCAGGATGTCATCCATGAAGACCACTACAAACTTATTTAGATATGGTCGTAAAATACAGTTCATCAAGTCCATGAAAACGGCATGGGCATTCATTAGACCAAAATGCATGACAAAAAATTCATAGTGGCCATACATAGTCCTAAATGCGGTTTTCAGTACATCTGAGTCCTTGACTTTCAACTGATAGTACCCAGACCTCAATCTATCTTGGAAAATACCGTGACTCCTTTCAATTGATCAAATAAATCATCAATTCTCGGCAGCGGGTACTTACTTTTCATAGTTACCTTGTTAAGTTGCCGATAGTCTATGCATAATCTCATGGATCCATCTTTCTTCTTCACAAATAAAACGGGAGCACCCCACGGAGAAAAACTCGGTCTTGCGAAACCTTTATCCTTTAGTTCTTGCAACTATGCTTTCAACTTTTTTAGCTCAGTTGGAGCCATTCTATGTGCAGCAAGAGAAATGGGGGAGTGGTACCCAAGGTTAGCTTAATCCTGAATTCAATCTCTCTAACAGGGGTAACCCTAGCAATTCTTCCGGGAAAACATCTGGGTACTCGCATACTATGGTACCGACTCAATTTTCAAATCAGTTTCTTTAGTATTCAACACAAAGGCAAGGTAAGCCTCGTACCCCTTTCTTAAAAACCTCTGAGTCAACAAGGGTGATATCACTATTGGTGATCTATCTTGCTTATCTGATTCAACACGTATAAAATCCCCATTTTCATTTTCAACTCAATGAGCTTCCTTCCACAATTCCCATTTACGCCATGAGTAACTAACCAATCCATCCCAAGGATGACATCAAACTCGTCAAACACCAATAACATAAGATCAACCGGGAAACAATGACCCCTAATCATCAAAGGGCAACCTTTGCATACTCTGTCAACCAACACATACTTGCCTAGGGGATTAGACGCTCTTATTACAAATTCAGTAGACTCTATAGGCATGTTCATGTTAGAGACTAATTTCATGCATATGTATGAGTGGGTAGATCCCGGATCAATTAAAGCTGTAACACAAGTATCATAGAGAGAAAAGGTACCCATGATTATGTCAAGGGAAGATGCCTCTTCACTAGCACCAATGGCATATGTTTTCACCGGTGCTCTACCCTCGACTCTTATAGTCTGTACTCTAGATGGATTCTTGTTACTTATTTCATTTCCCAGGTTTCTTTGTGGTCTTCCTTTAGCAGCACTTCTCGGTTTTACATTATGAGACTTCTCTTTCTCACCCACCTCAGGGCAATCTCTGATAAAATGGTCTAGGGACCCACATCTGAAACAAGCCTTTTCGTTTGTTCGGCACTCACCAGCATGAGGCCTGCCACGTTGTGGGCATTCCAGTATATTCGATAGATTATTGCCTACACAAGCAATTGATGTGGTCTGCGCTTTAGACCTCGAAAACAATTTACCCTTACTTCAGTTTGAAAACCTGACTGATGTGATTGGTCGAGTAGCAAAATCCCTCGATTTCTTAGATGAGGGTTGGTAGGACTTACTCAATTGCCTTTTTCTCGAGTCACGGGACTCAATCTCAGCTCTTCTCTTCTCTTTAGCCAACTCTTCAGCTTTACAAGCCCTATCTACCAACACTACAAATTCTTTTAGCTCGAGGACCCCAATATATAAACGGATATCTTCGTTTATCCTATCCTCGAATCTCTTGCACATGATAGCCTCGATGGACATGCACTCTCGGGCACACTTGCTAAGCTTTACGAACTCCCGTTCGTAATCGGTCACCGTCATTTGGCCTTGCTTTAATTCCAAGAACTCTTTTCTCTTGTGGTCGATGGATCCCTGGCTGATATACTTCTTCCAGAATTCCTCTTAGAAGAATTCCCAACTAACTCGCTCCCTTGGCACCACTAACACAAGGGTATTCCACCATCGATAAGCCGAATCTCTCAAGAGAGATGCTACACACTTTAGGCACTCCTCAAGCGTGCACGATAATTCATCAAATACCCTGATGGTATTCTCCACCCAGAATTTTACCCTTTCTAGGTCATCGTCTTTACTAGCCCAAAATTCCTCTGCTCCTTGCTTCCGGATCTTATCGACCGGAGGCCTTTCTCTTCTTACTACCTCAACCGCTTGAGGAGCTACAGGAACAGGTTGAGGAATAGGTGGGGTGGAGGGGGTTGAGCATTAGGATTTGCTCGGGTATACTCAGTATACCAGTTTCTCATCATACGAAGAAAGGCTTCTCGGGCCTCTTCTCCTTGACCCAAGTTCTCGGGTCTACTATCTGCTGGCGCGGTCCCTTGAGCGAAAGAGGTGCATTACTCGCAGCATCATCGGCTGCAGTTGGTCTGGATCAGAATCCATTTACTACATAAAAACGTAATTTAAAATGTCAAGAGCCATCACACTATCATTACTCAAATACTCTTACATATGGCATGTATAGCTAGACTCATACTTACGCTACGTTAGTCCTAGAATCGACTAAACCATAGCTTTGACACCAATAAATGTAACACCCCTTACCCGTGTTCAAAGTCGGAACCGGATTTGAGGTATTACCTAACTTAACTCACTTGATCATGCAACTTTAGTCTATAAAATATCTCTTTCACCATCTTAACATTCCCATTAAGGACCTACAGGGCCTTAAACATGCATATAGAGGGATTCGGGACTCAACCGGAAACTTTAGTGCACTTAAAATTTTTTGCCTAAACTGGGGCCACACGCCCATATGAAATGGGACAGGCCCGTGTGGGCAGGCCGTGTGGTCACACAGGCCAATGTCCTTACCCCGTGTGGGATTTCTTTTCATTTCGAACCTATAGGGGTTTTCACACGGCCGAGCACACGCCCGTGTCCTTGGCCCGTGTCTCTCACATGGCCTCAACACGCTCGTGTCTTAGTTTGTGTGCCAAAACCTTGGCATTCTATTTATGACGTCATCACCTCACAAAGGTCACACAGCCTGTGTCCTTAGACCGTGTGTCGAATTAAATTCCACATTTAAGTGTAGACTTCACACAGCCTACGCACACACCCATATCCATGGCCGTGCATTCCATACGGCTGAGACACATGGCCCTGTCTCTGCCCGTGTGGTTACTGCTGAGCATACTAGCTTGGCAGCCTAGCATGCAAGGGGACTGTAACAGACCGAATTTGACCCTAATCATAACGGTGGTTTCAGGACCACGAATTTGAGTCCGATAAATATTTAAATATTATATTTCATGCCTATTATATGTGAAATAAAGTGTGTGAAAGTTTCATATGAAAATTTAATCGTTTGTGTGTTTAATTTAGAAAAAGGATTTAATCGCGTAAAAGGTAAAAGTTGCAAACTATAGTGAAAAGCATTAAATTGATCATGGCTATTTAATATGGGGTATCAAATGGGAAATTAGCCCATTTTTATGTGTAGTGGGTGGCATTTGTCTAAACTAACCTTATGTGTATATGTTAATTATATTATATAATAAGGGCATTATTGTACATTAGTTAATATGTTATTTTAGTTAAAAGAAAACATAAAATAAAACTTTGTTCATCATCTTTTTTATCATCAAAATAAGAAAGAAAGAAATGGGAGTGTGAGCTTGTTCATTCGGCCTTCATTCAAGCTTAAATCGGGTATGTAATTTTAGTCGGTTTTTGATAATTTTTATGTTTTTGAGATCGTTGCTTTTAGTATTAGCTGACCCATGCTGAAATTTTTGTTATTAACACATGAATGATGTTCGACCATTGATATGTTCTTGTGGTTTTTGATGTTTGATGATTTTAAATTAAAGATATGTTAAAGATTAGTATGTTTTGTATTGGAAATTTTAGTGAATTTGAGTATTTTGGGCTAAATTGCAAAAATGAAATCTTGAGGGGGCTAAAATGCAAAATAAATGGAAGAATGGACTTCTATAGTCCCTATGAATATTCGGCCCTAAGGTACTATAGTGAAATTTTGTGTATTTTGTGTTTTGTGTAAATAGGACTAAATTCTAAAAATGTGAAACATTAGGGGTAAAATGGTAATTTTCCCATTTATATGTTTTGGGACTAAATTGAGATGAAATGTGCTTGAATGAGCTAAATTTTAATGTGTTTAGATCAAGAACAAAGAAAAATGGATTTGGATTGGGGAAAGGCGAAGGTTATCGAATAGCCGGTCTACGTTGTTCGTCGACAGTCGAGGTAAGTTTTTAAGTAAATATATGCCGGAAATTATCTACGTACTTCAATAAATGTTAAAATTTGAAAATGTTGGGAATATATTTATGAAGTTACCGAATGTGGGATTGTACAATGATGAATTGATTTTACTTCTATAATGTGTATAAGTTTAATTGAAATTGATATGTGATAGAATTATGAAAAATAAGTGATACAAGTGACTGTGGCATTATGAATTGTGTATGGAATAGTTTATGATGTTGTTACTCGGGCTGAAAGCCTAGCAGGCCTTGTGCCGGTGAATTCTATCGGGCTTAAAGCTTAACAGGCCTAGTGCCGGTGAATTATTTCGGGCTTAATGCCTTGCAGGCTAAATGCCGGTGTTTAAAAGTTCGGACTTTAAGTCTAGCAGGCCTAGTGTTAGTGTATGAGATTCGGGTTAATACCTAGCAGGGTCTATACCGGTGAGTTGAAATTTCAAGCCTAGATTATGTACTAATGAAGTCATGAAATGAATCAAGTAAGCCTAGATAATTGAAAGTGATCTTGTTAATTCGGCTATAAGGGATGTACTATTCACTTATATATATATATGATATATGTATATACATATATATATATGAAATGTAAATGATCAAATAGAATGATGAAAGAAATGTAATAATAGGTGGTTGATAGAATGTGGATATTTATTATGCCATGTGAAAATTGGTTGTTTGGAAGCATGAAAGTGATTAATGGTATTCATATAGGTATATTGTATATATAAATATGTGTTTATATATTCGGCACATGGAGTACTTTGGTAAACAAAAGAAAATGGATAGGTTAAGTGAGGTAAGGATATTAGGCTACAGTGAAGTTATAAGTTAAGTTATGTATAATCAATGTCGTGAATTGGTTATTTTAAATGTTAGAATGAATGAAGGTTATAAGTTAGTTGCTTAAGACTTACTAAGCTAGTGAGCTTACTTTGTGTGTGTGTTCCTTGTTTCATTTTATAGATTTCAATCAAGCTATGAGCTTAGGGGATCATCACCGAAGTCATTCACACTATCGGCTCATGTTGGTACCTATAAGGTTTTAGACTTTTGTTCCTAAGGCATGTATAGGCTAGCTAAGTTTTGAATGATGTTAGGTTAATGTATATAAGCCATGCGAATGTGGCTAGTATTTAATGTTAATGTTGATGTTATAAATCTATCCTTGATGTGATATGCATGTATGTTTTGGTTGGAAAATTAATGAATATGATAGATATGTAATTCTATACTTGTGTCATGTTGAAATAGGTATGTTTGTGCATGAATGATTGCTGTGAAGTCATTAGGTGTACATTTTGCTAACCGTTGGAAATGGACATAGGTAAGGATTTATAAAGAATGAGTATAGTATTGATATATCTTTATATATAACTTTCGAATGTATGTTTATGTATATTAGTCTTACGAAAATGATTTGAATTGAATCATTGAAATTAGCATAGTTATTATAAATTCTTAAATCAAGTATTGAGAGTATTTGCTTTATTAATTCAGCCATGGTTTAATTATAGGTAAAATATGGATGCTATGTCTCTTAAACAATGTTGTAACGTCCGGGATTTATGGCTTATGCATTTGTGCTTAAATTGTGTGAAATAGCATGCTTATGTGTGTTATGAATGTGTTATGTGAATTTTTAGAACCCTAGAGTGTAGAGAAATGCCTTAGGAATTATTGGATTTTAAATCTAAAAGAGGAAGCTTAGCGGGGTGGCCTTAAGAGAAAATGTAGGGGAAATATGACACAGAAATGGGCTTGGTTAAGTGGCTTGGAGGCGCCACTTAAGGCCTCTGTAAATGATGCCACAACAGGTGCAAATGGGCCAAGGTTCGAGTCGCATGGGAAGCTAAATAAAAGCTTTTATTTTACGGCAACAAGGGGAAGTGATGGACGGCATGGGGAGTCTATAAGAGGAGTTTAAGATGAGGTCTAATTCTTTTGGAAATTTCGGCTAAGGTAGGAGATAAGTGATGACTTATTTTTAATTTAATTTTGAAAGGGTAAGGGAGAGAAAAACAAGGGATTGGATTGAGAGAGAAGAGTTGGCCGATTGGGGGAGACTAAGGTTAGTATTTTCGGCCAAAGGAGGAATTAAGGCCATTATTCATTCTTTTTCCTTTTCCTTCCTTTCTCTCTGCCGAATTATCTAGCAATATCCTCTTTTCTCTTTTTATTTTGTCAAGCCGAAATCTTCTTCCTTCTATATTCACCATTGCCGAAGTTCTCCCACCTCATCTCTTCTCAGTCTTGGCCGAATAGCAACCAAGTTAGAGATCTCTTGTGATCCCTTCGCAAATCGGTTTGGATAGGTAAGTCTGCTATGGCCGAATCTCTAATATTCTCTCTTATCTCCTCTCTATCGACATGTGTAGAACAAAAGCCGAAATACGGCATTTGATTTGACTTTTAATCAACCATGAAATCGGTTCTTTTAGGAATTTCGGGATTTGTTTTGGAGTAGCCGACTTCTAGGGGAGAGCATTCAAGATTCGGTTATCTAAGGTAAGGCATGTATTCGACCAAGGGCCATTCATTATGATTAATTTGGATCTAACATATGCCATAATGGTTTCGACAGATACCAAGAGTAATTAGCAATTTCGGGATTTAGATCCATAAGGTAAGTGTACATGTACATTCGGCCAAGGCCTATTTAGTGGCATCAGATCTGTTCTTATTTATTCAAAAGCCGGGAACTAACCAAGTCAATTGATCTAGTGTTAGCCGACTACAAGGAAGAAGGACTACAATGTTTCGGGATTTGATTAGTAATCAAATTGGCAACAAGGTAAGAGTTTTGGGTGCGTTAATCCTTCTGGATTTGATTTTATAGCCGAATAGGCTTTCGTTTAAATACTAAGTGTTGGCCGAATGTAGGGGCTAAGGATCTAAGGCATTAGATCGGGCTTTTTGGGATTTGAGTGAACTCGCTAAGTGAATCAGGTGTGTACCCCACACTATCTCTTAATAGATTTATGGCACCCATTTAATATATGTGTTTATAATAATGTGAATGTGGCCAAGGTACCATGCAATGGTACAAAGTACTCAGGTACGTAACGTTAACTTTAAATTAATATAAGATATGAATATTTGGAATATGTCACGTATGTGAACATGATAAGAATGTGAAATAAGGTAAGGCATGATATTGCATGATATGTATGACATGGGGCATATGGGTGAATTTGAAAAGGGGAAGTGATCTGGTGGTTTATACCACAAATATCTGAATGTGGTGACTTCGGTCACATAATCTGAATGTGGTGACTCATGTCACAAAATTTATCTGGTGGCAATGCCACAATATTTATAAGGGCGATGAGCACGTCGCCTGCAGCGACTACCTTCGATGATGTGTAGCGGGTGGAGGGTTGACTTAGTAGTCCCCACGGTGTGCAGGTTGGTACGGGTGATGTGTAGCGGATGGTACCTAGGTTTGGGTCCGGGAATGCATCATTATCTTTATTTAATTCTATATGTGTATGTATGATTTGATATGCCTGAATCATTACGACTTAGTGTTGGATGTACACATTGAGTCTGTTTGACTCACCCGTTGTGGGAATATTTTTCAGGTGATGATCAGTGATGGACCGGGTCGGCAGGAGCTTAGTGGTGGCCATGCTCAGCACGAATTTTATGATGTGGACATTTTATTTTATTTAAGTACTTTAAATTTATTTTGGGTGTTTTTGATGTAATAAGGCCATAGTATGAACTATTTTATGCATGCATGTTAATTATTTTCTTATGATACGAAATTTTTATCAAATTAAAGACTAAGTAAATTTTATTTAAGAATGAACTCTAAACGTTTTGGCACCTAAAAGAAAAGGTTTTTTTAATAAAACCTAAAACAAAAATCGGCATGTCTTTTTAATATCAAAGCAGAATTTTAATAAATTCCTGATTTTAAAATTAACTATGTTTCCAATTTGAACCCAACTCAACTCTTCTCCCAAAATCACTCAAAGTTTTCCAAAGAACAAATGAATTTGAACCGGTTTTTCTTAAGGAACATACCAGATCTGGTCGAGGCTCGTGGGCCGAGTTTGGGGTGTTTCAGCTTGGTATCAGAGCCCAATTTTTAAACTCTCGGCCTTGGGTTTAAAGCCCATAACATTTTCAAAATTGAGCCCAAATGAATTTTGTGAAAACTTTTGCGAAATAAGCAGGTTTTCAGGCATGGCACCCAAGTCTCCGACCCGAAGTCCACCAGGTAAGTACCCTAATCATTTGTGTGATTTATAGTATGAACTGTAGAAGCGTATAAATGGAACGTAGACTAGTATATTAAGTACTTGAACCCTAGGACTAGTTTACCTCAACAATTACATAAGACTTAATGCTTAATTAAACAAACCTGTGAACTAAGTCGCCGAGTTAGGGTGTGGCAACCATTGTGCGCATGTCTAGGATTGGTTTCGGTGGGAGCTTGGTATTTAAGCAGTCCTAGTGACTCACCTCCTCTCCACTCGAATCCTACCTGGTGCGTAGCTACGGTTCACCCTAACCAAGAGGACTCAGTCACAGGCTAAACTCAGTAATTAAAACCCGAAAGGGACTAGCCGTATTTTCATCAAAACCCTAGTTTTAAAATCACCAAATTACCCCTTTTAAATGGAAGCAAAGCTTAGTTTGAAAATTTTCCAAAATATTTCTGATTTACAAAATTACCTAAATACCCCTGGTTGAAAAATTACTAAAATGCCCTTGGTTTCTAAAATTTTCATACTACCCTCGTTTTTAAGACAATTTTCTAACTTTGCAAAAATATCCAAAAACCCTATTTTGCAAAAATATCAAGATAACCTAATTGGAAAAAATTACTAAATTACCCCTGGTTTACCAAAATTACCAAAATAACCCCGATTTCCAAAATTTCTCCAATGCCTTGATTTGGAAAATCTTTCTTTCAAAAATATCCATGAGTTTGGAAAATTTCGAAATGACTTTTGTGATTTTTGAATTGACCCTGATTTAATTACCAAAATACCCCTGTAGGACAAATGACGAAAATACCCCTAGGATAGGAACAAACAAAAATGTTTGAAGAGTGAATGTGTATGGGAGATACTACGGAATGGATGTGTTTGCTTTGAATTAGGATAGAAGACTTGAAACTTTGATTGATCGAAAGAACTACTATTAAGCTCTTTTCATAAAATTCTTCGCGGATAATCAGTGGAACAAGGACTAATTCATAAAATTTCTTAATCAGATTAAAGCGCGATCGTAAGAATGAGCTCTAAGGGACGTGGTCGTAATGTGAGAGGACGCGGTCGAGGTAGAATGACTGTGTCGGAACCCGTTAGATCGGGTCAAGGGTCTGAGAATGAGGTACCCCCACTACCACCACCGCCGGCTGTTAGTGTTGAGCAGCAAGATCAGACGGAGGATGATGCTGTATCGCAGGCGGTGCTGCGAGTTCTGGAAATGGTGGCTGGAGCAGGTGGAAATATGGGAGCTCGAAAATCTGTACCCGAGCGACTCCGAGCCAATGGAGCTGAGGTGTTCCGTGGTGTATCGGGTGTGGCACCCAGTACACCTGAGTATTGGTTGGAGGCGACGGAACGAATTATGGATGAGTTGGATCTGACCCCTGAGGAGAAACTGAAAGGAATGGTGGCGCTGCTACGCGATGAAGCGTATCAATGGTGGCTCACAGTTCGGGATGGTGCCACAGCTGAGGATCTTACTTGGGAATATGTTAAGGCGGCGTATCAGAAGAAGTATGTCGGCATGCGTTACACTGATGCACAGAGGAAGGCATTTCTGGGGCTGGTTCAAGGGAACAAGTCCGTAGCGGAGTACGAAGCTGAATTCCTGAGGTTGAGCCGGTATGCTCGAGGAGTAGTGGCTACGGAGCATGAGCGGTGTGTCCGGTTTGAGGAGGGACTAAGGGATGACCTGAGGTTGTTAATCGCTCCACATCAAGAGTGAGAGTTTTCTGCATTAGTAGAGAAAGCTAAGGTAGCTGAAGGGATTAAGGACTCTGTGAGGCAGAACACGGACCAGAATAGGCAGAAGAGAGGATTTGGGCCGTCAGGGTCATCTGGGAATGTTCAGAAGAGGCCTAGAGTTGATGGGCCGCGAGGTCAGCAAGCTGTTACAGGAGGGCAGTATCGTACTTGTGATCAGTGTGGTAAGATGCATCTAGGAGAGTATTGGAAGAAAACGGGAGGATGCTTCAAGTGTGGATCGAAGGATCATATGATTAAGGACTGTCCAATAAAGATAGATGGAAGTCGACCAGCAGGCCAAGGTGCTAATCAGGCTGGTAGAGGTGGACAGCAGCCTCAGCGAGGTCGTGGTCCGAATGGTAGAGGTAACAGTGCGGGAAGAGGACGTGGAACACCGGGCAGAGGTGTTGGTAATACTGAGGCTAGACAGCCAGGTCTGGTTTATGCGGTTCATTCCTTATAGCGAACAAGCCTTATTTTGCTTTGATTGATGTGGGCTCGACCCATTCTTATGTTGCATGTAGTGTAGTGGAAACTCTAGACATAGCTTCTGAACTTTCTAGTAGGGAAATGACTGTAGTAAGCCCACTAGGTCAAACTGTAGTGGTGAACAAGATATGTCAGAGTGTACCCCTAGAAATTCAGGGAGTGAACTTTCCTGCCGACTTGATGGAACTTCCCTTCGGAGAATTCGATCTCATCGTTGGTATGGACTGGCTAGTAGGACATCAGGCTGTGTTGGATTGTGCAGCTAAGCGAATGGAGTTAAGGACCCTGGAGGATGAGGTGGTAATTATGATAGGAGAAAGAAGAAACTACTTGTCTAATGTAGTTTCAGTGCTGAAAGCTGATAAGATGGTTCGGAAAGGGTACAAGGCATTTTTGGCCTTCGTAAGTGCGTTGGATGGGAAAGAAGGGGGAGTTAGTGGAGTTAGAACAGTAAGGGAATTTGAAGATGTGTTTCCGGAAGAGTTATCGGGAATACCCCCGGATAGGGAGGTGGAGTTTGGAATTGATTTGCTGCCGGGAACAGCTCCTGTGTCAATCGCCCTGTACAGAATGGCACCCAAGGAGTTGGTTGAGCTCAAGGCTCAAATCCAAGAGTTGCTTGATCGTGGGTTTATTCGACCCAGTGTGTCTCCATGGGGAGCACCGATCTTGTTCGTGAAGAAGAAAGACGGAACTATGCGTATGTGCATAGATTATCGTCAGTTGAATAAGCTGACTATCAAGAACAAGTACCCTTTGCCGAGGATTGACGACTTGTTCGATCAGCTTAAGGGGGCAGCGGTTTTCTCGAAGATAGATCTAAGGTCTGGATATCATCAGCTTAAGGTGAAGGAGGTGGATATCCATAAGACAGCTTTCCGGACAAGATATGGGCATTTTGAGTTCGTAGTAAAGCCGTTTGGATTGACGAATGCCCCAGCCGCGTTCATGGATATGATGAACCGAGTTTTTTCAACCCTACTTGGATCGGTTCGTCGTGGTGTTCATCGACGACATCCTTGTGTACTCCAAGTCTGAGGAGGAACATGATGAGCATCTCCGGGTTGTGTTGCAAGTGTTAAGGGAGAAGAAGCTCTATGCCAAATTCAGCAAGTGTGAATTTTGGCTTAAGAAAGTTGCGTTCTTAGGACATGTAGTGTCTGCAGAAGGAATAAGGGTGGATCCTAGGAAGATCGAGGCGGTGTTAGATTGGAAACCACCTAAGTCGGTGGCTAAGGTTCGTAGTTTCTTGGGATTGGCAGACTACTACAGAAGGTTCGTGGAAGGATTCTCATCAATAGCTGCACCTTTGACGAAGTTGTTGAGGAAAGAAGTACCTTTTGTATGGACGGATAAGCAGCAGGAGAGTTTTGAGAAGCTTAAAAGGATTTTGACTGAAGCTCCAGTTTTGATTCAGCCTGAGGCAGGAAAGGATTTCGTGGTGTATTGTGACGCTTCTCATACAGGATTGGGATGTGTATTGATGCACGACGGGAAGGTAGTTGCTTACGCTTCTATGCAATTAAGGCCACACGAGGTTAACTACCCGACACATGATTTGGAGCTAGCGGCAGTGGTCTTTGCTCTTAAGGAATGGAGGCATTACCTTTATGGAGAAAAGTCAGTGATCTATACGGACCACAAGAGCCTTAAGTATCTGTTGACTCAGAAGGAGTTGAACCTAAGACAGCGAAGGTGGGTTGAATTACTGAAGGACTATGACTGTTCGATAGAGTATCATTCGGGCAAGGCAAATGTAGTGGCAGATGCCCTAAGTCAGAAAGTAGTGTCGGATCTGAGGGCGATGTTTGCACATCTGAGCTTGTATGATGATGGAAGTCTGCTGGCAGAGTTGCAAGTTAAGCCGACGTGGTTGAATGAAGTGAAAGAGGGACAGTTAGTTGATGATGATCTAAGCGCTAAGCTACGGCAAGTACAGAATGAGGAGTTGGAAGATTATGGTATTAATGACGAGGGAGTATTGTGTTTCAAGGGTAAGGTCTGTATGCCGAAGAATAAGGAGTTAAGCCAGAGGATTCTTCAAGAATCGCATAGTAGCGCTTATGCTATGCATCCTGGAGGTAGTAAGCTGTACAGAGACCTAAGAGAGCAGTTTTGGTGGCCTGGTCTTAAGAGGGAAGTTACAGAATTTGTCGGTAAGTGCTTAACGTGTCAGCAAGTTAAGGCTGAACACCAAGTTCCGTCAGGGTTGCTTCAACCAATAAAGATTCCGCAGTGGAAGTGGGAGAGAATCACCATGGACTTCGTTAGTGGGCTTCCCCTTACGCCTACTAAGAAGGACTCGGTGTGGGTGATAGTGGATCGATTGACAAAGTCCACGCATTTCATCCCAGTGCGAGTCGACTATTCTCTGCAGAAGTTGGCGAAATTGTATGTAGCGGAGATTGTGAGGTTGCACGGAGTGCCGGTGTCGATTATCTCGGATAGGGACCTAAGGTTTACTTCTCGGTTTTGGAAAGCTCGACATCAGGCTTTAGGTACCAAATTGGATTTCACTACGGCTTTTCATCCACAGTCGGATGGGCAATCTGAACGAGTAATCCAAGTGTTAGAGGATATGTTGAGAGCCTGTGTGATAGATTTCAGAGGAAGTTGGGAAGAATATTTGCCTTTAGCGGAATTTGCATACAACAACAGCTATCAAGCCAGTATTCGGATGGCACCATATGAAGTATTGTATGGACGGAAGTGTCGCACTCCTACGTGTTGGACGGAATTAGGGGAACGTCGAGTTTTGGGTGCAGAGATTGTGGCAGAGTCCGAAGAGAAGGTTGAGATAATTCGGGCACGGTTGAAGGAGGCATTTGACTGGCAGAAGTCGTACGCGGATCTCAAGCGGAAAGAAATAGAATTTGATGTGGGAGATCAAGTGTTTCTTAAAGTGTCGCCTTGGAAGAAGGTAATGAGGTTTGGTCGTAAAGGGAAGTTAAGTCCAAGGTTTATAGGACCTTATCGGGTATTGATGCGAGTTGGACCAGTGGCGTATCAGTTGGACTTGCCGCCATGATTGAAGCTGATGCACGACGTATTCCATGTGTCCATGCTACGTCGTTATCGATCGAATCCATCTCATGTAGCTCCGGTTGAAGAAGTGGAGCTAAGGCCAGATTTTGTCCTACGAGGAAAAGCCGATTCAGATTCTAGAGCGAGATGTGAAAGTGTTACGAAGGAAGTCAGTTCCTTTAGTCAAAGTGTTATGGAGAAATCATAGATCAGAAGAAGCTTCGTGGGAGCCAGAAGAGGCAATGCGACAGCAATACCCTCACCTATTTCGGCCAGGTAATTTCGAGGACGAAATTATTTTAAGGGGGTAGAACTGTAACATCCGGGATTTATGGCTTATGCATTTGTGCTTAAATTGTGTGAAATAGCATGCTTATGTGTGTTATGAATGTGTTATATAAATTTTTAGAACCCTAGAGTGTAGAGAAATGCCTTAGGAATTATTGGATTTTAAATCTAAAAGAGGAAGCTTAGCGGAGTGGCCTTAAGAGAAAATGTAGGGGAAATATGACACAGAAAATGGCTTGGTTAAGTGGCTTGGAGGCACCACTTAAGGCCTCTGTAAATGACGCCACAACAGATGCAAATGGGCCAAGGTTCGAGTCGCATGGGAAGCTAAATAAAAGATTTTATTTTGCGGCAACAAGGGGAAGTGATGGATGGCATGGGGAGTCTATAAGAGGAGTTTAAGATGAGGTCTAATTCTTTTGGAAATTTCAGCTAAGGTAGGAGATAAGTGATGACTTATTTTTAATTTATTTTTGAAAGGGTAAGGGAGAGAAAAACAAGGGATTGGATTGAGAAGAAGAGTTGGCCTTGGGGGAGACTAAGGTTAGTATTTTCGGCCAAAGGAGGAATTAAGGCCATTATTCATTCTTTTTCCTTTTCCTTCCTTTCTCTCTACCAAATTCTCTAGCAATATCCTCTTTTCTCTTTTTATTTTGTCAAGCCGAAATCTTCTTCCTTCTATATTCACCATTGTCGAAATTCTCCCACCTCATCTCTTCTCAGTCTTGGCCGAATAGCAACCAAGTTAGAGATCTCTTGTGATCCATTCGCAAATCAGTTTGGATAGGTAAGTCTGCTATGGTCGAATCTCTAATATTCTCTCTTATCTCCTCTCCATTGACATGTGTAGAACAAAAGCCGAAATACAGCATTTGATTTGACTTTTAATCAACCATGAAATCGGTTCTTTTAGGAATTTCGGGATTTGTTTTGGAGTAGCCGACTTCTAGGGGAGAGCATTCAGGATTCGATTATCTAAGGTAAGGCATGTATTCGGCCAAGGGCCATTCATTATGATTAATTTGGATCTAACATATGCCATAATGGTTTCGACAGATACCAAGAGTAATTAGCAATTTCGGGATTTAGATCCATAAGGTAAGTGTACATGTACATTCGACCAATTCCGATTTAGTGGCATCAGATCTGTTCTTATTTATTCAAAAGCCGGGAACTAACCAAGTCAATTGATCTAGGGTTAGCCGACTACAAGGAAGAAGGACTACAACGTTTCGGGATTTGATTAGTAATCAAATCGGCAACAAGGTAAGAGTTTTGGGTGCGTTAATCCTTCGGAATTTGATTTTATAGCCGAATAGGCTTTCGTTTAAATACTAAGTGTTGGCCGAATGTAGGGGCTAAGGATCTAAGGCATTAGATCGGGCTTTTCGGGATTTGAGTGAACTCGCTAAGTGAATCAGGTGTGTACCCCACACTATCTCTTAATAGATTTCTGGCACCCATTTAATATATGTGTTTATAATAATGTGAATGTGGCCAAGGTACCATGCAATGGTACAAAGTACTCAGGTACGTAACGTTAACTTTAAATTAATATAAGATATGAATATTTGGAATATGTCACGTATGTGAACATGATAAGAATGTGAAATAAGGTAAGGCATGATATTGCATGATATGTATGACATGGGGGATATGGGTGAATTTGAAAAGGGGAAGTGATCTGGTGGTTTATACCACAAATATCTGAATGTGGTGACTTCGGTCACATAATCTGAATGTGGTGACTCATGTCACAAAATTTTATCTGGTGGCAATGCCACAATATTTATAAGGGCGATGAGCACGTCGTCTGCAACGACTGCCTTCGATGATGTGTAGCGGATGGAGGGTTGACTTAGTAGTCCCCACGGTGTGCAGGTTGGTACGGGTGATGTGTAGCGGATGGTACCTAGGTTTGGGTCCGGGAATGCATGATTATCTTTATTTAATGCTATATGTGTATCTATGATTTGATATGCCTGAATCATTAGGACTTAGTGTTGGATGTACACATTGAGTCTGTTTGACTCACCCTGTTGTGGGAATATTTTTCAGGTGATGATCAGTGGTGGACTGGGTCGGCAGGAGCTTAGTGGTGGCCATGCTCAGCACGAATTTTATGATGTGGACATTTTATTTTATTTAAGTACTTTAAATTTATTTTAGGTGTTTTTGATGTAATAAGGCCATAGAATGAACTATTTTATGCATGCATGTTAATTATTTTCTTATGATACGAAATTTTTATCAAATTAAAGACTAAGTAAATTTTATTTAAGAATGAACTCTAAACGTTTTGGCACCTAAAAGAAAAGGTTTTTTTTAATAAAACCAAAACAAAAATCGGCATGTCTTTTTAATATCAAAGCAAAATTTTAATAAATCCCTGATTTCAAAATTAACTATGTTTCCAATTTGAACCCAACTCAACTCTTCTCCCAAAATCACTCAAAGTTTTCCAAAGAACAAATGAATTTGAACCGGTTTTTCTTAAGGAACATACCAGATCTGGTCGAGGCTCGTGGGCCGGGTTTGGGGTGTTTCAAATGTGATGAACGAGTTGATTTATGTATATGATAGGTGTGGTGTTTATGTAAATGGAAACTCATTGAAGTGATTATGTACTTGGATGGTTGATGAAATTGTTGTTTGTGTTTTAATGTCTAAAATATGGATTTTGAATTTAAGGGAAATGTGCGCACCGTACATATATGATTGTATATGGCTTGTGAGATTGCTTATTTTAAATTGAATGCATGATACTACCAAACTTAGTTTGTGATTTGTAACGAACACGAAATTCTTTGAATGAGTCCTCGTATATTCGGCCTAATAGATAAGTGTGTATGTAATGTGTAATGATTTTTTCATATTTTCGGCTAAGTAGAAGTAAGATTTGAGCCATATGAATTTGGTATTAATAGGAAGTTATTATGAGGTGACAATTAGATCATACTTATTTTATCCATTTAAGACGAATAATAAATAGAATAATTGGGGCTTATAAAATTTAAATATTAAGTATGTTTTACACATATGTGACTATTTGTTATGATCGTATCTTTTTATAAGCATATTTGGCCAGGACTGATTGACTGTGTAAGAATTGTAGCTTTTCTGGTAATGCCCATAACCTTAATCTGGCGACGGATACGGGTTAGGGTGTTACATTTTATTGGTATCAGAGCTTACGGTTTAGTCGATTCTAGGACTACCGTAGCACGTGAGAGTCTAGCTATACATGCCTTAAGTTTTATAATACAATAGTGTGATGACTTCTGACATTTCAAACTGTGTTTTATATAGTAAATAGATCCTGACAGAGCTGTAGCGGATGATGTAGAGAGTGTAGCGCCTGATGCGCACGCGGGTCAGCGTCGGTAGACTCTCGACCAGTTTCGGGTAGCCATGAGGGGGAGGCTAAACAAGCCTTCTACCAGTTGATGAATGAATGGTTTACCCAGTTCATTCAGACTAACCCAGCTGTACAACAACCTCCACCCCCGAATAATCCAACTCCGGTACCTTCAGCACCTCCGATGATAGATCCGATGAGATCTAGTAGGCCTCCTGTTGATAAAATCAGGAAATATGGAGCCGAAGAATTCAAAGCTAATGATGATGATGATGCGAAGCAAGCTGAGATGTGGCTTGATAACACAATTCGGGTACTTGATGAGCTATCCTGTACTCCAGATGAATGCCTGAAGTGTGCTATATCTCTACTTCGGGACATTGCATATCACTGGTGGAATACACTAGTATCAGTGGTTCCGAAAGAAAAAGTAACTTGGGATTTCTTTCAGATCAAGTTCCGTAAGAAATATATCAGTCAGAGATTCATTGATCAAAAACGAAAAGAATTTCTAGAACTGAAACAGGGTCGTATGACTGTGACGGAATATGAGCGGAAGTTTGTCAAATTGAGCCGTTATGCCTGAGAGTGTATATCAACTGAAGCCATTATGTGTAAAAGATTTGAATACGGTTTGAATGAAGACATAAAGTTGCTTGTTGGCATTCTTGAAATCAAAGAGTTCGTAGTACTTGTTGAACGAGCTTGCAAAGCTCAAGAGCTTGGGAAGGAGAAAAGAAAGGCTGAAATAGAAGCTAGAGACATTCGTAAAACATCATCAAGTAAGACTTTCCATTCAGCGCCTAAGAAGTTCAAAAATGATTTTGGCCAAAATAAAGCTACTTCAGACCTGTCTAGACGAGATCGACCTCCAGTGAGTTCTCGAGCCACTTCGATGGCTAGTGTTGGTAATGTTCCGCAGAACCGAACTGGGTGCAATCATTGTGGAAAATGGCATTCTGGGAGTTGTATATTCCATGATTGGTTCTGCTTTATATTTGGATCGTCGGACCATTTTATTCGAGAGTGCCCGATGCAAGTCGAGCAAAATATGGCCTAGTACGAGGCAGACCACCCAGACATTCGGGAAATGTTAGTGGCAGTCAGAAAGGGACTAAAAACACTACAGTTAGATCGGAGGCTCGTGCACCAGCTAGAGCATATGCTATTCGTGCCAGAGAGGATGCTTCTTCCCCAGATGTTATCACCGGTACTTTCATTCCTTATGATACTACTGTGATTGCATTGATTGATCCTGGATCGACTCATTCATATGTGTGTGAAACTTTAGTATCCAGTAAGACTCTACCTGTTGAGTCTACTGAGTTTGTGATCCGTGTTTCTAACCCCTTGGGTCGATATGTACTTGTGGATAAAGTGTGTAAAGGTTGCCCATTGATGATTCGGGATTCTTGCTTTCCAGCTGATTTAATGTTGTTACCTTTCGACGAGTTTAACATAATTTTGGGAATGGATTGGTTAACTTTGCATGATGCTGTAGTAAATTGCAAAAGAAAGATTATTGATTTGAGATGTCAGAACGGTGAAATCATACGGGTTGAATCTAATGCTCTGAACGGGTTGCCTACGGTAATATCCTCGATGTTAGCCCGAAAGTATGTGAGAAAAGGATGTGAAGCTTACTTGGCTTATGTGTTGGATAATAAAGTGTTTGAAAAGTAGATTGAATCCGTGCCAGTTGTGTGTGAATACCCAGATGTGTTTCCCGAGGTATTACCGGGTTTACCGCCAGTACGAGAGATTGAGTTTAGCATTGAATTAGTACCGGGAACGGCTCCGATTTTGATAGCTTCGTATCGGATGGTACTTACTGAGTTGAAAGAGTTGAAAACATAGTTACAAGAGTTGACAGATAGAGGCTTTGCACGACCGAGCTTCTCTCCTTGGGGTGCACCAGTTCTATTCGTGAAAAAGAAAGATGGGACTATGCGAATGTGAATTGACTATCGACAGCTGAACAAGGTAACTATAAAGAATAAATACCCATTACCTCGGATCGACGATTTGTTTGACCAGTTAAAAGGGGCTTCAGTGTTTTCAAAGATAGATTTGAGATCGGGCTATTATCAGTTGCGAGTCAGAGATTCCGACGTGTCAAAGACTGCATTCTGAACAAGTTACGGGCATTTTAAGTTTCTGGTTATGCCTTTTGGACTTACTAATGCACCTGCTATTTTTATGGATTTGATGAATCGGGTTTTTAGACAATATTTGGATCGATTTGTGGTAGTGTTTATAGATGATATCCTGATCTACTCCAGGAATGAAACCGAACATGCTGAGCATTTGAGATTGGTGCTACAAACTTTGCGAGATCAACGGTTGTATGCAAAGTTTAGTAAGTGTGAATTCTGGATGAAGGAAGTCAGCTTTTTGGGTCATGTCGTATCAGCATCAGGTATTCGGGTTGATCCAAACAAAATATTGGCTATACTTGATTGGAAACCACCAAAGAATGTTTCCAAAATTTGAAGCTTTCTAGGACTTGCGGGATATTACAAACGATTCGTCAAAGGTTTTTCCATGATAGCCACACCTTTGACAAAGCTACTACAGAAAGATGTCAAGTTCGAGTGGTCGGAAAAGTGTCAAAAAAGTTTCGATCAGCTGAAAGCCCTTTTGACCGAAGCTCCAGTGTTAGCTCAGCCTGAATCGGGTAAAGACTTTATTGATTATAGTGATGCTTCCTTGAATGGTTTGGGTTGTGTTTTGATGCAGGAAGGCAAAGTCATAGCCTACGCTTCGAGACAATTGAAGCCTCACAAAAGAAATTATTCGACTCACGATCTAGAATTGGCAGCCATTGTTTTCGCGTTGAAAATTTGGCGTCATTACTTATTCGGTGAAAAATGTCATGTTTATTCGGATCACAAAAGTCTGAAGTATTTGATGACTCAGAAAGATTTGAACTTGAGACAACGCAGATGGTTAGAATTGTTGAAGGACTATGAGTTAGTGATTGACTACCATCCGGGAAAAGCTAACGCTGTTGCAGATGCCTTAAGTCGAAAATCTTTGTTTGCTCTTCGTGCATTGAACGCACACATGGTTATGGCTGGTGATGGATCGATCATAGCCGAGTTGAAATCAAGACCGATGTTTATTCAGCAAATTTGTGATGCATAGAAAATTGACAAAGATATGATTGCTAGACGGGTTTAGTGTGAAAATGATGCAGAGTCAGAGTTTCGAATTGACGCAAATGATTGTTTGAACTTCAAAGATTGAATATGTGTTCCGAGGAATGTGGATTTGATTCAGATGATTTTGAACGAGGCTCATAATAGTCGACTATCGGTACACCCAGGTAGCACGAAAATGTATAATGATTTGAAACAGTTTTATTGGTGGTCTGGCATGAAACGGGATATATCAGAATTTGTCTCAAAGTGTTTAATTTGTCAGCCAGTAAAAGCCGAGCATCCAGTGCCTTCTGGATTACTTCAGCCGATCATGATACCTGAATGGACATGGGATAGAGTCACTATGGATTTTGTATCCGGTTTGCCTACGACACCGAGCAAGAAAGATGCAGTCTGGGTTATAGTGGATAGACTGACCAAATCAGCTCACTTTGTACCGGTTCGTACAGACTATTTGCTCGATAAACTTGTTGAGTTGTATGTATCTCAAATTGTGAGATTACATGGTGTGCCGAGTTCCATTGTTTCAGACAGAGACCCGAGATTCACATCGTGGTTTTGGTAGAAGTTTCATGATGCTTTGGGTACTAAACTCCACTTTAGTATAGCCTTTCATCCGTAGACAGACGGTCAGTCTGAACGAACCATTCAGATACTTGAGGACATGTTGAGATGTTGCGTCCTTGAGTTTGAAGGTACGTGGGAAAGATACTTACCTTTGATTGAATTTGCTTATAATAACAGTTTTCAATCGAGTATCAAAATGGCACCTTACGAAGCTCTATATGGCCGCAAGTGTCGTACACCGTTGTATTGGACTGAGCTCCGTGAAAATAAGATACACGGGTTGATTTGATTAAAGAGATGGAACAGAAAGTGGCAATGATTAGAGATAGGTTGAAAGCTGCCTCGGATCGTCAAAGATCATATGCTGATTTGAAACCTAAAAACATTGAGTTTCAGGTTGGAGACCCGGTTTTCTTGAAAGTTTCTCCGTGGAAGAAAGTACTCCGATTTGGTCGGAAAGGCAAACTAAGTCCGAGATTCATTGGACTGTACGAAATCATCGAACGTATTGGACCTGTTGCTTACAGATTGAAATTGCCCTCTGAATTAGAAAAGATACACAACTTATTTCACATTTCGATGCTTCGCAGATATAGATCAGATCCGTCGCATGTGATCGCTCTGTCCGAGATTGAAATCCAATCCGATATGTCGTAAGGGGAGGAACCGATTCGTATTTTAGCCCGGGAAATGAAAGAGTTGAGAAATAAGAAATTTCCGTTAGTGAAAGTATTATGGAATCATCACGGAGTTGAAGAGGCCATGTGGGAGCCTGAGGATTCAATGAGGCAACAACATCCGACTTTGTTTAACGGTAAGATTTTCGGGATGAAAATCCCTAAGGGGGGAGAGTTGTAACAGACCAAATTTGGCCCTAATCGGAACGGTGGTTTCAGGACCACGAATTCGAGTCCGATAAATATTTAAATATTATATTTCATGCCTATTATATGTGAAATAATGTGTGTGAAAGTTTCGTATGAAAATTTAATCGTCTGTGTGTTTAATTTAGAAAAAGGATTTAATCGCGTAAAAGGTAAAAGTTGCAAACTATAGTGAAAAGCATTAAATTGATCATGGCTATTTAATATGGGGTATCAAATGGGAAATTAGCCCATTTTTATGTGTAGTGGGTGGCATTTGTCTAAACTAACCTTATGTGTATATGTTAATTATATTATATAATAAGGGCATTATTGTACATTAGTTAATATGTTATTTTAGTTAAAAGAAAACATAAAATAAAACTTTGTTCTTCATCTTTTTATCACCGAAATAAGAAAGAAAGAAATGGGAGTGTGAGCTTGTTCATTCGGCCTTCATTCAAGCTTAAATCGGGTATGTAATTTTAGTCGGTTTTTGATAATTTTTATGTTTTTGAGATCGTTGCTTAGAGTATTAGCTGACCCATGCTGAAATTTTTGCTATTAACACATGAATGATGTTCGGCCATTGATATGTTCTTGTGGTTTTTGATGTTTGATGATTTTAAATTAAAGATATGTTAAAGATTAGTATGTTTTGTATTGGAAATTTTAGTGAATTTGAGTATTTTGGGCTAAATTGAAAAAATGAAATTTTGAGGGGGCTAAAATGCAAAATAAATGGAAGAATGGACTTCTATAGTCCCTATGAATATTCGGCCCTAAGGTACTATAGTGAAATTTTGTGTATTTTGTGTTTTGTGCAAATAGGACTAAATTGTAAAAATGTGAAACATTAGGGGTAAAATGGTAATTTGCCCATTTATATGTTTTGGGACTAAATTGAGATGAAATGTGCTTGGATGAGCTAAATTTTAATGTGTTTAGATCAAGAACAAAGAAAAACGGATTTGGATCGGGGAAAGGCGAAGGTTATCGAATAGCCGGTCTACGTTGTCCGTCGACAGTCGAGGTAAGTTTTTAAGCAAATATATGCCGAAAATTATCTACCTACTTAAATAAATGTTGAAATTTGAAAATGTTGGGAATATATTTATGAAGTTGCCGAATGTGGGATTGTACAATGATGAATTGATTTTACTTCTATAATGTGTATAAGTTTAATTGAAATTGATATGTGATAGAATTATGAAAAATAAGTGATACAAGTGACTGTGGCATTATGAATTGTGTATGGAATAGTTTACGATGTTGGTACTCGGGCTTAAAGCCTAGCAGGCCTTGTGCCGGTGAATTCTATCGGGCTTAAAGCCTAGCAGGCCTAATGCTAGTGTAACATCCGGGATTTAGGGGTTATACGTTTAATTAGTAATTCATGTTATAGTGGGCTTGGTGTGTGTTTGGATGTGTTTTAGGGGTTTTGGGAACCCTAGGATGTGGGAGCGTGCCTTAGGAAAATATTAGATTTTAAGTCTAAAAAGGGGGAGCTAGGCAAAGGAGGTCTTAAGAAAAATTGTGTGGGGTTTATGACACAACAAGTGAAGTGGTAGAGTGGCTTGGGACGCTACCTAAGGTGCAGGGAAGGTTGCGTCAGCAAGGGGTTCCAAGGGAGGAGGTTCGAGTCATGTGGGCAGCAAGGGAGTGTGGTTTTATTTTGCTTGTTGGCGTCAAGAGAGGGGAGAGGTGTTGGACGGCACTTGGACTTTAAGGGATGAGGATGAGACTTGGTTAATTCTTTTTAAATTTCGGCTAAGAAGGGAGAGATAGTAGTTGACCCATTCAAACTTTTTGAATGAATGTTGAAGAGGAAAAATAGGAGAAAAGGAAGGGGGAGATAGAGTTTTAGCCGAATTTAGGAAAGGGGATTGGGATGGTATATTCGGTCATGTAGGGGGAGTAAGTGCCAAAATTATCTTTGTGAGAGTGTTCATCTTTTTGCCAGAATTCTTCTACTTTCTCCTCTTCTTCTTTTCTTTCTTTCAACCCCAATTCTACACCTTTTCTTGTATGGCCGAATACCCCTTGGTCATTTAGAACCTTAGCCGCATTTGGTAGCCTTCTTCTTCTCCTTTCTTTTCCTGAGACCTTTATAGCTGAAACTTTGATCACTTTGATCTATTTCTATTCTTGGCCGAATTCTCTAAGCGTAAAGCTCTCTCTACTTTTGCGTTTTCTCTCTTCACCATTAAAGTGCCGCAACATCTTAAACCATAATCCTCTCTTCCTCTTTTCACAGTTTACTTGACTTCAAGAAACCGAATACACCCTTCTCTTCTGTGGCCGAGCCTAGGAAAGTGATTTTGGGAAGTTGATCATTAGTGGTAAGTATTTTCTTCCTTAAACAATCGGCTTTGGGTTCTTTTTCTTTTAGTGTGCCGAAATCAATGGTTGGCCTTGATTTCTATGGATGGCCGAATGTTCTTAGGGCCATAATCTTGTGTTTCTTTGTTGGTAGCTAGCGTAAGGGAGCATTAAAGGAGTCTCTTGGGTTCGACTACTCAAGGTAAGGGTTAGTTTCGGCCAAGGGCTTTTTCCATAAGTATTCTTGTATTAAAGCCGATTCTAACAGTGGATGAGTAGGGATTTCGTCAACTCTATAGACAAGTGGTGGTTTCTGGGTTTTAGATAAGCAAGGTAAGTGGGTTATGGTATTCGGCCATAGGCCATTTTGTCTACTAATGTTAGCCGATTCTGACTATGATTATTTAAGGGGCAATCGACAGAAGTAAGCAGAAGCTTTCGGGATTTTGATCCATTTGGTAAGGAGATTAAGTTGTAGTTTCTATTCGTTTAAGATCTCGTATTAATCGGGTTTTGATTAGAGTGTTCTTCGATGGATGCGAGTGCCAGTCAAGGAGAGAAAGGGGTAACCCCTATCCCTAAGTTTAAGAAGAGATTAGTCTCTGCAGTACGGGATTGGCCACCGGGGTGTGGGCTAGCGTCGGAACATGAGCGTAGGCAGATAGCGGTAGTTACGATTAGTGACAGCATCGGTATTGAGAGCGTAGTACTTCAGGTTATCAGGTGTGTGATTAACCCACAATTTCCCGGTTGTATGTTATGTTTGCATGTGTTATGTATATGTGATTAAGGCAGTGGAAATAATGAGATGGGTACTCTTGAGTGAGTATGTCGATAATCAGGTCAGTATTAAATTTGATAAAATTGTGGTTATTGGTGTATATATGTGTGGTATGCCGAATAACATGTTCATGCATTATTCATCATGACACTATTGTATGTTGCATTTGCATGGGGTGGGATTGTGTATATGAAAGAAGGACAGGGTGTACATTTATGTACGTGGTTTAGTGACGACTACGAGCCTCACGTGGATTGATGATTGGCTCTGTGCCTCATCGTGGTTCGATGTTAGTTGCGAGCTACATCGTGGATCGGCGCTGACTGAGGTCGCGTTGTGGATTAATTATGATTTATTTCACATGGACGGCATTGATTGCCAAATTGGTGTGTAGAGGTTGGAGGGTTGATTTAGTAATCCCCTGGTGTGTGGTGGCTAGATACGGGGGTGTGTAGAGGATGGACCCTAGGCTGGGTTGGGTGCACTTTGCATAATCATGTGTGGTATATGGATTGGTGTGCTTGTCGGCTAGGCCCATGTGTGGAAATCTGTGGACTAATTACACACTGAGTCTGTTTGACTCACCCAAATTTTTACCAAACATCGCAGGTGATACATGATGCTTGGACCGGGTTGGAGCGGATACGAGGTGGCCATGCAGAAGATGTTTTATTTGTTTTACGCATTTATTATTTTCAGTATTTTCGAACAATGGTTATTGTAATAAGGGCCACTTAAACTATTTGGGAATTTTTATTATGGATTGACGATTAAATTACTATTTGGAAATGTTTCCTTTATTTTTTTAGCAACTTATATCTTAAAAACATATATTAAAGTTTTAAATCCGGTTATTCTGCTACAACTTAATATTACCTAGAATTTTCAATATACGATGTTTTATAAATGACAACAAATTTTCATGTTTTCACCCTAAAGTAAATTCTGTTTTTAAGCGTTGTTCCTTAGTAGCATTCTGAATTCGGCCGCAGTGTTTGGGCCGAGTTTGGGGTGTTGCAATTTGGTATCAGAGCCAAGTTCAAAACTCGGCTTTGAGGGTTTTGGGCCCAAAAACATTTTTCAAAGATGGGCTTTTCAAAAACATGGGCTTTCATGAATTTTTCAAGGTTATTCTAGCATGGCACCTATATCTCCGGCCCGAAGTCCACCAGGTAAGTACCCCTAACTGTTGTATGATTCATTGTATGATTCGTATGTGGGCATTATGGGATCGTAGATTAGTAGATTAGGATCTATTGAACTCTAGGACTAGCTTACTCCAACACAAGATACATAAGACTTAAGGACAACCAAACAAACCTGTGAGTAAGTCGCTGAGTTAGGGTGTGGCAACAGTTGTGCGCATGTCTAGGAGTGGATTCGGTAAGAGCTTGGTATTTAAGCAGTCCTAGTGACTCACCTCCTCTTCACTCGAATCCTACCTGGTGCGTAGTGATCGTTCACCCTAACCAAGAGGACTTATCCACGGGCTAAACCCGATAATTAAAACCCGAAAGGGACCAGCTACACTGTTTTGTGAAAACCCACCCTAGACTGAATACAAACCTTGGGTGTATAAAAAAAACTACATTGTTTTGACTAAAAAGTCCCGCTTTAGGAAAATTTACTAAAATACCCCTAATTTACGGAATTACCAAAATAACCCCGATTTCCAAAATCTCCGTAATACCTTTGATTTGGAAAATTTTCAAAATACCCTCGAGTTTTAAAAATTTTGAAATACCTTGATTTATTAAGATTTTTGAATTGACCCCGAGTTATTACTAAAATATCCGTATAGGACGAATTACGAAAATACCCCTGGGTTGGGATTGGACAAAATGCCCAAAGTAGTGTGTTGAATGTTGTGGATGAATGAATGCGACTCTCTGAATTAGAATAGTGAACTTGAGCTGAAAACTTTGGGTGATCGAAAGAACTACTTCTGAAAATTTCATTGCATAAAATTGTTCGTGGATAAACAGTGGAACAAAAGTACTAATGCATAAAATTTCTTAAATCAGATTAAATCGCGATGTTAGATATGAGTTCTAGGGGACGCGGTCGTCATGGACGTGGTAGAGGCAGAATGGCAGTATCGGAACCAGTAGGGTCTGGCCATGGGTCAGAAAATGATGTGTCGCCGCCAGCAGTGGGCACGGAAAATCAAGATCAGACGGGAGGAGATGATGCAGTATCGCAGGCTATGCTACGAGTGCTAGAGCGAGTGGCAGGGGCTAGTGTGGGAAATGGGGCTCGGAAGTCAGTGTCGAAGAAACTTAGGTCAAACGGAGCCGAGGTTTTTAGAGGAGTATCTGGGGTAGCTCCGAATGTAGCGGAGTATTGGTTGGAGGCAGTTGAGAGGATCATGGATGATTTGGACTGCACTGCTGAGGAAAAGCTAAAAGGTGCTGTTTCGCTGCTTCGGGATGAGGCATATCGGTGGTGGCTCACTGTCAGAGAAGGTACCCCTGCAGATCGAGTGGATTGGGGGTATTTTAAGGTTAAGTTTGAAGGGAAGTACGTTGGAGCTGGTTACCTAGACTCGCAGAGAAAGGCGTTTCTAAATCTGGTACAAGGAAGTAAGTCGGTAGCAGAATATGAAGCGGAATTTCTGCGATTAAGCCGGTATGCCAAGGGGATCGTAGCCACTGATTATGAGAGGTGTGTCAGATTCGAAGATGGGTTGCGGGATGAGCTGCGGGTGTTGATTGCTCCGCAGACAAAGAGGGATTTTGCTATTCTAGTGGAGAAAGCTCGGATTGCTGAAGAAGTTAAGAGGACTGAGAGACAGAACCGAGATAAGGATAGGAACTGGAACAAGAGGAGTTGCGGACCGACAGAAACATCTGGGAGTTTTCAGAAAAGACCAAGGATTGAGAATTCTGTACATGCACCTGTACCAGTTGCTGAGAATCGGAGTCGTCCATATGCTCAGTGTGGGAGAGCTCATGCAGGAGAGTGTTGGGGAAATAACAAGGAATGTTTCCGGTGTGGGTCTAAGGCTCATTTGGTTAGGAATTGTCCTCAGGAGTTGGATAGGGCTCGGACAGTAGGCCAGGGTTATGTGCAGCCGGGCAGAGGTGGTCAACAGGTGACGAGAGGTCGTGGTTCGAACCATGGAGGGAATGGTTTCGGCTGAGGTCGTGGAGCACCAGGCAGAGGTGCTGAGGATGCAGATGCGAGACAGCCAAGGTTGGTTTATGCAGCCAGGCATCGCGAGGAGGAAGATGTGCCAAATGTGACAACGGGTACGTTCCTTATTTCTGGAATACCCTTTATTGCCTTGATCGTTATAGGGTCAGCTCATTCTTATAGCGCTAGTGAAGTGTTTGGAACCTTGACTGTGAACTTTGAGACTGTACCTAGGAAGATAACCGTACTTAGTTCTTTAGGGCAATCAGTGGTAGTAGACAAACTTTGTAGGTAAGTGCCTTTAGAGGTTTGGGAAACAACAGTAACCTTACTTAGTTTAGCCAAGTAATTTTGAGGACGAAATTATTTTTAAGGGGGTAGAACTGTAACATCCGGGATTTAGGGGTTATGCATTTAATTAGTAATTCATGTGATAGTGGGCTTGGTGTGTGTTTGGATGTGTTTTAGGGGTTTTGGGAACCCTAGGATGTGGGAGAGTGCCTTAGGAAAATATTAGATTTTAAGTCTAAAAAGGGGGAGCTAGGCAAAGGAGGTCTTAAGAAAAATTGTGTGGGGTTTATGACACAACAAGTGAAGTGGTAGAGTGGCTTGGGAGGCTACCTAAGGTGCAGGGAAGGTTGCGTCAGCAAGGGGTTCCAAGGGAGGAGGTTCGAGTCATGTGGGCAGCAAGGGAGTGTGGTTTTATTTTGCTTGTTGGCGTCAAGAGATGGGAGAGGTGTTGGACGGCACTTGGACTTTAAGGGATGAGGATGAGACTTGGTTAATTCTTTTTAAATTTCGGCTAAGTAGGGAGAGATAGTAGTTGACCCATTCAAACTTTTTGAATGAATGTTGAAGAGGAAAAATAGGAGAAAAGGAAGGGGGAGATAGAGTTTTAGCCGAATTTAGGAGAGGGGATTGGGATGGTATATTCGGTCATGTAGGGGGGAGTAAGTGCCGAAATTATCTTTGTGAGAGTGTTCATCTTTTTGCCGGAATTCTTCTACTTTCTCCTCTTCTTCTTTTCTTTCTTTCAACCCTAATTCTACACCTTTTCTTGTATGGCCGAATACCCCTTTGTCATTTAGAACCTTAGCCGCATTTGGTAGCCTTCTTCTTCTCCTTTCTTTTCCTGAGACCTTTATAGCCGAAACTTTGATCACTTTGATCTATTTCTATTCTTGGCCGAATTCTCTAAGCGTAAAGCTCTCTCTACTTTTGCGTTGTCTCTCTTCACCATTAAAGTGCCGCAACATCTTAAACCATAATCCTCTCTTCCTCTTTTCACAATTTACTTGACTTTAAGAAGCCGAATACACCCTTCTCTTCTGTGGCTGAGCCTAGGAAAGTGATTTCGGGAAGTTGATCATTAGTGGTAAGTATTTTCTTCCTTAAGCAATCGGCTTTGGGTTCTTTTTCTTTTAGTGTGCCGAAATCAATGGTTGGCCTTGATTTTTATGGATGCCCGAATGTTCTTAGGGCATAATCTTGTGTTTCTTTGTTGGTAGCTAGCGTAAGGGAGCATTAAAGGAGTCTCTTGGGTTCGACTACTCAAGGTAAGGGTTAGTTTCGGCCAAGGGCTTTTTCCATAATTATTCTTGTATTAAAGCCGATTCTAACAGTGGATGAGCAGGGATTTTGTCAACTCTACAGACAAGTGGTGGTTTTTGGGTTTTAGATTAGCAAGGTAAGTGGGTTATGGTATTCGGCCATAGGCCATTTTGTCTACTAATGTTAGCCGATTCTGACTATGATTATTTAGGGGGCAATCGACAGAAGTAAGCAGAAGCTTTCGAGATTTTGATCCATTTGGTAAGGAGATTAAGTTGTAGTTTCTATTCGTTTAAGATCTCGTATTAATCGGGTTTTGATTAGAGTGTTCTTCGATGGATGCGAGTGCCAGTCAAGGAGAGAAAGGGGTAACCCCTATCCCTAAGTTTAAGAAGAGATCAGTCTCTGCAGTACGGGATTGGCCACCGGGGTGTGGGCCAGCGTCAGAACAGGAGCGTAGGCAGATAGCGATAGTTACGATTAGTGACAGCATCGGTATTGAGAGCGTAGTACTTCAAGTTATCAGGTGTGTGATTAACCCACAATTTCCCGGTTGTATGTTATGTTTGCATGTGTTATGTATATGTGATTAAGGCAGTGGAAATAATGAGATGGGTACTCTTGAGTGAGTATGTCGATAATCAGGTCAGTATTAAATCTGATAAAATTGTGGTTATTGGTGTATATATGTGTGGTATGCCGAACAACATGTTCATGCATTATTCATCATGACACTATCGTATGTTGCTTGTGCATGGGGTGGGATTGTGTATATGAAAGAAGGACAGGGTGTACATTTATGTACGTGGTTTAGTGACGACTACGAGCCTCACGTGGATTGATGATTGGCTCTGTGCCTCATCGTGGTTTGATGTTAGCTGCGAGCTACATCGTGGATCGGCGCTGACTGAGGTCGCGTTGTGGATTAATTATGATTTATTTCACGTGGACGGCATTGATTGCCAAATTGGTGTGTAGAGGTTGGAGGGTTGATTTAGTAATCCCCTGGTGTGTGGTGGCTGGATACGGGGGTGTGTAGAGGATGGACCCTAGGCTGGGTTGGGTGCACTTTGCATAATCATGTGTGGTATGTGGATTGGTGTGGTTGTGGGCTAGGCCCATGTGTAGAAATCTGTGGACTAATTACACACTGAGTCTGTTTGACTCACCCAATTTTTTACCAAACATCGCAGGTGATACATGATGCTTGGACTGGGTTGGAGCGGATACGAGGTGGCCATGCAGAAGATGTTTTATTTGTTTTACGCATTTATTATTTTCAGTATTTTCGAACAATGGTTATTGTAATAAGGGCCACTTAAAGTATTTGGGAATTTTTATTATGGATTGACGATTAAATTACTATTTGGAAATGTTTCCTTTATTTTTTTAGCAACTTATATCTTAAAAACATATATTAAAGTTTTAAATCCGGTTATTCTGCTACAACCTAATATTACCTAGAATTTTCAATATACGATGTTTTATAAATGACAACAAATTTTCATGTTTTCACCCTAAAGTAAATTCTGTTTTTAAGCATTTTCCTCAGTAGCATTCTGAATTCGGCCGTGGTGTTTGGGCCGGGTTTGGGGTGTTACAGCCAGTGAATTATTTTAGGCTTAATGCCTAGCAGGCTAAATGCCGGTGTTTAAAATTTCAGTCTTTAAGTCTAGCAGGCCTAATGCCGGTGTGTGAGATTCGGGTTAATACCTAGTAGGTTCTATAATGGTAAGTTGAAATTTCAAGCCTAGATTATGTACTACTAAAGTCATGAAATGAATCAAGTAAGACTAGATAATTGAAAGTGATCTTGTTAATTCGGCTATAAGGTATGTACTATTCACTTATATATATATGATATATGTATATACATATGTATATGAAATGTAAATGATCAAATAGAATGATGAAAGAAATGTAATAATAGGTGGTTGATGGAATGTGGATATTTATTATGCCATGTGAAAATTGGTTGTTTGGAAGCATGAAAGTGATTAATGGTATTCATATAGGTATATTGTATATATAAATATGTGTTTATATATTCGGCACATGGAGTACTTTGGTAAACACAAGAAAATGGATAGGTTACGTGAGGTAAGGATATTCGGCTACAGTGAAGTTATAAGTTAAGTTATGTATAATCAATGCCGTGAATTGGTTATTTTAAATGTTAGAATGAATGAAGGTTATAAGTTAGTTGCTTAAGACTTACTAAGCTAGTGAGCTTACTTTGTGTGTGTTCCTTGTTTCATTTTATAGATTTCAATCAAGCTACGAGCTCAGGGGATCATCATCGAAGTCATTCACACTATCGGCTCATGTTGGTACCTATAAGGTTTTAGACTTTTGTTCCTAAGGCATGTATAGGCTAGCTAAGTTTTGAATGATGTTAGGTTAATGTATATAAGCCATGTGAATGTGGCTAGTATTTAATGTTAATGTTGATGTTATAAATCTATCCTTGATGTGGTATGCATGTATATTTTGGTTGGAAAATGAATGAATATGATAGATATGTAATTGTATACTTGTGTCATGTTGAAATAGGTATGTTTGTGCATGAATGATTGCTGTGAAGTCATTAGGTGTACATTTTGCTAACCGTTGGAAATGGACATAGGTAGGGATTTATAAAGAATGAGTATAGTATTGATATATGTTTATATATAACTTTCGAATGAATGCTTATGTATATTAGTCTTACGAAAATGATTTGAATTGAATCATTGAAATTAGCGTAGTTATTATAAATTCTTAAATCAAGTATTGAGAGTATTTGCTTTATTAATTCAGCCATGGTTTAATTATAGGTAAAATATGGATGCTATGTCTCTTAAACAATGTGATGAGCGAGTTGATTTAGGTATATGATAGGTGTGGTGTTTATGTAAATGGAAACTCATTGAAGTGATTATGTACTTGGATGGTTGATGAAATTGTTGTCAGTGTTTTAATGTCTAAAATATGGTTTTTGAATTTAAGGGAAATGTGCGCACCATACATATATGATTGTATATGGCTTGTGAGATTGCTTATTTTAAATTGAATGCATGATACTACCAAACTTAGTTTGTGATTTGTAACGAACACGAAATTCTTTGAATGAGACCTTGTATATTCGGCCTAATAGATCAGTGTGTATGTAATGTGTAATGATTTTTGCATATTTTCGGCTAAGTAGAAGTAAGATTTGAGCCATATGAATTTGGTATTAATAGGAAGTTATTATGAGGTGACAATTAGATTATACTTATTTTATCCATTTAAGACGAATAATAAATAGAATAACTGGGGTTTATAAAATTTAAATATTAAGTATGTTTTACACATATGTGACTATTTGTTATGATCGTATCTTTTTATAAGCATATTTGACCAGGACTGATTGACTGTGTAAGAATTGTAACTTTTCTGGTAATGCCCATAACCTTAATCCGGCGACGGATACGGGTTAGGGGTGTTACATACACGGCAGATCAACACGCCCATGGAGCTGACTGTGTGTCTCACACAGCCTAGACACGCCCGTGTGCCTACTCGTGTGGACATTAGAAAGGCTATATTCCAAGCCAAATGCCACCCTACATAGCAAACATACTTACTCCAACTCATATCAACACAACTCATAACCCAAAGGCACATGCAAGAACTTAATTGAAAACCTTCACACAAGCATAAACTTCACAATTTCATCATCATTGAATACAAGCTTATCAAGTGTTTTCCCAATTCCAATAACCATTTACAAAATGACTTTAATAACATACATACCCAACAGTTTGACTAACAATGACGACCTAACAAAATACCAAAGTCCTATACATGCCATACTCAAAAGAAGTCTAAATTGTTATACTAAAGTGATGTCGATAGTGTGATTTCCAAACTTCGACGTTCCACGTTCCTTGAGTTATCTAGGCAGTAGTACAAGGACAAAGGGCAATGAAAAGGTGTAAGCATAAAGCTTAGTAAGTTTGCATAGAAATAAATAGCAACAATAAGCTCATGATAAAATCCATCCATGACATTAATAAACCATACACAAGGTTATAGGCTACTTGTCATACTTACTCATACTTGCCCTTATTTAGCACATATCATGCCACATGTCGTAAATATTTCTTCGTGAATCATTCACGAGTACCTGTATTCACTCATTCACATAACTTTAGTACTAATCTCATTTCTATTTCCAAGCTCATCTATTTATCTCATTAATCACTAGGGATACTCAAGAATACAAATTCATCGTCATTAATATAAGTACAAAGCCAATTCCACATCCCAGATGTGGTCTTACATGGGGTCACCTCAGTGTGCCGATGCCATATCCTGGATATGGTCTTATATGAAATCTCAGTTCGGTACCGAGGCCATATCCCGAACATGGTCTTATACGGGACCTTATCCAATTCATGTCTCGATGATAGCATTTTCATATTCGTTATAGTCCACTAGGACTTTAACATCTCAACATACTCATTTTAATAGAACATCATGTATCAATATAATACCGAACATTCTCAAACGTGCTAACATAAATGTTAAATTTATCACATACAAACTTACCTCGATTTCAAAATAAGCTAGATCGTCGATCTAGTCCGAGACTTTATTCTTTCCCCAATCGAGATGGATTCTTGGTTCTTCCTGCTCCATAATAGCAATTTAACTCATTTTTATCATCACATTAATAAAAGCATTTTAATAATCATGCTTTGGAAAATTACTATTTTGCCATTAGACTTTGGCAAAATGACCATTTTATCCCTAGGCTCGGAAATCAATTCTAATCAAATTTCTATTTTCAACAAGCCTAGGTGAACATTTATTTCTCTTATGACTATTATCAAAACCCAACATTTCACACATTTACTACAAACTTTATAACCTTTTCAACAAGGTCCTTTTTGGTGTTTTCATGCCAACACCTTTTACAAAAGTTGTTCATCTAACAACTAAGACTCCATTTTTCCATGAAAATGCAGCAAATAAAAATGAAAGCTCTCATGGCAAATCTCTAAACTTTTCACCATATTGCAAATTAGTCCCCACATTTGAATGCTTAAGCTCTAGGGGTTCTAAAAGTACAACTATCTTCAAGAAAAATCATTAAAATCACTTAGTAGGATGGAGAAGAGCTTGCTGAAATTATGAGCTTTCAAAAACCCCTATTTGCTTGCTATTTTCAGTGGAGAAAGATGAAGAGAAAAGATTGATATCATCTTTTCTTTATTTTATTCTATTTATCAATTTAGTCAACAACTATTACCAACTTTGACCAATTTGTCAATTCTTGTCTCCTATAATCTCCTATGGCCGGCCAACCATTTAAAAGGGGACTAATTTCCCTTTAAAGACCTCAAGTTAACATTCTATTGCTATTTGGCACCTTTAGCTTATAAAATGGAACTTTTGCACTTTACGCGATTTAGTCCTTTTTTGCGATTAAGCATGAAATTGCTAAAATTAAGGCACCAAAATTTTCATGCACACATATGATCATGCTCTAGCTCATCAAATGACAAGAGAAGTATTTTCTCTAACCTCAAATTAGTGATCTCAAGATTACTGTTCCGACTAGCCCCTAAATCGGGCTGTTACAAATCGACCTATTTCACCATTTTTGCGTCCGAGTTAAGTTCATATGTAATAAGCAATGTTATATTTGTGTTTTAAATGTTTTGATATTGCATAAATTGTGAAATACGAACTTGCGGGGACATTCAACAAAGATTCGACATTTGAAATTCCGGTTGAACCTTAGGAATAAATTAGGATATGAAGGACGTGTCATTAGGTGCTTCATTGAGTTGGCTTCAAGCCATGATATTGGCACTTAGGGTGCGAGACTCCCGAGTATCCAACTTTTATTCCGAATGGTTCAACGGGTATATTGAAGATGTGAAATGGTGAGAAATAGATACGTATCAATACAGGTATGTACAGAAATCTATACGAGCAATGTGTTTAAAGAAGTTGTGAGCTTATGCTTAATTATGTGAATAAAATACATGTTAACTTTGTGATTAATGTATTGTTGCATAATATGTCTTTTACTTTGAAATGTAAATGAATGGTGAGATCTGCTTATTATTTCCATACAAGCTTACTAAGCTATAAAGCTTACTTTGTTTATTTTACCATGTTTTTAGTGATTTCAAAGCTAGCTCGGATTCGGGGTTCATCGGAGATCGCTTCACACTATCAAACTATCACCTTGGCCCTTTGAATTTAAGTATTTTGAGTATATGGCATGTTTAGGGACTTTGGTCATTTTGGTTCATAAGTTGATGATTATTATAGCCATATGAATTGGCTTGTAAATGTCTATGTTTTGATTTGTATATATAGCCATGAGAGTTGACTTCATTTGGCTGGTTTGGTTATGTATATATATGTGTGCATATGGACTATGTATTGTGATTGAGGTTGGTTTTGTGATGCTTATTGATAGTTGGTATTGTGGATGTTAAATTGTTTATATTAGAGAAAATATATGCTTTTGAATTTAAGTATAAAGATGCATGTTTGGAAATGTTTAACTAGATAAATTGTATATGTGAATTTGGTATAGTAAAATGGCCTATTTTGTGACTTGTGTGTATTGTGGATAATGGTATTGAGATGACATACTCAAGTGAAGATAGGCTTATTGTGTGCTTGGACGAGTTTTTAGGTGGTTTGGAGAACCCTAGAATGTGGGAGATGCCTTAAGGAATTATTGAATTTTTAGTGTTAAGAAGGGGAGCTTGGCTTTAGAGGTCTTAAGACAATTATTTGGGAGAGTAAGACTCAAGAATTGAGCTAGTAGAGTGGCAAGGGAGACGCCACTTAGAGCATGGAGAAGTGACGCCTCAAGGTGCAAGGGGGGCCAGAGTTTGAGCTGTAAGGGTAGCATTTTGGCTTTGTTTTTGCGTCAGGAGAGGAGGAGGAGTTGGATTCGGCTATGGCACCTAAAAAGGAGGAATTTGACCATTTCAAATCATTTTAAATGTGTTGCTAAGAGAAGGCTTGAGTTGGTTTTATTTTAAATTGGTTTGAAAGGGTGGTAGTGTTTTTAGGAAGGAATCAAGGGATTGGGTGAGAGGTAAAGGTGTTGGACGGCTAGGGGGTTCTTTTGTTGACATTTTCGGCCATGAAGGGTTTGGGGGAGGGGCCGAATTCTATTTAAGGGGGTGAGCTCTCTTGTGCCGAATTTTAGCCATTTCTCCTTCACCTTCTACTCTTTTCTTCTCATACTCTAACCTCACCAAAAACACCTCTTTTCCGTCATTTGTTCACCTTGGCCGAAAGTTCAAAGTCACTTTTTCCTTTCATTTTTCTTCTTCATCTCACCTGTTGCTTAACCGAAATCCCTCCCCTTTTTCTTGTTGCCATAGCACCTCTTTAAGCCCACCAACATTCCATTTTTTCTTCTCTTGTTTCTCCAAAGCTAAATAGTCTTCTTCTCTAGCCGAATCTCTCCCTCTTGGTGTGCCGAAATTCCCTTCTCCTTTTAGTTTTCATCTTGGCCGAATATTTAGTGTGGTATGGATCTCTTCTAGTTTGGTTCCAATCGGGTTTAGAGGAAGGTAGGTGGTTTAGCCGAATGGCTATTTTCTTCCCTCTCTGTTCTTTGTCGACTTTTACAAAGGTAAGAGTTGGTTTCGGCAATTGTTGTTAAGAGTGCTAATCACATATTAGAACCGAATTGTTGTAGGGTCTCCGGGATTTCGAAATAGTCAAGTGAAGCCTCCTTCTGTGAGTGATCGGTTGGTACTTGGTGGTAAGGGTTGGTTTTATTAGTCTATTCTTTTAGTTCTCGTTAAGCCAAAGTCTATAATGGATTAATCGTTCTTCTTAATAGGGTGGCCTTTGCATAAGGAGGAACCATCATTGGTTCAGGATTTGGTAGGAAACCAAATCATTTGTAAGGTATGGGTTCAACGTTAACCCCTTTGAGTATTTTGGTTTGGCTGAATGGTTTAGGTGGCTAATCTCATGTTTGGCCGATTATAGGAGCAAGGTAATCGAGTGTCTTAGATCAGTTCTTTGGGGTTAAGGCTTGCGTTCTAACAGGTGTGTAAACTAACACACTCCTTGCTTTGTAATATGCTTAATAACCTGATTGTTTAACAAAGCCGAAACAGTATGGTTGATTGATATGATACCCTATGGGGTATGTGCACGGATTCGGGTAAGTCCGTTTCATTATGAGTTCTGTTGTTGATACATGATGTCATGATTTATGATGTATGTACTATGAGATGCAACACTAAACATGTTCGCATGATTTGTATGATTTGCACGATCGCATACTTTACATGAGTCGGTAAGATAATGGGTGATATGAGAGGAGGGGGAAGTGATATTCGTGTCGACGGACACCAGAGGTTTGGTACCTCCAGTGATTTGGCATCACATTTCGTGACTACGGTCACCAGAGGTTTGGCACCTCATAGCGTCTTGTCCCAGTGGCTTAGCACCACAGTGGGTTGGCCCCATAGTTGATATTATGGGATCGTCGCCAGTGATTTGGTATCACACGATGGGTTGGCCCATCATTTGATTTGTGACTTCGGGTCACCAGTGGTTTGGCACCACAATATGATAGATATCGTGACTTTAAGTCACCAGTGGTTTGGCACCACCAGTGGTTTGGTACCACATGGGGTAGAGAAAGGTGTTGGGATGGCTAGGCTGGGTGCATATTGAAACTTGTGCATGTTAAACTTGAATATGATTTGGGTATGATGTTTTGATAAACAGGGAAAATGGGTTGCACACTGAGTCTTGGTGACTCACCTTTTTCCTTTAACATTTTCAGGTGATGCGTAAGTTGGACCGGGTTCGGAGAGGACACAAGGTGGCCCATGCAGAAGAAGATATTTTGATTATTTTATGCACTTTCGATATTAAGTATTTTGTTTAAATATTGGGTTGTAATAAGGGCCTTACTATTATTTTGGTATTATTTTAATTATGGCTTGATTAACCTAAATTACTATATGAAAATGACTTTATTATCAGCAACCTATTTATTCAAATTATATATATGCATAATAAAGTTTTAATTCAGACATTTTATAACACTAGGTTTTTCATATTATTTTAAATGGACATGGTTTTCAAAAGTAGACAAATTTTCATACTTTATAAGGTCAAAAGTAGATTTTTCAACCGTATTTCCGCAGTGACATAACCAGATCCGGTCAGGGCTCGTGGGCCGGGTTTGGGGATGTTACAGATTGGTATCAGAGCCCGGTTCAAAACTCGGCTTTGAGGGTTTTGGGCCCGAAAACAGTTTTCAAAAATGGTCTTTTCAAAATATAGACTTTTATTTCAGGTTATTCTGGCACGGCACCTGTACCTCCGGCCCGAAGTCCACCAGGTAAGTACTTCGGACTTTTGAAGTGATTTGTTTATATGAATTGTTATGGGTTTATTTGGGCTCGTAGATTAGAATGTTAGGGCTATTGGACCCTAGGACTAGTCTACTCAAACACATGCATAAGACTTAAGCCTACTAAACAAACCTGTGAAGTAAGTCGCCGAGTTAAGGTGTGGCAACCACTGTACGCATGTCGAGGATTGGAATTCAGTAAGAGCTTGGTATTTAAGCAGTCCTAGCGACTCACCTCCTCTTTACTCGAATCCTACCTGGTGCGTAGCTACGGTTCACCTTAACCAAGAGGACTTGTTCATAGGCTAAACCGATTATTAAAACCCGAAAGGGATTAGCCTTACTGTTTTAAAACCCTTAGCGTTAAAATTTTTCAAACTTACCCCTTTGGTTTGTAAACCCTAAATCTGATTTTGAAAGACATTTTCTCGATTTACCAAAATTACCAAAATGCCCCTAGTGGCAAAATTACAAAAATGCCCTTGTATTGTAAAATTTCCGTATTACCCTCAGCTTTTGTTAAAATGATTTTTCTTTGCAAAATACCAAAATCTCGAAATTTCAAATGTTAAGATACTCTGGTTTGGGGAAATTACAAAAATACCCCTGTGTTGAAAATTACTAAAATGCCCCTGACTTTCAAGATTTCCGGTTTAACCCCAATTTTAATAAAATTTCCCTACTTTGCAAAAGTATCCAAAAATCCTTTATTTCAAAAATAATATCCTGATTTTGGAAATTTACGAAAACACCTCTAGTTGATAAAATTACCAAAATGCCCTTGGTTCCTAAATTTTCATAATTCCCTCGATTTTTACCAAAGTGTTCCTACATTACGAAAATATCAAAAACTTCTGTTTACAAGTATCAAGCTATCCTGATTTGGAGAATTTACGAAAATGCCATGGTTTCCAAAAAATTACGGAAATAACCCTGAATTCTGAAATTTTTGCAACACATCTGGTTTGAAAAACAAATTTTTCAAGATGATCTCTGAGATTTTGTAAACTCTAAAATATCTTTAAATTGAAAACTATTTTCAAATTGACCCTGAGTTATTACCGAAATACCCCGGTAGGAAAACGACGAAATTACCCCTGGGTTGGGAATGCTCAAGGAAGTGACGTGGATGAATGAATGTGACTCTTGAATTAGAATAGAGAACTTGAACTGAAATTTTGTGTGATCGAAAGAACCACTGCTAGAACTTCTATTCATAAAATTTGCTCGTGGATAAATAGTGAAACAAAATTTCTAATGCATAAAACTTTTAATCAGAGTAAATCGCAACGCTAGATATAAGTTCTAGGGGACGTGGTCGCAATGCTCGTGGACGTGGTAGAGGCAGGATGGTAGTATCGGAACCGGTTGGGTCTGGCCATGGGTCAGAAAATGATGTGCCGCCACCACCAGCTGTTGAGGCTGAACATCAGGATCAGACAGGAGGAGACGATGCAGTATCGCAGGCTATGCTGCGAGTGCTCGAGCGAGTGGCAGGAGCCAATGTGGTCAGTGGTATCGCCATTATAGTAGAGAAAGCTCGGATAGCTGAGGAGGTAAAAAGGACTGTGAGGCAGAATAGAGATAGAGGAAGAAACTGGGATAAGAGGAGTTTGGGATCGCTAGAATCGTTTGAGAGATTTCATAAAAGACCGAGAGTTGAGACTTTTACTTATAGTTTTAAGCCAGCTGCTGGGAATCCGGATCGTCCATGTGCTCGGTGCGGAAGGTATCATGTTGGCAAGTGCTGGAATCGGAAGCGAGAGTGTTTCAGGTGTAAGTCCAACGCTCATCTAGTTAAGGATTGTCCTCAGAATCCGAATAGGACTCGGACATTAGGCCAAGGTTATGTGCAACCAGGCAGAGATGGTCAGCAAGCGACAAGGGGTCGTGGTCCGAACCATGGAGGGAATGGTTCCGGCCGAGGTCGTGGAGGCGTAGGCTGAGGTAGTGGTAGCACTGAGGCAAGACAGCCAGGTCTGGTTTATGCAGTCCGTCGAAGGGAGGATAATGATGTGCCAGATGTGTCAGCGGGTGAGTTTCTAATGCCTGAAATATCCTTTATTGCTTGTTCGCTTTAAGGACTATTGGGTTATTGTTAGTAAAGTATCTAGAACCTTGGGTGTGGACTTGGAACTGTGCCTAGAAAATGTGGATAGCTCCTTAAGATCAGAGTGCGCAGCAGTATTTCTTGTTTAGTCTAGCCAAGTAATTTCGAGGACGAAATTATTTTAAGGAGGGTAGAATTGTAACACCCTGGTTCTGGGGGTTATGCATTTAGTGCATAACTCAAGTGAAGATAGGCTTATTGTGTGCTTGGATGAGTTTTTAGGGGGTTTGGAGAACCCTAGAATGTGGGAGATGCCTTAAGGAATTATTGAATTTTTAGTGTTAAGAAGGGGAGCTTGGCTTTAGAGGTCTTAAGACAATTATTTGGGAGAGTAAGACTCAAGAATTGAGCTAGTAGAGTGGCAAGGGAGACGCCACTTAGAGCATGGAGAAGTGACGCCTCAAGGTGCAAGGGGGGCCAGAGTTCGAGCTGCAAGGGTAGCATTTTGGCTTTGTTTTTGCGTCAGGAGAGGAGGAGGAGTTGGATTCGACTATGGCACCTAAAAAGGAGGAATTTGACCATTTCAAATCAGTTTAAATGTGTGGCTAAGAGAAGGTTTGAGTTGGTTTTATTTTAAATTGGTTTGAAAGGGTGGTGTAGAGTGTTTTTAGGAGGGAATCAAGGGATTGGGTGAGAGGTAAAGGTGTTGGATGGCTAGGGGGTTCCTTTGTTGACATTTTCGGCCATGAAGGGTTTGGGGGAGGGGCCGAATTCTATTTAAGGGGGGTGAGCTCTCTTGTGCCGAATTTTAGCCCTTTCTCTTTCACCTTCTACTCTTTTCTTCTCATACTCTAACCTCACCAAAAACACCTCTTTTCCTTCATTTGTTCACCTTGGCCGAAAGTTCAAAGTCACTTTTTCCTTTCATTTTTCTTCTTCATCTCACCTGTTGCTTAACCGAAATCCCTCCCCTTTTTCTTGTTGCCGTAGCACCTCTTTAAGCCCACCAACATTCCATTATTTCTTCTCTTGTTTCTCCAAAGCCGAATAGTCTTCTTCTCTAGCCGAATCTCTCCCTCTTGGTGTGCCGAAATTCCCTTCTCCTTTTAGTTTTCAACTTGGCTGAATATTTAGTGTGGTATGGATCTCTTCTAGTTTGGTTCCAATCGGGTTTAGAGGAAGGTAGGTGGTTTAGCCGAATGGCTATTTTCTTCCCTCTCTGTTCTTTGTCGACTTTTACAAAGGTAAGGGTTGGTTTCGGCAATTGTTGTTAAGGGTGCTAATCACATATTAGAACCGAATTGTTGTAGGGTCTCCGGGATTTCGAAACAGTCAAGCGAAGCCTCCATCTGTGAGTGATCGGTTGGTAAGTGGTGGTAAGGGTTGGTTTTATTAGTCTATTCTTTTAGTTCTCGTTAAGCCAAAGTCTATAATGGATTAATCGTTCTTCTTAATAGGGTGGCCTTTGCATAAGGAGGAACCATCATTGGTTCGGGATTTGGTAGGAAACCAAATCATTTATAAGGTATGGGTTCAAGGTTAACCCCTTTGAGTATTTTGGTTTTGCCGAATGGTCTAGGTGGCTAATCTCATGTTTGGCCGATTATAGGAGCAAGGTAATCGAGTGTCTTAGATCGGTTCTTTGGGGTTAAGGCTTGCGTTTTAACAGGTGTGTAAACTAACACACTCCTTGCTTTGTAATATGCTTAATAACCTAATTGTTTAACAAAGCCGAAACAGTATGGTTGATTGATATGATACCCTATGGGGTATGTGCACGGATTCGGGTAAGTCCGTTTCATTATGAGTTCTGTTGTTGATACATGATGTCATGATTTATGATGTATGTACTATGAGATGCAACACTAAACATGTTCGCATGATTTGCATGATTTGCACGATCGCATACTTTACATGAGTCGGTATGATAATGGGTGATATGAGAGGAGGGGGAAGTGATATTCGTGTCGACGGACACTAGAAGTCTGGTACCTCCAGTGATTTGGCATCACATTTCATGACTACGGTCACCAGAGGTCTGGCACCTCATAGCATCTTGTCCCAGTGGCTTAGCACCACAGTGGGTTGGCCCCACAGTTGATATTATGGGATCGTCGCCAGTGATTTGGTATCACACGATGGGTTGGCCCCATCATTTGATTTGTGACTTCGGGTCACCAGTGGTTTGGCACCACCAGTGGTTTGGCACCACAATATGATGGATATCGTGACTTTAAGTCACCAGTGGTTTGGCACCACCAGTGGTTTGGTACCACACGGGGTAGAGAAAGGTGTTGGGATGGCTAGGCTGGGTGCATATTGAAACTTGTGCATGTTAAACTTGAATATGATTTGGGTATGATGTTTTGATAAACAGGGAAAATGGGTTGCACACTGAGTCTTGGTGACTCACCTTTTTCCTTTAACATTTTCAGGTGATGCGTAAGTTGGACCGGGTTCGGAGAGGACACAAGGTGGCCCATGCAGAAGAAGACATTTTGATTATTTTATGCACTTTCGATATTAAGTATTTTGTTTAAATATTGGGTTGTAATAAGGGCCTTACTATTATTTTGGTATTATTTTAATTATGGCTTGATTAACCTAAATTACTATATGAAAATGACTTTATTCTCGGCAACCTATTTATTCAAATTATATATATGCATAATAAAGTTTTAATTCAGACATTTTATAACACTAGGTTTTTCATATTATTTTAAATGGACATGGTCTTCAAAAGTAGACAAATTTCATACTTTATAAGGTCAAAAGTAGATTTTTCAACCGTCTTTCTGCAGTGACATAACCAGATCCGATTAGGGCTCGTGAGCCGGGTTTGGGGATGTTACATAGTTGGTTTGAATGTCCATATATGCTATGTTTTGGTGCCATTGAGTTTGGTGTAGGTGTGCACAAGTTTGGGTGCCAAAATGGCTTGATAAATAACCTATTTTTGTCCACACGGGTAGAGACACGGGCGTGTGTCTCAGTCGTGTGCGATACATGATTAGGTTACACGGCCGGGTGTCCCCTGGTGCTGAATTAGAAATCAAGTCAGTATGCTCCAAACGGCCTCACACACGGGCGTGTGACTTGGCCATGTGGCATAAGTCAGTATACCGTATAGGTTTGGCACGGCCTAGTACATGGCTTGGTACACGGGCATGTATGGCCATTTTTAGGGCAACAGGCTAGTCACACGAGCATGTGTGTTGGCTGTGTGACCCAAGTGAGAGAGTTACACGGGGTTAGACACGAGCCAGGACACGACCATGTGCTCCCATTTTGAATTTCTACACGACCTGCGACACGGGTGTGTCTTTTGCCATGTAAGACACACGGCCGAGCCACACGGGCGTGTGTCCCCGCCACACGGGTGTGTGTCCCCGCCACACGGGTGTGTGTCCCCGCCACACAGGCGTGTGTCCCCGCCACACGGGCGTGTGTCCCTTGTTTATGGGAAATTTTTTTAAGTGTTCTTAAAGTTATTTTAAAAGTTATCGGTTTAGTCCCAAACCAGCCCGAATACATGTTTTGGGCCTCGTAGGCTCAATTTAGGGACAATATGATTGGTTGTGAATGAATTTTATATAAATTAATTAATTGTATGAGAGATGTATGTTCAATGTGTGATAAGTTTGGTAATGCTTCGTAACCCTATTCCAGCATTGAATACAAGTGAGGGTGTTACAAGAAATGCCTACATCCTTTACGAACCAACTTTTCAGCCATAAGAGTGGAGATTACATTAGATAAGTAATCCCGACGCTCGCCAATTATATCAACTTCCATACCATCCTCAGATTTTAAAACCACTCTTTTCGTAGCACAATTCAAGCTGACTCAATGTTCCACAAGCCAGTCCATTCTCAAAATTAAATCGAGTCCAAATGGTAGTTCTATCAGATTAGCTGGAAACACAACCCCTTGTATCTCTAGTGGTACTCTCCTTTAGATCTGATTAATTCAAATAGGCTGACCGAGTGGATTCATTACAGTAACCTCTATAGTAGTGCTCTTAACAGACATACCCAAATTCATAGAAGCAGAACTAGCTATATAGGAGAGTGTTGATCCTATATCTATCAAAGTAAAATAGAGAGCAGTATTAATGAAAAACGTAATGGTGATAACATCTACAACATAATAGAAGCAGAACTAGCTATAAAGGAGTGTGTTGATCCTATATCTATTAAAGTAAAATAGAGAGAAGTATTAATGAAAAACGTAATGGTGATAACATATACGACATCTCTATCCTCATGATGTCTAGCCGCATAAACCAGTGTAGGCTACCTAGCCTCAGTCTAATTAGCACCTCTACCCGGTGTTCTCTAACATCTACTCATACCATTACCGTCCATAGTAGGACCACGACCCCTAGGTGATTGCTGTACTGCTTTCTAGGGCTGAACCAAACCCGGAGCTGGAGCTTGCATCTGATCAAAACGTTGTAGACCATTACTGATATGGTGTTCCATCAACCTGCATTGCAGATAAGCTTCTAACCTCCTCCAACATTTTCCCAAATGTCGTCTACCACAATCTCTACACGGCTGAAACACAGTAGGAGCAATAAGAACCTCAACTCTCGAAGGTCCATTAGATCTGGCTCGTTTCTTAGGCCTCAAAATAGAACTAGAGGGCTCTGAATCCTTCTTACTCTTACCTCTCTCATGGTCCCTATTTTCGCGCTCAACGCGCTTAACCTCATCAGTAAGTCTCTCATTGTCCACCAAGATAGCAAAAATCCACTCCCTCTCTGAATCTATCAAAACCCTGAGATTATCCATCAACCCTTCTTCGAATCAAATACACTTATCATACTCGTTCAATACCATCCCACGAGCATATCTGCTTAGTCTCAAGAATTGGACCTCATAGTCGGCCACAGTCCTGTCTGCCTGAGTAAGACTCATAAACTTTCATCTATGAGCATTCACATAACTCACCCCTACATATTTACTCTGGAAGGCACTCATAAAATAATCCCACGTAATCTGATCCAACTGAGTACCCTCCTTAACCATCAACCGTCATTGACACGCCTCATCGTGAAGGAGAGATACTGCACCCTTCAATATCTACTTAGGAGTGCAGTTGATGTCGTTCATCATCATGTCTGTTGCCTCCAACCAATATTCGACCACAATCGAGGTGACTCCAGTGACACCCCTAAATAATTTTGCATCGTTGGACCAAAGCCGTTTAGTTACAGACCCACGGCTCCCAGAACCAAAATAAAGCCCAGCGACCCTTTTTAAAACCCTCAACATGGCTTGGGACAATATGTCATCCCTAGTCGAGTGACTTTGAGACTCGGTATCAGTAGTAGGTGTAGCCAGTGTCTCACATGTATCCAAATTGGGCATACTGCCCAACAACGACGACTCAGCTCGAGCCCGTCTTTGGCGGCCGTCGCGCCCACGGGTACCGCATCCACGTGTTCCACAAGTACTCATCGAATATATTATCTACATTACAAATTTTATGTATCAGTTCCAATATTTATTAGCAGATATTCTATGCTTAAAAAGTTATCAGAAGAATTTACAGAGATGTTTCAGTCTCTAATTATCGCAGTACAGTTCTAATCATTTTAGAATTTTCTTCTAACTAAAGTTTATCTAATTCAGAAGTACTTACATTATCGATGTCAAAGACTCGGTATTCCACAAAATTATTTTTTAGATTAATGTAGAAATGAACTTTACTCGGAAAACAATTTTTACAAAATTTTGAAACTAAAATTTCAAATCCCGAGTTTTGCAACCTAGCTCTAATACCATTAAATGTAACACCCTAAACTCGGCCTAGACATCATTCCCAAATCTGGAGATGTTACGTAAAATGGTTGTAAATCCAGTTTTTGAAATCTTTGGAAAATTTCATAAATGTTATTACTTATAACCCCAATTCAATAGAAAACACACCTAACTAAACTTTTTAGTTGAAAATGATGTCTACTTACATTTCCCAAAAAACAATTACTTTGCAGTGGAAATTCTTGAATCATTATGTTTTGGAAAAACCAAGTTTATTTTCTCTACATATTTTTCTACCCCCATTCGCTACACATCATCTCCGACCATCCCAACACACTATATGGGGTATGAAACACCCTTCCAACCCTACATACCACTTAGTGTCGATATGACATTTTCAGAATATTGGCAGTTGAGCTGCCAGTGTAATAGGTGAGTTCTTGCCACTCACAGAAATACTTCCTCTACATAACATAACCCATCCCAAACGCAAATATAGATCAGAATAGAATCAGGCATTCTACAGTTATATATGCATGACATAACATATACAAAACATATATAGCATTTTTCGGGTTACTTATAGCCTATTATAAGGTTTACTTATCATATGGCATCTCAAATATACGAACAAATATTAGAATTTTGTAACATCCCGAAATTGGGCCTAGGAGAATTGAACCCAATGGGCCTTAGGCGTAGTAGCGTTTAAATTTTTGGAGAACAAGAGATCGGCTTAAATGCTAGTTAGACCCATTGGATAAGTGATTTTGGAAGGTTAGAGGGCTTCTATGAAGTCCCGGGATCAAATATTGGCTTTGGGGAAATTTTGGTTTTAGGTGAAAAAAAAAACCCTGGAAGTTGGCAGATAGGCCTTAAGAATAAAATATGGAGGAAAATAACACAAAAGAAGTGTGTGGTGTAGTGGCAAAGTGACGCCACTTAGGGGACAAGGGAGTGACGCCACAAGGAAGGAAGGAGGTCCAAGGTTCAAGTCTTGGCTTTTGCATTTTGGTTTCTTTTTGCTTGGACCTTAGAATTTGGCCCATAGTTTATATTTAGTTGCGCATGGTTTAAGACACAAGAGGAGCTTGTGGCCAAGTGGTTAGCGGCGTGGATTATGTTGCAAGGGAGCCTGGGTTCGAATCTCATGAGAAGCAAGGGAGTATTTATTTTGCGGATTGGACGGCAAGAGTTTCAGTTGAATTTAAACTCTACTGAGGAAGGGATCCCACATCGGAAAGACACAAAGAATGAAGGTGAAGAGCTAGCTATATAAGGAGCATCCTAGGAGAAGAGTAAACACATCTTGGAGGGCGTTTGGGCACAAGAGTGGTCGGAGCGCGGATTAGCCCAAGAGTCCTATCAGGTGTGTAACTCTCTCTACTCTAGTTGTAGAGCGGCAAAATGCTGAAATGCCGGTTACACGGCATTAGTAGCCATACAAGCGTGCGAGCGCATGTGTGGGGCTTCGACGCGATAGTTGAGGCCATCAGTAGTATTCTCGTGGGTTGGGGCTGCTTGGGCCTCGATGGGCCGAAGTGGGCCCAATGGGCCCGTGGGCCCATATGAGTAAATTGCATGATTGGTTAGTATATGTTGAACTAGACTAGGTGGAAGTTATATACGTGGCTAGATTTGTGCTAGGTGGGCCACACGAGCGTGTGGGCCCGGATGGGCCGAAATCGGGTTTTAGGCCCAATCGTCCGGTACAACCGGAAATGGTAGCTGAGTCGCTAGTGGTGATATTAGGCCTTCGAAAAGGCCATTTTAGTTGTGAATTTACAAAAATACCCTTAGTAGGTAAAATTACGATTATACCCTTAGAGGTTGATTAGCATGATTATGTTGTTTAGTTCTGGCCAATTGTAGGGGAAGGCTTGATCTCGCATATCTCGGGTTGTGGCTAGTGCTCGAAAAGTGTTAAGGAATGGGGGATCTAGTGCGTTAGATCTTGATCTACGGGAGTTGATAGTCGCATTAGTAACCAGGTGTGTACACACACACACTCTTCTAGTAATTTATGTGCTTATTATATTGTGTGCACATTTACACACTTATCTGTTATTGTATCTATATATATGATGTGTGTGTTTGGATCCATGGAAGGTGGATTGAATATCATTGTGGTATGAGGCAAAGGGTCAGGTAAGTCCCTGTTGTGATGCTTTTGGTAAGCATGCTGTATCTGCTATGAGTTGTCATGTTGATGCTTTTGGTAAGCATAGTATATCCAATATGTGTGCTATAATACTTGATTGTGGATAAACAATATGTATGTTGCTAAATAAGCATGATGTATATTTCTGTTAAAATGCATATTAGTGGTTGATGTGGGTTGTACGAGTGGAGGGGGCAGTGATATTTTGTGCTGACGAGCACCAGTGTTTTGGTAACACAACTTTGTGACTTTGGGTCACCAGAGGTTTGGCACCTCCAGAGGTTTGGCACCTCAGCGTCTCGTCCCCGTGGTTTCGTACCACAGTGGGTTGGCCCCACAAGGCGGTATTGAGGGATTGACGCCAGTGATTTGGTATCACACGATGGGTTGGCCCCATCAATTGATTTGTGACTTCGGTGACCAGTGTTTTGGTAACACACTTTGTGTCTTTGGGACACCAGTGGTTTGGCACCACATTGACGGATATCGTGTCTTCGGACACCAGAGGTTTGGCACCTCCAGTGATTTGGCATCACATCTGTGACTATACGTCACCAGTGGTTTGGCACCACCAGTGGTTTGGTACCACACGGGGTAGAGAAAGGTGTTGTGGATGGCTAGGTTGGGTGCATATTAATTGGATGCATGATGATCATGGTAATGTTTGTATATGATATTTTGCTAATCCGGGAAAAAGGGTTGCACACTGAGTCTTGGTGACTCACCTTTTTCCTTTAACCATTTCAGGTAGTGCATAAAGCTGGACCGGGATCGGAGAGGACAAGGTGGCCCATGCCGAGGATGATGTTTAATTATTTCATGCTTGATTTTGACATAAGTACTTTATTTGAATTGTTGGGTTGTAATAAAGGCCATTTTATGTTTTTGGTATTACTTTAACTATGGTTATTTAATTTAAGTTGCTAGGTGGAAATGATTTATGGGTTGCATCCTATTTATTCAAACCGGTTTTCATATACTAAAGCTTTAAAAATGCATAAGTTTTAATAATAAAGTTTTACTCAAAAGCTTCAATAGATAAGTTTTCCAAAATTCAACAAACTACAATGTTTTATCTTAAATTAGAAAGATTTTCAACCGTCTTTTCCCAGTGACATAACCAGATTCGGTCGTAGTGAATGGGCCGGGTTTGGGGATGTTACAAATTTATACTAAAAGATGATTGGAGTTCATATTTTACAGTCTATTTGTACACATACTGATTCCATGGAAGGCCTATGATCGATTAGAACGATGTGTATGGCCCTAGGGAAAATTCATAATTTTGGGCCCACATAGCTCAAATGGCCAGTCCGTGTGGCCCACACTGCCTCACACACGCCCGTGTGACCCATACGTCCGTGTATCCCACAGAGCCTAAATAGCCCAGACCGTTTATCTCACAAGGTCCAGCACACGGCCTGTCACACAGCCGTGTGTCACACACAGCCTACCACACGGTCGTGTGGCATCAACTATGCAGATTTTTGGCTTTCTCTGTTCGTTATTTTTTTCGTGTTTTTTGTTACATACCTGGTTCGATTCTGATACGTAAACAGCCATGAGACTTACAAAACCTAAATGTGATATTTAATATAGTTAATTTGAAAAACAAGACACCACATTAGTCAATATTTGAACACAATAACCTCATACAACACTACGAAAAACGTATTCGATTGATCATTGGAGGAACACACAACCGCTCTCGATCCTCCCCTAAATGCAATAGATTAATTAGCCAATGTATAATACAAATGTAACAATACCACTTTGCAACCCAAAACCCCCCAAAGTAAACGAACACCACAACACATGATTAGAGAACTAACAAGCAAACTTATCTACCAAGAATGAAGTCGATGAACCCAAACAAAGGAACAAAATAAAACCAAATGAACATCCATCCAAGACCAAAAGAGATAAAGAAAAAAGATCGAAGAAAAGAGAAAAATGAGAGATTAAAATTTTCCAATTCCTATATTGGCAGTGGCGTAAATAATGAATGAAAAAGAAAATAAGGAAAATATGGGAAACGCGGGATTGATGGGAATTTGGGATTAAGAAATAAAAATAAAATAATAATATATTTTAAACAAAAACCACTTCCCAACTAACTCAACATTCTAATAACTTATCATATTTTCCCTAGATAGAGTTCAATTAGACCTCAACAACCCAACAATCGACTCAAAAATTAATAGAAAAAATATTGTCAACACACTCATGTGGGGATTTGAACATAAGATTCAAGGGTAAGCTAACACATTGCCACTAAACCAGCAGGCTCATTATGTTACAAATTGACCGAAAATAACATTTAAGCTGAATAAATAGAGATATGTCTAGGAACAAAAATAATTGAATTTTCCCAAAAGAATGTGACTAGAACCCAAAACCTCAAACCCACAATTAAGGCACTTAACTACTGAAACATATACTAATTTATGAAAAGATCTAACAAATTATGTATACTAATTTTGGGGCATTACAACTTATATCTAACTAAAAGACTCAAGAATCCATCAATTAAATTCACAAACACAGCTAAATCACTCATGGTAAGTCCCTAAACTTTTAACGGTTTCACAAATTAACCCTGTGTTAGCTAGATTAAGCTAATACGATAACAAAAATATAAAAATAATGAAAAATGGACCTCAAAAAACACATGCATACAAAGAAGGAAGCTTCGCCGAGCTTCAAATACTCTTCAGTGGTGGGCTTCGGCTTGAAGAAGATGAGCATAAGCATTAAAAAATAGTAATGTTTTGTTTTGTTTATTTTATTTTAATTTAACCTTTCTTCTAATTTTTATTGAAATATAACATATAAATTAACAAATTTTAAGCACCAACCATAAATATCATTTGTCTATGGTATTATTGCCACATAAACCCTTATGAAATTAATAAATTTAACTATTTAACACCTGTAACTAATAGAATTTAACTTTTGTAGCTTTTACGATTTAGTCATTTTCAATTAATTAACTATCTAAACATTAAAACTTCTTAACCAAATTTTGATACACCTATATGATCATTCCGTAAAAAATTAATAAAAATATTTACGGGCTCGATTTATAGAAATAAGGTTCCGATACCGCATTTTCCAAACCCACTTGACTCAGGGATTAACGACTTGAACTTAACTATATGACCAATTAATAAAATTTATTAAATCAAAATTTCAATAATATTATACTTGACTCATAAATATTAATTAATAATATTTTCAAACTCACTCGTCAGATTTGTGGTCTCGAAACCACTGTTTTCGACACCAATAAAAAATGGGTTGTTACAAGATTGACAGTACATCAGACAAGACCCAAGTAGAGTAGATCTTGAATTCGTTTATGGATTTATTCGCATATGACATTTATAGTGTGACATACCTTAATGCTGAGTGGATGATGGACTATGTATGTGTGACTTATATACTTTGATGTAAGTAAAAACTTGAGTTTAAATAGATAAGGAACCGAAAGCTGGTGCATTGGGTATATGACTTTTGCAATATGTAGCATCATTCACAATAGTGGAATTCATAGCCCAATAATTAGGTAAATGATATTCTCTTATTAGCATTACAAGATAGATGAAAAGTAAATATGATCATTGATCGTTTGTCTTTGTGGTAAATGACTTAATTATTATGATAGTAACTGACTTTTTTTTAAGGAAGATGTAATGGTTACCATTAGATAAAATAGGATCATATTAGGAGAACGAATTTATCCCAAAGAGGTTAAGAATATCCTATAAACGTAACACACTTCTGACAATGTCATTGGATGAGCATTGATCGAGTAACTTTCATAATGATATGTAATTAGGGAGAGCTTAGTCACAATACTATAGTGGAATGACCTTATTTCTAAATAAGTATATAATTAATAGGTGAAAAATTAGAAATTAATTATAAATCATTTAAGCTCTAATTAAATATGTCTAGTTGGTCCCACTACTAGCTTGTTGAAACTAGAAATGAATTGCATTTTGAATCAAATGAACAAAAATGGATAGAAATGATAAAGTTATAGAAATGACTTATATTCATAAATGAATGTAGTTTCTCGCTAAGTATGGAAATGACCTGAGAATTAATTTAAGTTTTTCAAATTATTATTTAATTAAATTATTTAAATTCGAAAATGGAACTAAATTAATTGGTCATTGTAAATCCCTTGAATATGAAAATTAAATACATTTTCTCATAGATTTTTTTACGGTAAAGTTGATATGTGTAACACCCCAAACCCGCCTAGACGTTATGACCGGATCTGGCATGTCACATGAAAGGAATGTCTAAAAAAACTGTGCGTACGTTAAAAAGTTCGTATTCTTTTTGAAACTCCGTGTTTTGTGGTTTGTTTATAAAAGCTGATTCATTCAATGCCCATTTTACAAAGTTGTTATTAATTTGAATAAAATTGTATTTGTTGTGAAAATCGAGTTTAAGAAATTTCTAATAAAAATGGTTTATCATCATTTCAGGAAAATCCCATATTGAACATTAAATAATAAACAGTAACCAAATTGAAAGCTAAAACCAAATAAAATACCAAAGGCCTTCTTACATATCAAAATCCCAAAATTAAAAGTAAGTTTAAATATAAGAAACGAGGTTACGAGAAAACATAGCAGGGCCACCACAAGTCTGCCTCGGCTCCCAAATCCGCGATCTAATGGTTACCTGAAACATTTAAAAAAAGAGGGGGTGAGTCATCGAGACTCAGTGTGTAATTCGCCTTACCACGATAACTGGGCCTAAGCCCACAGTAATATATTAGCCCAACGTCATGGCATATCAAGAATGAGTGCAATGCAATTAATCCACATGATTCCACAAATGGGCTTGGCCCCAAATCCACATCAAACCACATATCAGATAATAATGCAAAATGCACCCAACCCAGCCTAAGGTCCATCCTCTACACACCCCTGTATCCAGCCACCACACACCAGGGGATTACTAAATCGACCCTCCAACCTCTACACACCAATTCGGCAATTAATGCCATCCATCGAGTGATCGAGCCACTGGTCCACGTGATCAAATCACAATATAATCCACAAAGTGACTGTAGTCAACGTCAATCCACGATGTAGCCCGCAGCTAACATCAATCCATGATGAGGCACATAGCCGTCACCAACCACGATGTGGCACAAAGCCGACACCAACCATGATGAGGCACAGAGCCGGTCATCAATCCACGTGAGGCACATAGCCAACATCAATCCACGATGAGGCACATAGCCAACATCAATCCACGATGAGGCACGAAGCCAACTTCAATCCACGATGAGGCACATAGCCAACATCAATCCACGATGAGGCACGAAGCCAACATCAATCCACGATGTAACTCAAAGCTGACATCAATCCACGTACATAAATGTACACCCTGTCCTTCATCAAATATATCCCGAACCCCATGCACATGCAGCATAATATAATGATTCGTGTATGCAGTATGACATGTATGCAGATCATATACCAAAGATAACCCGAATTACCATCATAATCAGAATAACAAATATGACATAATCAAGCTAATCAACCTCCAAGGGTATAACAGTAATTTTACCTACCAAGGGCATTTTCGAAATTTACCCTTCAGGGGCATTTTGGTAATTTACCAACTAAGGGTATTTCAGTAATTTCGCACCTGGAATGGCCTTTCCGAAGGCCCAATGTCGCCCCGAGCGACTCAACTAACATTTCTGGTCGTACCGGACGATTGGGCCTAAAACCCGATTTCAGCCCATCTGGGCCCACACGCTCGTGTGGCCCACCTAGCACAAATCTAGCCATGTATATAAGTTCCACCTAGTCTAGTTCAACATATACTAAACAATCATACAATTTACTCATTTGGGCCCACGAGCCCATTGGGCCCACTTCGGCCCATCGTGGCCCAAGCAGCCCAACCCACAAGTATACTACTGATGGCCTCAACTATCGCGTCGAAGCCCCACACGTGCGCTCGCACGCTCTTGTGGCTACTATTGCCGTGACCGGCACTTCGGCATTTGCCGCTCTACAACTAGAGTAGAGAGAGTTACACACCTGATAGGACTCTGGTGTTAATCCGCGCTCCGACCACTCCTGTGCCCAAACGCCCTCCATGATGTGTTTACTCTCCTCCTAGGATGCTCTTTATATAGCTAGCTCTTCACCTTCATTCTTTGTGTCTTTCCGATGTGGGATCCCTTCGCCAGTAGAGTTTAAATTCAACTGAAACTCTTGCCGTCCAATCCGCAAAATAAATACTCCTTTGCTTCTTACGAGATTCGAACCCAGGCTCCCTTGCAACATAATCCACGCCGCTAACCACTTGGCCACAAGCTCCTCTTATGTCTTAAACCATGCGCAACTAAATATAAACTATGGCCCAAATTCTAAGATCCAAGTAAAAAGAAACCAAAATGCAAAAGCCAAGACTTGAACCTTGGACCTTCTTCCTTCCTTGTGGCGTTACCCCCTTGTCTCTTATGTGGCGTCACTTTGCCACTACACCACACACTCCACTTGTGTCATTTTCTCCATATTTTATTCTTAAGGCCTACCTGCCAACTTCTAGGGTTTTTTTCACCTAAAACCAAAATTTCCGCAAAGCCAATATTTGATCCTGGGGCTTCATAGAAGCCCTCTAACCTTCCAAAATCACTTATCTAAAAGGTCCAACTTGCATTTAAGCTAATCTCTTGTTTTCCGAAAATTTAAACTCTACTACGCTCAAGGCCCATTGGGCCCAATCCTACTAGGCCCAATTTTAGGATGTTACAAATCTACCCTCCTTAAAGAAATTTCGTCCTCGAAATTTTCAACTAACTAACAGTCGTACATCCTAACTCACCACACTACGCTCTTGCTGCGCACTCTGATCTTAATAAAACTAATATACTTTCTAACTAAATCTTGGAACCCTTCACATAACCAACTATCTAACACCGAAGCAAACAGATATTTTCCACACATACATACAATTCCTATATTCAAGCATCACATCCACACATCGCAGAATAAATATAATCATTCAGCATATAATAGAATATAGTAAAAAGGAAACTTACGGATTTGGTGCCGGAGACTCGGGTGCCATACTTACAGAAAAGAGATATATATATTTTCTAAACCATCCTTTAGAAACATTTTTGAACCCAAACCCACAGCCGAGTTTTTGAACTTGGCTCTGATACCACAATTGTAACACCCCAAACCCGGCCTAGACGTTAAGATCGGATCTGGCATGTCACATGAAAGGAATGTCTAAAAAAACTGTGCGTACGTTAAAAAGTTCGTATTCTTTTTGAAACTCCGCTTTTTGTGGTTTGTTTATAAAAGCCGATTCATTCAATGCCCATTTTACAAAGTTGTTATTAATTTGAATAAAATTGTATTTGTTGTGAAAATCGAGTTTAAGAAATTTCTAATAAAAACGGTTTATCATCATTTCAGGAAAATCCCATATTGAACATTAAATAATAAACAGTAACCAAATTGCAAGCTAAAACCAAATAAAATACCAAAGGCCTTATTACACATCAAAATCTCAAAATTAAAAGTAAGTTTAAATATAAGAAACGAGGTTACGAAAAAACATAGCAGGGCCACCACAAGTCTGCCTCGGCTCCCAAATTCGCGATCTAATGGTTACCTGAAACATTTAAAAAAAAAAAAGAGGGGGTGAGTCATCGAGACTCAGTGTGTAATTCCCCTTACCACGATAACTGGGCCTAAGCCCACAGTAATATATTAGCCCAACGTCATGGCATATCAAGAATGAGTGTAATGCAATTAATCCACATGATTCCACAAATGGGCTTGGCCCCAAATCCACATCAAACCACATATCAGATAATAATGCAAAATGCACCCAACCCAGCCTAAGGTCCATCCTCTACACACCCCCGTATCCAGCCACCACACACCAGGGGATTACTAAATCGACCCTCCAACCTCTACACACCAATTCGAAATTAATGCCATCCACCGAGTGGTCGAGCCACTGGTCCACGTGATCAAATCACAATATAATCCACAACGTGACCGTAGTCAACGTCAATCCACAATGTAGCCCGCAGCTAACATCAATCCACGATGAGGCACATAGCCGTCACCAACCACGATGTGGCACAAAGCCGACACCAACCATGATGAGGCACAGAGTCGGTCATCAATCCACGTGAGGCACATAGCCAACATCAATCCACGATGAGGCACATAGCCAACATCAATCCACGATGAGGCACGAAGCCAACATCAATCCACGATGAGGCACATAGCCAACATCAATCCACGATAAGGCACGAAGCCAACATCAATCCACGATGTAGCTCAAGCCTGACATCAATCCACGTACATAAATGTACACCCTGTCCTTCATCAAATATATCTCGAACCCCATGCACATGCAGTATAATATAATGATTCGTGTATGCCATATGACATGCATGCAGATCATATACCAAAGATAACCTGAATTACCATTATAATCAGAATAACAAATATGACATAATCAAGCTAATCAACCTCCAAGGGTATAACAGTAATTTTACCTACCAAGGGCATTTTCAAAATTTACCCTTCAGGGGTATTTTGGTAATTTACCCACTAAGGGTATTTCAGTAATTTCGCACTTGGAATGGCCTTTCCGAAGGCCCAATGTCCCCCGAGCGACTCAACTACCATTTCTGGTCGTACCGGACGATTGGGCCTAAAACTCGATTTCGGCCCATCTGGGCCCACACGCTCGTGTGGCCCACCTAGCACAAATCTAGCCATGTATATAAGTTCCACCTAGTCTAGTTCAACATATACTAAACAATCATACAATTTACTTATTTGGGCCCACTTCGGCCCATCGTGGCCCAAGCAGCCCAACCCACAAGTATACTACTGATGGCCTCAACTATCGCGTCGAAGCCCCACACGTGCGCTTGCACGCTCGTGTGGCTACTATTGCCGTGACCGGCACTTCGACATTTGCCGCTCTACAACTAGAGTAGAGAGAGTTACATACCTGATAGGACTCTGGTGTTAATCCGCGCTCTGACCAATCCTGTGCCCAAACGCCCTCCAAGATGTGTTTACTCTCCTCCTAGGATGCTCTTTATACAGCTAGCTCTTCACCTTCATTCTTTGTGTCTTTCCGATGTGGGATCCCTTCGCCAGTAGGGTTTAAATTCAACTGAAACTCTTGCCGTCCAATCCGCAAAATAAATACTCCTTTGCTTCTCACGAGATTCGAACCCAAGCTCCCTTGCAACATAATCCATGCCGCTAACCACTTGGCCACAAGCTCCTCTTATGTCTTAAACCATGCGCAACTAAATATAAACTATGGCCCAAATTCTAAGATCCAAGTAAAAAGAAACCAAAATGCAAAAGCCAAGACTTGAACCTTGGACCTCCTTCCTTCCTTGTGGCGTCACCCCCTTGTCTCTTACGTGGCGTCACTTTGCCACTACACCACACACTCTACTTGTGTCATTTTCTCCATATTTTATTCTTAAGGCCTACCTGCCAACTTCCAGGGTTTTTTTCACCTAAAACCAAAATTTCCCCAAAGCCAATATTTGATCCCCAGGACTTCATAGAAGCCCTCTAACCTTTCAAAATCACTTATCTAAAAGGTCCAACTTGCATTTAAGCCAATCTCTTGTTTTCCGAAAATTTAAACGCTACTACGCTCAAGGCCCATTGGGCCCAATCCTACTAGGCCCAATTTTAAGATGTTACAATATGACTTTAACGGAATTAGAATTGGGTTGAGAAAATTATTTAAATTGAAAATTAATTAATTTAAATTAATTTAATAAAAAATTAATTTAAATTAATTTAATAAAAAATTAATTTAAATTAATTTAATAAATAAATAATTTAAATTAATTTAATAAATAATATTTATTTTGGGAAATAGAAAAACATGTTTTGGGTTGGAAGAAAATTACAAAATGATGGGTTAAAAGTCTAGGAAGCACATATAATTGGACTCGATACAAAAGATGCCAAAACCCCTCATAATACGTATGAGGGGCGGCAACTGTAGTATATTTAACTAGGGTTGATTGCCCCTCTCTCCTAGTGGAACTAGAAGACTAGTTTTTCTATCAAATAAGTATTATTTGTATTCTACTAATTCAACTAGGATTATTATATCTCTCCCTATAAATAGATGAAACTGGTAGGACTAAAAAAATATAGGTAGTATATAATTTTGATATATATTTTTTTGCTCGAAAATAGTGTGAATTTGTTTCTAAGTATAAATTATATCTCTGGGAATAATAATTCTATCAGTTTATATAGTGAGAAAAATTTACTTTCCTACTAAAAGTAAGAAAATTGTTTCTAATTTTGTGTTTGATTCGTGATTCTTTGAGCCCAAAATCGAAGTGATTCGTAGTACGAGAATAGCGAAGAAGGTTGTTTGGTTGAAAGTCGAGAATGTCTAGATCCGTCTTGTGGAAAGGGCATGTACTTTTCGAGAAAAGTTTATTGCTATAAATATCAAAAACCGACTTAGTTTTCAAAATTTTAATTTTCCACTACGACAGAAAACCATTTGCAAATCGGATTTTTCTTCAACAATTGGAATCAATGATAGATTTTTCTATGTTTATAACATAACCAATACTAAAATTTCTCCATTCTTCAAGTTTGGTTAATGTTTTATAAGATGTGGCTGATACATCTAAATTATATAGTTTTTTAGCACCTTTTTAGTTATAACCTATGCAAATTTCGAGTATATGGACAACTAATTTTACTCATTTTAGTTCATATTAAAACTTTGGGTATAATTTTAGTAGTGTGTAATTTTATGAAATTAAGTATTAATTTTACATAATTTTACTATTTTATGTCAATTTGTTGTAGTTGGACCATTGAGTTGATAAATGTGAGAGCCTAAAAACACACATGGACATCAGCTAAAATCCACTTCATCTAGATGGAAAAGACAACAAAATTGACCTTGAAAAGATTGATTAAACCCAGTTGAAAGTTGGTTGCTGTGAATGGCTAGTTTGCTAGCTAGTTGGGTTGTAAAAACCGTCCAACAAGAAGGAGAAGAGCCCAATTCGACTAAGGCATGAAAATCAGCCCAAATTAGCTTTGGAACATTTGAATTGAAGGTCCTCGCTTGTAAATGAAAAAGTAAAAAAATCACCCTCCAACTAAACCTTTGAAAATCGTCCAAAAGCATTCTTTTAGTATAAATCAAGCATGAATCAAGCAACCACTCAACCCTCTCTCCACAATTTATGGTCGGCAATCAATGAAGAAATCCAAGGGATCTCCATGTTATTTTTAGCAAACTCCCAAGTCATTCCTCTAGTATAAATACCAACCCTCATCTCCCATTTCAAGCATCTTATCGTAAAATCCCATTCATCACTAGAATTAGAGAAATTTGTGAAGGAGCAATCACTAGAATTAGAGGAAGCCACCACGATCGGCCTTCAGAGAATCACCGAAATCATCATGAGTTCCTTCTTCCTTTTTCTTTATTTTTGCTCTTAGTTATTCAAATATGTTTGCAAATTGCTTAATTTTTTTCCATTAACAATAATGACTTAATTTTGTTTTAGCTGGAATGATTGCAATAATTTGATACAATTCATTTGTTTTATGTTTATGATGTTTTGTGCCTCAGTTGTTCATGCTTCCAAGTAAAATCATTTATGTATTTTATGCAGTCAATACATGTTTGAATGCATTAGAATTTGTTGATCAATCCTAATTAGATGGCGATTAATAGACACGATAATTGAAAGGTGCTTGCTTAATTTTGATCCTGATCCAATTAAATTAAAAGTTTGTAATAACTTTAGAGAGCTCTATTACCTTGCATAACTTTGGGCTTGTGCGATTATATTGTTTCAAACCTGATCAGTCCCTGTTACCTCAAATAATTTCTAAGGAATCCTAAGTTAAATATGAACATAGAAATATACATATTTTTCTAAGTGTAAGACTTCGAAAGAATTTATATCAGATTCAAAGTTAATGAACGATCGAGTTGCCATGAATTTTTTTCAGAACATTGTTAAACATGATGAGAATGAATTAAGTCAAGTGTTGTAATTATTTTATTTTATTCATGTTATTGTTGTTAAACAAGTGAAATTGTTGCTAAACCATCACCTTGCATTTTTTTCATCTTATTTGCATTTAGTTAATTAATTTAATTTAACATCTATCACTCCAAATTAACGTGTTTCTTTACCAACTTGTGGATAGTAATTTTAAAATTATCGATTTAAATATAGTTCCTATGAAGATGATAACTCTTTTACTTACTTTTTACTTGATAACGATTGTGTAAACTTGCACATTCTGTCGTGAACCAACTTTTTGGTGTTGTCGAGGACTATTAATTTAATCATTATTTGTGAAATTATTTCTTGCAATTTGGTTTATTTATTTTTAATTTTTATTTACTATTTTTTTATTTTCTTTTTAGGTGTTTATGATCATAGATCGAATCAATGATTTACTCACTGTAGAACCTACAGTCGAATGGATATTTAGGCAAAGAAGATGAGAAAGACTAGCCCAGAGACAAGCCGCAAAAATGGACCTTGAAAATCAAAACAATGTTCAAGAGAATGGAGCCATTAATTCTTATAATCCAATCCTTATTGTTGATGATAAGGATCGAGCTATATGGCAGTATGTTGTGTCACTTTTTAATGAGCTAAATCTATGAAAAAGGAGGCCGAAGATCGAGGCACCACAGTTTGAATTGAAGCTTGTGATCTTTTAGATGCTTCAAATAATGGGCTAGTGTTGTGGAATGCCCATAGAAGATCCACATTTTCACCTCTGATTGTTCATGTAGGTGAGAGATTCCTTCAAGATAGTTGGTGTAACTGAAGACACATTGAGGTTGAAGTTGTTTACATACTCGTTGCAAGATCGAGCACGAGCATGGCTTAATTTGTTGCTACCAAGCTCAATTTCTACTTGGCAAGAATTGGCTAAATGCTTTTTGGTAAAGTATTTCCCTCCTAGAAAAAATGCTAAGTTGTGAAATTAGATCACTACTTTCTAATAAATGGATGATGAATCTCTATACGAGGTGTAGGAAAGATTGAAAGAGTTACTTCGCAAGTGCCCTCACCACGGGATTCCATATTACATTAAATTAGAGACATTTTATAACGGTCTCAACGCACACCCTAGAATGGTTGTAGATGCTTCTGCGAATGATGCTTTCATTTACAAGTCTTATAATGAGGCTTATGAAATTATCGAGAGAATAGTCAGTAACAGCTACATGTGGCTGACAAATCGAGCTGCTTCAGGAAGACGAGTAGCAGGAGTGCATGAAGTAGATGTTTTCACTTCACTCTCAGCTCATGTATCTTCTATCTCTTCAATGTTGAAATAGTTTACTACTAATGGTTTAAATAATGTTACAGCTCAGCCACCGAGTCAATTTGACAATATTTCATGTGTTTATTGTGGGGACGGGCATTCATTTAAGAATTTTCTATCAAATCCTAAGTCTGTTTATTATGTAGGAAATCAAAACCATAATAGAAGTGGACAAGCACCACAATCCAACTTCTATAATCCTTCATGGTGAAACCATCCAAACTTTTCTTGGAATAACCAATGAGCTAGATCAAACAACAACTACATACAGCGTAGATCAAATTAACCTCTTGGTTTCAATCAACAAGTTCAAAATCACCACAAGCTGAATTGTTTAACAATTTGGATAATTTGTTGAAGGCATACATGGCTAAGAATGTAACACCCCAAACCCGGTCAATACACCACGACCGAATCTGGTATGTTACGGGAAAAATGTATTTGAGAGGTTTAAGTTTTCGGTTTAAAGTTTGATGAAAAACCCTTAGCTTTATTTTGAACTTGTAAAAACCTTGGGTATGATTGTTTAAAAACCGATAGTGCGTTTGAAAATCCGGGAATTTTGAAAACTTAATTACACATGTAAGTAAAACAAATTTATTTCATTTGGAAATCCGAGTAACTCCTTCATGTTGCTTAAATCATTTTGACTTAGTAAGAAAATGAATACAAGTTTGGAAAACAATTGAGTTGTGTTCATTTTGATTTGCAGCGTGATACCCGATGGTAAAGTTTAAAACATTTCGCTTTGTAGTTTGAAAACCTTATCTTTCCATGTTTTAGCAAATTTTAACCCAATAATTTGTTAAGGCATATTTGAAATCAACTCTAAGCATAAGCATAACAAAAACATAACTTTAAAAGGCCTTTTACAATCCAATTAAACCAAATGAAAATAAGTCAAAAGTACCAAGTTTCTAATCAATGTAACTCCTTATTTATTCATGGCATGATCACCTCGAGTCCACCCCGGCTCCATGTCCGCAATCTAAGTGTCACCTGAAATAATAAGGGAGAAGGTGAGTCGCAAGACTCAGTGCATAAATCCCCCCTCCCGATATATGCAACATACTAACACACACCATAACAAAGCAATACAATTAATGCACCCGATCCTAACCATCCATAACACCTTGTCTACCCCGTGTGGTACCAAACCACTGGTGGTGCCAAACCATTGGTGACCCAAAGTCACGATATCCATCAATGTGGTGCCAAACCACTGGTGACCCAAAGTCACGAATAATCCATCTGTGGGGCCAACCCACGTGTGATACCAAATCACTGGCGACGATCCCGTATCTCAAAGTGGGGCCAACCCACGGTGGTGTTAAACCACAGGGACAAGTCGCTATGAGGTGCCAAACCTCTGGTGTCCCAAAGACACAAATGTGATACCAAATCACTGGTGACCCAAAGTCACGAATAATCCATCTGTGGGGCCAACCCACGTGTGATACCAAATCACTGGCGACGATCCCATATCTCAAAGTGGGGCCAACCCACGGTGGTGTTAAACCACAGGGACAAGTCGCTATGAGGTGCCAAACCTCTGGTGTCCCAAAGACACAAATGTGATACCAAATCACTGGTGACCGCAGTCACGAATCAAATGATGGGGCCAACCCATTGTGTGATACCAAATCACTGGCGATCAATCCCGTAATATGAATCGTGGGGCCAACCCACTGTGGTGCTAAGCCACTGGGACGAGACGCTATGAGGTGCCAAACCTCTGGTGTCCCAAAGACAGAAATATCATCTGTCGTACCAAACCACTGGAGGTGCCAAACCTCTGGTGTCCCAAAGACACGGATATCATTTTCCCCCTCCTCTCATATCACCCAATATCATACCGACTCATGTAAAGTATGCAAATCATGCAAATCATGCTATCATGCTTAATGTTGCATCTCATAACACATACATCATATCAATAACAGAACTCGTAATGAAACGGACTTACCCGAATCCGTGCACCTACCCCATCGGGTATCATATTAATCATCATACTATTTGGTTTTGTTAAACAATCAGGTTTACTAAACATATTACCAAGCAATGAGTGTGTTAGTTTACACACCTGTTAAAACACAAGCTTTAAACCCAACGAACAGATCTAAGACCCTCGAATACCTTGCTCCTATAATCGGCCAAACAAGAGATTAGCCACTTATACCATTCGGCCAAAAATAGGTAGTTCAAGAGGGTTAACACTTAAACCCTTACCTTGCAAATGGTTTGGTTTCCTACCAAAACCCGAACCAACCAATGGTTCCTCAGACAATCGGCCACACCCTAATAGAAAACAGTTAATCCCTTGAAGACTTGGCTAAATGAAACTAAAAGAATAGACCAAAAGAACCAACCTCATACCACTACTTACCAAACGATCAACCAACGGTGACTGCTTCACTTGATCGCCACCAAAATCCAAAGGCCCTATATTGAAATCGATTACAACACAAGAGATTAACTTCTTCCAACACATGCCAAAATCGGCACTTAACCAACCAAAATCAACAAGAACAAGGGAGGGGAGAAATGGCCATTCGGCCAAGCACTTACCCAACTCCAACCGATTGAAACAAGAACCCAACAAGATCAACACCCTTCTAAAATTAGGCAATGAAGAAACCACTAGGAGAGGGGAGAGATTCGGCCAACACTTTAAACAAGAAGGAAAAGAGGATTCGGCCAAGGAGTTTAACACACTTATGCTCGGCTTTGAGTGAAAAAGAGAGAAAGAAGATGTGAAATGGGAATAGAGTTTCGGCAAGAGGGTATTGAGAGAAGAAAAAGAAAGTTTGAGAAGCAAGGTGATATGGTTTCGGCACAAAAGAAATGGGAAGAAACAAATGGAGAAAACGGCTAAAGAGTTTTGGAAAAGAAAGAAAATAAAAGATGGATAGAGGACATTCGGCTACCAAAGAAAATTGAGAGAAACAAACAAATTTCGGCAAGGGTATGGTTGTTTGAAGCTTTCGGTTTCAAAAGAAGAACAAAGGGAGACTTACTTTGAAAATTCGGCTTTTGGTATGACAAAAGGAAGGATTTTGCTTTGACACCCAATGACCGAAAATGCACAAAAATGCCAAGTGCATTTCGGCACTCCCTCAACTCACCTACCAAACCGATCACTCCCCCCCAAAATCTCTCCAACATTCGGCCATCACCCCCCAAACACTCCAAGCCACTAATTCAAAGTAGTTTGAACTAGTCAACCCCCACAAATTACTCTCCACTCATCATTCAAATCATTTGACTTGGTCTAAGGCAGAGTTTGAACTGACTACAACTTCTCCTCCTCCATGCCATCAAAATAGAAGCAAAATGTGGGACTTCTGCAGCTTGAACTCAGGACCTCTTCCCCCTGCAAGTGACGCAAACTCAAGCTCCAAGTGGCACCTAGCTTGCCACTCCACCAGCTCCTTTCTTGTGCTAACATTCACCAAATAATACCTATAAACCCCAGCTCCTTCAGCTCCTCTCACCTAAGCCTAAAAACTAAAATTTTTCCTACCACTCAGGCTTACACTAGGCTTACACCTAAGCCCCCAAAACATCAAAACAACAACATTGCAGACCAAACACATGCAAACAATGCCATAACAAAATAGCCCCTAACCCGGGATATTACAGTTCTACCCCCCTTAAAATAATTTCGACCTCGAAATTACCTGATCAGAAGAGTTGAGGGTATTGCTGTCTCATCACATCCTCGGGTTCCCACGTAGCTTCTTCTACGCCATGATTCCACCATAGTACCTTTACCAAAGGCACAGACTTCCTACACAGAACCTTCACATCCCGATCTAGAATCTGCACAGGTTCTTCCTCCATGGTCAAATCTGGATTTATCTCGATCTCTTCCACTGCTACGACATGCGATGGATCTGAACGATATCACCTAAGCATCGAAACGTGAAATACGCCGTGAATCTGACTCAACTCCACTGGCAACTCAAGCTGGTAAGCTACTGGTCCCACTCGTCTCAGTACCTTATACGCTCCAATAAACCTCGGACTTAACTTGCCTTTCCTTCTGAACCTCAACACTTTCTTCCACGGCGAGACCTTCAGAAAAACTTGATCCCCCACAGCAAACTCTATATCTCTCCGCTTAAGATCGGCATAAGACTTCTGCCGGTCCGAAGCTTCCTTCAATCGAGCCTGAATCAACTTAACCTTGTCTTCGGTCTCTGCAACCAACTCAGGTCCCAACAACTGACGTTCACCCAACTCCGTCCAACATGTAGGCGAGCGACACTTCCTACCATACAACGCCTCGTATGGTGCCATCTTGATGCTCGCTTGGTAACTATTGTTGTAGGCAAACTCAGCTAATGGCAGAAACTCCTCCCAACTACCCCTGAAGTCCAGAACACAACCCCTCAGCATATCCTCTAAGATCTGAATAACCATTTTCGACTGCCCGTCAGACTGCGGGTGAAAAGCCGTGCTGAAATCCAAACGCGTACCCAGCGCCTGACGCAACGCTTTCCAGAACCTTGACGTAAACGTGGGATCCCTATCCGAGATGATCGACACTGGTGCACCGTGCAGCCTCACTATCTCTGACACATACAGCTTCGCCAACCTCTGAAGTGAGTAGTCAACCCTCACCGGAATGAAGTGAGCTGATTTAGTCAGTCGATCCACAATTACCCAAACTGAATCTTTCTTGCTTGGCGTAAGCGGTAATCCACTGACGAAATCCATGGTTATCCTTTCCCACTTCCACTGCGGAATCTTCACTGGCTGAAGCAACTCTGACGGCAACTGATGTTCAGCCTTGACCTGCTGACATGTCAGACACTTCGTTACAAACTCTGTTACTTCTCTCTTCAGACCCGGCCACCAAAACTGCTCTCTGAGATCCCTATACATCTTGCTACCTCCAGGATGCATAGCGTATGGGCTGCTATGTGCGTCCTGAAGAATCATCTACCTCAGCTCAACATCTATCAGCATACAAGCTCTCCCTTGGAAACACAACACCCCATCGCTAGACAAACTATAACCTTCCAAACCACTATCCTGTACCTGCAACCTCTGCGCACTCAAAACCTCATCCTCTAACTGTTTCTCCTTGATCTGCTCAACCCAAGTAGGCTTAACCTGCAACTCTGCCAGAATACTTCCGTCGTCATACAAACTCAAATGGGCAAACATCGCTCTTAAGTCCGAAACAACCTTACAGCTCAACGCGTCTGCCACCACGTTAGCCTTGCCCGGATGATACTCAATCGAACAGTCGTAGTCCTTTAGCAATTCAATCCATCTGCGCTACCTCAAATTCAAATCCTTCTGAGTCAAAAGGTACTTCAGACTCTTGTGATCTGTGTAGACTATCGATCTCTCTCCGTACAAGTAGTGCCTCCAAATCTTCAAAGCGAAGACTACAGCTGCTAACTCCAAGTCGTGCGTCAGATAATTGACCTCATGTGGCCTCAGCTACCGAGATGCGTAAGCCACAACCTTACCTTCCAGCATCAGCACACAACCCAAGCCCGTATGTGATGCATCGCAATATACTGTGAATTCCTTTCCTGCCTCAGGTTGAATCAAAACCAGAGCTTCAGTCAAAATCTTCTTTAGCTTATCGAAACTCTCCTGCTGTTTCTCAGTCCAAACAAATGGAATCCCTTTCCTTAACAACTTGGTCATCGGCGCTGCGGTCAACGAAAAACCCTCTACAAACCTTCGGTAGTATCCTGCCAAACCCAAAAAACTCCGAATCTCAGCCACTGACTTAGGCAGTTTCCAATCCAAAACTGCCTCAATCTTTCGAGGATCCACTCTAATCCCCTCAGCTGACACTACATGACCCAAGAAAGTCACTTCCCTAAGCCAGAACTTGCACTTACTAAACTTAGCATAAAGCTGCTTCTCCCTCAAAATCTGTAGCACCACTCGCAAATGCACATCATGCTCCTCTTCTGTCCTTGAGTACACCAAGATGTCGTCTATGAAAACCACGACGAACTGATCCAAAAACTGCTGAAACACCCTATTCATCATATCCATGAATGCTGCCGGCGCGTTAGTCAACCCAAACGGCATTACCAAAAATTCATAGTGCCCATACCGAGTCCGAAACGCCGTCTTGTGGATATCCGCCTCCTTCACCTTTAACTGGTGATACCCAGACCTCAAAAATGCTTTCCGTTCCGCGTCGATGTAGCTAGCTCCAATGTACTTTTTCTGATAAGCAGCCTTGAAATAATCCCAAGTAAGATCCTCTGCTGTAGCACTATCCCGAACCGTGACCCACCACTGGTATGACTCATCCCGAAGAAGCGATACTATGCCCTTCAGCTTCTCCTCAGTAGTCAGGTCTAAATCATCCATAACCCGCTTTGTCGCCTCCAGCCAATATTCAGCCGTGCTGGGAGCAACACCAGAAACACCTCGAAATACCTCAGCCCCGTTTGCTCGAAGTCGCTCAGGCACAGATTTCCTAGCTCCTGCGCCTCCACCTACTCCAGCTACCCTTTCCAGAACTCACAGCATTGCCTGCGACACTGCATCATCTCCAGTCTGCTCCTGAAACTCACCACCTCCAGCTGGTGGCGGTACCGGTATCTCATTCTCTGACCCCTGACCAGATCCTACGGGTTCAGAAACTGTCATCCTACCTCGACCACGTCCACGATCGCGTCCACCTCGAGCACTCATGACTAAAATCTCTACTTATCTGATTCAAGAGTTTTATGCATCAGTAATCATTCCACTGTTTAAAAGCAAAGTCTTATGAATATTGCTTATTAAAGAAGTTTTGTTTTCGTAAGCCCACAAAGTCCTATCAGTTTCAGTTTCTCTAAAGTAATCCACTATTGCTAGTCATCCAGTCACATCACATCCAAAAATTACAAGCAATAGTAAGGGGTACTTACCTGGGCGGATTGGTGCCGGAGACTCGGTGCCATGCCTTTCAAACCATATATTCCCAAAAAAACACTTAAGACAAACTTTTTAAAACATTTTGGGCCTCAGGCCCACAGCCGAGCCTTTGAACTTGGCTCTGATACCACAATTGTAACACCCCAAACCCTGTCAATACACCACGACCGAATCTGGTATGTTACGGGAAAAATGTATTTGAGAGGTTTAAGTTTTCAGTTTAAAGTTTGATGAAAAACCCTTAGCTTTATTTTGAACTTGTAAAAACCTTGGGTATGATTGTTTAAAAACCGATAGTGCGTTTGAAAATCCGGGAATTTTGAAAACTTAATTACACATGTAAGTAAAACAAATTTATTTCATTTGGAAATCCGAGTAACTCCTTCATGTTGCTTAAAACATTTTGACTTAGTAAGAAAATGAATACAAGTTTGGAAAACAATTGAGTTGTGTTCATTTTGATTTGTAGCGTGATACCCGATGGTAAAGTTTAAAACATTTTGCTTTGTAGTTTGAAAACCTTATCTTTCCATGTTTTAGCAAATTTTAACCCAATAATTTGTTAAGGCATATTTGAAATCAACTCTAAGCATAAGCATAACAAAAACATAACTTTAAAAGGCCTTTTACAATCCAATTAAACCAAATGAAAATAAGTCAAAAGTACCAAGTTTCTAATCAATGTAACTCCTTATTTATTCATGGCATGATCACCTCGAGTCCACCCCGGCTCCATGTCCGCAATCTAAGTGTCACCTGAAATAATAAGGGAGAAGGTGAGTCGCAAGACTCAGTGCATAAATCCCCCCTCCCGATATATGCAACATACTAACACACACCATAACAAAGCAATACAATTAATGCACCCGATCCTAACCATCCATAACACCTTGTCTACCCCGTGTGGTACCAAACCACTGGTGGTGCCAAACCACTGGTGACCCAAAGTCACGATATCCATCAATGTGGTGCCAAACCACTGGTGACCCAAAGTCACGAAAAATCCATCTGTGGGGCCAACCCACGTGTGATACCAAATCACTGGCGATGATCCCGTATCTCAAAGTGGGGCCAACCCACGGTGGTGTTAAACCACAGGGACAAGTCGCTATGAGGTGCCAAACCTCTGGTGTCCCAAAGACACAAATGTGATACCAAATCACTGGTGACCCAAAGTCACGAATAATCCATCTGTGGGGCCAACCCACGTGTGATACCAAATCACTGGCGACGATCCCGTATCTCAAAGTGGGGCCAACCCACGGTGGTGTTAAACCACAGGGACAAGTCGCTATGAGGTGCCAAACCTCTGGTGTCCCAAAGACACAAATGTGATACCAAATCACTGGTGACCGTAGTCACTAATCAAATGATGGGGCCAACCCATCGTGTGATACCAAATCACTGGCGTCAATCCCGTAATATGAACCGTGGGGCCAACCCACTGTGGTGCTAAGCCACTGGGACGAGACGCTATGAGGTGCCAAACCTCTGGTGTCCCAAAGACACAAATATCATATGTGGTACCAAACCACTGGAGGTGCCAAACCTCTGGTGTCCCAAAGACACGGATATCATTTTTCGCCTCCTCTCATATCACCCAATATCATACCGACTCATGTAAAGTATGCAAATCATGCAAATCATGCTATCATGCTTAATGTTGCATCTCATAACACATACATCATATCAATAACAGAACTCGTAATGAAACGAACTTACCCGAATCCGTGCACCTACCCCATCGGGTATCATATCAATCATCATACTGTTTGGCTTTGTTAAACAATCAGGTTTACTAAACATATTACCAAGCAATGAGTGTGATAGTTTACACACCTGTTAAAACACAAGCTTTAAACCCAACGAATCGATCTAAGACCCTCGAATACCTTGCTCCTATAATCGGCCAAACAAGAGATTAGCCACTTATACCATTCGGCCAAAAATAGATAGTTCAAGAGGGTTAACACTTAAACCCTTACCTTGCAAATGGTATGGTTTCCTACTAAAACCCGAACCAACCAATGGTTCCTCAGACAATCGGCCACACCCTAATAGAAAACAGTTAATCCCTTGAAGACTTGGCTAAATGAAACTAAAAGAATAGACCAAAAGAACCAACCTCTTACTACTACTTACCAAACGATCAACCAACGGTGACTGCTTCACTTGATCGCCACCAAAATCCAAAGGCCCTATATTGAAATCGATTACAACACAAGAGATTAACTTCTTCCAACACATGCCAAAATCGGCACTTAACCAACCAAAATCAACAAGAACAAGGGAGGGGAGAAATGGCCATTCGGCCAAGCACTTACCCAACTCCAACCGATTGAAACAAGAACCCAACAAGATCAACACCCTTATAAAATTCGGCAATGAAGAAACCACTAGGAGAGGGGAGAGATTCGGCCAACACTTTAAACAAGAAGGAAAAGAGGATTCGGCCAAGAAGTTTAACACACTTATGCTCGGCTTTGAGTGAAAAAGAGAGAAAGAAGATGGAAATGGGAATAGAGTTTTGGCAAGAGGGTATTGAGAGAAGAAAAAGAAAGTTTGAGAAGCAAGGTGATATGGTTTTGGCACAAGAGAAATGGGAAGAAACAAATGGAGAAAACGGCTAAAGAGTTTTGGAAAAGAAAGAAAATAAAAGATGGATAGAGGACATTTGGCTACCAAAGAAAATTGAGAGAAACAAACAAATTTCGGCAAGGGTATGGTTGTTTGAAGCTTTCGGTTTCAAAAGAAGAACAAAGGGAGACTTACTTTGAAAATTTGGCTTTTGGTATGACAAAAGGAAGGATTTTGCTTTGACACCCAATGACCGAAAATGCACAAAAATGCCAAGTGCATTTCGGCACTCCCTCAACTCACCTACCAAACCGATCACTCCCCCCCCCCAAAATCTCTCCAACATTCGGCCATCACCCCCCAAACACTCCAAGCCACTAATTCAAAGTAGTTTGAACTAGTCAACCCCCACGAATTACTCTCCACCCATCATTCAAATCATTTGACTTGGTCTAAGGCAGATTTTGAACTGCCTACAACTTCTCCTCATCCATGCCGTCAAAATAGAAGCAAAATGTGGGACTTCTGCAGCTTGAACTCAGGACCTCTTCCCCCTGCAAGTGACGCCAACTCAAGCTCCAAGTGGCGCCTAGCTTGCCACTCCACCAGCTCCTTTCTTGTGCTAACATTCACCAAATAATACCTATAAACCCCAGCTCCTTCAGCTCCTCTCACCTAAGCCTAAAAACTAAAATTTTTCCTACCACTCAGGCTTACACTAGGCTTACACCTAAGCCCCCAAAACATCAAAACAACAACATTGTAGACCAAACACATGCAAACAATGCCATAACAAAATAGCCCTTAACCCGGGATATTACAAAGAATGACACCTTAATCCAAAGCTAAGTAGCAACATTAAAAAATTTGGAAAACCAAATGCAGCAGTTAGCTATAGAGCTTCGTAATAGACCGCAAGGAACCTTGCCAAGTGACATATAAAATCAAAGGAATTTGGGTAAGGAACATGTAAACAGAAAAATATATAGGATATTTCCTATGTAATTTATCACCTTTTTTTCTTAAATTCGTTGTTAAAACTAAGTAATTGTTTAATAAATTAATGAAATATATGAGAATATGAAATTAGGACATAGAAATTATTAAAATGTGATTTTATGCTTTATTATATAGTTTTCATGCAATAAATGGCTTATTCTATATTAATTTGAATATATTATATCTTTAAGACATAAAGTGGGCCATGCATGATAAAATTAAATAATAAAATAAAAATTATATTTAATAATTCATTTTAAAATATTTCATTAATAATTTGGGTTTTAATTAATTAATTAAATTAGATAAATTTTATTCTTTGGTCTTCTAATTTGTTGATTTATTCTGGATAGGTCTGATGGATTTGCTCGATTACAAAACCGTCCAAATTGGAGACCAAGTCAACTCAATATTTGACTACACATGGCTATCCATTTAAACCATTCTTTGGTTTAATCACACAAAGGCCTTACAGTGTTGAAGAAATTAGAGATTTGCCCGAAGATTTACGATTGACCGAGTCTCAGTCCTGAGTTGTGTGGCATCCAAAATTGCTTAAAAATCAAGCAAAAATCAAGTCAAAAAGCCACTAAGCATGGCCGGCCACAATTTGAGGAGATATGAAGAGGTTAACATCCACTATTTTTAGCAAACTATCCCCTCTCCTCACCTATAAATAAGACCCTCTCATTCCCTCATTCATCATCCCTCAATCATTCCTTATTCATTCTCATCATTCATCATTCTCTCTTCTCTCCAAATTCTCTTAGCCTTTCCATTCCCACACCTAGCACCATCTCTTCATAGAGATCTTAGCAATTAAACCTCTTAAAGAACCCTTGGTCGGCCACCTTGGAGAGCCATCAGCAAAGGAGCAAAGTAAAGGAACGAAGGAGCCTTATCAGTCAGAGTCTTGGGTGACAGCCACTCTGAATTGGGTTTAATATTTATTTTCTTTAATTTAATCTAAAGATGTTTGTTATGTGTTCTTTTTTCTTGTTTACAACAATGTTAGCTTAATTCTATTTAAGCTAGGATGATTGCTTTGATTAAATAATATTTATTTGATTCATGCTTACAATTTTTATGCCTCAATCGATCATGTTTTCAATTAAAATCAAGTCTGTATTTTGTTCATACATGATTGAAATGCACCTGAATTAGCTGAGCGATCCTGACCAGAGATGGCTAATGGACACATAATAGAAATGTGCATGCTCAATTTAGATTCTGACCCGATTAAATTGTAGGTTGCATAACAATTCTGACCAAGCTCTGTTATCTGCATAGTTTTTAGATTTGTGTGATTAAATTGTTTCAAACCTGACACGCCCCTGTTACTTCACACGAATGCTAAGAAACCCTTAGTAAATAAGGATCAGTAAAATGTTTATTTACTAAGTAAAGGATTCCGAAAGGACCTAATGTGGTTTCCAAACTCATGAAAGATCGAGTTGCCATGGAATGTTTTTCTGAATGTTATTAAGCATGTTGATAATAAATTGAGTTTAATTAATTGTCCTAGTTTATTTATGTTATAATTGTTGCAAATTGTGTTTAATTTTGCTAAAATCTATTTCATTCATATAGTTTGCATACTTAGGATAATCTGCATTAGGGATCATTGCATTTAGTTTAATATATTTTAATCACCACTTCTCAACTATATTGTGTTTTTATTTACCAAATTGTTAATATAATTTACAAATTAAGTGACTTAGCACAAATACAATCCCTGTCGAGATGATAACTTGATACTTACTTATTACTTGATAACGACTATGTACAATTGCACAAACCTACGTGTTACAGGTTTTTGGCGCCGTTGCCGGGGATTGTCAACTGTTGCCATAGTCATTTTTTTGTGAAATTATTTATTTTCAATTTGATTCATTTCTAACATTACTAACTTATTATTTTTAATTTTTTGATTTTCTTTTCAGTTGTTTATGAGCATAGATTGAATTATTGATTTACTCCCCGTAGACCCTAAAATTGAGCGAACTTTCAGATAAAGAAGACGTGAATGAACAACTCAAAGACAAGTCGAGATAGACCTTGGAAATTAGAATCAAGACCAAGGTAATGAAGCTGATCATGTACGAAATCCCATCCTCATTGCCGATGATAGGGATTGATGCATCAGACAATATGCTGTGCCACTTTTCAGTGAGTTAAATCCAGGAATTAGAAGGCCAGATATTGAGGCAACCCAATTTGAATTGAAACCAGTGATGTTTTAAATGCTACAAACGGTGGGCCAATTTAGTGGTATGCCCACGAATGATCCATGTCTCCACCTTCGATTGTTTATGGAGGTGAGTGATTCATTCAAGATAGCCAGTGTGACTAAAGACGCACTGAGATTGAAGTTGTTTCTGTACTCGTTGTGAGATTGAGCATGAGAATGGCTCAATTCATTGCCACCAAGTTCCATATCTACATGGCAAGAATTAGCAGATAGATTTTTGGTTCATTATTTCCTTCCTAGCAAAAACGCTAAGTTGAGGAACGAGATCACAACTTTCCAACAATTGGATGACGAGTCTTTGTATGAGGCTTGGGAGCGATTCAAGGAGTTACTTTGTAAGTGTCCTCATCATGGGATTCCTCATTGTATCCAGTTGGAGACATTCTATAATGGTCTCAATGCACATACAAGATTGATGGTAGATGCTTCCATGAATGGTGCAATTTTGTTTAAGTCTTATAATGAGGCTTATGAGATCACCGAGAGGATCATGAGTAAAAACTATCAATGGCCAACAAATCAAACAGCTTCAGGAAGACATGTAGCCGGAGTTCATGAAGTTGATGCCCTCACTTCATTATCAACTCAGGTATCGTCTATTCCCTCTATGTTAAACTAGTTTACCGCTAATAGTGCTAATAATTTTGCAGCTCAGCCACCAAGTCCGTTTGAAGTAGTTTCCTATATGTACTGTAGGGAAGGACATTCTTTTGAGAATTGTCCATCAAATCTCGAGCCAGTGTACTATGTGGGGAACCAATATCAAAATAGGAGTGGACAAGGACCCCAGTCCAATTTCTACAATCCTTTATGGCGTAATCATCCTAACTTTTCTTGGAGCAACCAAGGAAATGGACCGAACAACAACTTATTGCAGCAAAGACCTAACCAATCTCAAGGGTTTAATCAGCAAGCTCCAAAACCACCTTAAGTTGAGGCATCAAACAATTTGGAGAACTTGTTGAAAGCATACACGAAAAAGAATGACGCTTTGATCCAAAGCCAAGCAGCAGCACTGAAAAATTTGGAAAACCAAATGGGTAAGTTAGCTACAGAGCTACGTAATAGACCGCAAGGAACCTTGTCGAGCGATACTAAGAATCCAAGAAATTTGGGTAAAGAACATATCAAGGCAGTGGCATTGCGAAGTGGTAAAATTCTAAAACCCCAATTGATTGATGTCGATGATAAGCCCGTTAAGAAGAATCAACCAACTGTTGAAATTCCTACACCAAAAGAATCAGAATCTGCAAAGTTTGACAAGGTAAAACCTGACTTAGTGAATTCAGATATTTTAACATCTTCTTTGGATGCAGATTTACCTACTCAAAAAAGTCAGGTTCAACCGAAATTTCCATCACCTCCATATCTGCAAAGATTGCAGCAACACAAGCAGAAATAGGAGGTGCAATTCAAGAAGTTTTTGGATGTTCTGAAGCAGTTACATATCAATATTCCGTTGGTGGAGGCTTTAGAACAAATGCCAAATTATGTGAAGTTTATGAAGGATATACTGTCCAAGAAGAAACGACTGAGTGAGTATGAGACTGTTGCCTTGACAAAGGAGTGCAGTGCATTCCTGCAGAACCAACTGCCACCAAAATTGAAAGACCTAGGAAGCTTTACTATACCTTGTAACATTGGTGAATCTTACTGTGGTAAAGCTTTGTGTGACTTAGGAGCTAGTATTAACTTGATGCCTAAGTTTATTTTCAAAATGTTAGGGATAGGTGAAGTAAGACCTACAATTGTGATGCTTCAGCTAGCGAATCGATCTTTAGCATATTCCGAAGGAAAGATCGAGGATGTTTTGGCAAGAGTCGATAAATTTATTTTTCCTACTGATTTCATTGTCATAGATATTGAAGCAGACAAGGAAGTGTCTATTATCCTTGGGAGACCTTTCTTAACCACGGGAAGAACGTTAATTGATGTGCAGAAAGGTGAACTCACCATGCGAGTTCAAGACGATCAGGTAACCTTTAACATTCTTAAAGCAATGAAATTTCCCAATCCGGCAGAAGAGTGATCAATTATGGAAGAGATAGAAACCTTGGTTTCTATGGAAAGCAATTTTGAAGAAGATCCATTGGAGAAAGCTTTAGATCTTGATCCTTTTGGAGGATGAAGAAGGTAAAGAAAACATGGCTTTGATGGAAGCCAATCCTAGAAATTTTATTCAATCCACACGGTTTGAACCGTTGGAGTTGGAAGTCAGAGAATTTGTGCAACCCAAGTTGTCAATTGAAGAACCACCTAAACTCGAACTAAATGTATGTAACGCCCCAAAAATATAGGGTCTTTAATTTTTCATGTTCTGTCAAAATTGCTTGTTTGCTTTAATGGCTAAGTGATTTGGGTGTGTATGGTGGTATTTGAAAAGCCTAGGTTCAACTCTTGGCTCTTACAAAATTTTAATTTTTCCCTTAAATGAACCTGGACACTGGCACTTATGCTTTATTAATAATAATGCTTGTTTAATGACACAAGAAGAGCTTGTGGCCTAGTGACAAGTGGTGTGTTGTGTAACTATGAGGTCTGAGGTTCAAATCCTGGGATAAGCAATGGAGTGTTTATTTTGTAGCTAGGACGGCTAGAGTTTGTGTTGCAGTAGAAGTCTGATGGATGAGAGGTTTGAATTGGTCATGGAGAGATTGGTGGAGTGAATCAAGGAAGTTGGAGTGTGTGGGAGTGTTTGTGCCGAATGGGTATAAAGGAGCCTAGGAATTTCGGCTGAGGAGTTTTTCCTTATTTTGGTCAGTTTTTGGACTTTTCTTCCTTTTCTCTCTAGTGCCAAAACTTCAACTTACCACACGTGCATTTTTTTCTTCTTCTCTTGCAACTGACCATTCTTTTTTTTCCTCTTTTGCACCAACATCTGTCGAAACCTCCCTCTCATCTCTATTCTTCTCAAGTTTCGACCAACTACCTGATCATCCCCTCTTGACAATTGATTCTTTAGGCTGAACCTATCACCCTAGTCTTGAGATTCTTTCTCTTCCTCAGTTTGTGACAGAAAGCTCTCTCCTCTCTGTTTCGATTCTGCAACGGCTCTGACAATCGGTAAGTGATCAAAGGCTACTCTTTGCTTTTTATTTAAAACCGAATGCACTTGTGTTCTTCTTTTCTTTTCCAAAACCAAATAACCCCACTAACCGATTGTTATTCCATTCTTCTCGTACTGCACTCATTGCGATTCTAGGGTCTTCCTCGAGGAGTGGTGAAGTGTGAACGGTTTGGAGGAGTCACACTTTCGTCCTCAAACATCCAGTAAGGTAATAAGGTTACCTCTTGTTTTTTGGGATGGCCGAATATGCCCTACCACTTTCTAATCGGTTCTTGACTATACTTTAGGAAAACAGCGAAGGCGTGTGATCGTTTTTGAACCACGAGCATTGAGGGATTAAGGTCACCCTAATTCAAACAAGGTAAGAAAGATATTTCAGATTAAGTGCTATTATGAGGGTGTTACCCTAACAATTAAGGACTAACATCGGGTCTCGATGATTATAGGTTGGGTGCTCGTAGATCTTGGAGCGACTTCGTAAAAATGTGTGTAATCACACTATTTCTGCTAAGAATCGGCAAAAGCCGAAAAGCTGAAACATCGGCATTTGAGGCCTCACGAGCGTGCTATCACGCGTGTGGAAAAATCGAGCCCATAATCGAGGGTGGTAGACTGAAAAGGCCACTACGAGTATTCTCATGCACTTGGGCCATTATGGGTCTCGTTAGGCCGAAATGGGTCATGTGGGCCCCACACGAATAAAATTTATGAAAAGTGATAGAAACTAGATTGGGATATGTAGTTTGCATAGCCGTGATTGAATTTGGGCTAAATGGGCCATACGAGCTTGTGGGCCCATTTGGGCAGAATATTGGGCTTTGAGCTCATTTACACTGTTTCGACCAAATGGATTATCTGTGTCGCTCGAGGCGACTGTAGGCCTTCGGAGAGGTCATTAACTGTACCGAGACCCCTAATGAGTAAAATGACTAAACTACCCCTAATGAGTAAAATGACTAAAATACCCCTGATGAGTAAAATGACTGAAATACCCTTAACGAGTAAAATGACTGAAATACCCCTGATGAGTAAAATGACTGAAATACCCCTAATGAGTAAAATGACTAAAATACCCCTAATGAGTAAAATGACTGAAATACCCCTAATGAGTAAAATGACTGAAATACCCTTAGTGAGTAAAATGACCAAAATACCCCTAAAGGGCAAAATTATTGTTTTGCCCCTAATACATGAAAATGACTATTTCACCCCTAGAGATAGATTGACAGATGGAAATATATATTGTATGGCTGTACTAAGTAGAGCATGTTGCATACATGAAATATTGATGACATGACATACTGCATGGGGTTAGGATTCTGTTATAGATGAAGTACTGTTACTGGTGGCTCTGCCACAATTACTATTACTGGCAGGTCTACTGCATTATTATTACTGACAGCTATGGTGCAATATTGGTGTGTGGGCTAGGTGGGTTGACTTTGTACCCACATGGTGTGTTGGGTTGGTACGGGTGGTATGCTGGCTAGATTGGGGTGGGTTTGCATACTTGCACCATACTGATATTGTATCGGGCTTAGGCCCACACTATTACTGTATTGGGCTCAGGACTACATTGCACTGTTACTGAACAAGGCTCAGGCCCAGACTGTTACTGCATGTATTACTGATTGAGTGATAGGGGATTACACACTGAGTTCTTGTAACTCAGCATTTTCTTTTAACTGTACAGGTAATCCCCAGGCTTAGTGGATTTGGAGCTGTGACGGACTGATAAACCGTAAAAGTAACATATTTTAATCCCACATTTAACATACTTTTGGATGATTTATCTTTTGATTTATTTAAAAAGGTGCTCTTAATCCTTTCTTTTCATATTTTATACTCAGGAGAGCACCCAAGGATGAAAAGAACGAGAAACGGGCTTAAAACAGGCCAAATTGGGCGAAGAGAGAAATCGACACGGCCTGGCCCAAAGACCACACGGCTGTGCCTCATTAAAAGTCCGAACATGGCCTGGCCACGATTCACACGGGCATGTGCCATGGCCGTGTCCCTGTTGCTGGAAAGAGCAATTTCATTCGGGAAAGGATACTTGGAGGCAAAGAAACACATTCCAAAGCCTATTTAAACACCTAGTAGGAATTCTACTTAAATTAGGATACTTAGGACCCAAGTAAGGCATCTCAAAGTCTATATAAACACCCAAGGGGGCAACTTGAAAGGGGGAGTTCGGCAGAAGCCAAAATCAGCGTTAAGCTAGGCCAAGGAGCCAAGCCGAAAGGGTCAGAATTGAGGGAATTACCCAAAGTTAGCTAGTTGATCCATCCCAAGAAGCCAGAATTCTACTCAAGACGGCGGATTACTCTTTCAATTCCTTCAGGTAGCTTTAGGGATTTCTTATGTTTTGTTTTATCTTTTCTCTTGAGATGTTTTCTTTATTTGTTATGAACTAAACCCCTCAGATACCTGAAGGGGATGAAACCTAGATGAATCTTGTTATCGTTTTCTGAATTATATGATAAATCCTTAGTTTGTTTTTAATTATGCATGCTTAATCCAAATCTGATGTGCTTAGGTGGAGGAGGAATAGACCCTGCTTAAGAGTAGATCTAGCATAATTAAGTGGAGTTGATCGAACACCTAGAGATAGGGTTACGAGATTTTGCCAGATTAGGGTGAAACCTAATATGGGAATCCATTGATCGATTTACTGCTATTCTAGGGGGTTATTATAAGAGAACGAGAGTTCCACTAATTAACCTAGGGCTAGACGTTATCGCCTCGAGAAAGGGTTTAATATACGTTAGGGAGTCCTACGGATCAAACTAAGTGAATAAATCGTATGGTTCAGTGCTAGATAACAAGTGAAGTCTAGGTGGATTCTTCCTGACGGTATCGTCGTGATCAACTGAGTTTTTCGTCAAGTTATTTCCCAACTCGTTCTTTTTATCTTTGCGTCTTTAGCTTTGTAGTCGTTAATTTAGATTAAAGCAACTTCACTTTATTTTAGGCTAAATAATAAAAAGAAAGTTAGTATTAGTACTTTTAGTTCCTTTGGGTTCGACAATCCGGTCTTGCCTAAGCTATACTAATGTTCGATAGGTACACTTGCCTTTAATCGTTGTCAGAGTTAGTTTCCAGGTTTGATCATTCGTTTTATAAATTTTAAAGCTCTGATTTCAGCGATTAAGTTTTTGGCGCTGTTGCCGAGGAACTAAAATATTAAGAAAGCTTAATTTTTATTACTTTAGCCTTTTTTTTGCAATTTATTTTTTTATTATTATTAGTTTCATTTTTTTACTTTGTTAATTTTTCTTTTATTTTCTTTGACAGGTAATTTTAGTTTATAGAGAAGATGGCATTGAGTAACTATCAGTGGCAAGTTATGAGGACAACGCCAACAAAAGCCGCCAGTGTCTTCAACCTCGACGTGGTCACCAGGTTATCTAACCACCTAGAGATGATGAATAAAAAGATGGATGGTTTGTATAGTCTCTCGCAAGTACACCCAGTAATGCAATATGATTCCAATCTAGGAGGCGTGGCGAATCCTGAGTACCCACCTAACGGATATGGCATGGAAAACGAGCAAGCTCGGTATACGGGTAAGTATTCTAGACCTCAAAATAATTTTTATAGTGACACTTATAATGCAAGTTGGAGGTACCATCCCAATTTCTCGTGGGATGATCAAAATAGCCAAAGACCGGAACTTCCTCCAAATTTTCAACAACCACCTCACCAACAAGAAGAGGAGTCGAACCTTGAAGAGATGCTGACAAAAGTCATGGCAGCCACAGAAACCCGTCTTCAAAAAACCGAGACAACACTCGATAATCAACAAGCATCAATCAAAGGGATCGAGAGCCAAGTGAAGGAACTTACTAAGTCAGTTAGACAGCTGACTAAGATAGTTTCTGAAATACGATCAGAGGTTTCCGAACAACTACAGGAAAGCTTGCCAAGCAATAATGAAACTGACCCAAGGCAAGAACCTGTGGTAAGTAAAGGTAAGGTTGAGGTAAGCCATGATTTACCAAACCCGGTACATACAGAGTACCAAGCTCATGTGCCATATCCCGATGCAATAAAGAAAGATCACATAGAGGAAGAATTCGATGAACTCACACTTCATGTAGATGACGAAACAATCACTCTTCAAGCTCGTGACTCAGCTAGGACATCGAGTAATAAAGATACGAACATTAATTCTATTGATAAACATTTGGTTCAACCTTCTTTACAGGAAGCTTCATGAAATCACCTAGCTGAGCCAGATCTTATACCTTGTTCCCATAAAGAAATTCATGAAGAATGAAGGCTTCGGATCGATGAACCAGACGAGTGGAAGTCACACTTCAAAGAGAAACTAGGAATACACGAAGTGAAATCGAAGAAAACCCTTGACGAGCTGATAGGAACAACAAATCACTTCAAAATAGGGGATCAGGTATTGTTGAATAAGGAAGACCCTCGAATCACCAATTCAGACCTCAAGACAAATGAAGAAATCACTTTTGAGGTACTTAATGTCTTCCTATACGGCATAATCGAGGTAAGCAAGCCTAAATTCCACACTTTTGAGGTAAACACTTCTTGAATTGAACTATATATCCAAAACCGAATTGATCGCATGGGAAAGGATTTTCACCTCCTCAAACCACCATGACCATACGAATGACAGGTGAAATCTAGCTTAAGACTATAAACAAGCACTTCTCGGGAGGCAACCCGAGCACTAACCTCATTTTTACATTTTTTATTTTTTATTTTGTACTTTTATTTTTCCTTTTAGCACCTAACCATAAACTAACCAAAGTGCAAATTTCCATGCCACACGGCCTTGCACACGACCGTGGACATGGCCGTGTGGCCACCACAGGAAGGTACAAGGGTGGGAGCAACCACCAGATCCATAATTTCTATTTAACCCCCTTCTTCCTTCCTCTTTTCCAGTTGTTTTTCTTCTTTCATTTTCCATTATTACATTTATTTTTATTTTCTTTATTATTTTCTTCTTATTCTTCGTACCATTTAGATTTAGCTTAGGACACAATAAAATTCGACCGGCTACTTCGAGGATTCAATTTCAAACAGTTTGAGACGCTTCCCCACGTTCACCTCCAATCCTATCCGGTTTCTTTTCAATGACTTCATCCAAAATTCAAGAAGTTTTACTTCTCTCCCCATCTTATGATTTTATGATTATATATCTATTATTTATCTTTGTACATTGAGGACAATGTACATCTTAAGTGTGGGAGGGGTTAATTATAGTATTATCTGAAAATCCCTGAATTATGCCTTGATCTTAAAGTAAGTTTCTCATATTATGATTACAATGAAAATTCCTTTGATTCATGATTTTTATTGATATGTTTTGGATTAAGTCATTGATAATTATGCATTGATGATTAAATTTGAAGGATACTAGGGAATCAAGCATGATAAGTCTATTTTTCAGAATTAAATTTTTTTAGGTTGTCTACCTGAATCTGAATGATATCTTGAAGTTCCAAATTTACGAGGTTGACATCAAAAACCCATAATTTCTGTGAGCTTTTGAGCCTTTTAGAGCATATATTCTTTTTCGTGCTCATTTTTTGATTATAAGTGTGTCAACATTGAACTGTTATTCTAGAACATGCCTTGATTATACATGTCGAGACCACATCTATGATTTGATATACAGAGATGATAAAGGCACTTAGGATTTAACCCATTACAACACTAAAAGGCCTACCTTCATAAATTAACCCCTAGTGAACCCCGTTTAATCCTAACAACCTTCTCTATTGACTCACCCACTAATTTTAACCCAAAACCCTTTGTATTTGTTATCACCATTCCTTTTCAACTACCCTTTTTGTCGAGATTTGATTTTGAACAGTTTCCTAACTATGTTCTATATTTCAGTTGTAAAAGTTCTTATTATTATAATTATTTGTTCTTAAAAAAACCAAAGTATATTCATTATTAGTTAGGTGAGCCTATGCATGTAAATTTCAAGTCTTGAAGAAAAAGCTCGTATTAGAGTATTAGTATTACAAATTTTCATTTGATGCAATACTTATCATTAGTTCGTATTTCTAGTTAGGTAATTTGTCAAGTCAATCTCGATTCTAACCTTCTAATTCAGCCTTTATCCATACGCTTAACCTAAGCCCGTTACAGCCCTGTTAAAGACCTTTTGATTTGTGTATCATCTCATTTTACAGTGGTAAAGATTTGATTTTCATGCAAGCCTATGGGATTTGTAACATCCTAAATTAGGGCCTTTGCATTTTATGTGTTTGTGTGTGAATGCTATGTTTGTCACGCTAGTTTAGGGTACTTTAGGGTCTAGAAATGATTTAGGGGTAAGCCAGAGTCTTGGTGAAAATTTTCTTTTTGAGCACTTTTAAGGGAAGCTAGCTGAATTGGGCCTTAAGGGATTTTGTTTGTGTTGGATGACACAGGGAAGTGCCTTAGCAAAGTGGCAAGGAGGCGCCACATAAAGGTTGAGGTAGGTGACACCACAAGGAAGCTGGAGGGAGCAGGTTCAAGTTGCGTTCTCCTCAAGTTGAGAACTCTTTTTTGGCGTTAAGGGGAGTAGAGGTGGAGTTCGGCTGGGATGCTTGAAAAGGGGAGAGTTGATTGAGTCAAATAATTCAAAGGAATGGTGGAGAGGGTTTTTAGGAGTTTGAATCATTCAAACTTGTTTGAATGAGTGGGGAAAAGGGAATTCAGGAGAAAAAGAAGGGATTGAAGAGGTGTGAGTGTTAGCCGAATTTTGAAAGGAGCTAGGTGGGGTTTGGGCATTCGGTTTTTGGGTGTTAGCTTAGGGGGTAGCCGATTGTTGGTGATAGATTTCGGGAGTGTTGAATATTCGGCTAGTTAGAGAGCACCTAGTGTTTTTTTTCTCTCATTTCTTTTGTGCAAAAATCGAAACACTCCTACACTTTTGGCTTGCATTTTTTTCTTTTCTCTCAATTACCAAAACCGAGTTGCCTCCTAAGTTTCTTCTTCTTCTTTTCTTCTTTTGTGTATGGCCGAAACCTACATTGCCTTCCACTCATCAACTTTGTTTTATTTTCTTTGCCAATAGCATCGAAGCATAAACCCTCTGAAGCCACACCTTTTTTGCCGAAAACTCTATTACTCTTCTCTCTTCTCTTTCAAGCACTTTAGCCGAATATCATTTGGTAGATAGTACCTTCTTTCTTCATCTTTTCCTTTTTCAAGAGCAGAACAACTTTGGCATTTGGTAAGTCTTTTTTGCTTTAGCCGAATCTCTTTTTAACCATCTCATCTCTTTTCCTTTCGATTTCCTAAAATGAGAAAAGCCGAAACTTGGCATCTTTTCTAGGTAGTCTTTATTTATTTGTTAGCCAAATCTCTCTCTGGCATTCAAATCTTCTCTTTCGACTCCTATTTGCAGTGGATCGCCGTTACTAATCTTCCATCACTCCGAATCGGTTTCTCTAGTGGTTGTGGTAAGAGTTTACTTTTCGTTTCAATCATCTTTCCTGCGTTTGAGTGCCGAAGGCAGTAATCCCATTCTTTAAACTCTTGGCTGAATATAGGTGGGGGTGGTATCGCATTCTTTTGGAGACTTTCGGGATTCACTTGACTTGTGAATCAAGCCTAAAGCGTCGGCTTTTGTCGATCTAGGTAAGGTGATCTATTCAGCTAAACGTGTTAATCTATTCACATCTTACTCTATGTGTTAACTCGGTCTTCTGACCAAGATTTGTTCCATGGACTCGAATGCCAGCAATTCTAAGGAGGGGGTTGGAGCCGTAAACCCAGCCCCTAAGTTTAAAAAGCGGGCATTGTCAGCAGTTCAAGATTGGCCACCGGGTTGTGCGCCGGCTTCTGAGCAAAGTCGTAGGCAGATAGCAGTGGTTTCGATTAACGATAGTGTCGACGTAGAGAGCGTGATATTATGGGTTATCAGGTGTGTAACTCTCACACGCTTCGTATGTTATTTTGTTAGTAGTTACTATGTCTGAAAGCCGAAGTGACATTTTGGTCACTAAAATACCCTTGTGGGTAAAAGCGAGGACTCCGGGTAAGTCTACTATGTGTTGTTATCAATGAATGAATGTATTGAAAGCCTGAATGTGCCATGTTAGTTAAACTTTAAGTATGATCATACCATATTAGTTTTTATACATGAACATGAAATTGGGTTATGAGGTGAAGAGGGAGGAACATGATCTTTTAGACTGTCATCAGTGGTTAGGTACCAGAAGTAGGTTGGCCCCACATAATCTCATAACTTGTGACTAAGTCTCAGTGGTTTGGAACCACTAGTGGTTTGGTACCACATATAAGTTATTTTGTGACTCGTCCCAGTGGTTCGGTACCACGGTGGGTTGGCCCCACATATATATCTATTACGGGATTGTCACCAGTGGTTAGGTACCACCAGTGGCTAGGTGCCACAGATATTGGGTAGATTCAGGAGGCTTGGAGGCTGAACATATTAGGTGGGTTGGGCAGCATTGCATACCTGCATCATATATGAAATTGTGTGAGGGCCCAAAGTCCATTTGGAGGGGAATTTACACACTGAGTCTCGGTGACTCACCCCTCCGTTAACTTTTGCAGGTAATCCTTAGACCGCGGACATGGAGCCAAGGTGGACTCGAGGTGGCCATGCAAATGTTTTCGGTTAATAATTTTATTTTCAATAATTATTTTGGATCTTTACTACTTTGATTTTGTTTTTGGTATTGTAATAAGGCCTTTTAAATATTAATTTGGTTTCGTTCCTTTGATTTTGATTCAATTGTTATGACATGTCTAATAAATAATCTAAGTGGATGTTTTCCTACAAGTTAAATACTTTAAATTTTAAGATTTACAATTGGCTAAAGAAAATCGAGTTTTTATAACAAATTAACACAAAATTTTCAAGCTAAGACTCAAGATAGTCTTCAACTGATCGGGCAATATATATATTGTTTTAAAATTTGACCGTGGATTACGAAACCTGAGCTGTACTACAGCTTAAGTTAAGCACCTGTTTTCAAACCTTCGCCAAAGGCACAGTGATGTGCAAAGATTTTTCTCCACTCATGATTTTAACTCGGGTTTTTCCAGTTTTCTTTTTCTATAGCATGCCAGATTCGGTCGTAGCGTTTTGACCGGGTTTGGGGTTTTACAAAGTTGGTATCAGAGCCAAGTTCAAAAGCTCAACTGTGAGTATAAGGCCCAAATTATTTTTTTCAATAGATGGTTTGAAAAATGGTGTTGACAAAATACACTTTTCCAAGAAGCATGGCACCTGAGTCTCCGGCACCGATCCGTGACGGTAATTTTTGTAATTATTGATTGTATGATTTAATTGCTTTGTGATATGACTGCTAGTATTAGGAAATTTACCCTAGAGACTGAAGCCTGTAGGAATGTATGCATTCGCAAAAACAACTACTCTGATAATATACTCATAAGACTGTTCGGTAATAAACAGTGGAAGAAAGCTAACTCATAAAACTCTTAATCAGATTAAATCGTGAACATTAGTTATGAGCACTCGAGGACGTGGGCGTAATGTACGTGGTCGTGGTAGGGGTAGGATTACTGTATCGGAACCAGTAGGGTCTGGTCATGGGTCAGGGAATGAGGTGCCGCCATCGCCAGCTGTGGAAGCGGAGTTTCAGGACCAAACGGGTGGAGACGATGCGACGTCCCAGGCGATGCTACGGGTCTTGGAGAGAGTGGCTAGAACATGCATGGGTACGGGGGCTCGAAAATCTGTGTCTGAACAACTCTGAGCCAACGGAGCGGAAGTATTTAGGGGCATTCCTGGAGTAGTTCCCAATGCAGCTGAATACTGGTTAGAAGCAACTGAGCGTATAATGGATGATCTTGACTTCACGGCAGAGGAGAAGTTGAAAGGGATCATGTCTCTTCTTCGAGACAAGTCCTATCAGTGGTGGCTCACGGTCAGGGATGGTACGATGGCTGACGATATTACCTGGGATTTCTTCAAAATAGCATTTCAGAGGAAGTACGTTGGGTCAAGTTATGTGGATGCACAGTGTAAGGCATTTCTGAATCTGGTTCAGGAGAGTAAGTCGGTGTCCGAGTATGAGGTGAAATTCTTATGGTTAAGCTGTTATGCCCGGGGTATTATGGCCATGGACCATGAGCGCTGTGTTCGGTTTGAGGACGGGCTGAGAGATGAGCTGCGGGTGTTGATTGCTCCACAGCAAGAGAGGGAATTTACTGTTCTTGTGGAAAAGGCTAAGATAGCCGAGTAGGTGAAGCTGTCCGAGAAGCAGAATCAGGACCGAAATAGGAATAAAAGGAGTTTTGGGCCATCAGGGTCCGCTGGGGGTTTTCAGAATAGGACTAGATTAGGCAGGCCGAGTCAAGTTGCGAAGCCTGTTGCTGCTCAGTGGCCACCGCAGTGTGCTCGATGCGGGAAGTTTCATTCAGGAAAGTGTTGGATAGGTAACAGAGGGTGCTTCGAGTGTGGGTCGATGGATCATCGGATAAGGGATTGCTCGTGGAGGCCAGTTAGGACACATTCTGAGGGTCAAAGACGTGCACAATTCAGAACGGATGGTCAGCAACCACAGAGGGGTCGTGGTTCAGCCAGAGGAGGTAATAGTTTCGGTCGAGGCTGTGGAGCACTGGGCAGAGGTGCTGGAAATACAGATGAAAGACAGCCTGGGTTGGTCTATGCAGCTAGGCATCGAGAGGAGGGCGACGCACCAGACGTCATAACTAGTATGTTCCTAATTTATTGTTTGCCTTATACTGCCTTGATTGATATTGGTTCGACGCACTCTTATGTTGCTAGTACTATAGCGGGAACTCTGAAACTATGAGACTTCTTCTAGGGAGATGACTGTAGTTAGCCCTCTAGGACAAACTGTAGTAGTGAACAAACTGTATAAGGATGTACCTCTGGAAGTTCAAGGGGTAGTTTTTTTCGGCTGATCTGATGGAACTACCATTTGGGGAGTTCAATTTGATCTTGGGTATGGATTGGTTAGTGAAGTATCAAGCAAATCTGGACTGTGCAGCCAAGCGTATGGTGTTAAGAACCGTAGAGGGTGTAGAGGTGGTGGTGATAGGTGAGAGAAGGAATTACCTATCTAATGTGGTATCCGTTTTGAAAGCTGAGAGAATGGTGAGAAAAGGATGTAGGGCGTTTATAGCTTATGTTTGTGCCTTGGAGGTCAAGGAATCAACTGTGGGGAATGTTCGAACGGTGAAGGAATTCTTCGATGTTTTCCCAGAAGAGCTTCCAGGTTTGCCTCCGAACCGCGAGGTGGAGTTTGGTATTGATCTTCTACCCGGAACAGCGCCAGTGTCTATTGACCCGTATAGAATGGCGCCGAAGGAGTTAGTGGAGCTAAAGTCGCAGATTCAGGAGTTGTTAGACCGGGGTTTTATCTGGACGAGTGTATCATCTTGGAGCACCCGTGCTATTTGCTAAGAAGAAGGACGGATCAATGCGAATGTGTATTGATTACCGTCAATTGAATAAGTTAACGATCAAGAATAATTTTCCGTTGCAGAGGATAGACGACCTGTTCGATCAACTTAAGGGAGCATCAGTCTTCTCCAAGATAGATTTGAGGTTGGGGTATCACCAACTTAAGGTCAAGGAGGCAGATATTCATAAGACGGCGTTTCATACTCGCTATGGTCACTACGAATTCTTGGTGATGCCGTTTGGATTGACCAACGCACCAGCAGCGTTTATGGACATGATGAATCAGGTTTTTCAACCGTATTTGGATCGATTCATCGTAGTGTTTATAGTCGATATTCTGGTGTATTTGAAATCCGAGGAGAAGCATGATTCACATCTTCGAGTGGTTTTGCAAATTCTGAGAGAGAAGCAGTTGTTCGCTAAGTTTAGTAAGTGCAAGTTCTGGCTAAGGGAAGTTACCTTTTTGGGTCATGTGGTGTCAGCTGAGGGGATTAGAGTGGACCCTCGGAAAATTGAAGCTGTGTTGGATTGGAAACCACGTAAGTCTGTGGCGGAGATTCAGAGTTTTCTTGGTCTGGCTGGGTATTACAGAAGGTTTGTGGAAGGGTTCTCTTTGATTGCAGCACCGTTAACCAAGTTGTTAAGGAAAGGGGTTCCGTTTGTGTGGTCTGGCAAGCAACAAGAAAGTTTTGAGAAGTTAAAGAGGATTTTGACAGAAGCTCCGGTGTTGATTCAACCTGAGGCAGGGAAAGAGTTTACTGTCTATTGTGATGCGTCACATACAGATTTAGGATGTGTGCTGATGCAAGAGGGCAAAGTAGTAGCGTATGCTTCTCGACAATTGAGACCTCACGAGGTGAATTATCCAATGCATGACCTGGAGTTCGCTACAGTGGTTTTCGCCCTGAAGATCTGGAGACACTACTGATATGGGGAGAAGTCCATCGTTTACACGGATTACAAGAGTTTAAAATACCTCTTTACCCAGAAGGAGTTGAATTTAAGACAGCGGAGGTGGATCGAGTTGCTGAAGGATTATGACTGCTCGATTGAGTACCATCCGGGTGAGGCTAACGTGGTGGCAAACACGTTGAGCCGTAAGGTAATATCAGACTTGAGAGCAATGTTTGCCCATCTTAGTTTGTATGATGACGGAAGTTTAATAGCAGAACTGCAAGTGAGGCCGACATGGGTGAATCAGGTTAAAGAGAAACAATTGTCAGATGATGTCTGGAGCGCTAGATTTTTGCAAGTGCAGAATGGTGGATTAGAAGGGTACAGTTTGAACAGCGATGGAGTTCTATATTTCCGTAGAAAGGCTTGCATGCCAAAAGATGTGGGTTTGAGGCAGAAGATTCTTCAGGAAGCATATAGCAGCCCATATGCTATGCATCTTGGGGGTAGTAAGATGTACCGGGATTTGTGGGAACAGTTTTGGTTGTCAGGTCTAAAGCAAGTAGTAACTGAATTTGTGGGTAAGTGTTTGACGTGTCAACAGGTAAAGGCAGAACATCAGTTGCCTTCGAGGTTGTTGCAACCAATCAAGATTCCGCAGTGGAAATGGGAAAGGATCACGATAGATTTTGTTAGTGGGCTACCCCTTACGCCTACTAAGAAGGATTTGATTTGGGTAATATTTGACCGTTTGACAAAGTCTGCTCATTTCATACCGGTTCGGCTCGATTACTCTCTACAAAAGTTGGCTAAGTTGTATATAGTAGAGATCATAAGGTTGCACGGGGTACCAGTGTCTATCATCTCAGACAGGGACCCTAGATTCACGTCAAGGTTTTGGATGGCGTTGCATCAAGCGTTGGGTACAAAGTTGGATTTCAGTACAGCGTTTATCCACAGTCTGATGGACAGTTAGAGAGGGTAATTTAGATTTTAGAAGACATGTTGCGGGGGTATGTCTTAGACTTCAGAGGAAGTTGGGAAGAATTTCTACCATTGCCGGAATTCGCGTATAACAACAGCTACCAATCTAGTATTCAGATGGCACCATAATAAACATTGTATGGACGGAAGTGTCGTACTCCTACATGTTGGACAGAGTTGAGTGAGCGTCGGTTGTTGGGTCCAGAATTGGTTGCTGAGATGGAAGACAAGGTTAAGTTAATTCGGGCTCGACTAACGGAAGCCATAGACAGACAGAAGCCCTACGCGGATCTAAAGCACAAGGACATAGAGTTTGAGGTGGGTGACCAGGTGTTCTTAAAGGTGTCACCGTGGAAGAAAGTGCTTAGGTTTGGGTGGAAGGGCAAGTTAAGCCCCACATTTATCGGACCTTATCGTGTGTTGAAACGTGTGGGACCAGTAGCCTATCAGCTCGAGCTACCTTCAGAATTAAGTTAGATCCATAATGTGTTTCACGTCTCGATGCTTAGACGCTATCGTTCGGATCTGTCTCATGTTCTACCAGTAGAAGAAATTGAAGTAAGCCCAGACTTATCTTTTGAGGAAGAACCAGTGCAGATCTTGGATCGGGATGTCAAAGTATTGCGTAAGAAATCAGTTCCTTTGGTGAAGGTGTTGTGGAGGAACCATGGATCAGAAGAAGCTACGTGGGAGCCAGAGGATGTTATGCGGCAGCAATACCCTAAACTTTTTTGACCAGGTAATTTCAAGGCCGAAATTATTTTAAGGGGGTAGAACTATAACATCCTAAATTAGGGTCCAGGAATGATTTAGGGGTAAGCCGGAGTCTTGGAGAAAATTTGCTTTTTGAGCACTTTTAAGGGAAGCTAGCTGAATTGGGCCTTAAGGGATATTGTTTGTGTTGGATGACACAGAGAAGTGCCTTAGCAAAGTGGCAAGGAGGCGCCACATAAAGGTTGAGGTAGGTGATGCCACAAGGGAGTTGGAGGGAGCAACTTCAAGTCGCGTTCTCCTCAAGTTGAGAACTCTTTTTTGGCGTCAAGGGGAGCAAAGGTGGAGTTCGGCTGTGATGCTTGAAAAGGAGAGAGTTGATTGAGTCAAATAATTTATAGGAATGGTGGAGAGGGTTTTTAGGAGTTTGAATCATTCAAACTTGTTTGAATGAGTGGGGGAGAGGGAATTGAGGAGAAGAAGAAGGGATTGAAGATGTGTGAGTGTTAGCCGAATTTTGAAAGGAGCTAGGTGGGGTTTGGGCATTCGGTTTTTGGGTGTTAGCTTAGGGGGTGGTCGATTGTTGGTGATAGCTTTGGGGAGTGTTGAATATTCGACGAGTTAGAGAGCACCTAGTGTTTTTTTTCTCTCATTTCTTTTGTGCAAAAATTGAAACACTCCTACACTTTTGGCTTGCATTTTTTTCTTTTCTCTCAATTACCAAAACCGAGTTGCCTCTTAAGTTTCTTCTTCTTCTTTTCTTCTTTTTTGTTTGGCCGAAACCTACATTGCCTTCCACTCATCATCTTTGTTTTATTTTCTTTTCCAATAGCATCGAAGCCGAAATCCTCTGAAGCCACACCTTTTTGCCGAAAACTCTGTTACTCTTCTCTCTTCTCTTTCAAGCACTTTAGCCGAATATCTCTTGGTAGATAGTACCTTCTTTCTTCATCTTTTCCTTTTTCAAGAGCAGAACAACTTCGGCATTTGGTAAGTCCTTTTTGCTTTAGTCGAGTCTCTTTTTAACCATCTCATCTCTTTTCCTTTTGATTTCCTAAAAAGAGAAAAGATGAAACTTGGCATCTTTTCTAGGTAGTCTTTATTTATTTGTTAGCTGAATCTCTCTCTGGCATTCAAATCTTCTCTTTCGACTCCTGTTTGTAGTGGATCACCGTTACTAATCTTCCATCACTCCCATTCGGTTTCTCTAGTGGTTGTGGTAAGAGTTTACTTTTCGTTTCAATCATCTTTCTTGCGTTTGAGTGCCGAAGGCAGTAATCCCATTCTTTAAACTCTTGGCTGAATATAGGTGGGGGTAGTGTAGCATTCTTTTGGAGACTTTCGGGATTTGCTTGACTTGTGAATCAAGCCTAAAGCTTCGGCTTTTATCGATCTAGGTAAGGTGATCTATTCAGCTAAACGTGTTAATCTATTTACATATTACTCTATGTGTTAACTCGGTCTTCTGACCAAGATCTGCTCCATGGACTCGAATGCCAGCAATTCTAAGGAGGGGGTTGGACCCGTAAACCCAGCCGCTAAGTTTAAAAAGTGAGCAGTGTCAGCAGTTCGAGATTGGCCACCGGGTTGTGGGCCGGCTTCTGAGCAGAGTCGTAGGCAGATAGCAGTGGTTTCGATTAACGATAGTGTCGACATGGAGAGCGTGATATTACAGATTATCAGGTGTGTAACTCTCACACACTTCGTATGTTATTTTGTTAGTAGTTACTATGTCTGAAAGCCGAAGTGACGTTTTGGTCCCTAAAATACCCTTGTGAGTAAAAGCGAGGACTTCGGGTAAGTCTACTATGTGTTGTTATCAATGAATGTATGTATTGAAAGCCTGAATGTGCCATGTTAGTTAAACGTTAAGTAAGATCATACCATATTAGTTGTTATACATGAACATGAAATTGGGTGATGAGGTGAAGAGGGAGGAAACATGATCTTTTAGACTGTCACCAGTGGTTAGGTACCACAAGTGGGTTGGCCCCACATAATCTCATATCTTGTGACTAAGTCTCAGTGGTTCGGTACCACAGTGGGTTGGCCCCACATATTTATCTATTACGGGATTGTCACCAGTGGTTAGGTACCACCAGTGACTAGGTGCCACAGATATTGGGTAGATTCAGGAGGCTTGGAGGCTGAACATATTAGGTGGGTTGGGCAGCATTGCATACCTGCATCATATATGAAATTGTGTGAGGGCCCAAAGCCCATTTGGAGGGGAATTTACACACTGAGTCTGGGTGACTCACCTCTCCGTTACCTTTTGCAGGTAATCCTTAGACCGCGGACATGGAGCTGAGGTGGACTCGAGGTGGCCATGCGGTTAATAATTTTATTTTCAATAATTATTTTGGATCTTTACCACTTTGATTTGGTTCTTGGTATTGTAATAAGGCCTTTTAAATATTAATTTGGTTTCGTTCCTTTGATTTTGATTCAATTGTTATGACATGTCTAATAAATAATCTAAGTGGATGTTTTCCTACAAGTTAAATACTTTAAATTTTAAGATTTACAATCGGTTAAAGAAAATCGGGTTTTTATAACAAATTAACACAAAATTTTCAAGCTAAGACTCAAGATAGTCTTCAATTGATCGTGCAATATATATATATATATTGTTTTAAAATTCGACCGTGGATTACAAAACCTGAGCTGTACTATGGCTTAAGTTAAGCACTTGTTTTCAAACCTTCACCAAAGGCACAGTGATTGGCAAAGATTTTTCTCCACTCATGATTTTAACTCGGGTTTTTCCAAATTTCTTTTTCCGTAGCATGCCAGATTCGGTCGTAGCATTTTGACCGGGTTTGGGGTGTTACAGGATTAACTTTTCATGTTTGACTTATTGAGTGCTTAATTTTGAACCTTAAACACTTTGAGTGATTTGAGTGAATCTTTAGTGAGGATGTCAACTCTTGTCAATTTTGAATCAGAGGTAATTATTCAGGTAAGGGGAAACACCTATGTTTTCATACTATAAAAACTATGACTTAGATTGTTTGAATCTTTAATACTCTTTGAGTTGAATTATCCATGTATGAATTATCTTTGAGTTATGATGAAACACTATTAATGAATGTTATGAATCAAGGAAGTTCGTTTTAATTGTAAGTTGAGAATTTTGCTTGAGGACAAGCAAAAGCTTAAGTGTGGGGGTATTTGATAAACCGTAAAAGTAACATATTTTAATCCCATATTTAGCATACTTTTGGATGATTTATCCTTTGATTTATGTAAAAAGGTGCTCTTAATCCTTTCTTTTCATATTTTATACTCAGGAAAGCACCCAGGGATGAAAAGAATGAGAAACGGGCTAAAAATAGACCAAATTGGGCCAAGAGAGAAATCGACACGGCCTGGCCCAAAGACCACATGGCCGTGCCTCATTAAAAGTCCAAACACGACCTGGCCATGATTCACACGGGTGTGTGCCATGGCCATGTCCCTGTCACTGGAAAGAGCAATTTCATTCGAGAAAGGATACTTGGAGGCAAAGAAACGCATTCCAAAGCCTATTCAAACACCCTAGTAGGAATTCTACTTAAACTAGGATACTTAGGAGCCAAGTAAGGCATCTCAAAGTCTATATAAACACCCAAGGGGGCAACTTGAAAGGCGGAGTTCGTTAGAAGCCAAAACCGGCGTCAAGCTAGGCCAAGGAGCCAAGCCGGAAGGGTCAGAATTGAGGGAATTACTCGAAGTTAGCCAGTTGATCCATCCCAAGAAGCTAGAATTCTACTCAAGACGGCGAATTTCTCTTTCAAATCCTTCAGGGAGTTTTAAGGATTTCTTATGTTTTGTTTTATCTTTTCTCTTTAGATGTTTTCCTTATTTGTTGTGAACTAAACCCTCAGATACCTGAAGGGGATGAAACTTAAATGAATCTTGTTATTGTTTTCTGAATTATATGATAAATACTTAGTTTGTTCTTAATTATGCATACTTAATCCAAATCTGATGTGCTTAGGTGGAGGAGGAATAGACCCTGCTTAACAGTATATCTAGCATAATTAAGCGGAGTTGATCGAACGCCAAGAGATAGGGTTACAAGATTTTGTTAGATTAGGGTAAAACCTAATATGGAATCCATTGATCGATTTATTGTTATTCTAGGGGGTTATTATAAGAGAACGAGAGTTCCACTAATTAACCTAGGGTTAGACATTATTCGCCTCGAGAGAGGGTTTAATACACGTTAGGGAGTCCTACGGATCAAACTAAGTGAATAAATCGTATGGTTCAGTGTTAGATAACAAGTGAAGTCTAGGTGGATTCTTCATGAGGGTATCATCCTGACCAACTGAGTTTTTCGTCAAGTTATTTCCCAACTCGTTCTTTTTGTCTTTGCGTCTTTAGCTTAGTAGTCGTTAATTTAGATTAAAGCAACTTCACTTTATTTTAGGCTAAATAATAAAAAGAAAGTTAGAATTAGTACTTTTAGCTCCTTTGGGTTCGACAATCTGGTCTTGCCTAAGCTATACTACTGTTCGATAGGTACACTTGCCTTTAATCATTGTTAGAGTTAGTTTCCAGGTTTGATCATTCGTTTTATAAATTTTAAAGCTCTGATTTCAGCGATCAGGGACTCGGAGGAGCCACACGATCGAGGATATCTGTTTAAACGTAATCATTTAAATATTTTATATTGGGTTGGAATTTTTTGTGACAAGGCCTCTGGAAATTTTAATTTCTTTTCATTAGGTTTTTAATTCCTTAATTTGAACTGCTAAACGGACACAAATAAGTTTTCACAACTAATAACTATTTTACAAGGCAAACCCATATTTTCAAGTTCAAAATAACCTTAAATAGAGTAGCTTCCGTGAATTTAAACCAATAGTAACAAACATGGTAACCGCTTTACTAAGTGGTGGTTTTTATAACTTACCAATTGTTTTCTAAGAAACAAGAACTAAATGGATTTTTACTTAAACGATTTCTCCCATCAGACTTTGATTTCGAAAAACACTTTGATGTGACACATCAAATTCGACCGCAACGTCTAGGCCGGGTTTGGGGTGTTACAATGTACTTCCTTCCCATTTGAAATACGTTTATTTAGGTGACTGTTCTAGTTTGCCTATGATTATTTCAGCGAAACTAACGAAAAATTAAAAGGAGCAACTAATTACTATTCTAAAGAAATTTAAGAAAGCAATTGGTTGGACCATAGCTGGTATAATAGGTATAAGCCCTTCTTTTTGCATGCATAAAATTATTTTAGAAGAAGGTGAAAAAACTTGAATTGATGGGCAAAGGAGGCTCAATCCTGTTATGAAAGAAGCTGTGAGAAAGGAAGTGATCAAATGGTTAGATGCAAGAATCATCTATCCTATTTCGGATGGTTCGTGGGTAAGTCCAGTGCAGTGTGTGTCGAAGAAAGGTGGAATCACGATTGTGGAAAATGAGTGAAACGAGTTAATTCCAATGAGAACTATTATCGGTTGGAGAATCTGTATTGATTACAGAAAGTTGAACAAAGCCACTCGGAAGGACCATTTTTCGTTTTCTTTTATGGATCAGATGTTAGATAGATGGCTATTCGGGATATAACCAAATAGTTGTAGCCCCGGAGGACCAACATAAAACAACCTTTACTTGTCCATACAGTACGTTTGCTTTTAGGCGAATGCCTTTTGGTTTATGCAATGCACCTGCAACTTTTCAATGATGCATGATGGCAATATTTACTGATATGGTTGAAAATTTTGTTGAGGTTTTTGTGGATGATTTTTCTATTTTTGGTAACACTTATGATATCTATTTAAGTAATTTGGCTAAGGTACTGAAGAGATGCGAATAGACGAATCTTGTCCTTAATTGAGAAAAATGCCATTTTATGGTCAAGGAAGGGATTGTCTTAGGTCATAAGATCTCAAAGAAAGGAATTGAAGTCGATAAAGTACAAGTGGACGTAATTGAAAGATTACCTGCCCAAATGAATGTGAAAGGAGTCAGAAGTTTCTTAGACCATGCCGATTTTTACTTAAGGTTTATCAAAGATTTCTCGAAAATTTTTAAACAGTTGTGTTTGTTGTTAGAGAAAGATACAGTGTTTGATTTCAAAAAAGCATGTTTGGAAGCTTTTGAAGATCTAAAGAAGAGGTTAATCTCAGCCCTAATAATCGCTACACCTGATTTGAACTCACCTTTTGAGTTGATGTGCGATGCAAGTGACTATGCCGTTGGAGCTGTGATGGGTCAAAGAAGAAACAAAGTGTTTCACCCTATTTACTATGCAAGTAGAACTTTGACGGGAACCTAACTCAATTATATAGAAATTGAAAATGAACTCTTCACTATAGTTTTTGCTTTTGACAGATTTCGCTCATATCTTATAGGTACCAAAGTTACAGTATTTACTGACCATGCGGCCATTAAATACTATCTCACGAAGAAAGATGGAAAGCCGAGGCTTATTCATTGGATACTTTTACTCTAACAATTTGAACTTGAGATCCAAGACAGAAAAGGTGTCGAAAATCAAATAGCTGATCATCTATCGTGGTTGGGGTAAGATGAGGTAACTCGATCATGTGTGCCTATCAACGAGAATTTCCCAAATGAACACTTATTTGAGGTAAATCGAATTCATGAAATACCTTGGTTTACTGATTTTGCCAATTATCTTGCACGCGGAATAATTCCTCAAGTAATGACATACCAAAAAAATAAAAAAATTCCTTCATGATAGTCGGTATTATCTTTGGGAGGATCCATTTTTGTTTAAATAATATGCAGATGATATAATCCAAAAGTGTGTAGCTGAAGCGAGATCGTTGAGATCTTGTATCATTGCCATTCATCTCTAAGTGGGGGACACTTTGGTGGTTCACGTACTACAGTAAAGATTTTGCAAGCATGTTTCTTTTGGCCTACACTATTTAAAGATGCTTATGCTTATGCTTATGTGAAGAACTGTGATAAATTCCAAAGGACTGGAAATATATCAAGGAGAAATGAGATGCCCTTGACAAACATTTTGGAGATTGAATTGTTCGACGTATGGGGTATTGACTTCTTAGGCCCGTTTCCTTCTCCGTATGGGAACAAATACATCTTAGTTTTTGTGGACTATGTATCCAAGTGGGTTGAAGCTGAAGCATACCCTACAAATGATGCTAAGGTAGTCATGCGGTTCCTACATAAGCATGTGTTTACATGATTTGGGATACCAAGAACTAATATTAGTGATAAAGGTTCTCACTTTGTGAATAAATGGCTTAAGTGGTTGCTTGACAAATATATGATGTGAAGCACTACATAAGCATGTGTTTACACGATTTGGGATACCAAGAACTATTATTAGTGATGAAGGTTCTCACTTTGTGAATAAATGGCTTAAGTGGTTGCTTGACAAATATATGATGTGAAGCACAAGATTGTTACTACCTATCACCCCTAGTCTAATGGGCAAGTTGAAAGAATGAATCGCGAAATCAAAGGTATCCTTGAAAAGGTAGTACGCCCTAGCACAAAAGATTGGCCTCGAAGGCTCGATGATGCATTATGGGCCTATTGAACAGCATTTAAGACTCCGTTAGGAATGACTCCTTATCGGTTAGTCTTTGGAAAGGCATGTCATTTGCCAATAGAGTTGGAGAATAAAGATCATTGGGCTTTGAAGCAGTTGAACTTTGATCTTAAGCAAGCTGGTGAGAGAAAGATGTTACAACTTGATGAGTTGGAAGAGCTGAGGTTATTTTCCTATGAGAATGCCAAAATGTGTAAAGAAATATCAAAGAGATGGCATGATATTTATATACAACCTCGAGAGTTTAAAGAAGGTCAGAAAGTTTTGTTGTTTAATTCAAGGTTGAAGTTATTTCTTGGGAAGCTTAAATTCCGATGGAAAGGACCTTATACCATCTATCGAGTTTATCCTTATGGAGCTATTGAATTATACAACAATTATGGTGGTACATTTAAAGTTAGTGGTCAACGTCTCAAACATTACTGGGATGGTGAAGTTGAGCGAGTTGAATCCTCGTTCAAATTAACAGACCCTAAATTTTTCATGATCTCATTTTGTAAAATAGATAATTAGAACTTATTTTCTAAACTTATTACATTTAATTAATTTTTCTAAGGAGATTGGAACTTAAGCGGGACCGCTGTAACCCCTCCAACCTTTCCTGGTAATTAATTTAATGTAACTTGTTAAGAAGAAATTTTCTAATTAAGATTTAAAATTTTTAAGTTTCATTTGTTCTGTTTAAAATTTAAATTTTTATGTTAATAAAGGGGGTCAAATTTGGCCCAAGTACTAATCAATTTTTTTAGTAAGATATAGTCTGAGTTTGAGGCCCAAGACAGCAAAAAGGAAGGAAAAATCCATGCCTTGCTGTCACACCCATTTCTTGCTGCCCAAGTAACCCTAATGTAGCTAAATTTTTGCTACATGTTGCCCTTATTTTTCCCTATATAAACCCCTCACCATTGTACTAATTTTCATATCCCTCAAAGCAATCTGCTTACACCCTAAAAATCCCTAAATCTCCCTTTTGTGTCGTCAACCTCAAATCCTGAAAGAAACCCTAACTCTCTTCCCTTTTTGCCAACATTCCCTATTGGCGCCGCAAAGAGATTGCCGAAGCACTGCAGTTTTTGTCGCACGTCGTCGTCGCCACCGCACCATCCTTTCCGTCGCAAGATTTTTTCCATAGCAAGTTTTACCTACTTTGCCGATTTCTCTTTTTTTTTCTTGTGTAGAAACTTTGCCGAACTTTTTGGAAAAGATACCATGTCTCGCAAAAGAACCAGATCTTCAAAGACTACTCCTAAAAATCCGATTTTGATCGATGAAGAAGTGTAAGAGAGATTTGATTAAATCTTCAAGCATCAACCTATGATGTCGGAAAAAGGTTTTGACTTGAAGAATAATGATTTGATGATTGTTCCTATACCGATTAGAAAGAAAATCAATGCTCTCAAGTGAGATCAATTTTGTGATGCTCGTTCACTTCTCGATGATGAACTAGTTTGAGAATTCTATGCTAGTTTGACTACGTAAGATGCTACTGAAGTCATCATTCGAAAAAAAGGTACCTCTTACTTCTAAGTCCATCAATGATTTGTTTAATTTACCTTATGTTGAAGAAGATGAGTACTACCCTATGATGAACAATATCAATTGAGATTTTTTTTCAACAAGTGCTTGATGTTGTGACAAAGATCCCAATGGATTATAAGGGAGCCATTCTTGTCGAAGAGAGTACTTAAAACCAGTAGCAAAGGTATGGTTTTATTTCGTTCACTATAGTTTTATGCCTATCTCACATAGTTCCACCATCTCAATTGAACGAATGCTTTTGTTATATGCAATTGTGACAGAAAAGTCCATTAATGTTGGGAAAATTATCCTCAAGGAGATTCACGATTGTGCTCAAAAGAAGGCAGGAAGTGCTTATTTCCCATCATTAATCACTTCACTTTGCTTAAAGGCGGGTGTTAAAACACAAGCAAATTTGAAGGGGTGATATGTTCAATGATGCATTACAAATTATGATCTTGAAATATTAGTAAAGAGGGTGCATGAGCTGAATCAATGGAGCAAGAAGAGCCAACTGAGCCGGATACCAAGGAGTCAACAGATGGAGCTGAAACTGAAGCTAACTCAGTTACAGACACTGAAGAGGAAGAATCTGATAAGGAACCAAACATTCCTGAACCAAGGGTTGAGCCAGAAGAAGAACCAGTTAAGCTAAGTGTTGAACCTGGATATACAACTCCCATGCCGACTTTTGCAAGTACTTTAAGGAAATCGAAGTTGTCAATTTTGATGGATATGTACAAGTTCATGCACAATCAACGACAAACTTACTGGAAATATGCAAAAATTAGAGATGACTCAATTCAAAATAATTTTAAGAATATCTCTAATAATTTTGTTCCTGAGTTCCCAGATGCTATCTTTAAAACATAGCAAGCATGAACAAACTTAACACTTCTTTAGAAAGAATAAGACTAAGTGATGTGGTAATGGGAATGAACATGTCTAGGATTGGGTTATTAGGGAAGACTTGGTATTTAAGCAGTCTTAATGACTCACCTCTCTTTCTTTACAACCCTACCTGGTGTTCAGTTTTCAATCATTACTTTGTTCTTGCAATGAGAACATTGCTTCTTTTTAAAGGGGCTAAAGCAAATAAATTGCTCAAAATTTTAAATTTTTTCAAGTTTGTTTCAATCATTTCTTTCATAAGTATGTATTAATAAATGGATGTTTAGAGATATTTTTTGTTACTGAGATAGTTTGTATGCAAGTATGAATGATGATTTTATCTAAGTGAAAGTATGTTATCATGAAGAATGGAATGCTTGTATGATCTTAGCCTTAGTAATGTTTTCCATGAAAACTTAGTTTCTTTTGAGATTAGACATGCATGAAGGTTTATATCTTTAGAATTGACTTAGTAACTTTCTTGAGGCGAAATCCTAGGGGACATAAGAATCTAAAATGATATAGGTACTATTTCTTTGGACCGTTTGAGCCTTTTCAAGCCAACCCTATGATATTAGACCTTTGAAACTGTAATTTTGAGCTTAAAGGTATTTTTTGCAATGAACCTACATTCTAAGTCAATTATCATCTTTTTAGAGTTATCCTAATTTTGTGCACCCATTTTAACTAAATTTGTCTTAGGAATTAACATTTGAGGAAATTTTCATAAAGATGTATGTGCTCATGCTTAAAAAAAGGGGGGGAAGAAAAGTTTGCTCAGTCTCCAAGAAAAGAAAAATGTATAAGCTTGAGTTCAAAATAAGTTTGGGGGTGTTCCAAAGGTTCGCTTAAAGAAAAAGGTTGTATTACGAGAAAACCAATACAAAGTTAAAGGTTAAGATTTTTTAAAACCGAAATGTCCCATCTCTTAAAATCCCTATCTTTAACCGAGCCCCATTAAAACTTTATAAAAGACCTATTGATTTGATGATTATGTCACCTACATTAGTGGAGAGGAAGTCCTGAGTTCAACATATGAAGATCATAAATAAACCTTGTGATTGTTTGCTTGATTGATAGGAAATTATGTTGAATGAAGAATGTTATCTATGGCTGTGACATACATGAAAACTATGATTCATGTTGGCATATTTTGAAGCTTAGTAAAATCTTAAGGAATGTTTGCATATGAATTACTTGTTAATAAAGAAGACCGATAAGCATGAAGTTATTAATGCATGTGTAACGCCCCGAATTTAGGCCTAGAAGAATTGGGCCTATGGGGCTTTGGGCTTTGGATTTCAGAAATTTTTTCTAAGTGAGTGAGAAAAATGACAATTGGCATGTGGGCTTTGAGGATTAATGAATTTGGAGTGTCTAGAGGTGTTGGAGATGTCCTGGGATCAAGTAAGGGTAAAGGAAAAATATTGGTTTTAGCCTTAGGGAACAGTGGCTTCAGTTAGTAGGCCTTTTTAATAAATGAAGAAGAAATAGGACACAAATGGGCTTGTGGTCCAGTGGTAAGTGGCATCACTTGGGAGCTATAAGGTGGCGTGTATAAGCTGAAGAGGTCCAAGGTTCGAGGTTTAGGAGTGGTATTTTATGGATTGTTTATTTTACTGTAAGGACGGCCAGAGTTGTGTTGGTTTTGAACTCTTGCCGTGGAGAGTTTGAAGTAAATAGGTGTGTTGGATGTGGAGGAAATTTCGAATAAGATTAAGGTGTTATCAGGGAGAAAATTTAGGAGATGAGGAGAGGGAGGAGTTGGTGCCGAATGGGACTGTGGGGGGAAGGTAGGATTCGGCTTTGGCTATAAAAAGGGGGTGCCGAATTTATTGAAGGGTTCCTTGGGTTCTGTTATTTCTTCTTTTTCTCCCCCTCAGCTGAATTCTTTCATTTGCCGGAAAGAAAACCCATCATTCTTTTTGCCAAAATTCCTATTAGAGTTGTGTTCTTCTTCTTTCTCTGAAAGCCAAATTCCCCTACAGCCAAATTCTCTTCTTTTCCGAATTACCATCATCCTTCCTTGCCGAAATCCCCATTAATACCGAATCTTTGTTGTTCTTCTCTATCACAAATCAGTTGGTAGCTACTCTCAGTCAAGGTTAAAAGTCGAATCTCGTTTGGTAGTTATCTAGGCCGTAGAATCTAAGGTTGGATTCGGTAAGTATTCTGTTAACTTCCCTTAGTATGTTTTGTTAAAAGCCGAAGGGCGATCTAATTTTCATTATCGGTGATCTTGTATTAACAAGGGTAAGGATCAGAGATCGCAAGCGTGGTAGGATCATTAGCAAAGGTAAGGATACTCAACTCGATTATGGTTGAAGTGAATGGTCGAATGTGTGGATGACTTGTGTGGATTACGAGTCACCCGAATTTTGATGGGGTATGTGTGAGTGCAGATCTAGGGAACACTTGTGATTAGTAGCGAAGGAAGGGCCATTAGAACCCGATGGCACACGGTGAGGTTACGGTAAGGTTTCGGCTTTTGAGTAAATATTTTGATTAAGTATGAGTGGTTGATTGAAGGTTGGTTGGTTGTAGGATCAAGGCTAAGGATAGAATAGCACGTCGCGGTATCCAGGTGTGTACAAACACTACACATACACATGATTTCAGCAATGCCGGAAAGCTGAAAAGTCGAAAGTGGCTAAATGGGCCTGGTGGGCCCTGGGCTAAGTTTGGTAAAAATGGTTTGATTTAATTATATGAATTGGGTTAAGCAAGCATGTTACATGATCTGAAATTGTTTTGGGCCTAATGGGCCATATGACTAAGACTTGGGCCTAGTGGGCCATAAAGATGTGACGTGGCCATTATGGGTTATATGAACGTGAAATGGGTTTGATGGGCTTTATTGGGACGTAGACTAGTATGCTAGGGTTTTATAGACTTTAGGCTTAGTATTGAACAACTCTTAAACCGCATAAGACTTTCTAATAATTAAACATATCCGTGGACAAGTCACTAGGTTAGAGTGTGGTAACGGGTATGTGCATGTCTAGGATTGGATCTAGGGAGAGCTTGGTACTTAAGCGGCCTTAGCAGCCCACCTCCTCTTCTCTAGAATCCTACCTGGTACACAGTGTCTGTTCACTTTAGCCGCAAGGACTTCTTAATGGGTCAAAGTTCATAACTAAAACCCGAGAGGGACCAAATACCCCTAGATTTGTAAAATTACTAAAATACCCCTATTTTGAAAATGACCAGAATATCCTTAGTTTGAAACTTACCAAAACATCCTTAGATTTGTAAAATCACTAAAACAGCCCTGAATTGTGAAATTACTTGAATACCCTTGGGTTGCAAAATTACCAAAATATCCCTGATTTACAAAATTTCCAAAGTACCTATGTTTTGCAAAATTACCTAAATACCCCTGTAGAGTAGATTTATGGAAATACCTTGGGTTGTGAAATGACGAAAATACCCCTGTGTGATGAGTATGAGTTTTGTGGATGTTACTCATGTGCATGTTGCATTCATATGATATTCTGATTAGGATGCATATGATATGATATGATATGATATGATATGATATGATATGATATGATATGATATGATATGATATGATATGATATGATATGATATGAGGTTATTGTGGGCTAAGGCCCAAGACCACCGATTTCGATAGGGCTTAGGCCCAATGTGAATATTTGTATGTTGGTTTGAGTGCCAAGGGTTGTACACACTGAGTTTTGAAACTCACACCATTTATTTAATGTTTCAGGTAATCCTCAGTAAATGGCTCGACGTGGGAGAGGACTCGGAGATGGCCACACTACAAGATGTTTAAATTTTTATTTTTATTTATTTGTTTCAAAGGACATGGTTTTAGTTACTTTACTTTCGTTGGATGTAATAAGGCCTTGTACTTTGATTTGATTTTAAATTTTGGGTTCTGATGTTTTAACTGTTTACTTAATGATTAAACTTAGGTAAATTTCTTATGCTTAAACGTGGTTTTCGAAATACTTAAAGCTATAAAATGGGCTTTTGTCATTACTTAACAAGACTCATGGGTTTTGGGCTTTTGGGCCCTAAAATTTAACTTAGCAAAATTGTTTTGGAATATGCCTTTAATGTGACACACCGGATTCGGGCCTAACTTCTAAGCCGGGTCTGGGGTGTTACAGCATGATTATGGGACAAAGATTGATGCTGCTTACACAATTAGCAATTTTGCCTTAGCAAGACCTTCTGCTATGCATAAACATTACTAGGGACGAGCAATGATTTAAGTTTGGGGGTGTGTAAAAGGAAAAATATATCGGATTTTTCATATGTAATTTATCACCTTTTTACTTAAATATGTTGTTAAAACTAAGTAATTGTTTATTAAATTAATGAAATATGTGAAAATATGAAATTAGGACATAGAAATTATTAAAATGTGATTTTATGCTTTATTATATAGTTTTCATGCAATAAATGGCTTATTTTATATTAATTTGAATATATTATATTTTTTAAGACATAAAGTGGGCCATGCATGATTAAATTAAATAATAAAATATAAAATTATATTTTAACAATTCATTTTAAAATATTTCATTAGTTATTTGGGTTTTAATTAATTAATTAAATTGGATAAATTTTATTCTTTGGTCCTCTAATTTGTTGATTTATTTTAGACAGGTCTGATAGCTTTGCTGGATTACAAAACCGTCCAAATTGGAGACCAAGTCAACCCAATATTCGGCTACACATGGCTGTCCATTTAAACCATTCTTTGGTTTAATTACACAAGATCCTTGCAGTGTTGAAGAAATTAGAGATTTGTCCGAAGATTTACGATTGACCGAGTCTTAGTCCTGAGTTGTGTGGCATCCAAAATTTCTTAAAAATAAAGAAAAAATCAAGTCAAAAGCCACTAAGCATGGCTGGCCACAATTTTAAGAGATTTGAAGAGGTTAGCATCCACTATTTTTAGCAAATTATCCCCCTCCTCACCTATGAATAAGACCCTCTCATTCCCTCATTCATCATCCCTCAATCATTCCTCAATCATTCCTCATCATTCATCATTCTCTCTTCTCTCCAAATTCTCTTAGCCATTTCCATTCTCACACCTAGCATCATCTCTTTATAGAGATTTTAGCAATTATGCCTCTTAAAAAATGAGTCTGTATTTCATTCATACGTGATTGAAATACACCTGAATTAGCTGAGTGATCCTGACTTGACGACGGCTAATGGACACATAATTGAAATGTGTATGCTCTATTTAGATCCTGACCCGATTAAATTTTAGGTTGCATAACAACTCTGACCAAGCTCTGTTATCTGCATAGTTTTTAGATTTGTGTGATTAAACTGTTTCAAACCTGACATGTCCCTATTACCTCACACGAATGCTAAGAAACCCTTAGTAAATAAGGATCAGTAAAATGTGTATTTACTAAGTAAAGAATTTCGAAAGGACCTAATGTGGTTTCCAAACTCATGAAAGATCGAGTTGCCATGGAATGTTTTTCCGAATGTTATTAAGTATTTTGATAATAAATTGAGTTTAATTAAAGTAATTGTCCTAGTTTATTTATGTTATAATTGTTGCAAATTGTGTTTAATTTTGCTAAAATCTATTTCATTCATATATTTTGGATACTTAGGATAATCTGCATTAGGGATCATTGCATTTAGTTTAATATATTTTAATCACCACTTCTCAACTATATTGTGTTTTTATTTACCAAATTGGTAATATAATTTTACAAATTAAGTGACTTAGCACAAATACAATCCCTGTGGAGACGATAACTCGATACTTACTTATTACTTGATAACGACTGTGTACACTTGCACAAACCTATGCGTTACAAAATATTGCAAAGTAGTTACTTTACAATGTGGAAAGTCTTTAGAACCCAAGGTAGTTGAGGTTGAAGATGAACCTGCCAAGGAAATGAAAAATCAATCGACAGTTGAAATTATTGCACTAGAAGAGACAGATCCTACAAAGTCTGAAAAGATAAAATCTAAACTAGTGAATTCTAATAAGCTAGCACTTTCTTCATATACAGATGCAATTCCTCAGAAAAGTTGTCCAATCCAAGCCAAAGTTCCATCACCTCTATATCCATAAAGACTCAAGTAGCAAAAGTAGGAGGTGAAATTCAAGAAGTTTTTGGATGTTCTAAAGAAGTTTCACGTCAATATCCCATTGTTAGAAGCCTTAGAACAAATGCCTAATTATGCCAAGTTCATGAAGGACATTCTTTCCAACAAGAAGAGGCTTAGTGAGTTTGAGACTATAGCACTAACAAATGAGTGTTGTGCGTTCTTATAAAACAAACTACCTCTTAAAATGAAGGACCTCTAAAGCTTTACTATACCCTGAAATATTGGAGAATCTAACTGTGGTAAAGCTTTATGTGATCTAGGAGCAAGCACCAACTTGATGCCAAAGTCTATTTTCAAGATATTGGGAACAGGTAAAGTAAGACCCACGACTGTGACACTCCATTTAGCGGATTGATCTTTGGCATATCTAGAAGAAAAGAATGAGGATGTTCGGATACATGTAGATAAGTTTATTTTTCTTGCTGATTTTATTATTTTATATTTTGAAGCAGATAAAGAAGTGTTGATCATCCTAGGGAGACCTTTCCTAGCAATGAGAAGAAAATTAATAGACGTGCAAAAAGGAAAACTTACTATGTGAGTTTAAGATGACAAGGTAATATTTAATGTTCTTAAAGCCATGAAATTCCCTGATCTGAGAGAAGAATGTTCAGTAATGGAGGAGCTAGAAACCTTAGTTTCTACTGAATGGGAAAGCAATTTCGTAGAAGGTCCATTGGAAAACACCTTAGGGTCTAAGCCATTGAAAGATGAACAAGGTAAGGAAAATATGGCTTTAATGGAAGCCAATCTGAAGGACTCTGTTCAACCATCATGGTTTGAACCATTGGAGTTGGAAGCTCAAGAATACACACAACTGAAATTGCCAATCAAGGAACCACCAAAACTTAAACTAAAGGTGCTTCCCTATCATTTGAAATAAATTTATTTAGGTAACTGCTCTACTTTTCCTGTGATTATTTCAGTAGAACTAACATAACACCAAGAGAAGCAATTGATTGAAGTTTTAAAGAAATTTAAAAAGGAGATCAGTTGGACCATAGTTGATATCCGAGGAATAAACCCATCCTTTTGTATGCACAAGATTATCTTAAAGGAGGGTGAGCGAGCTAGAATTGATGGGTAAAGAAGACTTAATCTTATCATGAAAGAGATAGTTACAAATGAAGTTATTAAATGGTTAGATGTGGGAATTATCTACCCAATCTCAAATAGATCATGGGTAAGTCCGGTACAGTGTTTACCAAAAGAAAGGTGGAATCACGATTGTTGAGAATGAACGTAATGAGCTAATCCTAAAAAGAATGGTCAGGGGCTAGAGAATCTATATAGACTATAAAAAATTGAATAAGGCCACATAGAAGGATCATTTTTCGCAACCTTTTATGGATCAGATGCTAGAGTGACTGGCAGGTAACGAATATTATTGTTTCTTAGATGGATATTTGACGCGAAAAAATCCCTCCAAAGAAGATAAAACACCACGGACAAATATAATTTTACAATAATGGAAAAAGAACGAAGAGTACAAAAGTCCCCGAAACTCAAAAACAAAGAACCCTCAAAATGTAAACAAAAATTTCTCCAAAAGTGTTATAAGTTATAATCTTTTAACGGGTTTTTTTTCTAAGGTTGAAAAAGAGCCTATTTATAGGCTAAATTCGTAGGTCAAAAAAATTATGCTAATAAATGCTAAATATATTATACTAACAAATACTAATAATGCTAAAGTTATAGGCTAACTTGATTTGCAAGCAATCTCTTATTTTATTTAGCAGGAATTTGGGTCTCACAACTTTAACAATCTCCACCTTGACATGAATTCTCACAATGCCATTTTTTTCCAAAGCCTGCCACAGGCTTATCTTGAACTATGCAGGGAATTAACTGAGTCGAATCTGTGCTTAGAAGCTAGAAGACTTCTAGCCTTTGACTTGTGCATTGATAAATCAAAACTAACCCATGTCTGATTTTCACGAACACAATGCCCTAACTTTTGAAAACCTGCATCCAAAAGAGAACATCTCTTCAATGAAATGGTCATACCTTTTTCCCTCCTATGACCAAGTTTCCTTTGCTCCAAACGAGCTGACTTCGACTCTGTAATAGATGAGAGATGCCCGGTTTCACCAGTCACCATAGAACTTTTCAGAATATAAAGACTGCTGGTCCTTTTACCTTTTAACAAAACGAAAGGCCCACAAGATACCTTACTTTCGCTCAACTCGATGTTGATTCTGCAACATTTCGTGTATAAAATGCTCAAGGAGATGAGATTCTTTTGTAAATCAGGTACATACTTGATATCTAAAAGTGTCCTAATCATCCTATCATGCATCCTAATTTTAACAGTACCAATACGGATTATCTTACTAGATGAATCATTTACCATACACACAACTCTACCTTCAACCAAACTGCATGTGGAGAACCATTCTCTGTTAGGACACATGTGGAAAGAAAATCCAAAATCTAAGATCCACACAGACGTAAGCTCAAAGCTATCACTAGTTGACACTAAATAGAAATCATCACCGCTTTCATCAGCCAAATTAGCACCAGCTACATTGTAACAACCCATTTTTAGTGAAATCAAAATAGTTGTTTCGGGACCACAAATTCGATCTACAAAGAAAATTTATTTGAATATTATTGCATGGTATGTATTATGATAAAAATGTTATATGAAAATTCTGATAAGAAAATTTTACCTATTATGTGTTTAATTATGGAAAAGACCAAATTGCATAAAATGCAAAAGTTGAGTTCTAGTAGCTAAAAAGATTAATTAGCTATGAAAATCAAAACTTGAGGTCCTTATATGGTAATTAGACCATTAAAGAAAAGTTAGTTGATTTTTTTGATGCATCATCCATGGAAAAATTTAAAAAAAGCAAGGACTAAATTGGAAACTAAAATAATTAAAAGATGATAATAGAAAATATCATCTTATTTTATATCATCTTCCCCAAATTTAGACATGGAAACCCTGGGAAAGAAAAAAGTGTTCAAGAAATCTCACTGGTTCAATTGGATCCAGATAACTCAAATTTGAAGTTAGATCGAGGAAAAGAAAATGTGTCAGATTAGTAGACTTTTAAACATGAACAAGTGTTGAGGTAAGTTCATGTAACTTAATTATGCATATTAAAATGTTTGAAATTGAATGATGTTTTTGGGTGAATTATATAAATATTTAATGTATGAAATTAATCATATGCCCGATATTACTTGATAAATGATAAGTTCCGTTGAATAATGAATTTCGATGGATACATAATTTCCCATATTGAAAGTGGTTCTACATATGTTACGCACTACCGCAGCTTTTTGTGAGCGTCCTATTACATGATTCGGTCGATTGTGATCCAGCATATATTGCGACACAAATGCAGCTCTACGTGATCGTCCTGATACAGGCTCTTATGAGCTTCCTCACATGGCTCGCTTAAACTCTCTGTTACCTTATCTGGTGCTGTTAGATAATAACTCTTTGGAGTTACTTGTAAAGCCCTATGAGCTCTTTGCTTAAAACTCTTATGATTTTCATGTTTATCCCAGATAAGTGTCCTATTACATGGCTCATTTGAGCATCCTGATATATGGCTTGAGGGTGTGCTCTCTGATTATGTGCCCTAATGGGTACCCCTGATTATGAGTTGATGGTTTACAATTTTGTACACCTTGTGTGTACTACCTGAGTATCCATCATTATTTCAATAATTCAACGGATCAAACTCCGGACATGCAAAATTATGAGATTAAAAGAATTATGTCTTTAATGCTTCTAAAATACTTGAAAGTGTGAAACATGATGAGTTTAATGCTTACTAGGTTTTCTTTTCTCTATTTTATAGTGCTCGAAAGCTCATAAAGGTTGGAGATCGGTCGGAGCATCATCACACTATCCACCAACTTATTTTGGTATAAATAGTAAACTTATTTTGGTATAATGGCATGTACAGGTTAACTTGGCCAATTGTTGGCTTGTAAATGGTTGTATGTAATCTAGCCATTAGAATGGCTAGTGATAGTTGGTTTTGGTATATTTATAAGGTTAAATCAAGATAAATACATATGTGTTTAGTATGTTTAAATGAGTTACGTTAAACATGTATGTTTGTAAAAGGTAAGATTATAAACATGAATGTATGTGATGATATTATATGCTAGATGATAAAGTTGGCTTGGTTATAATGCTTGAATTGGTTGGTATATGATTGCAGGTTTTGGTGTAGGTTGTTGGCAAGTTTGGGCAAGAAATAAGGCTAGGAAGTGCCCTTATTTTGTCCACACGAGTAGACACACGGGCGTGTGTTTGACCGTGTGTGATACACGGCCTGGCACATGAGCTTGTGGTTTGGTCGTGTGTCCCCTGCTTCTTAAAATTGAGAAACAGAATGCTCAAAATTAGGCACATGGACAGAGACACAGGCGTGTGTCCTAGCCGTGTGTGACACATGGCCTAGAATATAGGCATGTGTCTTGGTCGTGTGAAACTTGCACTTAATTTGTGAAAAATTAAATTGACCACACGACCTAGCACACGGACGTGTGGCAAGCTGTGTGGCACAAGTCAGAGAGTTACACGATTAAGGACACCGGCTGGGACTCGGTCGTGTGCTTTATACCGAATGCCCACATGGCCAGAGACATGGACATGTCACTTGGTCGTGTGAGCCACACGGCCAACTTACACGAGCGTGTGACCCTTGTACATAAGAAAAACTTTGAAATTTTACGAAAAATTTTCTGAGATCCCGATTTAGTCCCCACTTGTTTCTAATGTTTAAATTGGGCTTCGAGGGTCTATTCAAGGGACAATATGAATAGTTTCAGATATGAGCAGTAAATGACATGAATTATCTATAATTGTTCTGTAAACTCCAGTAATGCTTCGTAGCCCTATTTCGGCGAGGGATATGGGTTAGGGGTGTTACATTTACTGGTATCAGAGTTACAGTTTAGCTGATTCTCTGATTAACGTAGCAAATACGAGTTTAGCTAAACATGCCATTTTATAATTTATGATAGTGTGATATCTCCTGACCATTCTTAAATGCATTTTTCATACAGTAAAGTCATCCAACCAAGCTAGAGTTGAATCTGAGGAAGCTGAAAGCACTGCTCAAGCTTCCATTCAACAAGCTATATCTAGTAGTAGTAGAAGGCCCGTATCTAAGAGCCGAGGTGAGGAGGCAAAAGAAGTCTTCTTTCAAATGATAAACGAGTGGTTCACTGAATATTTGAGAACAAATCCTGCTGTACAACAATCTCCCCCACCTGCCCCTCAACCGGTTCCTGAGATGCCACAGGGTGCTGAATCTGTTAGAATTGGTAAGCCTCCTGTGGATAAAATCTGAAAAAATGGGGCAGAATAATTTAGAGCTACTGCCAATGATGATCCATAGAGAGCTCAATTTTGGTTGGAAAATACCATCAGGGATTTGGATGAATTATCATGCACGCCAGCTGAGTGTCTAAAATGTGTTGTATCACTGTTGAAAGACATAGCTTATCAATGGTGGAATACTATAACTTCTGTTGTACCAAGAGAAAATATTACATGGGAATTCTTCTAGATAGAATTTAGAAAGAAATACATTAGTCAGAGATTTCTGGATCCGAAAAAAAAAAATTTAGAGCTCAAAACAGGGAAGCATGATTGTATCTGAGTACGAACGAGAATTTGTTAGATTGAGCAAGTACGCTATAGAATGGGTTCCGATCGAGGATAATATGTGTAAACATTTTGAAGAAGAGTTAAATAAGGACATCAAGTTATTGATTGGAATTCTTGAATTAAGGGAATTTATGGTATTAGCTGATCGAGCACACAAAGTCGAGGAATTAAGTAAAGAAAAGAAGCAAGCAGAGAGAGAAGCTCGGGTATCTGGTAAAAGATTTATGGGTAAGTCACAATCATCTCCTTCAAAGAAATCCCAAATAGAGGTCTAAACACTGTAATAAATTTCATTTTGGGGAATGTCGTTTGAGAAGTGAAGCATGTTATGGATGTGGTTCTCTTGACCATTTTCTTAAAGATTGTCTGGAAAGGATTGAAAAAATATTGATCAAACTTCAAAGTCAAACAATCCTGGTTCGAGAGGTAGACCACCCCGACATCCTAGAAATGTCAGTGGTAGCCAAAGTGCTACAAAAGATTCAATAGTTAAATCTGAAGCACGAGCACCGGCAAGGACATATGCTATACGTGCAAGAGAGGATGCCTCTGCACCAGACGTCATTGCTGGTACATTTTCTCTACTTGATACTGGATCTCAGTTCAACACATTCATACATATGCACAAATTGGTGTCTGTTAAAAATTTATTTGTTGAGTTCACTGAATTGTGGTTAAAGTTTTAAACCCCTGGGCTAGAATGTTATGGTGGATAAAATTTGTAAAAACTGTCCATTGATGGTAAACGATCATTGCATTTCGGCTGATTTGATGTTAGTTCCTTTTATGAATTTGATGTGATTTTGGGAATAGACTGGCTAACTCGACATGATGCAGTAGTGAATTGTAAATAGAAATACATTGTGTTGAAGCGTCAAAATGGTGAGTTACTCCATGTTGAATCTGATAAATTGGATGGGATATCTAATGTGATCTCAGCAATAACAGCACAGAAATAAGTCAGAAAAGGGTATGATGCTTATCTTGCATATGTGTTGGATACTAAAGTATTAGAGTCGAAGATTCAGTCAGTGTAACAGCTCGTTTTTCGTCAAATCAGAACAGTGGTTTTAGAACCACAAATTTGAGGTCAGAATTATTATTTTATTGTTATTTTAATGTCTACAGCATGATAGTATAGTTGTGTGAAAATTTCGTTAAGAAATTTTATCGTTTGAATGCTTAATTCGGTAAAAAGGACTAAATCGCGTAAAGCATAAAACTTGAATTCTAATAGCTAAAGCTATCAAAGAGCTATAGAACCTTAAAGTAAGGGTCCTTAAGTAGTAATTAGACCATTATAATGGTTAGTGGATAATATTGGTCATTAAATGGATGACTTAAATGGTTTTATAATAAGGTTAATATAGTAAATTAGTTATTAATTAACATAAAATAAGTAAAACAAAAGAAAAAGCTTTCATATTCTTCATTTGAATTGAAAATACAAAAAAGAAGAAGCCATGGAAGTTGTTTTAGGGTTCGGTCACTTAGTAGCTCAATTGGTAAGTGTTTTTTACTCAGTTTTTATTGATTTTTATGTTTTTGAAATCGTTGCAGCTTAGTTTAGCTAGCCCAGGGACTATTTTGCAAACTTGTTAAAGATTTTGAATGATGCCATTGATTAATACATTTGTGTTTTGATGTTTGATGATAGATTATGAATGTTTTTTTTTTGTGAAATATTCAAGTTTTATAAAGTGATTTTTAGTGAAAATGCAAAATAGGGATTAAATTGAGAAATGTTGAAACTTTGTGTTAAAATGTGAAATAGATGAAAAATATGGGCTGCTAAGGGTATAATAGTAATTTGGCTAGCATGGGTTTATTTTGAATTTCATTAATTTGTAATTTTATGAAATAAGGACTAAATTGTAAAAATGGTGAAATTTTAGGGGCAAAAGAGTAAATGTGCTTAAATGTGTGTTTTGGATTAAATTGAATAGAGAGATTATTAAATAAGTTATTTTTGATTATATTTAGATCAAGAAAAGTGGAATTCGGATCTATATCGGGCGAAAACTAAAGTTATCGACTAATCGACTTATTCTATCGTTTTCACATTCGAGGTAAGTTCGTATGTGATAAATATCATTATAAGTGCATTTCAAATGCTTTGATATTCTATAAGTTGTGAATACGAGACTTCAGATAAGTTCAACAATGATTCGATGATAATTCGACATTCGAAATCCCGGTTGAACCTTAGGAATAATTTAGGATACTAGTGTCATGTCATTAGAGGATACATTGGGTTGGCTTCGGACCATGATATTAGCACTTCGAGTGCGAGTTATACTGATTTGGCTCCTGGCCATGAATATCGATTGATTTGGCTTCGGCTCATGATATCAGTACTTCGGATATAAGTTACCTTGATTTGGCTTCGGACCATGGTATAGGTACTTATCGAGAGAGACTTCTAAGTATACGATTTCTATTCTGAATGGTTCAATGGGTAAATGAATGATGTGGTTGAGAATGAGATTGGTATGAGTTGGTACAGGTATGTGCATAAATCATATTAACTTTGAATCAAAGAAATGATGAAGAACATATACAATTTTGTGAATGAGTAATTGATAGGTCTGTTAGTTGATGTGAATTCATATAATTATAATCAATTGTTGAATTATGTGTTATGTGAGCTTACTAAGCTTTATAGCTTATGTTGTTTATTTTTCTATGTTTTATAGTGACTTCAAGCTAGCTCGGATTCGGGGATCGTCGGAGATCACTCCATATATCCACCTATCACTTGGTACCTATGAACTTTGGTATTTTAGTATATGGCATGTATAGGAACTTTGAGTCATTTTGGTATATGTATTGTTATGAATTTGGCCATTTGTGTTGGTTTATAAATGTTATGTTTATAATGTTGCTTATGGCCATGTAAGTTAACCTATTTGGCTTAGTTGGTGATGTATGTATATATATGCGCTAGTGCCATTTTGTGATATGGTTCATATTGCTTTGTTAATGGTTGATTGTGGATTATTAGTTGAGTAGCTAATGGTTGAAATTGAGATTTGATTGCTTGTGGTTTTAGGCTAAGAAAATGCTTTGTTGAAATGGTACATATGAATGCTTTGGAAATAATAGGCAAGAATATGGTATTATAAGCATAATAGGTGTTGGTATTGAAATGGTTTATATTTATTCTTGGTTCTGGTTGTTTTGGTTGTTTATAAATGCTATGAGTTGTGCATTTGGTTTGATGTGGGTGTGTTCCAATTTAGGGTGGCAAAATGGCTTGGTAAATAGCCTAATTTTTGTCCACATGGGCAGAGACACGGGCGTGTGTCTCAGACGTGTGTGACACACGATTATGTTACACGGCCGTGTGTCCCCTAATGTGGAATTAGAAACCAAGTCAGTATGTTCCACACGGCCTCACACACAGGCATGTGACCTGGCCGTGTGGCATAAGTCAGTATACCCTAAAGGATTGACACGGTCTAGCACACGGCCTAGCACACGGGCGTGTATGGCCATTTTTATGGTACACGAGCTAGCCACATGGGCGTGTTTGTTGGCCGTGTGACCCAAGTTAGAGAGTTACACGGGGTTGAACACGGGCTGGGACACGGCCATGTGATCCAATTTCAAATGTCCACACAGCCTATGACACAGGCATATCTGTTGGCAAAGTGAGACAAACGGTAATACTCCGTAACCCTATTCCGACATTGAATACAGGTGAGGGATGTTACATTTATTAGTATCAGAGCTACGGTTTAGTCAATTCTAGTACTAACGTAGCGTGTGTGAGAGTCTAGCTATACATGCCATATATAAACTGTGATAGTGTGATGACTCCTGACATTTGAAATGTATTTTCATATAGTAAATGGATCCTGAATGAGCTGTGGTTGATGATGTTGAGAGTAATGCGCCAACTCCTGCTCAAGGGACAATGTTGTCTGATTCTAGACCGATGTCGAGTAGTCACGGAGGAGAGGCTAGGGAAGCCTTCTTCCAAATGATGAACGAATGGTTTCTGCAGTATGTCCGGACAAATTCAATTGCTTAACAACCTCTACCCGCACCTAATCCTCAACTGATTCCTGTAGCCCCTCAAGTTGTAGAATTTCAACGACTAAATAAGCCTCCGATTGATAAAATTCGTAAGTACGGGGTCAAAGAGTTCAGAGCTACTGTTGATGACGATCCCGAGAGAGCTAAATTTTGGCTTGAAAACACTATTCGGGTATGTGATGAGCTGTCGTGTACTCCGGCTAAGAGTTTAAAGTGTGTGATTTCATTTTTGAGAGATATTGCATATCAGTGGTGGAACACATTAGTATCTGTGGTACCGAGAGAGAAAGTCACCTGGGAATTCTTTCAGACTAAATTTTGAAAGAAATACATAAGTCAATGGTTTTTAGATTAAAAGCATAAAGTGTTTTTAGAACTGAAACAGGGTCGTATAACCGTAATAGAGTACAAGAGAAAATTTGTACGGTTGAGCAAATATGCTTGAGAGTATGTTTCTACCGAAAAATCATGTGCAAACGGTTTATTAATGGTTTGAATGAATACATTAAACTCTTGGTCGAGATTTAAGATTTGAAAGAATTTGTTGTATTAGTTGATCGGGCTTGTAAAACGAAGACTTTAGACGAGAAAAGAGGAAACCTAATTTAGAGGCTAGTGATTCTAGAAAAAGACCGATGAGTAAACCTTATCATTCTTCATCAAAGAAATCCCAAGATTCTTATAGTCGACCAAATGCATTAGTGGGGTACCAGAATAGAGATCGTGGAAATCAACATGTGAGAGTCTTAAAGCTCAAGCCACATTCGTCTCGAGCATTGGTAGTGTGAGAAACAATAAAACTGAATGTCAACAGTGTAGAAGACAACATTTTGGAGAGTGCTAGTGTAACACCCCTTACCCGTATTCGATGCCGGAATAGGGTACGAGGCATTACCGAAACACATACACTTGTAAATGCATTAAACCAAGTCATAAAATTTCATCCAAATTATGCATCATCACAAACATACAACTTGAATAACACTAGCCAACATCAATGGCCTTATACAAAATAAACTACTAAATATTAAAGGCCAACATTTTAGGCCAAACCAATTATGACATATACAAATGGCTAAGTCCCCTATACATGCCATAAACTTAAGAGATTTGTATTCACTTTTACCCCACGATGATAGCTTGATAGTGTGATTACATCTCCGGCGATCTCCAACTCGAGCTAGCATACAACCTTATAAGATATGGGAAAGGAAGAGAAGTAAGCTACAAAGCTTAGTAAGTAAGTATGTAAATAATTAATAATGGATTTATTAAGTTTACAAAACAACACAATCAAATCTAAAATCAATTTCATCATTTATTCAAGTTTGGAGCAAGCTGTCTATTCGACTCACAGTCACTAAATTATTTTTATCTGAAGCTACGAAACTCCAAATTAAGATCTGTAAATTTTCCTTGAAGCTAGACTCATTTCTCTTCTCACAAAAACTTTTCAGAATTTTTGGTCTTGCCAATTAGTACAGTTTATTCATTAAAGATTCCCTTGTTTCGCTATTCGACTGCTCTGACCACTTTTCACTATGAACCAATTCTATCATTATACAGAATCCATATGATGATAAAATTTATTTCATTTGAAAATATACTAATTAAGGATTTCAATCATATAACTTATACCCAATAATTATTTTTTTAGAATTTTTAATGATTTTCTAAGACAAAACAGGGGATCAAGTAACCATTCTGAACCAGTCTCACAAAAGTTTAAATATCTCAAACTATAAAATTCCTTTACTTTCTCTGTTTCTTTTATATAAAAATAGACCCAATAAGCTTTAAATAAATATCTAATACAACTTATAATTCCATTTCTACCATTTTTGGTGATTTTTCAAATTCACATCACTGCTGCTGTCCAAAACAGTTTTATTATAAATTTTTGCTCTCTCACACTTTAGTTGTATTCATTACTTACCTATAACAATCATTCCAATTTCCAATCACATATTGAGAGTATTGCTCATGCATGACACATACATATACATATACTTATCACTAAAACATCTCACATAATTTCATTTAGTCAGTTTTCCCGTTGAACGCTTCGGAATAATAACGAATATGCGGTGGTTTCGCACACAGCCCACCTTTGAAATCGAAGCTCTCTTGTACACATAGTGGCCTTCACTCAATACCACTCATGTGACCTAGCTCGATTGTACTCATAATTCTGGCTCTCTTGTACATATGGTGGCCTTCACTTAGCACCACTCATATGACCTAGCCTTCTCGTAGCTCTCTTGTACACTGCTCACACCATATACGACACATGTGACCTAGCTACATATAGCTTTCTTGTACACATGGCGTACTCTCGGTACTACACATGTGACCTAGCTACATATACAAAATCTCTTGTAGCTCTCTTGTGCACATAGTGGCCTACACTTAGTACCACTCATGTGACCTAGCTACATGCCAATTACATCTTTCGATTCCGAAGGTTCAAACGGGAAATAACTCACTTTTTAACACTTTATTTCATTCTTTCAATAGTTAATTATGATTCAAAACTCAGATACAATACATTAAACATGCTGAAATATAAAACATCAATAAAAATAATGAATTATTTACATATTACTTACCTCGGTGCAAAATATGGCGAAATTTGCAATTTAGTCCTTAACCTTTTCTTTTCTCTGATCAAGGTCAATTCCTCCTCTTTCTTGATCTATAATAACATATTTAACTCATTTAATACTCACATTATTCAATTTAGTCCAAAAATCACACTATGACAAAATTACATTTTTGCCCTCTAACTTTCACAAAATTATGATTTTGCCCCTAGGCTCAAAAATTAAACTTCATCCTATTTTCATACATTTTAGGACATGCTGAACATTTTTCCCTTCTATGGCAACATCAAATTCTCACTCTAACATGTACTTATGAACATTAGGTATTTTTACCGATTATGTTGTTTTACTCGTTTTTACGTAAAATCGCTTAGCAAAAGTTGTTTAACATAATTTCAACCTTCATATTGTATCATAAAACATCAAAATAAACACATTTCACCTTTGGGTATTTTTCCAAATATGAACCCTAGATTAAAATATTGCTAGAATAAGCTAAACCGAGTTATCGGGATTCCAAAAACGTAAAGAACATGAAAAACAGGGCTTGGATTGACTTACTATGGAGCTTGGAAGCTTGGAAACCTAGCTATGGAGTCCCCCCTTGAAAATTCGGCCTAAGGAAGAAGATGACAACCTTTTTCCATCTTTTTCCCATTTAATTTCCTTTTAATTACCAAATGACTAAATTACCCTTCATTAAAAACTTTGGTTCTTTCTACCTATATTTGTCCATTTTTGTCCATGAAAGCCTAATGGTATAATTACCATTTAAGTAACTCTACTTCAATTTAAAATTTCATAACAATTGGACACCTCTAACATGTAGAACTCAACTTTTGCACTTTTTACAATTTAGTCCTTTTGACTAAATTGAGTGCCCAAACGTCAAAATTTTCGAATGAGATTTTCACGAAATCATTCCGTGAAATTGTAGACCATAAATAAAATAAAATTTTCAACATCGAATTTATGGTCCCGAAACCACTATTCCGTTTAGGCCTTATTTCAGGATGTTACAGCTGGAACAAGAGTAATAAAGTTTTTTTCAAATGTGGCTCGCCAGATCATTTTATTTGAGATTGCCCAGAGTTATATGAGAAAGATAAATTTCAGAACGCAAGACCGAGCAATACGACTGCGAGAGGGAGACCACCGCGAAATACGAGGAATGTATCTTGTGGCAAAGGTGTGACTAGGGATTTCGTTGTGAGATCCGAGGCTAGAGCACTAGCCAGAGCCTCCGCTATTCGCACTCGTGAAGATGCGTAATCACCAGATGTTATCACCGATACATTTTCTCTTTATGACACTAATGTGCAATGATTGATCCTGGATTGACTCATTTGTATATCTGTATGAATTTAGTGTCTAGTAAAAATTTGCCTGTTGAGTCTACAGAATTTGTAATTAAAGTATCGAACCCCTTAGGCAAGTATGTTTTGTTGATAAAGTTTGCAAGGATTGCACTTTGATGACTCGGGGTTACTATTTTTCGGCTGACTTGATGCTTTTGCCGTTTGATGAGTTCGATGTCATTTTGGTTATGGATTGGTTAACTGTGCATGATGTCGTTGTGAACTGTAGACGAAAGATTATTGAATGAAATGCCAGAATAATAAAGTTCTTTGGATTGAATTTGATGAGTCGGGTGGATTACCAGTTGTGATTTCGTTTATGTCAGGTCAGAGATATGTGAGAAAAGGTTGTGAAGCTTATCTTGCGTATGTTTTAGATACAAAAGTGTCTGAAATGAAGATTGAATCAGTGCCTATAGTTTGTGAGTTTCTAGATGTGTTTTCAGAAGAGTTGCCTAGGTTACCACCGATTAGAGAAGTTGAAATTGCAATTGAGTTAGTACTGGGAACATCACCGATATCTATAGCTCCTTACAGAATGGCTCTGACAGAATTAAAGGAGTTGAAATCTCAGTTGCAAGACTTAACAGATAGAGGTTTCGCACGACCTAGTTTTTCGCCTTGGGGTGTATCGGTATTATTTGTAAAGAAGAAAGACGGATCGATGAGGATGTGTATTGATGACCGTCAGCTCAACAAGGTTACAATAAAGAACAAGTATGCATTGTCGAGAATAGATGATTTATTTGATCAGTTGAAAGGGGCAGCAATGTTCTCGAAGATAGATTTGATATCTAGCTATTATCAGTTACGAGTGAAAGATTCAGATGTGCCAAAAACTGTGTTCAGGATGAGGTACGGACATTATGAATTTCTTGTTATGCCTTTCAGATTAACTAATGCTTCTGCAATTTTTATGGATTTGATGAACTGAATTTTTATACTGTATTTAGACAGATTCTTTGTTGTGTTCATTGACGACATTCTGATCTATTCACGTAATAAGTCTGAACATGCCAAGCATTCGAGAATTGTGCTACAAACTTGGAGAGACAAGAAACTATTCTCTAAATTCAGCAAATGTGAATTTTGGCTTTGAGAAGCTGGATTTTTGGGGCACATTATTTCAGTGGAAGGTATAAGAGTTGATCCGAGTAAGATTTCGGCAGTTCTTGATTGGAAACCACCGAGAAATGCATCCGAAGTTAGAAGTTTTTTGGAGTTAGCTGGCTATTATCGACATTTTGTTAAAGGATTCTCGATGATTGCTACACCAATGACTCGACTACAACAGAAAGATGTGAATTTTGATTGGTCTGAGAAATGTCAACAGAGTTTCGATCAATTGAAAGCATTGTTAATTGAGGCATCAATGTTGGTTCAACCTGAGTTGGGTAAAGAATTCGTGATTTATAGCGACGCGTCATTGAATGGTCCAGGTTGCGTGTTGATGAAAGAGGGAAAAATTATAGCTTATGCCTCCAGACAGTTGAAACCGCATGAAAAGAACTATCCGACGCATGATCTAGAGTTGGTTGCTATTGTTTTTGCATTGAAAATTTGGCGACATTATTTGTACGGTGAAAAATGCCATAGCTTTACCGATCATAAAAGTTTAAAGTAAATAATGACTTAGAAAGATTTGAATTTGCGACAACGGAGATGGCTCGAACTATTGAAAGATTACGAGTTAATCATTGACTATCATCCGAGGAAAGCAAATGTAGTCACAGATGCACTGAGTAGAAAATCATTATATGCTTTGCGACCAATGAATACTCAATTGTCATTATCTGATGATGATTCGATATTGGCAGAGTTGAAAGCTAAACCGGTTTTTCTTCAGAAAATTTGTGAAGCTCAAAAGTGTGATACCGAGTTACAAGCTAAAAGAATGCAATGTGAGTCTAATAGTGATTCAGAGTACCAAATCAGATCTGATGATTGTTTGATGTTTCGAGATAGAATCTGTGTACCGAAAAATCCAGAGTTGATTCAGAAAATTTTACATGAGGCACATAGTGGTTGTTTATCCGTTCGTACTGGAAGTACTAAAATGTACAGTGATCTGAAACAATTGTATTAGTGTCGGGAATGGAACGAGACATATCAGAATTTGTATTGAGATGTTTAGTGTGTCAACAAGTAAAAGCCGAGCATCAAGTGCCTTCAGGTTTACTACAACATGTGATGATACCAAACTGGAAGTGGGACAGAGTTTCGATGGATTTCGTATCAGGATTACCCCTGACTCTGAAAAAGAAAGATGTTGTTTGGGTTGTCATTGATCGATTGATGAAATCGGCACATTTTATACCAATACATATAGAGTATTCACTTGATAGATTAGTTGAATTATACATTGCTGAGATTGTTAGATTGCACGGGGTGCCAATTTCGATTATTTCAGATAGAGATCCGAGATTTACGTCGTGATTTTGGATGAAATTGCAAGAAGCTCTGGGTACGAGGTTGAATTTTAGTACAGCATTTCATCTGCAAACTGAGGGACAGTCTGAGAGAGTAATTCAAGTTCTCGAAGTTATGCTCCAGTGTTATGTTTTAGAGTTCGAATGCAATTGGGAGAAATTTTTGCCATTGGTTGAATTTGCATATAACAACAACTTTCAATCGAGCATAAAGATGGCATCGTATGAAGCATTGTATGGTCGTAAATGTCGAACACCATTGTACTAGACTAAGCTTAACGATAAACAGATTCACGTGGTTGATTTGGTTAGAGAAACTGAAGAGAAAGTGAAAGTAATTCGTGACTGTTCAAAATCAGCTTCAGATTGACAGAAATCGTACGCAGATTTGAAACGAAAAGATATTGAATTTCAAATCGGTAATAAAGTATTTTTGAAAGTATCTCTGTGGAAGAAATACTTTGTTTTGGGCGCAAAGGCAAGTGGAGTCCGCGTTTCATCGGGCCGTACAAGATTATTTAAAGAATAGGGCCAGTGGCATATCGGCTAGCATTACCGACTGACTTAGAGAAAATCCATAATGTGTTTCATGTGTTGGTGTTGTGTCGATATAGATCGGATCCTTCACATGTAATTTCTCCGGCAATGATTGAAATTCAACCAAATATGACGTACAACAAAGAACCAAGAAGAATTCTAGCTCAAGAAATTAAAGAATTGAGAAATAAGTGAATAGCTTTGGTGAAGGTTTTGTGGCAACGACACGGTGTCGAAGAAGCCACGTGGGAACCCGAGGAAGCTATGAGAAAACATTAACTTAATCTATTCACTGGTAAGATTTTCGGGGACAAAAATCACTAAGCGGTAGAGTTGTAACAACCTATTTTTAGTCAAATCAGAACAGTGGTTTTGGAACCACAAATATGATGTCAGAATAATTATTTTATTATTATTTTAATGTTTAAGGCATGATAGTATTGTTGTGTGAAAATTTCGTTAAGAAATTTTATCATTTGAATGCTTAATTTGGTAAAAAGGACTAAATTGCGTAAAACGTAAAACTTGAATTCTAATAGCTAAAGGTGTCAAATAGCTATAGATGCTTAAAGTAAGGGTCATTAAGTAGTAATTAGACCATTATAATGGCTAGTGGACAATATTGGTCATTAAATGGATTATTTAAATGGTTTTATAATAAGGCTAATAGAGTAAATTAGTTATTAATTAAGATAAAATAAGTAAAACAAAAGAATCGAAAATACAAAGAAGAAGAAGCCATTGATGTTGTTTTAGGGTTTGATCACTTAGTATCTCAATTGGTAAGTGATTTTGACTCAGTTTTTATTGATTTTTATGTTTTTGAGACCGTTGCAGCTTAGTTTAGCTAGCCCAGGGACTATTTTGCAAAAATGTTAAATTTTGAATGATTCCATTGATGAATCCATGTGTGTTTTGATGTTTGATGTTTGATGTTTGATGATAGATTATTAATGTTTTTTTGTGAAATATACAAGTTTTATAAAGTGATTTTTAGTGAAAATGCAAAATAGGGATTAAATTGAGAAATGTTGAAACTTTGTGGTTAAAATGTGAAATAGATGAAAAATATGGGCTGCTAAGGGCATAATAGTAATTCGGCTAGCATGGGTTTATTTTGAATTTCATTAATTTGTAATTCTATGAAATAATGACTAAATTGTAAAAGTGGTGAAATTCTAGGGGTAAAAGAGTAAATGTGCTTGAATGTGTGTTTTGGATTAAATTGAATAGAGAGATTATTAAATAAGTTAATTTTGATTATATTTAGATCAAGAAAATAAAAATTCGGATCTAGATGGGGGAAAACTAAAGTTATCGACTAATTGACTTATTCTATCATTTTCACATCCGAGGTAAGTTCGTATGTGAAAATTTTAATTATAAGTGTATTTCAAATGCTTTGGTATTGTATAAGTTTTGAATATGAGACTTCAGATAAGTTTGACAATGATTCGATGGTAATTCGGCATTCAAAATCCCTGTTGAACCATAGGAATAGTTTAGGTGTAACACCCCTTACCCGTATTCTAAGCCGGAATCAGCACGAGGCATTACCAGACTTAGTCTCTTTAACCACACGACTTTAATCAATAGCTTTCAGTACCAACTAGACATATCTTTATGGCAATCACAACAACCTCATTGAGGGCCTACGAGGCCTTAAACATTCATACGAGGGGTTTCGGAACCTTATCGGAAACCTTTGTGATCTTAAAATTTTTCACCTAAACAGGGGCCACACGCTCGTGTGCGTGTGAAACGAGGCACGCCCGTGTGGGCAAGCCGTGTGGTCACACACGCCCATGTCCCTACCCCGTGTGGGATATATTTTCATTATGAACCTATAGGGGTTTTCACACGGCTAAGACATGCCCGTGTGCTTAGCCCATGTGCTCCACACGGCCTAGACACGTTCGTGTCCTCGCCCCGTGTGTAAAAACCTGGGTATTCTGTTTGTGACATCAGCAACCTCATAAGGGTTACACGGCCTAGGCACACGACCATGTGGCTAGCCCGTGGTTGACACTAACTTACAACACCAACATGCAGGGGACACACGGCCAAGTCACACGCCCGTGGGCTGACCGTGTGTCACACACGGCCTAGACACACGCCCATGTACCTACCCGTGTGGACAAGAACAAGGCTATTTGCCAAAATCTTTTTACCCCTCTAGCTCACACAACTTGGATCTATTCAACAAATCATCAAAAACTCATATTTTGCAATATAAACTTCCATAAATAACTACATCTTTACATATACACAAAAGGCCAATACTATGGCTATATACACAAGAGTTTCTCATTAAAGGGGGGCCAACACCCTTGGCCAAAATAACAAAACAATAAACCTAGTCTAGCCCATGATATTAGCACTTCGAGTGCGAGTTATACTGATTTGGCTCCTGGCCATGAATATCGGTTGATTTGGCTTCGGCTCATGATATCAGTACTTCGGATATAAGTTACCTTGATTTGGCTTCAGGCCATGGTATAGGTACTTATCGAGCGAGACTCCTAAGTATCTGATTTCTATTCCGAATGGTTCAATGAGTAAATGAATGATGTGGTTGAGAATGAGATTGGTACGAGAAGGTACAGGTATGTGCATAAACCATATTAGCTTTGAATCGAAAAAATGATGAAGAACGTATATAGTTTTGTGAATGAGTAATTGATAGGTCTGTTAGTTGATGTGAATTCATATAACTATAATCAATTGTTGAATTATGTGTTTATGATTATATCGTGTTTATTTCATACGAGCTTACTAAGCTTTATAGCTTACGTTGTTTATTTTTCTATGTTTTATAGTGACTTCTAGCTAGCTCGGATTCGGGGATCGTCGAAGATCGCTTCACAGTATGCACCTATCACTTGGTACCTATGAACTTTGGTATTTTAAGTATATGGCATGTATAGGAACTTCGAGTCATTTTGGTATATATATTGTTATGAATTTGCGCATTTTATGGCCATGTAAGTTGACCTATTTGGCTTAGTTGGTTATGTGTATATATATGTGCTAATGCCATTTTATGATATGGTTTATATTGCTTTGTTAATGGTTGATTGTGGATTATTAGTTGAGTAGCTAATGGTTGAAATTGAGATTTGATTGCTTGCGGTTTTAGGCTAAGAAAATGCTTAGTTGAAATGGTACATATGAATGCTTTGGAAATGTGAATTGGCATAATTTGAATAGGCAAGAATATGGTATTATAACCATAATAGGTGTTGGTATTGAAATGGTATATATTTTATTCTTGGTCCTGGTTGTTTTGGTTGTTTAAAAATGCTATGAGTTGTGCATTTGGTTTGATGTGGGTGTGTGCCAATTTAGGGTGGCAAAATGGCTTGGTAAGTAGCCTAATTTTTGTACACACGATAAGAGACACGAGCGTGTTTCTCATCCATGTGTGACACACGGTTATATTACACGGTCGTGTGTACCCTAATGTTGAACTAGAAACCAAGTCAGTATGTTCCACACGGCCTCACATACGAGCGTATGACTTGACTATGTGGCATAAGTCAGTATACCCTATAGGATTGACACAGTTTAGCACACAGCCTGGCACACGGGCGTGTATGGCCATTTCTAGGGTACACAGGCTAGCCACACAGGCGTGTGTGTTGTCCATGTGACCCAAGTTAGAGAGTTACATGGGGTCAAACACGGGCTGGGACACGGTCATGTGATCCCATTTCGAATGTCCACACAGCTTGTGACACGGGCATGTCTGTTGGCCGTGTGAGATACATGGGCTGGCCACACGGGCGTGTGTCCACTATTTTGATAAAAATTTTCAAGGTTTCGTGAAAGTTTCCTAGGTTATCAGTTTTGTCCTGAACCATTCCCAAAGCATGTTTAAAGCCTCATAGGCTTATTTTAGGGACATTATGATTGATGTTGAATGATGATTGCATGAAATGTCTCAAAATGTTTGAGAAATGAATGTGTAATTGTATGATAAGTCTGGTAATACTCCGTAACCCTATTCCAGCGTTGAATACGGGTGAGGGGTGTTACAGTCAGTTCCAGTTGTTTGTGAATTTCCTGATGTATTTTCGGAAGAATTACCTGGTTTACCACCAGTTCGAGAAGTAGAGTTCTCTATACATCTTGTTCCGGGGACAACACTAATGTCCATGGCACCCTACAGAATGGCTCCTACTGAATTGAAAGAGTTGAAAGCACAGTTTCAAGAATTAATTGACAGAGGCTTTGCTAGACCCAGTTTCTCACCTTGGGGTGCACCAGTTCTGTTTGTAAGGAAGAAAGATGGATCATTGAGGTTGTGTATTAATTACAGGTAGCTCAACAAAGTCACAATAAAGAATAAGTATCCACTACTTCGTATTGATTTCTTGTTTGATCAATTGAAAGGTGCCACTGTATTTTCGAAGATTGATCTCCGTTCTGGTTACTACCAGCTATGGGTAAAAGAATCAGATGTTCCAAAAACAGCTTTCAGAACCAGATATGGGCACTATGATTTTCTTGTAATGTCGTTTGGCTTGACAAATACAGCTGCAGTATTCATGGATTTGATGAATAGAATTTCCAGACCGTATCTAGACAGGTTTGTGGTGGTATTTATTGATGATATCTTGGAATATTCTCAAGATGAAAATGAACATGTTGATCATTTGAGAATTCTGTTGCAAACTCTGCGTGAGAAACAATTATATGCCAAATTCAGTAAATGTGAATTTTGGCTGCGGGAAGTTGGTTTTCTCAGACATATAGTATCTGTAGAAGGTATTTGGGAGGATCCGAATAAAATTTCAGCTATTGTTAATTGGAAACCATCGAAAAATGTGTCTGAAGTTAGAAGTTTTCTAGGACTAGAAGGATATTATCAGAGGTTTGCTCAAGGGTTTTCCATGATAGCTTCTCTGATGGCTCGATTGTTGTAGAAAGACGTGAAATTCGAGTGGATTGATAAATGCCAGTAGGGTTTTGACAGATTAAAAGCCTTGTTGACTGAAGCACCTATGTTCTACCTGAATCAGGTAAAGAATTTATAATTTACTGTGATGCACCATTAAATGGTTTAAGTTGTGTATTAATGCAAGAAGGTAAAGTAATAGCCTATCCTTCTAGACAACTAAAATCACATGAAAGAAATTACCCGATACATGATCTTGAATTGACAGCTATTGTGTTTGCACTAAAAATATGACGATATTATCTGTTTGGTGAAAAATGTCAATCTTTACTGATCACAAGAGCTTGAAGTATTTTATGTCACAGAAAGACTTGAAATTTAAGACAGCGCAGGTGGCTTGAATTATTAAAAGATTATGATCTTGTTTGACTATCATCCGAGAAAAGCCAATGTAGTTGCTAATGCTCTAAGAAGAAAGTCTTTATTTTCCTTGTGAGCAATGAATACTCAGTTATAGATGAGTTAAAACCTAGACCAATATTCTTGCAACAAATCTGTAAAGCTCAGAAGAGTGATGATAAATTACAGGATAAATGAGAACAGTGTGAGACGAATTCTGATTCAGAATTTCAGATTGTGTTTGATGGTTGTTTGTTATTCAGAGGCAGAATATGTGTACCGAGGAATTCAGAACTGGTACAAAAGATTTTACATGAAGCTCATATTGGTACTATGTATGTTTACCCAGGTAGTAATAAAATGTATAATGATTTGAAAAAGATGTACTGGTGGTCGGGAATGAAACAAGATATTTTTGAATTTGTATCTAAACGTTTGATATGTCAGCAAGTAAAAGTTGAACATCAGGTGCCTTCAAGATTATTACAACCAGTTATGATACCAGAATAGAAATGAGAAAGAATTATCATGGATTTGTATCGGGATTACCCATGTCTTCGAATAAGAAAGATGCCATTTGGGTAATCATCGACTGTTTAACAAAGTCTGCACACTTTATTTCGATACATATGGATTTTTATTTGGATAGATTGGCTGAATTATATATTTCTGAGATTGTCAGATTGCATGGAGTGCCTGTCTCCATTATTTTAGACAAAGATCCTCGATTTACATTCCGATTCTGGAATAAGTTGCAAGAAGCTCTGGGTACACAATTACATTTCAGTACCGCATTCCATCCTCAGACTGATGGACAAACCAAACATGTTATACAGATTTTGGAAGATATGCTTCGGTGTTGTGTGCTAAAATTTGAAGGTAACTAGGAAAAGTATCTACCTTTAGCTGAATTTGGTTATAATAATAGTTATCAGTCCAGTATTAAAATGGCACCGTATGAGGCTTTGTATGGTTGCAAATGTAGAACTCTATTGTATTGGACAGCTCAATGAGAAAAAGATTGTAACGCCCTGAACTTGGGTCTAGAAAAATATAGGTCTTGAGCGTGTGTAACACCCCAAACCCGGCCCAAACACCACGGCCGGATTTAGAATGCTACTGAGGAAAAAGTTTAAAAAGGATTTGACATAAAGGTGAAAACTTAATAATTTTTTTGTCTTTTATAAAAACATTGTATCTTTGAACTTCTAAGTAAAATTATGTTGTTACAAACTTCCGGATTTAAAACATCAATGTAAGTTTTTAAGATGTAAATTGTTTTTAAAATAAAAACATTGCCAAATATTAACTCGATTGTCAATCCATCTTAAACATAATAAAAATCCCCAAAAACTTTAAGTGGCCCTTATTACAACAAATAATGATTCAAAAGTACTGGAAATATAAAGTGCATGAAATAAATAAAACATCTTCTGCATGGCCACCTCGTATCCACTCCAGCCTGGTCCAAGATTCACGAATCACCTGCATTGTTTGGTAAAAATTGGGTGAGTCAAACCGACTCAGTGTGTAATTAGTCCACAGATTTCCATGAATGAGCCTAGCCTAAAACCACACATCCACATATCAGATAATAATGCAAAATGCACCAAACCCATCCTAGGGTCCATCCTCTACACACCCCCGTATCCAGCCACCACACACCAGGGGATTACTAAATCGACCCTCCAACCTCTCCACACCAATTTGGCAATCAATGCCATCCACCAAGTGGTCTAGCCACTGGTCCACGTGATTAAATCACAATAAATCCACAACGTGACCTCAGTCAACGTCAATCCATGATGTAGCCCGTAGCTAGCATCAAACCACGATTAGGCACATAGCCATCACCAACCACGATATGGCACAAAGCCGATACCAGCCACGATGAGGCACAGAGCCAACCATCAATCCACGTGAGGCTCGTAGCCGTCACTAAACCACGTACATAAATGTACACCCTGTCCTTCTTTCATATATACAAATCCCACCCCATGTTTATGCAACATACGATAGTGATATGATGAAACAATGCATGAACATGTTAATCAACATACTGCACATATATACAGCAACAACCACAATTTTATCGGCATTTAACACTGACCTGCTTATCGATACACACTAAGGGTAACCATCTCATTATTTCCACTGCATTAATCAACATGCTTATAACACATACTATTATTTAACATAACCGGGAAACTACGAATTAATCACACACCTGATAACCTGAAGAATCACACCCTCAATATCGGTGCTATCTCTAACCGAAACTACAGCCATTTGCCTACGCTCCTGATCTGACGCTGGCCCACACCCCGGTGGCCAATCCCGTACTGCTGAGACTGATCGCTTCTTAAACTTAGGGGTAGGGACTACCCCTTTCTCTCCTTGACTGGTACTCGCATCCATCAATAATATCTTAATCAGTAAACTTGGTTAGTCACTAATGTTATAATCCAACATATTAAATCTAACACTCACTGAATGATCTTACCGAAAAGATCTGAATCCCGAGACTTCTCCTTTACCACTATCGATTTGCCCCTAAAAGGTAATCATTAGAATCGGCCTTCCTTAAAACAATATGGCCTATGGCCGAATATGAAGTTCCCTTACCTTGATTGACTAAATCCCGAAAAAAATGCCACTGGTCCCTGAAGATGTCAAAAACTTATGGATACTCAAATCCCGAAATCCCCTTGTTCTTGGTGATGTCGAAATTCCTATAGGCATATGTTAGATCCAATTTTAACATTTAAACACAATAAATGGCCTTCGGCCTAAAACCACACTTGCTTACCTTAGATCTTGAAATCCCGAATGATCTCCTCCTTGTAGTCGACAACAACCAAATCCCGAAATCCTTCTTCAAGGTTTCGGCCAAAGAAAGTAAAATAGATTAGATTCCAACTTTCGGCTAATCTAAAAGAAAGAGGAAGGAAAATCGAATAATATTTGATCTTACCCCTAATGATGAAATCGACTGCACCCTAGCCTGACCCCACAAAGATTCGGCTATACAGGCTAGATGTTGCTCAATAAGTTTCGGCTTTTGGGGTTTACTGAACAATCGGCTAGGGGTTACCTTGAGTATTCGGCCTTTGTAAGAATCAAGAGAGAAAAAAAGAGAAGAAGAGTTTGATGATTGAGCAATTCGGCAATGGTGACAAATGAAGATTCGGCTTCAATGGGGAAGAAGAAAAAATGGTATTGTGGTTTGGCCTTTACCAAAAAGATGGAGGGAGTGTGGGGCTTAATTGAATTCGGCAATGGTGAGTTTGAGAGAGATTTCGGCTTTGGTCAATTGAAGAGAAAAGGGAGAAGAAAAAAAAAAAGAAAGCAAGTTGAATTCCTAAGGATTTTCGGCACAAATGAGAAAGAAGAGCATCAATTTCGGCACACCTATCTTAATATCATCAAAACCGAAAATGCCATCCACCAATGCCCTATATTCGGCCAACACCTCTTCCCTCACCCAAATCCCTCATTTTCCTCCTAATTTTCCTCTTCATCACTCATTCAAAAGATTTGAATGAGTCAACCTTTATCCTCCTACCTTAGCCGAATTTAAAAAAATAAATTGACCAAGTCTAATCCTTATCTCCTCAGAACCCTTGTGTCGTCCACCTCTGCTCTTCCCTGCTGCAAAATAAAACTCCAAATGCCTCCCTTGCTGCTCGAACCTGAGCCCTTCTCCACTGCTTGAGGCGTCACTTACCAAGGCCCTAAGTGGCGCCTCATTGCCACTTTACGAAGGCTACTCTTGTGTCTAAAACCCCACACAATTTATCTTAAGGCCTAGCTCCCCTAGCTCCTCTTTGCTCAGCTCAAACCAAAAATTTTCTCATGGCTCCTACCTAAGTCCAGGGTTTCCCGAAACCCCAGAATACCTCTAAATAACATGCAGAGCACACCAACACACAAATACAAGTTAAAAATGCATGACCCCCCAAATCTAGGATATTACAGTTCTACCCCCTTTAAAATAATTTCGACCTCGAAATTACCAACTAACTAACAGTCGTACATCCTAACTCACCACACTACGCTCTTGCTGCGCACTCTGATCTTAATAAAACTAATATACTTTCTAGGCACAGTCTACAAGTTCACACCCAAGGTTCCAGACACTTCACTAGCAATATAAGAATGAGCTGACCCTATAACGAACAAGGCAATAAAGGGTATTCCAGAAATAAGGAACGTACCCGTTGTCACATCTGGCACAACTTCCTCCTCGCGACGCTTGACTGCATAAACCAACCTTGGCTGTCTCACATCTGAACCCTCAGCACCTCTGCCTGGTGTTCCACGACCTCGGACGGAACCATTTCCTCCATGGTTCGGACCACGACCTCTCGTCGCTTGCTGACCACCTCTGCCCGGCTGTACATAATTCTGGCCTACTGTCCGAGTCCTGTCCATTTCCTGAGGAAAATTCCTAACCAAATGAGCCTTGGACCAACACCGAAAACATTCCTTACTATTTCCCCAGCACTCTCCTGCATGAGCTCTTCCACACCGAGCACATGGACGACTCTGATTCCCAGCAACTGGTGTCGGTGCACGAACAGAATTCTCAATCCTTGATCTTTTCTGAAAACCCCCAGAAGACGTTGACGGCTCAAAACTCCTCTTATCCCAATTCCTATCCCTATCTCTATTCTGCCTCTCGGCCCTCTTGACCTCTTCGGCTATCCGAGCTTTCTCCACTAGAATGGCGAAATCCCTTTCTCGCTGCAGAGCAATCAAAACCCGCAGCTCATCCCGCAGCCCATCTTCAAATCTGACGCATCTCTCATAATCGGTAGCCACGATGCCCCGAGCATACCGGCTCAATTGCAGAAATTCAGCCTCGTACTCTGCTATTGACTTGCCACCTTGCACCAAATTGAGGAATGCCTTCCTCTGAGCGTCCACATAACTAGCTCCGACGTACTTCCCCTCAAACTTAATCTTAAAGTAACCCCAGTCTACTCGATCTACAGGAGTACCTTCTTTGACTGTGAGCCACCATTGGTAAGCTTCATCCCAGAGCAACGAAACAGTACCCTTAAGCTTTTCCTCAATAGTGCAGTCCAAATCGTCCATGATCCTTTCGACTGCCTCTAGCCAATACTCCGCCACGTTCGGAGCTACCCCAGACACCCCTCTGAATACCTCAGCTCCATTTGCTCTAAGCCTTTCAGACACTGACTTCCGAGCCCCATTGCCCACATTGGCTCCTGCGACTCGTTCTAACACCCGCAGTATAGCCTGCGACACTGCGTCATCTCCACCCGTTTGATCCTGATCCTCCGTGCCCACCGCTAGCGGCGGCACATCATTTTCTGACCCATGGCCAGACCCCACTAGTTCCGACACTGCCATCTTGCCTCTACCACGTCCACGAGTATTACGACCACGTCCCCTAGAACTCATGTCTACTATCGCGATTTAATTTGATTTAGGAAATTTTATGCATTAGTATTCTGTTCCACTGATTATCCGCGAACAATTTTATGTAAAGAAGTTTTTACTAGTGGTTCTTTGGTCAACCAAAGTTTTCATCTCAAGTTTACTACCCTAATTCAGAAAAACACATTCGTTAAATAGTATCCACTACACATATTCACCACTCAAGCATTTTCGTCCGTTTCAAACCCAGGGGCATTTTCGTAATTCATCCTATAGGGGTATTTCAGTAATAAATCGGGGTCAATTTAAGAAAAATCTTTATAAATCAAAGATATTCCGTAATTTTCAAATCTCGAGGGTATTTTGTAAACTTTTCCAAATCAAAGGTATCGCAGAAATTTCAGAAATCGGGGTTATTTCGGTAATTTTGTAAGTTAGGGGTATTTTAGTAATTTTGTAAACCGAGAATATTTCGGAAATTTTTTTTTTCAAAATAGTTTTTTACAAATCAAAGGGGTGATTTGGTAATTTTAAAAACTAAGGTTTTTTATAAAACAGTGTAGCTAGTCCCTTTCGGGTTTTAATTATTGAGTTTAGCCCGTGAATAAGTCCTCTTGGTTAGGGTGAACCGTCACTACGCACCAGGTAGGATTCGAGCGAAGAGGAGGTGAGTCACTAGGATTGCTTAAATACCAAGCTCCCAGCGAATCCAATCCTAGACATGCTCACGATGGTTACCACACCCTAACTCGGCAACTTACTCACAGGTTTGTTTGGTTGCACGTAAGTCTTATGTATTCTATGTTGGAGTAAACTAGTCCTAGGGTTCAATAGCTCCTACTCTACTAATCTACGATCCCATAATTCCCACATACAAATCATAAAACAATTAGGGGTACTTACCTGGTGGACTTCGGGTCGGAGATACAGGTGCCATGCTAGAATAAACCTGAAATAATTCATAAAAGTCTATGTTTTTGAAAAGCCCATCTTTGAAAAATGTTTTTGGGCCCAAAACCCTCAAACCCGAGTTTTGAACCGGGCTCTGATACCAAATTGTAACACCCCAAACCCGGCCCAAACACCACGACCGAATTTAGAATGCTACTGAGGAAAAAGTTTAAAAAGGATTTGACATAAAGGTGAAAACTTAATAATTTTTCCGTCTTTTATAAAAACATTATATCTTTGAACTTCTAAGTAAAATTATGTTGTTACAAACTTCCGGATTTAAAACATCAATGTAAGTTTTTAACATGTAAATTTTTTTTAAAATAAAAACATTCCCAAATATTAACTTGATTGTCAATCCATCTTAAACATAATAAAAATCCCCAAAAACTTTAAGTGGCCCTTATTACAACAAATAATGATTCAAAAGTACTGGAAATATAAAGTGCATGAAATAAATAAAACATCTTCTGCATGGCCACCTCGTATCCGCTCCAGCCCGGTCCAAGATTCACGAATCACCTGCATTGTTTGGTAAAAATTGGGTGAGTCAAACCGACTCAGTGTGTAATTAGTCCACAGATTTCCACGAATGGGCCTAGCCCAAAACCACACATCCACATATCAGATAATAATGCAAAACGCACCCAACCCAGCCTATGGTCCATCCTCTACACACCCCCGTATCTAGCCACCACACACCAGGGGATTACTAAATCGACCCTCCAACCTCTACACACCAATTTTGCAATCAATGCCATCCACCAAGTGGTCTAGCCACTGGTCCACGTGATTAAATCACAATAAATCCACAACGTGACCTCAGTCAACGTCAATCCACGATGTAGCCCGTAGCTAGCATCAAACCACGATGAGGCACATAGCCATCACCAACCACGATATGGCACAAAGCCGATACCAGCCACGATGAGGCACAGAGCCAACCATCAATCTACGTGAGGCTCGTAGCCGTCACTAAACCACGTACATAAATGTACACCCTGTCCTTCTTTCATATATACAAATCCCACCCCATGTTTATGCAACATACGATAGTGATATGATGAAACAATGCATTAACATGTTAATCAACATACTGTACATATATACAGCAACAACAACAATTTTATTGGCATTTAACACTGACCTGCTTATTGATACCCACTAAGGGTAACCATCTCATTATTTCCACTGCATTAATCAACATGCTTATAACACAAACTATTATTTAACATAACCGGGAAACTGCGAATTAATCACACACCTGATAACCTGAAGAATCACACCCTCAATATCGGTGCTATCTCTAACCGAAACTATAGCTATTTGCCTACGCTCCTGATCTGACGCTGGCCCACACCCCGATGGCCAATCCCGTACTACCGAGACTGATCGCTTCTTAAACTTAGGGGTAGGGACTACCCCTTTCTCTCCTTGACTGGTACTCGCATCCATTAATAATATCTTAATCAGTAAACTTGGTTAGTCACTAATGTTATAATCCAACATATTAAATCTAACACTCACTGAATGATCTTACCGAAAAGATCTGAATCCTGAGACTTCTCCTTTACCACTGTCGATTTGCCCCTAAAAGGTAATCATTAGAATCGGCCTTCCTTAAAACAATATGGCCTATGGCCGAATATGAAGTTCCCTTACCTTGATTGACTAAATCCCGAAAAAAATGCCACTGGTCCCTGGAGATGTCGAAAACTTATGGATACTCAAATCCCGAAATCCCCTTGTTCTTGGTGATGTCGAAATTCCTATAGGCATATGTTAGATCCAATTCTAACATATAAACACAATAAATGGCCTTCGGCCGAAAACTACACTTGCTTACCTTAGATCTTGAAATCCCAAATGATCTCCTCCTTGTAGTCGACAACAACCAAATCCCGAAATCCTTCTTTAAGGTTTCGGCCAAAGAAAGTAAAAGCGATTAGATTCCAACTTTCGGCTAATCTAAAAGAAAGAGGAAGGAAAATCGAATAATATTTGATCTTACCCCTAATGATGAAATCGACTGCACCCTAACCTGACCCCACAAAGATTCGGCTATACAGGCTAGATGTTACTCAATAGGTTTCGGCTTTTGGGGTTTACTGAACAATCGGCTAGGGGTTACCTTGAGTATTCGGCCTTTGTAAGAATCAAGAGAGAAAAGAAGAGAAGAAGAGTTTGATGATTGAGCAATTCGGCAATGGTGACAAATGAAGATTCGGCTTCAATGGGGAAGAAGAAAGAATGGTATTGTGGTTCGGCCTTTACCAAAAAGATGGAGGGAGTGTGGGGCTTAATTGAATTCGGCAATGGTGAGTTTGAGAGAGATTTCAGCTTTGGTCAATTGAAGGGAAAAGGGAGAAGAAAAAAAAACAAAGAAAGCAAGTTGAATTCCTAAGGATTTTCAGCACAAATGAAAAAGAAGAGCATCAATTTCGGCACACCTATCTTACTATCATCAAAACCGAAAATGCCATCCACCAATGCCCTATATTCGGCCAACACCTCTTCCCTCACCCAAATCCCTCATTTTCCTCCTAATTTTCCTCTTCATCACTCATTCAAAAGATTTGAATGAGTCAACCTTTATCCTCCTACCTTAGCCGAATTTAAAAAAATAAATTGACCAAGTCTAATCCTTATCTCCTCAGAACCCTTGTGCCGTCCACCTCTGCTCTTCCCTGCTGCAAAATAAAACTCCAAATGCCTCTCTTGCTGCTCGAACCTGAGCCCTTCTCCACTGCTTGAGGTGTCACTTACCAAGGCCGAAGTGGCACCTCCTTGCCACTTTACCAAGGCTACTCTTGTGTCTAAAACCCCACACAATTTCTCTTAAGGCCTAGCTCCCCTTTGCTCAGCTCAAACCAAAAATTTTCTCATGGCTCCTACCCAAGTCCAGGGTTTCCTGAAACCCCAGAATACCTCTTAATAACATGCAGAGCACACTAACACACAAATACAAGTTAAAAGGATATTACAGCGTGGGAGCACATAAAAGTTTATGTGTGCAAGAAAATGAAACAATTGATTGGTTGCTTTGATGGTTAAGTGATTAAGGAGTGTTTGGGAGTGTCTGAGAAGTCCTGGGTTCAAGCCCTGGCATTTGCAAAATTTTGGTTTTCTCTTAAGTGAACCTTGGTGTTAGCATGTAGGCTTTAAAAGAAATTATGGCGGAATTATGACACAAAAGAACTTGTAGTCCAGTGGTAAGTGGCATGATTAAGGCTGCAAGGGGGCTCGAGTTCAAATCTGATGATGCGCAAGGAAGTATTTATTTCACTTCCTTGCAGCATTAGAAGTGGAGTTAGACTGAAACTCTATAATGTGGAGTTTGATTTGGTGTTGGAGGGATTTGTGGAGCAAGTCAAGGAGGAGATTGGGGAGAAAATCAAGGAAATTTGAAATGGGAGGTTGGTAAGGTGTTGTGGCCGATTGGGACTCTAAAGCTCTACTTGAGAATTCGACTAGGGGAAATATGGGGCAATATCGGCTTTAGTGGTTATCTCCTGTCATTTCGTTGTTTCGATTTTGGGGGTGTTGAAGGGAGTGTTTTGCCGAATTTTCTTTGTGAAGTTTTAGTTTTTTCCATTCAGGGACTTCTTTTCGGGTTGTGCGTTTGATTGATTGTGGTGTTGATTCTTTTATTTTCTCCCTTTCTACATTTGCCAAATAGGTAATCTACTTCTTGTGGTCTCACTTTTCGTTCTCTGTCGAACACCATTTTTTTCTGTTTCCTCTACTCTCTTAGCATTGCCGAATGCACCTCTCCTCTCTCCCCCATTATTCTTCAATTTTCTCTCATAGCCGAATCTTCATTTCTCTCCCTCTCTCACCCTCGGCCGATTGTGGTTTCTCCCCTTACCCTTATTCTTTTCAGGTTCTCTCTAGTGGCCGTTTCTTCTTGTCTTTCTTCCTCCCTTGTTCAACTTTGTCATTTGATTGATAGCCTGGTGATTGTGGACCTATTGTTACTGCCGATTACCACCATCTTTTGTCCACTGTGCCGAATCTGCTCTGTTGCATTCCTTGCTTCTTTTGATTCTTGTGAGTTCTTCGTTGCACAATATCGGTAAATGTGTTTCGCTGAAGATCAATTGTTTTCATGGATATATATATATTAATGGTTGGTTCGTTTAGTGTGTAGATATTAATCAAAGTGTGGGTAATCACTTTTGATCGACGGTTAGTTGCAAATACCTGTTGGTTCAAGCAGGGTTGGTATTCTTGGATTCTTCGCGTTTTTCACAAGCAAGTGTGTAACTATTTTTCGTAAATGATAAGCGGCTTAAAAGCCGAAAAGCATTTGTAACCGTACCCTGCTAACGATAATAGGCGTAAAAGCCGGTAAAGTGTGTATTCACATTGTTTTGATGGTAGAACGGCAAAAGCCGAAAAGCCGAAAAGCTGAAAGATTGGGTTTTGAGGTCACATGGGCGTGCAAGTGCTCGTATGGTCAAATCGAGCCCACCAATCATGGGCGATAGACTGTAGAGGCCACCATGAGTGTTCTCGTGCTCTTGGGCCGCCATGGGCCTCGTTTGGCTTAAATGGGTCGTGTGGGCCCAATAGGGCTCGTGGGCCCCACACGGATGAAATCCACGATAAGTGGCAAATACTGGACTGGGCTATGTAGTTCGCATAGCCATGACTAAATTTGGGCTAAATCGGACACACGAGCGTGTGGGCCCATGTTTACCGAATAATAGGCCTTGGGCCCATTTACACCGTTATGACCATTTAGGTTATCTGTGTCGCTCAAGGGGACTGTAGACCTTCAGAGAGGTCGTTATTTGCACCGAGACCTAAAAATAAGTAAAATGATCGTAATGCCCCTGTAGAGTAAAATGACTGTAATGCCCCTGTAGAGTAAAATGACTGTAATGCCCCTGTAGAGTAAAATGATCGTAATGCCCCTGTATAGTAAAATGACTGTAATGCCCCTATAGGGTAAAATGACGGTAATGCCCTTATAACAGCCCGATTTTAGGGCTAGTCGAAACAGTGGTTTCGAGACTGCTAATCCGAGGTTGAGGAAAATTATTTTGATATCACTTTATGTGTTATGGCTTTAATATATGGCTATATGAAAATTTTGGTGCTTTAATTTTAGTAATTGCATGTGAAATTGTGAAAAAGGGACTAAATCGCATAGTGCGAAAGTTCCATTATAAGTGGGAGAGGGGTCTAATAGCCAAACAATATCAAATTGGAGGTCCTTAAAGTGAAATTAGGCCATTGGATGTGTGATGGCTGGCCATATAGAGGCTAGGGAGACAAGACATTAAATTTTGGTCAAATTTGGTGGAAATTAGGTGATAAAAATGAGTAAAATAAGATGAATAAAAGATGTTGTCATCTTTAACTATTCCTTCTTCCCCTACCATAGAAAATTTAGAGGAATAAGGGTTCTTGAATTTCAAAATTTTCAGTAAAACAAATCTCTTGGAAGTAAGTGATTTTGGTGGTTTTATTTGACAAATTTTGTACCTTTGGAGTCCCCAAAGCTTAAGCTAGCTAATAAGGGGACTAATTTGTGAAATGGTTGAAAGCTTAGGGACTTGCCATGAGAGGGTTTATGTTGTTAGCTGAGTTTTTATGGAAGAAAATGAATGTTAGGGAGATGAGAAACAACTTTTGTGAAAGGTGTTAGAATGAAAACACCTAAATAGGACTTGAATGCAAAGATTAAAAAAGTGTAATAAATGCATGAAATAGTTAGATTTGTGAGTAGTTGTAAGAGGAATAAATGTTCAACTGGGCTTGTTTGATGAGAAAATGTGTTGAAAAATGATTTACGAGCCTAGGGGCAAAATCATAATCTTGCCAAAGTGTAAGGGAAAAATGGTCATTTTTGTATAGATTTTGATGCATTATGATCATAAAATGTTTCAAATGAGTGAATTTTGTTGTTATAGACCAAGAAGAGCATGGAATCAACCTTGACTGAGGTAAAGGTAAGGTTATGGAATAGACTGTTGATTAACGCATTTTGCACCGAGGTAAAAACGATGCATCTTATACACACATGTTGTTACTTGTTGGTGCGTTGTATGATTGGGAACATGTATGATTCAATTGGATTGAATTTGGTAGATATTGAACAATTTTCGCATGAATGACAAAATAGATATGTAAATGCAAAATAACATCCGTAGTAATAAATGGTGAGCTGTGTGCGATACCACCTTAATAATTCTTGATGGTGAGCTAAGTGCGATACCACCTTATTACTTATTTACGATGGGCTATGTGCAATACCATCGTTTATATTATTTGGGAGGCTAAGTGCGTTACCACCGTAAATATTCTTGTTGGTGGGCTATGTGCGATACCACCCTGTTAAAGATTGATGGTGCGCTAAGTGCGAAACCAACGAGTGATTGGTAAGATTATGAATGGTTTATTGAAAAAAATTATGATGTCTTGTTTCATGTGATCATGTGGTGATAAGTGCAGGGATGTATGTTAAATAATATGGGCCTTCGACTTGTGATATGGTTGGAATGTGGTAAGAGATGAAATGAGTAAGCATGATCATGGAATGTGGATTGTTCTTGCTTAGTATGTAATGTTATTTATTGTTTAGCACATACTATGATGTTATTTGTTACATGTAAACTTACTAAGCTGAAAGCTTACTACCCTTTTCTTTTCCCTTGTTTTATAGTGTTATAGAGCAGGGTCGGGATACGAAGATAATTGGAAGAACACTTACACTATCAGCTCCTCTCGGTATAACTAGACTTAGTGTTTTGAGTATGGCATGTATAGGGGCAAGACTAGGTAAATGGTTTTGTTATTTTGGCCAAGAGTGTGTTAGCTCCTTTAGGGGTGAACTCTTTTGTATATAGCCATAGTTGATGGCTTATTATTATAAATGAAAAGATGAACTTATTCATGGAAGTGTATGTTGCAAATCTGAGTTGTTTAGTGATTTGTTGAATGGGTTTATGTTGTGTGAGTTAGTGTAGTGAAAAGAGCTTAGCAAATAGCCTTGTTCTTGTCCACACGGGTAGGCACACGGGCGTGTGTCTAGGCCGTGTGTGACACATGGTTAGTCTCATGGGTGTGTGACCAGGCCGTGTGTCCTCTGCGAGTTAGTTTTACAAGTCAGTAAGCTTTGTAGTAAACACACGGGCAGAGACACGGCCGTGTGTCTCAGTCGTGTGGTAGGCACGACCACGAACATGGGTGTGTGCCCAGGCCGTGTGAAGTCTGCACCTTGAAATTGGAATTTAATTTGATACAAGGTCTAAGAGCACAGGCATGTGCCTTGGCCGTGTGACCTTAGTGAGATGATGACGTCATGTAACATCCCGAAATTGGGCCTAGTAGGATTGGGCCCATTGGGCCTTTGGCTTAGGAGTGTTTAAAATCTTCGAAAATATGAGAATGGTGTTATTGCAAATTGGACTTATTAGTTAAGTGAATTTGGAAGGTTACGAGGTTTCTATGAAGTCTCGGGTTTAATTGGGCCTTAGGAAAAATTTGGCATTTTAGCACTTTAAGGAGAGATGGTAAGTAGTTTCAAGACTTATAGAAATAAATGAGTAAAGTGCTTGTATAAATGAGTTATTGGTAAGAAGGATATGATGCCACATGATAGACTTGAAGGGAAGAGGTTCGAATCACTTTGTGTGCAAATTTTGACTAATATTTTTGCACTCTTTCCTTAAGTGTCGGCCAAGACGTATTTATGGCAAGTTTGACTTCTTTATTTTTGGAATGGGGGCTAAAGAAATAAGGCAAGGTGGAAGTTGGGGAAAGGAATCAAGAGAAATAGGAAAGAAAGGGGGACATGAGGCATATTTCGTAGGTGATGTTTTAGAAAGCTTGGGTGGCCAAACTCTTCTCCTAGGGGGATGCATGTGGACAGTTTTGGGGAGAATAGATAGCTGAATTTTTTTTTATTTTGGCATTTGGATTAAGACTTAGTAGTGTTTTGGCAAAAATTCCCTTTGGCAACTTTGTGTCATTTCTCCCAATTTTGCAACCCTCCTTGCTGAAACATATTAGCACAATAGTGCATTGCTTTTATCTTTTGTTTGGTCACATACTCATTTTCTTTCCACCTTTCTTGATAGCCGAATATCATTGTTCGATTCTCTCCATAGCCAAACCTATTACCACCCTACTTCTTCACCATTTCTTTTCCTTTCGTGTTGGACAATCTCTTCTTAATCAAATCGGTAAGTGATTGTATTTTCCTCTTTTCATTTCTTTTTCTTTTTCTTCCAAGCCGTATATAGGTGAAGGGGTGTATTGTGGTGATTCTTTCTCAAGCCGAATAAGGTGTGGCTAACATTGTTTTTGTGTTAATCACTTCTAAGGACTCGGAGTACTTTATCGGAGGGCCAATCGAACACCTATCCCTCGTAATAAGAGACTCGGATTGTTGGTAAGTGATATATTGTTAATCAATCGCAATATTTGGTTGAAGTTGTAAATTGGGTTTTGGACTAATAGTTGACCGATTGTACCTTTAGGTGCCGCGGAGAGTATCGTGTTACGGATTCCGAATAAGGTGTGTAATCTCGTACCTTCTGTATACGTATCTGAAATGGTGTGTAATCTCACACTTCTCTGAAAGTTTGTATGAAAATTTTGTGATTCGGTAGAAATATCAAAGAAAATCGATAACCGGCATACGTGATCACTTCCTGAGTATCCATCATCATTTCAATAATTCAACGGATAAAACTCTTGACATGAGAAATTATGAGATTAAAATAATTATGTCTTTAATGCTTCTAAAATACCTGAAAGTGTGAAACATGATGAGCTCATCCATATTTATTTGACGTACATGTGAATTATGTGACTAACTTTCTTAATTGAGTGTATGTGGTTAGGAAAAATGTCAATTTGTTGGGAAGCATATTATTGTGATGCTTATGTAATTGAATATGATTGGTAAGTTTAATTCCTGTTATATGAACTTACTCAGCATTAAATGCTTACTAGGTTTTCTTTTCTCTGTTTTATAGTGCTCGAAAGCTCGTAAAGGTTGGAGATCAGTTGGAGCATCATCACACTATCCACCATCTTGTTTTGGTATAAATGGTAAACTTATTTTGGTATAATGGCATGTATAGGTTAACTATGCCAATTGTTGGCTTGTAAATGGTTGTATGTAATCTAACCATTGGAATGGCTAATGATAGTTGGCTTTGGTATATTTATAAGGTTAAATCATGATAAATACATATGTTTTTAGTATGTTTAAATGAGTTATGTTAAACATGTATGTTTGTAAAAGGTAAGATTATAAACATGAATGCATGTGATAATATAATATGCTAGATGATAAAGTTGGCTTGGTTATAATGCTTGAATTGGTTGGTATGTGATTGCAAGTTTTGGTGTAGGTTGTTGGCAAATTTGGGCGAGAGATAAGGCTAGGAAATGGCCTTATTTTGTCCATACGGGAAGACACACTTGACTGTGTGTGACACACGGCCTGGCACATAGGCTTGTGGTTTGACTGTGTGTCCCCTTCATCTTAAAATTGAGAAACAAAATGCTCAAAATTAGGCACACGGTTAGAGACATAGGCGTGTGTCTCAGCCGTGTGTGACACATGGCCTAGAACACAGGCATGTGTCTTGGCCGTGTGAAACCTGCACCTAATTTGTGAAAAATTAAATTGACCACATGGCCTAGCACACGAGCGTGTGGCAGGCCATGTGGCACAAGTTAGAGAGTTACACGGGTAAGGACACGGGCTGGGACTCGACTGTGTGCTTTATACCGAAAGCCCACACGGCCTGAGACATGGGCATGTCTCTTGGACGTGTGAGCCACATGGCCTACTCACACGGGCGTGTGACCCTCGTATATAAGAAAAATTTTGAAATTTTACGAAAAATATTCTGAGATCCCGATTTAGTCCCGACTTGTTTCTAATGCTTAAATTGAGCTTCGATGGTCCATTCAAGGGACAATATGAATAGTTTCGAATATAAACAATAAATGAAACAAATTATTTGTAATTGTTCTGCAAACTTTAGTAATGCTTTGTAACCCTGTTCTGATGACGGATACGGGTTAAGGGTGTTACATACATCTTCCTCGTTACTCTCAGCAGCCCTTTTATTTCGCAGTTTATAACAATCTGCTTTGACGTGACCTAACTTCTTTCAATAGCAACACCTTTTGTCTCGCTTCTTTGATGCTACCAAAATGGAAGCTTACATATCTGCCTCACTATCCGAACCAAACTCATTGTTAAGTTTGTCTTTACTCAACAAATGACTCTTCACATCATCGAACGAGAATTTGTCTCTACCACAAATCAAGGTCTCCCTAAAAAACTTGTATCAAGAGGGTAAAAAGCACAATAATAGCATAGTCTGATCTTTATCGTCAATCTTAACCTCAACATTCTTTAAATCATTCAAAAAAGAAATAAATAGACTAATGTGATCTCTAAAAAGCTCACCTTCGTTCATGAGAAACGTAAATAGATGTTGTTTCAACACTAAACGGTTAGCTAGAGACTTAGTCGTATAAAGAGTTTATAACCTTTTCCATAAGGCGGATAAGGTTTTCTCCATCAATACCTCATGCAATACCCCATTTGTGAGGCACAACTGGATTGCAAATAGTGCCTTTTCATCAAGCTCTTCCCATTTTGTCTGATCGAGATTCTTAGACTTTTTCTTGATAACGACCTTTTTCAGGCCGGTCTGAATTAAAATTACTATCATCTGAACTTGCCACAGATTGAAATCTGTGACACCATCGAACTTCTCAATGTCAAACCTTATTGCTATCACCTCTGAATAGGATGATCTACAAAAATTGAACCTTGTTCTGATACCACTTGTTGGGGATCAACCCGATTAAGCAATGAACAAGTAAAAATAGCGAAAGAAATTGAGAAATTGAACATATAAATTTAACGTGGAAAAATCCCTCCAAAGAGAATAAAAAACCATAGGCAAAGATAATTTTACTATAATGAGAAAAAAAACGAATAAAAAACCATAGGCAAAGATAATTTTACTATAATGAGAAAAAAACGAAGAGTACAAAAGATGGAGATAAAACTAAACCCCGAAACTAGAAAATAAAGAAGCCTCAAAATGTAAACACAAATTCTCAAAAAGTGTTATGATTTCTAATCTTTTAATGGGTGTTTCTTCAAAGGTTTTAAAAGAGTCTATTTATAGGCTAAATTCGTAGGTCAAATAAATTATACTAATAAATGCTAAATATATTATAATAATAAATACTAAATATTCTAGAAAGAAAATATATTTTGTTTAACTTGACTTGCAAGCAATCTCTTATTTTATTTAACAGGAATTTGGGTCACACAACTCTAGCAGTTACAACTTGATGAGTTAGAGGAGTTAAGGTTGCTTTCATACGAGAATCCCAAGATATAGAAAGAAAAGACTAAGAGATGGCATGACAAATGTAACACCCCTAACCCGTATCCATCGCCGAAATAGGGTTACGGAGCATTATCGGATTTAACAATTAAACAATTATACAATTCTCATAGATTTTTCCATTCCAAATAAAGATCATTCACAATCAATCATATAGTCCCTATTACGAGCCTACGAGGCCCAAATCATGCATTAGAAGTGGTTTGGGACTAAACCGGTAACTTAAGAAAAATCTTGGAAAACTTAGAAAATTTTCAAAATACAGGGGATACACGCCTGTGTGGCCCAGCCATGTGTCTCACACAGCCAAAGACACACCCGTGTCACAGGCCGTGTGGACATTCGAAATGGGATCACATAGCTCTGTCCCAGCCCATGTCCGACCCCATGTTACTCTCTGACTTGGGTCACACAACCAACCACACACCCATGTCACTAGCTTGTGTACCCTTAAAAATGGCCACACACACCCGTGTGCCAGGCCGTGTGCTAGGTCGTGCCAAAACTGTAGGGTATACGGACTTATGCCACACGGCCAAGTCACATGCCCGTGTGCTGGGCCGTGTGGAGCATACTGACTTGGTTTCTAATTAAACACCAGGGGACACACGGCCGTGTCACCTGACCGTGTGTCACACACGGCTGAGACACACGCCCGTGTCTCTACCTATATGGACAAAAATAGGTTATTTTCCAAGCCATCTTTCTCGCCCAATCTTGTATTTACCTACACAACCCAAATGGCATGTCATAAATAGGCATTCAAACCAATCTCTAGTAAGCCTAATTCATGCTAATTCCATACCAAGAAGTATAATGTTCATAACATCATAATTTACCTATTCAAAACATACCAATTTTCACACTCACAAATCACCTAATTGGTTAACTTCATATATACATTATCTTGCCTAAAATCACAAGCATGCCATATCTCCAAATTTCAGCCATTTGGTATTCAACATACCAATTCACAACAAGCATTCATCTGGCAATTACCAATCACATAATGTAGGCCATTTACACATATATAAATATATATCACCAAGCATGCCAAAATAATCCAAATCACATGGCTATACACTTAGCCAAAACACACATCATTTACAAGCCAATTCAAATGGCTAAATCCTTTACTAACATATATATCATACCGACCACAACTCCTATACATGCTATATAACCAAATACATAAGTTCAAAAGTACCAAAATAACAACGGATAGTGTGATGAGATCTCCAATGACTCCCAAATCTGAGCAAGCTTCGCTAATAAATATAAAACACGGAAAAGTAAACAGAGTAAGCTATAAATCTTAGTAAGCTCGTATAGTTAATAAGTAAAACTTATCAGCCATTCATCAATTAAACTATCTATTATAATACAATACAATTCAACTTAATCATAAGGCTAATATGTTCATCCACATGATAAATCATGTAACTCACAAATTTCATAGATTCAATACTTATACAATTTACGTACATACCCGCACTGATACGTATCTATCTCTCACCATTTCATATATTTGATATACCCATTGAACCATTTGGAATAATATCGGATACTCAGGAATCTCGCATCCTAAGTGTCAATACATAGCCGAAGCTATCTCAATCTCATATCCCATATAATGCTTAATCTCGAGCTATCAACGGGTCTACTCACACAAGTTGACAGTCAAGACGTAACTACACGGTGCTGCTCACAAAAGCTGACGAGAATCTGCAACACTTGCCGGATGACTCAGCCACTGATAGGACGTACGAACCAACACCCAAACACAACCCCTAATGACATGTCATTTGTATCTTAACCTATTCCTAAGGTTCAATAGGGATTTCACATTGTCGAATCTTCGTCGAACATATCCATAAGGTCGTATTCACAATGAATTCAATAATAAAGCATTTAAAACACAATTATATTACTACTTATTAACATATGAACTTACCTCGATTACAAAAACGTAGGAACATGATCGACTAGTCTAATACTTTATTTTTCCCCGATCTAAATTCAAACTTCGTTTTTCTTAATCTATATAATATCAAATTTCACTTATTAAATTATCAATCTATTCAATTTAGCCCAGAAAGCATATTATAGAAAAATTATATTTTTCCCCTAATATTTCAACATATTTACAATTTAGTCCTTAGCTCATAAAAATACAAATTCATGCAATTAGATTCCTACCCAAGCTAGCCTAATTTCCCTTATTAACAAAGAAGTCCATATTTTTTCATTATTTCACACATTTACCACACAATTTATCATATTTCTCAAATTAATCCCTATTGACAATTATCAAAAATCACTTAACAAATGTTGTTTATCTAACAACAACCATTTTTTTTCTATTGTCAAACATCAAAACACATACATATTCATCATTGGTAAAACCCTATACTTTTAACAGTTTTGCAAATTAGTCCCTGGGCTGGCTAGATTAAGTTACAATGACTCCGAAAACATAGAAATCATTAAAAACGGGACAAAAATCACTCATCAACTGCACACACAAGCTTGGTCAAATGTAAAAGATGAAAAATGGCTTCTTTTTGCCCTAGTTTCGGATGAAGATGAAGAAGAAAAAGATGATACCTTGTTTTGTTTCATTTATTTTAACATTAATTATCAATTACCAAAATTAACCTTAAAAATATCACAAATTTCAAAATTACCAAGCCATTATCATCAACTAACATATTAATGGGCTATTTACTACATAAGGACCTCCACTTTAAGGTTTTATAGCTATTAGACTCTTTATCTATTAGAACACCACTTTTGCAGTTTACGTGATTTAGACCTTTTTTATCAAATTGAGCATTTAAACGATAAAATTTCTTAAAGAAATTTTCCTACAATCATACTATCATGCTGTAGACATTAAAATATTAATAAAATAAATATTTCAACCTCAGATTTTTGGTCCCAAAACCACTGTTCCGATTTGACTAAAAATGGGCTGTTACAATAAATGTGTACAACCTCGAGAATTCAGAAAAGGTCAAAGAGTCTTTGTAACACCCCTTACCCGCGTTCAACGCCGGAACTGGATATGAGGCATTACCGAACTTAACTTACTCAAACGCACAACATCGAGCCATAAAATTTCGCTTCAAAATAAAACTTTTTCATTCATATTCATAACATCCCTATTATGGGTCTACGAGACCCTGAACATACATATGGAATAGTTAGGGATTAAACCAGAAACTTTTACACAGTTAGAAAATTTCTGCTTAAATTAGGGCCACACGCCCGTGTGGAATGGAACACACCAGTGTGGGCAGGCCGTGTGGTCACGCACGCCCATGTTCCTAGCCCGTGTGGTCACAAACACCCATGTTCCTAGCCCGTGTGAATTTTATTTTCTAATTTGAACCTACAGGGGTTTTCACATGGCCGAACACACGCCCGTGTCCCTTGCCCGTGTCCCTCACACAGCCATGACATGCCTGTGTCCTCGCCCGTGTGTGAAAACCTTAACATTCTGTTTATGACGTCATCATCTCAATAAGGTCACACGACCAAGGCACACGCCCATGTCCTTAGACTGTGTATCAAATTAAATTCCTAATTTCAGGTGCAGAGTTCACACGACCTGGGCACACGCCCATATCCATGGCCGAGCCTCACACACGGCTGAGACATACGGCTGAGACACACGGTCGTGTCTCTGCCCGTGTGTTTACTACTGAGCATACTGACTTGTAAACCTAGCATGCAATGGGACACACGGCCAATCAACACACCCATGGACACACGGCCTAGACACACGCCCGTGTGTCTACCCGTGCGAACATTTGAAAGGCTATTTACCAAGCCAAATGCCACCCTACACAGCAACCATACTTATACCAATTCAATCTAACATGTATCATAACTATAAAGCACTTCTAGAGACTCAAAATCAAGACATCCATACAAGCATACACTTAATAAATATCATCATCATTTCATATATATAAACTTGTTAAGTATTGGCCCAATTCCAATGACCACTTACAAAATGAATTTGATAATATTAATAGCCAACACTTTGGCTAACAAATATGACATGACAAAAGAGACCAAGTCCTATACATGCCATACTCAAAATGAATCTAACTTGGCTATACCAAAGAGTAGTCGATATTGTGATTTCTGAACTCTGACGTTCCATGAATTCTCGAGCTAGCTTGGAAATACTACAAGGACAAGGGAAATGAGAAAGGTAAGCATAAATCTTAGTAAGTTTGCATGAAATAAGTAACAACATAAAAGCTCATAATGTCATCCATCCATTGCATCGAATAAAACACAAAGTCTTAAGCTCATTGCCATAACTTACTCATGCTTACTCTTACCAATTACATATCATTTCTCAAGTCATAAACATTTCTTGTGAATCACTCACGTGTACCTGTAATCACTTCATCACATAGATTTAGCACTAATCTAACCTCTATTATAAGCTTAGATGTTTACCCATATATTCCACTTGGAATACTCGGAGTTTCATATTATCATCATTCACATAAATGTGACACCAATGCCACATCCAGATGTGGTCTTACATGGGATTACCTTTAAATGTCGATGACATATCCCAGATATGGTCTTATACGGGATCTTATGTAGATTGTCGATGCCATATCCCTGATATGGTCTTATACGATTCTCATAATCGATACCGATGCTATATTCCAAATATGGTCTTATACGGGATCTTAATTCGGTGCCGAGGCCATGCCCCGGACATGATCTTATACGGGACCTTACACAACTCAAGTCTTCTTGATATTATTCTCTCATTTATTTAAAGTCCAACCGGGACTTCAACATCACAATTCTCATCATTTTCTCATTCAACCTCATTTCTCAAATTCATAGAAATATTATACACCTTCACAAATATCAACATTTTAAATCATACAAGCATGGTGTTGAATTTATTACACACAGACTTACCTCAATTTCAAATAGGCCAAATTGCCGATTTAGTCTGATACCTTGCCCTTTCCACGGTCAAGGTTAATTCTTCTTCGTTCTTCTTAATCTATAATAACAAATTCACTCATTTAATTATCACATTAATCAACACATTTCAATAATCATACTTTGGAAAAATTACCATTTTGCCATCATACTTTCACAAAATGACTATTTTACCCCTAGGCTCGTAAATCAATTCTAGTCAAATTTTTTTATTTTTACAAGCCTAGATGAACATTTATTACTCTTATGGAAATCCTCAATACTCATTATTTCACACACTTACCACATGTTTTACAACCTTCACAAAAAGGTCCTTTTAGGTGTTTTCATGGTAACACCTTTCACAAAAGTTGTTTATCTAACAACTAAGACTCATTTTCTTCCATAAAAATGCAGCAAACAACTTAAAAGCTCACATGGAAAAACTCTAGACTTTCAACCATTTTGCAAATAGTCCCCTCTTTAGCTAGCTTAAGATTTAGGGGTTCTAAAAGTACAAATATTATTAAGAAATGATCACTAAAACACTTACTTGTAAGGAGAAGAGTTTGCTGAAATTTTTGAGCTTTCAAACCCTTATCTACTGCTAATTTTTCGTGGAGGAGTGAAGGAGAAAAGATGATATCTTTTCTTTCTTTATTTTAATATAAAACCCCAATTTAGTCTACCTAACTTCAACAACTTTGACCAATTTTGACATTATTGGTCCCTTATGGCCGGCCAACCATTACTAGAGGGATAAATTGCACTTTAAGGACCTCCAATTAATATTCTATAGATATTAGACACCTTTAGCTTGTAAAATAGAACTTTCACACTTTATGCGATTTAGTCCTTTTTCGCAATTAAGCATGAAACCGCTAGAATTAAAGCACCAAAATTTTCATGCACCGATATAATCATGCTCTAACTCATAAAATAACATAAAAATAATTTTCTCTAACCTCGAATTAGTGGTTCTGAAACCATTGTTCCGACTAGTCCCTAAATCGGGCTGTTATAGTCTTGTTCAATTCAAGGCTAAAATTATTCCCCGGGAAGCTCAAATTTCCATGGCTTGGAGCTTACACCATTCACAAAGTCTACCCATATGGAGTGGTGGAATTACAAAATAAAAAGGGAGGACATTTAAAGTTAATGGTCAACGTCTCAAGCACTATTAGGATGCTAAAGTTGAGCGAACTGAAAATTCATTCAATTTAATAGACCCTTAATTTTTTATGTAAATAATTTGAAAATTTTTATTTTTAGAAATTATTTTTCTTGAATTAATACATTAAATTTATTCTGTCTAAGGAGGTTGGAACTTAAGCGGGACCATTTGTGACCCCTCCAACCGTTCTTGGGAACTTAATTTTATGTAATTTTTCGAGAAGGAATTTTCAAAATAACCTAAAAGGAATTTTTAATTTTAATTTTATTGTTTTATGTTTAATAATATGGTCAAGTTTGGCGCAAGTTATAATTTGTTTCTTTGTTTAGTTTTATTTTAGTATAGGTAATAAAAATTTTTCAGTTTGGGCTCGAGGCCTAGAACAATGAAAAGGAGGAAAAAACCCTCAATACATGCCATCCATAAGACCCCCCAAAACCCTAAAAATACTGCCACATCTCTCTTCCCTCCATGCCTTATCGCCCAACCATCTACTTTAACTAATTTTTTGCTAAAACTTTGCCCTAGTTTACTACTATATAAACCCCCTTTTCCCATCATATTTTCTACACCCAAAAACAAATAGCCTTAAATGCTAACCTCAATATTTTTTCTCCCTGTTGTTGACCTCCAAGCTCCAAGATTTTCTCTTAATTTTTTTTCTTTTCTTTCTTGTCTCGCACATAAACCCTTTTGTCATCGCATCACCGCAGTAAATCCCTATAACCATCACAATTTACCCTCATCCCTAGCCAAACTTTTCCATATCCTTCACATCCTTCGACGCTACAAAGAATTAACACTTCAAAGGGCCAATTTTTTCTTTTCTTTTGAGAAAAGTTGTCATGTCTCAAAAAAGAACTAGATCCTCAAAGACTTCCACCGAAAATCTAATTGTGATTCAAGATGAAGAAGAAAGAGAAATATTTGATTCCATATTCAAAAATCAACCCATGATGCCAGAAAAAGGTTTCAATTTGGAGAGTAATGACAAGAAGTGTAACAGCCCGATTTAGGGGCTAGTCAGAATAGTGGTTTTAGAACCACTAATCTGAGGTTGAAGAAAATTATTTTAATATTATTTTATGTGTTATAGCATGATTATATGGGTGCATGAAAATTTTGGTACTTTAATTTTAGTGATTCCATGCTTAATTGTGAAAAAGGACTAAATCGCATAAAGTGTGAAAGTTCTATTTTACAAGATAAGGCGTCTAAAAGCCCTAGGATATTATTGGAGGCCCTTAGTGTGCAATTAGACCCCTAGAAAATAGTGTGGTCGGCCATAGGGGACAAAAAAATGTCAAAATTGGTCAAGTTGGTAGATTAGGTGGATTAAATTGAAGGAAATAAATAAAATAAAGAAAAGATGATATCACCCTATTCATTCATCTTCTTCCATTGAAAATATCAGCCAAGGAGGGGTTTTGGAAGCCTAAAATTTTCAGCAACTTCTCACCCTTGAAAGTAAGTGATTTTGGCGGTCTTTCTTGATAATTTTTGTACTTTTGGGACCTTTGTAGCATGATCTAGCTAATGAGGGGACTATTTTCCAAAATGGTTAAGAGCCTAGGGTTTTTACATTTTAATATTCATGTTTATTTCTAAAATTTTATGGAAGAAAATGAATCTTAGTTGTTAAATAAACAACTTTTGTGAAAGGTGTTTCCATGAAAACACCTAAAAGGACCTTTTTTGCAAAGGTTATAAAACAAGTGTTAAATGTGAGAAGTAATTGGAATTTAGAGTTGCTATAAGCTTAAAATGTATTTGACTAGGCTTGATTTCTAAGAAAACTTGATGAAAATCAATATACAAGCCAAGGGGTAAAATCGTAATTTTACAAAAGTCGAAGGGAAAATTGGTAATTTTGCCAATGTATGATTTTTTTTTTTTGAAATGCCTTGATTAAAGTGATAATTAAAATGAGTGAATTTGTTATTATAGATCAAGAAACACGAAGCCTGGACCGAAACTGAGGCAAGAATAAGGTGGTGGACTAAATTGAACGATTCCACATATATTTTGGTACCGAGGTAAGTTTATGTGAAATTAAAGCTACATAATGCTATTATATTCTTAATTTCTTGATATCATGAGAAATGTTTAGTATTTCTATGAAATTGATTTCTGATGCCTCGATGAGAGTATAATGCAATTATGTTGAGTTGAAACCCCAGTTGAACATTAGGAATAGTAAGGATACCATTATCATAACATGAGATAAAGAAAGTCCCGTATAAGACCATGTCTAGGACATGGAATCGGCACTGAATGGAGATCTCGTGTAAGACCATGTCTGGGATATGGCATCGACATCGAGATATGAGATCCCGTGTAAGACCATATTTGGGATATGGCATCGGCATCGAGATGTGATCCCATGTAAAACCATATCTGGGATATGGCACTGGCACCATGTTACAAGTATGATAAGATTGTGTATCCTTCGATATTCTAAGTAGTTCAACGGGCAAAGAGCTAAGTTTAAGTTTAAGAGGCCAATGAGCTGATTCTATGTTCAAGAGAGTAAAATTACTAAAGTTATATGACTAAGTGATACAGGTACCCATGAGTAACTTACAAGTAATAAATGCAAAATGTGATATGTGATTTGGTAAGAGTAAGCATGAATAAGTTATGCTGATGAGCTTGAGAACTTGTGTATTATCTAGTGTGATGAATGGATGTTATCATGAACCTTTATGTTGCTATCTATTTCATGCAAACTTACTAAGCTTTATGCTTACCCCCTCTCATTTTCCTCTTCCTTGTAGTATCGCTAAGCTGACTCGAAGATCATAGGACGTCGGAGTTCGGAATCACACTATCAACTTCTCTTTGGTACAGTAAAGTTTGATTAATTTTGAGTATGGCATGTATAGGAACTTGGTTATTTTGTGTTATGTCATATTTGTTAGCCAATGTGTGGCTATTAATATCATTCAATTCATTTTGTAAATGGTCATTGGAAATTGGCCAATACTTGACAAGTTTATATATTCAATGATGATGAAGTTCATGAAATGCATGCTTGTGTGATGGGATGAGTAATGAGTAAAGTATACACATGATGAATGTAGTGTAAACCAATGTGTGGATGTCTTTATTTTGGGTATTAGAAGTGCCTTATGGTCATGATGTATGTTGTATTGAAATGGTATAAGTGTTGTTGCTTGGTAGGGTGGCAATTGGCTTAGTAGATAGCCTTACAATTGTCCACACGAGTAGACACACGGGCGTGTGTCTAGGCCATGTGTGACACACGGTCAGCCCCATAGACGTGTTGATAGGCCGTGTGTACCCCTGCATGCTAAGTTGGTAAGTCAGTATGCCTAGTAGTAAACACATGGGCTGAGACACGGCCATGTGTCTCAACCCTGTAGAAGACAAGGACATAGAGCACTGGCGTGTGCCTTGGCCGTGTGACTTGATTGAGATGATGATGTCATAAACAAAATGTCAAGGTTTTCACACAAGGGTGAAGACACGGGCGTGTCATGGCCGTGTGAGGGACACGGGCTATGGACACGGGCGTGTGTCAGGCCATGTGAAAACCCCTGTAGGTTCGAAATGAAAAATAAAATCTACACGGACTAGGGACATGGGCGTGTGTGATTACACGGCCTGCCCACACGGGCGTGTCCCTCTTCACACGGGCGTGTGGCCCTGTTTTGTGTAAGAATTTTCTAAGTGTTCAAAAGTTTCCAGTTTAGTCCCGAACCATTCCATATGTTTGTTTAAGGTCTAGTAGACCTATAAGAGGGACGTTATGGTTTTGAATGAGAAGTTTTAAGTAGGAATGAGATTGTATGTTTGAGTAAGTTAAGTACGGTAATACCTCGTACCCGGTTCTGACATTGGATACGGGTAAGGGGTGTTTCAAAATGATTGTGCCTTTGTCAATCCAGAAAATAATTAAGGCCTTAAATTGGAATCAATTTTGTGACGCACGATCATTGCCTGAAGAGGAATTAATATGAGAGTTCTATGCCAATTTAACCACTCAGATGCTTCTAAAGTTCTTGTTCATAAAAGGATGTTACCCCTTACTTCTAAGTCCATTAATTATTTGTTTAACTTACCTAATCTTAAAGAAGATGAAGACTCTGCAATGATGAAAAATATCAATTAAGATTTTCTTAAACAAGTACTTAACGTTGCTACAAATATGGGATCCCAATGGACTATAAGAAAATACAACAATCATTCTTGTCAAAGGGAGTACTTAAAACCAGTGGTGAAGGTATGGTTCTACTTTATTCTATATAGCTTCATACCTATCTCATATAGTTCCACCATCTCAATGGAATGAATGCTTTTGTTATATGCAATTATGATAAAGAAGTCTATCAAAGTTGGGAAAATTATTCTCAAAGAAATCCAAGATTGTGCAAGAAAACAGGCAGAAAGTGCTTATTTTCCATCATAGATTACTTTATTCTGCTTAAGGGCCCAAGTTAAATCAAAAGCAAACCTGAAAGGTAGTTATGTTCAAGGTTGCATAACAAGACATGATCTTGAAAGGTTAGTGGAGAATGTTGAACAATTAAACCAAATCGAGTCAGACGAACCAAAATCTGATGAGTTGTCAACCAAATCTAAACCAAAAGCTAACTCATTAAATGAGACAAAAGAAGCAGAATCTAAAGATGAACCAAAGATCCTTGAATCAAGAATGGAACCAAATATTGCTGAATCAGTTGAGCCAAGTGTTAATCTTGAGTTGGCCATTCCGATGACCAATTCTTGAAACACTTTGAATAAGTCAAAATTTTCAACTACGATGAATATGTGGAAATTTATGCATAACCAACAATAGGCTTATTGGAAATATGCAAAAATTAGAGATGATTCCATAAGGAATACTTTTAATAATATCTCTAACACTTATTCTAGAGTTCCCATATCATATCTCCGAGTCATGGTAAGAATTGGTCATGAATACAAGAGAGAACGAGAAGGCAAAGGAGCAAGACAAATGGGATGACACAAATGAATAAAAAGGGGAAATTGTTTTCTTTAGTATTACTTTTAATACATTTATTTATTTTAGGAATATTTTATTTTATGTACAATAAAGTTGAATAATTTTCAATTTATGAATAAACTAAGTTAATGATTTTCCATTAAATTTTTTTCTCTAGTAAAAAGAATGGTAGTGTGGCAATGTGAATATACATGTCTAAGGATTGGATTTTTCAAGAAAGACTTGGTACTTAAGCAGTCTTCATGATTCACCTCTCTTTTTCGAGTCCTACCTAGTATACAATTTTCATTCACTACTTTTTTATTTCGCAATGAGAACATTGCTTCTTTTTAAAGGGGGTAATTGAAACACCCCAAACCCGGCCCACGAGCTTTGACCGGATCTGGTATGTTCCTCAAGTAAACCGGTTCAAAATTTGCTTATTACTTTGGAAAACTTTGTGTTTTGAAAGAAAACTTATTATTGGGTTGGGCTTGAATTGAAAATGAATTAATTTTATATTAAAACTCCCTTTTTAATTAAGGTGACAAAGCACTTTGGAGTTTATTATTTTCAAATAATTTTACTTGATCCATAAGTAATAGTTTGTAAACAAAATAAATAAAAGTAAGAAGAAATAAAGAAAATTCATCTAAGGCCTTATTACATCAAAAATTCCCAAAATTTAAATTAAAGTACTTAAATAAAATAAAAGTCCAAATGGTAATTTCCTGCTAACCATGGCCACCTTTAAGCTCTTGCCGACCCGGTCCGTTACTGCTCATCACCTGAAAAATATTCCCCAACGGGGTGAGTCAAACAGACTCAATGTGTAATCAACACTAAAATTTAATAGGTTTAGGCATACCATACATATCATGTTCACATAATAATAAATCAAGATAATGATGCAATCTCGAACCCAAACCTAGATGCCATCCGCTACACATCCCCGTACCAACCTGCACACCGTGGGGACTACTAAGTCAACCCTCCTTCCGCTACACACCATCGAAGGCAGTCGTTGTAGTCGACGTGCTCATCGCCCATATAAAATTCGTGGCATAGCCACCAGATTCAGATAATTGTGTCATGAGACACCATATTCAAATAGTGTAACCTAAGTTACCGCATTCAGATAATGTGACCGAAGCCACCACATTCAGATAGTGAGACCGAAGTCACCACATTCACTTCCCCTTTCTCATATAACCCGAATGCCCCATATTATTCATAACATGCATATCATACTTAAATTCACATTCATGTCACTTTTCACATGTTAAAATATAACATATTTCGTAATCCTAGTAGGAGTAGGAAACGTACCTGAGTACTTTGTACCACATTAGGGTACCTTAGCCATATTCACATTCTTATACATACTTATATTAAATATTGCCATAAAACGTATTAAAAGACAGTGGGGATTACACACCTGATTCGCTTAATGCTTTCAATCCAAGTCCCGAAATAGATCTTAAATCTCTACATTTAATCAATAATTTAATACTTAGCAAAGAGCCATTCAGCCATAAATCCAAATCCTAGTAGGATTAGTACACTAAAACTTACCTTGTTGCCGATTGACTTAAGAACCAAGTCCCGAAACTTTGTATCCTTCTTCCTTGTATTCGGCCAACTCTAGATCCCTTTAACATATTAGTTTTCGGCTTTTAAGATAATAAAAGATAGATCCAAACACTAAAATAAGCCTTGGCCAAATGCTATAGACACTTACCTTGTGGATTTTAAATCCCGAAATTCACCGAATAACTAGGGAACACGTAGCTTATGGTGTACCTTCGGGAAAAGAACTTCTCCTTCCTTGTAGTCGACACTTAGTAAATCCTGGAAGATCCTTCCAAATTTCGGCAAACAAGTTTCTAATGGGATTAGTCCTAGATTTCGGTAAATCTTAAAAGGAAAAGGATGAAACCGAATGAGATCTTACCCTTACTTTAGATATCGACAGTTCCTTTGCTTGAAGTCTCAAACTATTCGGCTATGGCCTTGATCTTAGCAAGCTTTCGGCTTTTGGAAAATTGAGAGGAGAAGAATGAAGAAGAAAAGAATAGGGGTTGCAGAGAAAATTCGGCAGAGGTTATCAAGGAAGAGAAAATAATGCTGAATGGCCTCTCTTTTCCTTTTATAGCCAAATTTACTAGGCTAGAGTCCCTTACTTGGCCACCACTCTTCTATAACTTTATCCCTTGATTTATCACTTTAATTATCAACAAGACTTAATCCAATATTTATCTCTTATCTCCTAATAAAAATAATACTAATAATAATCCTCTTTTATCTCTTCCTTATCTATCAAAATAAAAGAAATAATATCCACATTTATCTCCCCTTTTAGCCGAATTTTAATAAGAATAAAACCTCATCTTAAACTCCTCCCCTAGTCTCCCTTTGCCGTCCACTACCTCCCTTCCTTGCCGAAAATAAAAACTTTTATTTTAGCTTCCCATGTGACTCGAACCCAGGCCCAATTGCACCTGCCTGTGGCGTCACTTACTGGGCTTTAAGTGGCATTTCCAAGCCACTTTTCCAAGCCTTTTTGTGTGTCAAATTCCTCCTATTATTTTTCTTAAGGCCACCTTGCCTTAGTTTTCTCTTTTTAAGCCTTAAAACTTGACATTTCTTTACATTTCCAAGTTTCCAAAAATTTTCGTTTGCCTCTTTAAACTTGACATTTCCTTACATTTCCAAGTTTTCAGAAATGTTTACTTTCCTCTTTTGAATCATTTCCACATCATTTCCTTACATCCCCTAGTTTCCAAAAATGTTCACTTTCCTCTTTTAAACTTAACGTTTCCAAAGCATTTCCTTACATTTCCTTACATTTCCCTACATTGCCTTACATTTCCATACAATTCCACACATTTCAATAAATTTCCATACATTTCCATACACTTCCATACATTTCCAAGATTCTAATAATGCACACCACACATCCATATCACAGTAAACGTGCTATTTCATAAAATTAAGCAAAAATGCACACAATGGGATTCTTCCCTCAAAGTACTTCACTTGATGCCATAACCCTTGCACCTTAGATGGCGTCCCTTGCCACTTTTCCACATCACTTCTTGTGTCCTAAACTCCCCAAAACTTTTCTTAAGGCTACTTTAGCCTAGCTCCCCCTTTTTAACTTAAAAACCAATAATTTTCCAAAGCTTTCTCTTCCATCCTACGATTTTAAAAACCCTTAATTCACTTCCAAACACTGCCAAAACCTACTACTCATGAATTATGCACGAACGCATAACCCCTAATCTAGGATGTTACAGTTCTACCCTCCTTAAAAATAATTTCGTCCTCAAAATTACTTACTAACAGTCGTACAATCCTTCTCACTGCACTATGCTTACGCTGCGTACTCTGATCTTAATAGAACCATCATACTTTCTAGGCACAATTTCTGAGTTCACGTCCCCGAGAACTCATTTCTAACGTCGCGATTTAATCCGAGTAAAAAGTTTTATGAATTAGTCCTTGTTTCGCTGATTATTCGCGAAGAATTTTATGGAAAGGATTTTAGGAGTGGTTCTTTCGTATGCATACATGCACACAGTCTTTACATTCATACATCCATCAATCAAGTATGAACTTTCGTTCATTCAGAGAAATGTTGTAGTTTTCGTTGTTGTTTGTTTTCCACTACCTAGGGATATTTTCGTAATTCGCCCTACAGGGGTATTTTTGTAATTTGCCACAATAAGGTTCCTTGTGGATTTTGTCAATAAGGGTATTTTGGTAATTTTGCATTCCCGGGGTATTTTTGGAAATTTTGAAATCCGAGGGTATTTCGGTAATTAACCAGAGTAAATTTGTAAAGTTTAATATTTCCGGGGTATTTCCAAATTTTGCAAAACTTTGAGAGTTCTTTTTGAAAATTGTACTTTTCAAAATGGTGATGTTGCAAAAATTTGGAAATCAGGGTCATTTTGGTAATTGGGGTAAACCAGGGAAAATTTCGCAATTTTCCAAATCAGGGTATGTTGGACTTTCACAAAATAGGGTTGTTGGATACTTCTACAAAATAAGAAATTTTTTTATTGAAGTTGGGGTAATATGGTAATTTTAACACTCAAGGGCAATTTAGTAATTTTGCAAATAGGGGTATCTTAGTAATTTTGTAAATCAAGAAATATTTCAGAAAAATTTTATGGAATAGCTTTTATAAATCAAAGGGTAATTTAAGAATTTTAAAACTAGGTTTTCCATGAAAATACGGCTAGTTCCCTTTCGGGTTTTAGTTAGGGTTTAGCCCATGAATAAGTCCTCTTGGTTAGGGTGAACCGAAGCTACGCACCAGGTAGGATCCCTGCGAAGAGGAGGTGAGTCACTAGGACTGCTTAAATACCAGGCTCTTCCGAATCCAATCCTAGACATGCGCACAATGGTTACCACACCCTAACTCGGCGACTTAGACACAGGTTTGTTTTATTAAGCATTTAAGTCTTATGTAACTGTTGGGGTAAGCTAGCCTTATAGTTCAAGCACCTATCATACTAATCTACGTTCCATTATATTTCTACCCTTCTATAGATCACAATATAAATCACACAAAACACACAGATAGTTAGGGGTACTTACCTGGTGGACTGCGGGTCGGAGACTTAGGTGCCATGCCAGAAAAACCTGCTTACTTCCAAAAATATTTTCATAAAACTCATTTGGGCTCGATTTGAAAACGTTTTGGGCCTTAGACCACAGGCCGAGAGTTTAAAACTGGGCTCTGATACCAAATTGAAACACCCTAAACCCGGCCCACGAGCTTTGACCGGATCTGGTATGTTCCTCAAGTAAACCGGTTCAAAATTTGCTTATTACTTTGAAAAAACTATGTGTTTTGAAAGAAAACTTATTATTGGGTTGGGCTTGAATTGAAAATGAATTAATTTTATATAAAACTCCCTTTTTAATTAAGGTGACAAAACACTTTGGAGTTTATTATTTTGAAATAATTTTACTTGAACCATAAGTAATAGTTTGTAAACAAAATAAATAAAAGTAAGAAGAAATAAAGAAAATTCATCTAAGGCCTTATTACATCAAAAATTCCCAAAATTTAAATTAAAGTACTTAAATAAAATAAAAGTCCAAATGGTAATTTCCTGCTAAGCATGGCCACCTTTAAGCTCTTGCCGACCCGGTCCGTTACTGCTCATCACTTGAAAAATATTCCCCAACGGGGTGAGTCAAACAGACTCAATGTGTAATCAACACTAAAATTTAATAGGTTGTCATGTTCACATAATAATAATTCAAGATAATGATGCAATCCCGAACCCAAACCTAGATGCCATCCGCTACACATCCCCGTACCAACCTGCACACCGTGGGGACTACTAAGTCAACCCTCCTTTCGCTACACACCATCGAAGGCAGTTGTTGCAGTCGACGTGCTCATCGCCACATCGCCCATATAAAATTCGTGGCATAGCCACCAGATTCAGATAATTGTGTCATGAGACACCACATTCAGATAGTGTAACCGAAGTTACCACATTCATATAATGTGACCGAAGCCACCACATTCAGATAGTGAGACCGAAGTCACCACATTCACTTCCCCTTTCTCATATAACCCGAATGCCCCATATTATTCATAACATGCATATCATACTTAAATTCACATTCATGTCACTTTTCACATGTTAAAATATAACATATTTCGTAATCCTAGTAGGAGTAGGAAACGTACCTGAGTACTTTGTACCACATTAGGGTACCTTAGCCATATTCACATTCTTATACATACTTATATTAAATATTGCCATAAAACGTATTAAAAGACAGTGGGGATTACACAACTGATTCGCTTAATGCTTTCAATCCAAGTACCGAAAAGCTTGATCTAATGCCTTAGATCTTAAATCTCTACATTTAATCAATAATCTAATACTTAGCTGATAGCCATTCGGCCATAAATCCAAATCCTAGTAGGATTAGTACACTAAAACTTACCTTGTTGCCGATTGACTTAAGAACCAAGTCCCGAAACTTTGTATCCTTCTTCCTTGTATTCGGCCAACTCTAGATCCCTATAACATATTAGTTTTCGGCTTTTAAGATAATAAAAGATAGATCCAAACAGTAAAATAAGCCTTGGCCGAATGCTATAGACACTTACCTTGTGGATTTTAAATCCCGAAATTCACCGAATAACTAGGGAACACGTAGCTTATGGTGTACCTTCGGGAAAAGAACTTCTCCTTCCTTGTAGTCGACACTTAGTAAATCCCGGAAGATCCTTCCAAATTTCGGAAAACAAGTTTCTAATGGGATTAGTCCTAGATTTCGGTAAATCTTAAAAGGAAAAGGATGAAACCGAATGAGATCTTACCCTTACTTTAGATATCGACAGTTCCTTTACTTGAAGTCTCAAACTATTCGGCTATGGCCTTGATCTTAGCAAGCTTTCGGCTTTTGGAAAATTGAGAGGAGAAGAATGAAGAAGAAAAGAATAGGGGTTGCAGAGAAAATTCGGTAGAGGTTATCAAGGAAGAGAAAATAATGCTGAATGGCCTCTCTTTTCCTTTTATAGTCAAATTTACTAGGCTAGAGTCCCTTACTTGGCCACCACTCTTCTATAACTTTATCCCTTGATTTATCACTTTAATTATCAACAAGACTTAATCCAATATTTATCTCTTATCTCCTAATAAAAATAATACTAATAATAATCCTCTTTTATCTCTTCCTTATCTATCAAAATAAAAGAAATAATATCCACATTTATCTCCCCTTTTAGCCGAATTTTAATAAAAATAAAACCTCATCTTAAACTCCTCCCCTAGTCTCCCTTTGCCGTCCACTACCTCCCTTCCTTGCCGAAAATAAAAACTTTTATTTTAGCTTCCCATGTGACTCGAACCCAGGCCCAATTGCACCTACCTATGGCGTCACTTACTGGGCTTTAAGTGGCATTTCCAAGCCACTTTTCCAAGCCTGTTTGTGTGTCAAATTCCTCCTATTATTTTTCTTAAGGCCACCTTGCCTTAGTTTTCTATTTTTAAGCCTTAAAACTTGACATTTCTTTACATTTCTAAGTTTCCAAAAATTTTCGTTTGCCTCTTTAAACTTGACATTTCCTTACATTTCCAAGTTTCCAGAAATGTTTACTTTCCTCTTTTGAATCATTTCCATATCATTTCCTTACATCCCCTAGTTTCCAAAAATGTTCACTTTCCTCTTTTAAACTTAACGTTTCCAAAGCATTTCCTTACATTTCCTTACATTTCCCTACATTGCCTTACATTTCCATACATTTCCACACATTTCCATACATTTCCATACATTTCCATACATTTCCATACATTTCCATACATTTCCAAGATTCTAATAATGCACACCACACATCCATATCACAGTAAACATGCTATTTCATAAAATTAAGCAAAAATGCACACAATGGGATTCTTCCCTCAAAGTACTTCACTTGATGCCATAACCCTTGCACCTTAGATGGCGTCCCTTGCCACTTTTCCACATCACTTCTTGTGTCCTAAACTCCCCAAAACTTTTCTTAAGGCTACCTTAGCCTAGCTCCCCCTTTTTAACTTAAAAACCAATAATTGTCCAAAGCTATCTCTTCCATCCTAGGATTTTAAAAACCCTTAATTCACTTCCAAACACTGCCAAAACCTACTACTCATGAATTATGCACGAACGCATAACCCCTAATCTAGGATGTTACAGTAAGGGTCAATCTTGTATGATTTTTAAAATTTTTCAATCTTCACACATAAGTATGTTGAAATAAAGTGATGCTCAGAAACAATTTTGTTAATAAGTTAGCCCATGTGCCAGTATAATTTCTGATTTTATTTAAGTTCTTGTCATATGTAAGCTTAGTTATGGTATGCTTGTATTTTTCATTAGTCTTATATAGTCTTTTCCATGAAAATATATTTTCCTTAAAAATAGACATGCATGAAGGTTTAAATCTTTAGAATTGTCTTAGCAACTTTCTTGAGGCAAAATCCTAGGAGTCATAAGAATCTAAATATGATTTAGGCACATTTTCTTTGGATCATTTTAGCCTTTCAAGCCTACCATATGAATTTGACCCTTGAAACCTTAGTTTGAGCCATATAGTCTATTTTATGTTATTTACCTACATAATAAGCCACAATATTATCATCTTTTAAATTTTTACCCTATCTTGCACAACTCTTAATTATACTTGTCTTGGTGAGAAAAATTCGGGGGGAAATTCAGAAAGATGTACATGCTTCGAAAAAAAAGAGAAAAAAAAAAGGAAAGAAAAATCTCTACTCAAGTATTAAGATGTATTGTTAAGCATAAATTTCAAATTAAGTTTGGGGGTGTTAAGAACCATTAGTAGGAAGGCTGTACCCCAAAAAGATCCAAGATGAAGTTAGGATTAAGATGATTTAGCCTAAAAATCACTTCTCTTTATCCTTACCTTGAGCCTAGCCCCATTACAACCTTATAAAAGATGTATTTATTTTGATAATTATACTGTCTACAATAGTGGAGAGAAATTACTAAGTGCAACATATGAAGACCAATAATTAAACCTTAGAATTGTTTTGTCTAACTAGATAATGAATATTTGTGGAATGGTAAATTTTATATATGACTTTGGAATGCATGCAAATTATGACTAATGATAGAATTTTCTTTTACTTAACATAAGATTTGAAATAACATATGCATGTGAGCGATTTGTTAGCAAGAAGAGATTGTGAGCATAAATTTTTTCCTGCATGATTATGTGAAAAGTTGATTCTTTGTAAATATTGTGCAAGATTGCCTTAATTTTTGCTTTGCAAGAAACATTACTCAGGACGAGCAATGGATTAAGTTTGGGGGCATGATACGTCTAAATTATATAGTTTTTTAGCACCTTTTTAGTTATAATCCATGCAAATTTCGAGTATATGGACAACTAATTGAGTAATTTTAGTTCATATTAAGACATTGGGCATAATTTTAGTAAAGTGTGTAATTTTATGAAATTAAGTATTAATTCTACATAATTTTACTATTTTATGTTACATGTTAATTTTTGCTCAATTTGTTGTAGTTGGACCATTGAGTTGATAAATGTGAGAGCCAATAAAAACACATATGAACAAGAGCTAAAATCCACTTTATGTGGATGTCAAAGAGAACAAATTTTACCTAGAAAAGATTGATTAAACCCAGTTGAAAGTTGGTTGCTGAGAAAGGCTAGTCTGCTAGCTAGTTGGGTTGTCAAAACCGTCCAACAATGGGAAGAAGAGCCCAATTTAGCAAAAGCATGAAAGTCAGCCCAAATTAGCTTTGAAATATTTGAATTGAAGGTCCTCGCATATGTGGAAAAATAAGAAATCAGCCCCCAACTAAACCTTTGAAAACGGTCCAACTAAATCAAAAATCAAGCATGAATCAAGCAACCACTCAACCCTCTCTCCACAATTTATGGACGACGAAGCAAGAGAAAAATCCAAGGGATCTCTATGTTATTTTTAGAAAATCCCAAGCCATTCCTCTAGTATAAATACCACCCCTCATCTCTCATTTCAAGCATCTCATCTTAAAATCCTATTCATCACACACATCCTTCATCACATCTTTCATTTCTCATCTTTCTCTCTTTCCTTCCATGCCAAAAGCATTTATTTCTACTTTTCCCTTTAGCTAGAATTTTTCTTGAGAAAAAATCTCTTGGTCAGCCACCTTGAGAAGTCGTTTGCGAAGGAGCAATCACAAGAATTGGAGGAAGCCACCACAATCAGTCTTCAGAGAATCATCGAAATCATCAAGAGTTCCTTCTTCCTTTTTCTTTATTTTTGTTCTTAGTTATTCAAATATGTTTGCAAATTGTTTAATTGTTTTTCCATTAACGATAATGACTTAATTTTGTTTTAGCTTGAATGATTGTAGTAATTTGATAAAAATTCATTTGATTCATGTTTATGATGTTCTGTGCCTCAGTTTTTCATCCTTCCAATTAAAATCATTTATATATTTCATGCATTAAAACATGTTTGAATGCAATATAATTTTTTGATCATCCTAATGAGATGGCGATTAATGGACACGATAATTGAAAGGTGATTGCTTAATTTAGATCCTGATCCGATTAAATTAAAGGTTCATATTAACTCGAGAGAGCTCTTTTACCTTGCATAACTTTAAGTTTGTGTGATTAAATTGTTTCAAACATGATCAGTCCCTATTACCTCACATAAATTATAAGGAATCCTTAGTTAAATATAGACATAGAAACATACATGTTTTTCTAAGTATAAGACTTCAAAAGAACTTATATCAGATTTCAAGTTAATGAATGATCGAGTTGCCATTATTTTTTTTCCGAAACATTGTTAAACATGGTGAGAATGAATTAAGTAAAGTGTTGTAATTATTCTAGCTTGTTCATGTTATTGTTGTTAAACTTGTGAAATTGCTGCTAAACCATCACCTTGCATTTTATTTCATCTTATTTGCATTTAGGTTAAATTGCATTTAGTTAATTAATTTAATTTAACATCTATCACTCCAAATTATTGTGTTTCTTTACCAACTTGTGAATAGTAATTTTACAATTGTCGATTTAAATACAGTCTCTGTGGAGACGATAACTCTTTTACTTACTTTTTACTTGATAACAACTGTGTACACTTGCACATTTCATTGTGAACCAGTGGCATTCTTATAATTATTAATATGTTTTGGGTTATATATGTGAATGAATGTATTATTTTATTTTATTATTTATATGATAAAGTAAAATTTCCAAAGTTGTAATTCCTAGAAATTAAAGTGGCTATAATTATTATTTTAATCATTTTTGGGATATGTAATTAAATCCTGGACTATTATTTCCACATAGGTTTTATTAATTTATTTTTTGAATAAATCATGTGACCCGGAAACAGACATAAGTCTTATATAAACAATTTTTCTGGTGGAACTCGAAGAACCAAGACCTATCTAGGACTAATCGAGACGACACAAACCCGACCTAGCCAACCGGCAAAAGACTGATGGTGGTTTGGCAACAGAGGCTGCCAGTGGTCCGATAAAGTGGCTGATAGTGGTTTGGCAGTTGTTGACGATGGCCTACGATGATGGTCAGCGGTGGTTCGATGGCAGCCCGATGATGTCAACCGTGGCTGTAGCAGAAGTTTGTGATGACAATAGAAGTTCGACAATAGATCCCTTCGGTGTTTTTTCAAGTTATTTGTAGATTTAGGGAAAACCTCAAAATTCAAGATGTTTGGATTTCACCCAAAAGACCCAAATATGCTTTGAGGAAATAGTTGTAATTTTCCTTATTTTTATAGGATGGAATCATGAAACTTTGGTAGGTCAGAATGCTTAATTTTATGCTTTTCTGTGATAGAATGATGATATTTAAATTGTCTGCAAAATATGTTCATGTATATATATGATAAGCATACCATATAGTATAGGAAAAAAAAAATACCACATATAATTGGTTAAAAAATGAAAAAATCAAATTGAAGAATTAGTCAATTTGACTTTCATATTGAAAACTTTAAAAAATTAATATTTTTTATTTTTATTAAAAATTGACTTTTTTATTATGTTTTGATTCAATTTCATTTTTTTATAAATACAATATTTTCTCTTCTTTTTTTTTTAATTTTTTGTTTATATTTTATTTATTTTAAAATTTTTAAAGTTTTTAATAATTATTGTTAATTTAAAATTTTAACTTAGGCTTTCTTTTGATAAACCATTGAAAAATTTAAATTCATTTTTATTTTTTTTATATATGTTCGATAATCTAAAATTAAAACAATCTGATAGATTTTTTTCTAAAAAAAGTATAGAAAATAATAAGTAAGAGCTTATTGGAGAATATTTTCAATTAATTTAATATTATTTTGTTATCTTATAAAAACTTTACGTTTAATTTTTTTTGTTTAGAATAAGTTAAAATGTTTAAAATTTAAGGATAAAATATAGAATATAATTTTTTTACAATTTAAAATCTATATTTATCAAATAATCTATTTATATTCAGTAATTAACTTTAACTAATATATCAAAAAAAATATAATTTAAATTCAATACTTATTTTTTCAACACTTAATCATCATTTTTACAGTGTTATTTATTATGATAAGAAAATACTTTTAGTTCAGTTCAGTAGAACGTGAGTCCCCAAAACCCAATGTCTTAGGTTCAAATCCTACAGAGCGTGATTCCGCTCGTGATAGGTCAAAAATTACACAGAACTAAAACAAATTGGACAACAATTCGAATTTCAGCTTGTAAGACCCATAATTTGCCCGGGGCCCATTAAGTCCCAACCCAAAAACCCAACAAAGCTAAAACAATAAACAACCCAAATAACCTAAAACCCAAATTACAAACCCATTAACAGGCCCAAAACATTGAAGTTTTTTAAGAAAAATTTAGGGTTTCTAAAGCCCTAAATTAGCCTAGCCGCCGCCCCTCTTCTGACCCCTGACTTCTGACGCCACCTGCAGCACCACCAGCCACCGGCCATCACCACTTGGCTACTTGCTCCACTTGCACCTGTAAAAGCAAGAAAAGACAGCATAAAAATAGTCGAATAAATCGTGTAAAAAGGGCTATAAAAGCCGGTTCTAAACATTTTGTAAAGGGGGGTTCCCTTTTTTTTTTTTTAAATCAATACCACAAAAAACAGAGGTCAATACAATAGCAATAAGAGTGTTAAACACTAAAAAGAGCAGGGATTGAGCATAAAAAAACGAGGTGATTTATATTTCAAAAGCTTCATTTTTTAAGTTTTTCTTATTTCATTTCATCTATTTTATACGAAAAAGGAGAAATCCAGTACTTACCTTGGTCCCCCGTCACCGGAGAGTCCTCTCCGAGCAAATGCCGGCCATCGGCCCACGGCGGCGGTACGATAGACACCGGAAGCCATAGGTCGACGTGGGGAGATGAAAGGGAGAGAAAGGGTTGGGGTGGCTGCAGATTTTTAAGAAAATTTTAGGGTTAAAAATCTGATTTTTTGGGAAATATTGGGCTTTATATACATTCAGCAAAACGACATCGTTTGGTTGAAGGGGTAGCTGCGCATGCTCCCTTAAAGGGAGATTTGCGCGAACGGCCCCTCTCTTTCACGACCCCGCTTGATTTGGTCTTGTTTCCTGTCTTTTTATTCTTTTAATTTAGCCTCGTAATTTTGCGCATTTTTCATTTTAGTCCCACAACATACAGCGCCGTTTTGGAGGACGGGGATATTTCCCATTCGGTCCTTCCATGTTATTCGAGCATTCAAATAAGCCCATTTCATTTATTTATTTGCAGATTTGCCCTCAAATTCCTGTTTTAAGTTCAACCTAGTCCTTTTGTTCCTTTTGCTATTAAATTAATTATTCTTAATATTATTATTATCAATGCTATTAATATTATTACTACTATTAATTAATCTTAGTACTGCTACTATCACTTCACTATTTTTTTTTAGTGTTACTACTATTATTTTTACTATTTTAATTATTGTTTCGATATTATTACTATTATTTATTTATTATTATCTACTTCTTATTATTATTATTATTATTATTATTATTATTATTATTATTATTATTATTATTATTATTATTATTATTATCATCATTATTATCATACTCATTATTACTAACTTCCTCATTATTATTGCTATACATCTTTATTTCATATGTTATATTATTTATCGTTATATAGTACTATTATATTATATGTTATTATTCCTTATTCTATTTATCATTGTCCTATTATTATTATTATCATTTCATTATCATTTTATTATTGCTATTATTTTTATTCTTAATCTTATTATTACTATTACCTTATTTTTGTTATTATTACTATTTTATTTTTGTTATTATTATTTTGGTCATCAATATTACTATATTTATATCTATATCCATTTCTTAATCAAATACTATTATTCTTTTATCTATTTATACTTATATTATTTTCACATATATACTTCTATTTCTATTATTATAAATTCTATATACTTCTATATATATTTATATCAATATTATTACCATCATCCTATTTTTCTTCTTCAAAACTTTCATTTGCTTGTGCTAAATGCACTTATTCTATATGCTCGCTAACACCGTAATTCATTTTTTGCATTTTGCTACATTAATATTGCAATTTGTTTTTACATTTCATTATAAACTTGCGTTACATCATCTTTCGCCCGATACAAAATTGATTTCTTTCCCAAAGGCAATATTCCGTATTAGAAATTCGAGAGATCGTGCCCTAAAGTATTGGGTTTCGATTTTTCTCGTTTAATCTAAATAACCGAATATCCTTTTAAAACAAATACATTTTTAAACAAAAAGCTTATTCTCGGGAAGTCAAAACATCATGTCCTAATGCATTGGATGTAATGTTTTGTTATTTCGAGATAAGATTTTCTAAACCAAGGCAATATTCTGTATTTGGAATTTCGAGAAATCATGCCCTAACGTGCTGGGTTTCTGATTTTTCGCTTGGCCAAATAATCGAATATCCTTTTGATATTTTCAATGCATGAGTCTCGAGAATCATGAGATGATCTTGGATTCGAGGATTTAAATTATCGGGTCCTAACGTGCTAGATGTGATATTTTATTCTTTCGGAGCGAGAGAATCTTAATATCCGATTCGAGAAAATTTAGATATTTTTAAAAGAGATCGTATTTTTAAAATCTTTTCAAATTTTCGACATTAAGACGTTAACTAATCAATTAGGTACCAATTTTGGGCGTATCGAGGGGTGCTAACCCTTCCTCGTGCGTAGCCGACTCTCGAACCCGTTTTCTGGATTTCGTAGATAAAAAATTATCGTTTTAATAAATTTAAACTTTTATTGAAATGATTGAATTATGAGGTGACCCGATCACACCTCATAAAAAAAAAGATTGGTGGCCACTCCCGTTTTACTTTTGTTTTCAAAACACTAGTCGATTTCCGTTTTTCCAAAAAAATGGTTACGACAGCTTGGCGACTCCACTGGGGACTTGAAATAAGAGAGTCAAGCCACGAGTTGATTACTTTTTGTCTTTTTGTTGAAAATTGAAAACTTGGTTTTAATATACGATCCTTTCTTTGCATTTCATCTGCTTTGTGTTACGATCTTCATCATTGTATTCATATTTCCTTTATTTGCTTCAAGCTTTTGGAAATCTTGCGCATATTACATTGCATGACCGTTGTGGTCTCACCCTTTAAGTGGGAGTGAGAAACTACTCCTTCGTGAGGTCTTCACCTCCGTGCAGGATAGTGGATCACTTTCGGGATACATCTGTACCTATGTCTTCGTGAGATTTTCATCTCCGTGCAGCCATAGGGAAATGTATTCCCCTGAACTGAACTCGGTCTATATGAGCCTATAATGGGTGAAGATCGAGGAATCTGCTAGTTCAGGTACCTTTACCTTAGAACCAAGCCCCATATAGTGAGCCCTAAGAGCCTACCCTAGGTAGAATTGTACCAAACCTCAGTAGTCACCTGGATAGATACTCTATTTTATATATTTCTCCTCTGCTAACATGTTTTGTTTTGTTTATGATTGCATTGCATTGCATCGCACCGCATCATCTTAGAAAGGATGTGTTGATTCATATTCGATTACTAAATAGAAGAGTTTGTCATAAGGAAATGGGTTACTTGATAAAGTGGATTATAATGCGGTCGTTCGAACATAGTCCAGGTAGACAACGAGAGAGGACTAATAGTCCGCAAAAGAATACAAAACTTTACCCAAAGATTCAAGCCGACAAAAACTATTCAAGAGTCATCACTCTCAATTTTCTTAAAGAAGCTTGAGTATCGCGAGGGATAGGTGAGTGGAAAGTCGCGGCCTGGATCAAGCAACAAGAAGCTAGAAGAGGCATCTATTAAGGAAGTTCAAGGGACACGACCATAACATTCGGATACGAAGAAAAGGATTGGTGTTTTCACTTGGACTATGAGGACAAAGCCGTGTATGCAATCTGTTTTATGTAAAGGAATTTATTTTCTAGAAAAGTTCTTCTAATGGAAATGAATTCAGAATCAACGCCTCTCTTTCATTTTTCATTCATTCCATGCATTTGCATTGCATCTCATCATATGCATTAAAATTTGTAGAATCCAAGCCATTACATGTTTGGAAGTGTTTTAAACAATAGGATTATGGAAGAGATTCATGTATTTTTAAGGCTTACTCAGAGTAATGTTCGAAACACGCTTGTTGCTTTAAGCCTAGAGGCAATAAGAGTCATTTTGTGAAATAGACTTGCGTTCAGAATCTCTATTTCAATAAAATGCATCTTTTTAGGCAAATATTTTTCCATTCTTTCTAATTATAGATTCTTTTGTACCTTGGATTTCTATTGAAATATTCTTTCATTCTTTATTCATGATCATATCATACAAATAATCATTCTGGGAATCATTTATTCTCTGGAATTTACCTCATACCCACAATGGGTCCCCAGATATCAATGACATAAGCGACGTTGGTACTAACTCCCTTTTTAGTGAAATATGTGTCTAGAGAGATCTAAGGACTTTGAAGACGACAGAGATTGCAACTTATTTCCTAATTTGTTAAGAATGGTAGATCCTACCTTATGAAGTGTCAGTGGACACTACGAGCTAACGAAGGAGATGAAGATGGAAGTTTAGCTCACCGCAAGAATAAGGCAAGGCATCATTGAGTTATCTCCAATAATTCAAAGATGTTTTCGCATGATCACATTAAGACACGCCTAGGCTACAGAGGCGCGAGTATGCCGTCAAAGCTAAGGAAATCCTAGAAGAAGTCCATAAGGGTATTTGAAGATCACATGCTAATAATCCTACAATAGTCAGGCTAATCAAGAGGCTCGGGCTACTGGTTTACCGAAAAAGGGGAATTGCGTTAGTTATGTCATAAATACCAGATGGATGAATACAAGACTTATGCACCTCCTCTATTCCTTCACAGATTTCCTAAATATGGGGCATGGACGTTATCAAGCCAATCTCTTCAAAAGGCTTTTTAGCCAACATCGATTCATATTCATGGTCGTTGGTTACTTCACTAAGAGGGTGAAGGTCGTTTCATATGCCAAAGTTACAAAGCCAGCAGTCATCAAATCCAAATCCAAATTCAAAAAAAAAAAGGGAAAAAGAGGTGCAATAAAGAATGCCAGAAAGAAACATGTTTAACATAACTGCACAAATTTACAGTCTGCTCAAAGATCAGACACCATATCAGTGCAGCAAAGGCAGCCAAAAACCATTCAACATTTTTGAAAACCGACTGATATTTGTAAAAGTTGGCATAGAGAAGTTACCATTTACCTTCTATGCTTCGTGAAGTTGGCCAAGACCGTCACCGGGGCAACGTCTTTCTCATTGGTTTACAAAAGGGGAGCAATTGTTGGAAGCTAAGATTCTTTTTCTCCAAGTTGGATAAAACAGAATGTCTACAGTAAGCTTGATTGAAAGTATTCATCATGGTCGAATGTACCAAAATGGATGATACGGGCTTACGACAAAAAGGTTCACTCGAGAGAATTTCAGGAGGGGGACCTAGCATTAAGAAGGATTCTTGTCATCCAAAAGGACTCCAGAGGAAAGTAAATGCCTTATGTAGCAAAGAAGGCCTATTCTGGGGAAGCATGGATATTAACCGAGATGGATGGAAAGGACCTGCCCAATCCGGTGAGTTCCGATTCAATAAAAAAGGTTTTCCAAAAAAAACACAAAAAAGAAAATAAGAAGAAAGAAGAAAAAGGAAAGGCCAAGACGAAAACCCGCAACGGGCGCCTTGAGACCAAAGGGGATTTGAGCTGAAAACCCTAAAAGGGCAGCTCAAATTTTGATCAAAAGTGGGGCATAAAGTAGTCTTGCTACGCTTGAATTAACAATGAAGAAGTATGTTATGTCTTGGGGCATCGACAAAGTACTCCGGATCCCCTAAACACATATTGAGCTTAAAATGGTCCTCAAGAAGTTTGAACAGAGAAGCTCAGGCTGTGATATCTAGGGCACCTAGTTTCCATTTTACCCATTTTTGTTATTTGTGGTTATTCATTTTAAAGTACACTACCAATAAATTTTTTTCTTCATTGCATTTGCTAGTTGTGATCAACTTGTTTGTTTCGAGCTATGCTCCCAATAAATTTCCATTTCGTCCATTGTTATGATCTTTTTCAAGCATTTTGCATTGAAATATCGCTTAGCAGACTAATAATACTTTCATAAAAGGAGTTTCGCATATTACTCTGGAAGCTTCTAAATAATACAAGAACCTGAAGCAGGATTATTGTTTAGAACTCACCAAGCCTAAGGTTTTAGAGAAAGATGATTTTCTATTTGGACTCTTTTATTGGTTGAACAAAAGACAAGACATTTCGTTGGTGATACAACCTCGACAAACAATGAGCAATGTCAACCCAGGTGTAAAGGGGATCATTCTCGAAAAAATGATGATACTTTGCATTCATCCAAATATCAGGCATATACATCTGGTCATTACACCCAGTGAATGGTGTAACAGATCAAATTGATCTTATACCTCGGAGTTACAGCAGGAAGGATAGAAGAAACCAAATGTTATTCTCCTGAAGTTGCAGTGGGATGTCCCACAAGGTACAGTGGAAGGGACTCTAAAATTACAGCTGGGCAAGCTTGCTGAGCGGGTTATGATCGTTTCTTTGGATTTTCTGTCAAAGATACCAACTGAACGAGAAAGCATGATAACGCATCAGTGATAGAACCTTAATGAATTACGAGCAATGACTACCCTAAGTATTTAAAAAGGGATCATTTTATTCTACATTCATGCAAATATCGTCCATAATACATTTAGTTAGGGACATTAGGTCCCTTCTGATCATTGCATCCTTATCATTTAACAAATGATCATTCTCATGACATTCTGCATTCATGCAAATGTCATCCATAGTTATTTAGTTAGGAGCATTCGATTCATTCTGATCATTGCATCCTAATCATTGTAAAAAGATCATTCTCATGACATTCTGCATTCATACAAGTGTCGTCCACAACATATGTAGTTAAGAGGCTTTGAGTCATTCCGATCATAGCATCCTCATCATTTGCATAAGCATAAGCACATAAAATTAATTCAACAGGACAGGTTCCTCAAAGAACGGTGTAGCAATATCAAAGTTCAGATTTTGTTCCCTCGAGATGGTAGTGGAGCAGACTAAAGATTGAAGTCTTCCTGAGATAGTAAGGAAGCAAATTGGAAAGTTCAGAATTCTTATTTCCTCGAAGTTCCCATGGAGGAGGTTGAGATTACAAATCCCGTCTCCCTGAGTTTACAGTGAGGATAAACCCTTATTTCTTTGAAGCTTTATAGAGACTACGAATCTCTTCTCCCTGAATCCTTATTTCCTCGAAGTTCTAGTGGAGTAGGTTGAGATTACAAATCCCGCCTCCCTGAGTTTACAATGAGGATAAACCCTTATTTCTTTGAAGTTTCAGTAGAGAATATGGAGACTACGAATCTCTTCTCCCTGAATTCTTATTTCCTCGAAGTTCTCGTGGAGTAGGTTGAGATTACAAACCCCGTCTCCCTGAGTCGCCAATGAGGACCAATCCTTATTTCTTTGAAGTTTCAGTAGAGAATATGGAGACTACGAATCTCTTCTTCCTGAATCCTTATTTCCTCAAAGTTCCAAATCCCGCCTCCCTGAGTTTACAATGAGGATAAACCCTTATTTCTTTGAAGTTTTAGTAGAAAAGATGGAGACTACGAATCTCTTCTCCCTGAATTCTTATTTCCTCGAAGTTCCTGTGGACTAGATTGAGATTACAAACCCCGTCTCCCTGAGTCGCCAATAAGGAAAATCCTTATTTCTTTGAAGTTTCGGTAGAGAAGATGGAGACAACGAATCTCTTCTCCCTGAATTCTTATTTCCTCAAAGTTCCCATGGAGTAGGTTGAGATTACAAATCCCGTCTCCCTAAGTTTACAATGAGGATCAATCCTTATTTCTTTGAAGTTTCAGTAGAGAATATGGAGACTACGAATCTCGTTTCCCTGAATTCTTATTTCCTCGATGTTCCCGTGGAGTAGGTTGAGATTACAAATCTCGTCTCCTTGAGTTAACAATGAGGACCAATCCTTATTTCTTTGAAGTTTCAGTAGAGAAGATAGAGACTACGAATCTCTTCTCCCTGAATTCTTATTTCCTCGAAGTTCCTGTGGAGTAGGTTGAGATTACAAATCTCGTCTCCCTGAGTTAACAATGAGGGCCAATCCTTATTTCTTTGAATTTTCAGTAGAGAAGATGGAGACTATGAATCTCTTCTCCCTGAATTCTTATTTCCTCGAAGTTCCCGTCGAGTAGGTTGAGATTACAAATCCCGTCTCCCTGAGTTAACAATGAGGATCAATCCTTATTTCTTTGAAGTTTCAGTAGAGAAGATGGAGACTACGAATCTCTTCTCCCTGGATTCTCATTTCATCGACGTTCCAGTGGAGTAGGTTGAGATTACAAATCCCTTCTTCCTGAGTTTACAATGATGATCAGTCCTTATTTCTTTGGAGTTTCAGCAGAGAAGATTGAGGTTATGAATCTTTTCTCCCTGAATTCTTATCCTGAAGTCACAGTGGAGCGAGTAAACAAATATCATCCCCTCGAAGTTACAGCAGGAGAAAATTGAAGCTACAGGTCCTATCTCTCTGAAGTACCGGTGGAGTGGATCAAAGCAATAAGATACAGTGGACTAGAATGCTAAACGAAGAATAAGAGCACCGAAGAATCAAGACTCAGCAGGACCGAGCAAATTTGGATCTTTTTAAGTCTTTGCTCTGTTCCCGTTACATGACAAAGAGCAAAGAGGGGCAGCTGTAAAACCCATAATTTGTCCAGGCCCATTAAGTCCCAACCCAAAAACCCAACAAAGCTAAAACAATAAACAACCCAAATAACCTAAAACCCAAATTACAAACCCATTAACAGGCCCAAAACATTAAAGTTTTTTCAGAAAAATTTAGGGTTTCTAAAGCCCTAAATTAGCCTAGCCGCCACTCCTCTTCTGACCCCTAACTTCTGATGCCACCTGCAGCACCACCGGCCACCGGCTATCACCACTTGACCACTTGCTCCACTTGCACCTGCAAAAGCAAGAAAAGACAGCATAAAAATAGTCAAATAAATCGTGTAAAAAGGGCTATAAAAGCCGATTCTAAACATTTTGTAAAGGGGGGTTCCTTTTTTTTAAATCAACACCACAAAAAACAGAGATCAATACAATAGCAATAAGAGTGTTAAACACTAAAAAGAGCAGGGATTGAGCATAAAAAAAACGAGGTGTTATATATTTCAAAAGCTTCATTTTTTAATTTTTTTTTATTTCATTTCATCTATTTTATACGAAATAAGGAGAAATCCAGTACTTACCTTGGTCCTCCCGTCACCGGAGAGTCCTCTCCGAGCAAACGTCGGCATCGGCCCACGGCGGCGGTACGACAGACACTGGAAGCCATAGGTCGACGTGGGGAAATGAAAGGGAGAGAAAGGGTTGGTGTGGCTGCTGATTTTTAAGAAAATTTTAGGGTTAAAAATCTGATTTTTTGGGAAATATTGGACTTTATATACATTCAGCAAAACGACACCGTTTGGTTGAAGGGGTAGCTGCGCATGCTCCCTCAAAGGGAGATTTGCGCGAATGGCCCCTCTCTTTCACGGCTCCGCTTGATTTGGTCCTGTTTCCTGTCTTTTTGTTCTTTTAATTTGGCCCCGTAATTTTGCGCATTTTTCATTTTAGTCCCACAGCATACAGCGCCGTTTTGAAGGACGGGGATATTTCCCATTCGGTCCTTTCATGTTATTCGAGCATTCAAATAGGCCCTTTTCATTTAATTATTTGCAAATTTGCCCTCAAATTCCTGTTTTAAGTTCAACCTAGTCCTTTTGTTCCTTTTGCTATTAAATTAATTATTTCTAATGTTATTATTATTAATGTTATTAATATTATTACTACTATTAATTAATTTTAGTATTGCTACTATCACTTCACTATTATTATTATTTTTATTTTTAGTGTTACTACTATTATTTTTACGATATTATTACTATTATTTATTTATTTATTATTATCTACTTATTATTATTATTATTATTATTATTATTATTATTATTATTATTATTATTATTCCTAGTACTATTATTATTATTACTACTACTTTATTATCACTATTTTCTTTATTATCACTCCTATTATTATTATTATCATTATTATCATACTCATTATTACTAACTTCCTCATTATTATTGCTATATATCTTTATTATTTCATATGTTATATTATTTATCGTTATATAGTACTATTATATTATATGTTATTATTCCTTATTCTATTTATCATTGTCCTATTATTATTATTATTATCATTTTCATTATCATTTTATTATTGCTATTATTTTTATTTTTAATCTTATTATTACTATTACCTTATTTTTGTTATTATTACTATTTTATTTTTGTTATATTATTTTGGTCATCAATATTACTATATTTATATCTATATCCATTTCTTAATCAAATACTATTATTCTTTTATCTATTTATACTTATATTATTTTCACATATATACTTCTATTTCTATTATTATCAATTCTATATACTTCTATATATATTTTTATCAATATTATTACCACCAGCCTATTTTTCTTCTTGAAAACTTTCATTTGCTTGTGCTAAATGCACTTATTCTATATGCTCGCTAACACTGTAATTCATTTTTTGCATTTTGCTACATTAATATTGCAATTTATTTTTACATTTCATTATAAACTTGCGTTACATCATCCTTCACCCGATACATAATTGATTTCTTTTCCAAAGGTAATATTCCGTATTTAGAAATTCGAGAGATCGTGCCCTAAAGTATTGGGTTTCGATTTTTTTCGTTTAATCTAAATAACCGGATATCCTTTTAAAACAAATACATTTTTAAACAAAAAGCTTATTCTCGGAAACTCGAAACATCGTGTCCTAATGCATTGGATGTGATGTTTTGTTATTCCGAGATAAGATTTTCTAAACCAAGGCAATATTCTGTATTTGGAATTTCGATAAACCGTGCCCTAACGTGCTGGGTTTCGGTATTTCGCTTGGCCAAATAATCGAATATCCTTTTGATATTTTCAATGCATGAGTCTCAGGAATCATGAGATGATCTTGGATTCGAGGATTTAAATTATCGTGTCCTAACGTGCTGGATGTGATATTTTATTCTTTCGGAGCGAGAGAATCTTAATATCCAATTCGAGAAAATTTAGATATTTTTAAAAGAGATCATATTTTTAAAATCTTTTCAAATTTTCGACATTAAGACGTTAACTAATCAATTAGGTACTAATTTTGGGCATATCGAGGGTGCTAACCCTTCCTCGTGCGTAACCGACTCCCGAACCCGTTTTCTGGATTTCGAAGATCAAAAATTATCGTTTTAATAAATTTAAACTTTTATTGAAATGATTGAATTACGAGGTGACCCGATCACACCTCATCAAAAAAAAAAAATTGGTGGCGACTCCCGTTTTACTTTCATTTTCAAAACACTAGTCGATTTCCGTTTTTCCAAAAAAATGGTTACGACATAGCTTTTTAGATTAAATTATTAAATTAATATTAATTAAAATTATTAAATAAACTGAATTAAAATTAAAAAAATTAAAGGGGCATGTTATTTAAGATAATTAAATGATTCAGTTGAAGTGGTTCAAAAAAAAAAAATCTTACACTAATTAAATTGCAGACTAAATAGGAAAATAGTATAAAGTAATTCGAATGCATGATCTCCAAGTTGCTGTAAAGGAAATGGTGTAGGTGGCCTCATTTTTTTGGTCCCCTTCTTTTTAAGCATGTGGACATAAGAAGTCATGATCTTGGAATCTTAGTACGTTATAATTTTCAAGAGGAGAGGTGAGTTGACTGACTTCGTGGGTACAAATTGAAGATCTAAACCAAATACAAAACCAATTGAAGAGTTCATCTTCATTCATCGGTGACTGCAGTGGTAGCTAGATGGAACACGTACAAGCATATCCTCCCCCGGCTGCACCAAGTGCTTACCCACCTTTGGCTACTCCTATTTCCATGATTGGGCCTCAATACTGCTATCCTCAACCAGTAGATCTGGCTGTCGTCAGAAAGGTTTTGACCATCACTGAGGGCAACTTTGCTGTCACTGACATCAATGGCAACATCATGTTTAAAATCAAAGGCAAATTTTTCAGCATCCATGACCGTCGCCTCTTAACCGATGCTGCCGGAAATCCCGTTTGCACTCTTCGACCCAAGGTTTGGTTTTTGTTGTTCAAGTTTCTCAGACATAGCTTTATTTCAATACTACATATAAATCTAGCTACCTTGATTTGTTAATAGATAATGACTGTCCACGATAGATGGCAAGTATTCAGGGGAGAAAGCACGGAAGAAAAAGATCTGATATTCACAGTGAAGCGATCATCAATGATCCAACTCAAGACCAAATTGCATGTGTTCTTGGCAACCAACCCAAAAGAGGATGTTTGTGATTTCAGAGTGGAAGGAAGTTGGCTTGAAAGATCCTGTACCATTTATTCCGGAGAGTCTAACACTATTTTGGCTCAGGTACTTAACACCCTCTTCCTACGATTTAATTACACATACTCTAGTATGGCACACCACAAGTGAAATGAATTTATTAAAAATTAAAAGTGGTTGAATTGATAAAATGGAGGATTGGGTTATTAAGGTATTTTGGACTCAAACTTTATCATATTCCTATAATTTTTTAAATTTATTGAAGTATAAAATAATTTAAATATTCTGTAAATAATATTTATTGTTTTGTCAAATAAATGAGTTTTTGATAAATTTACTAAAAAGTTAGAGTTTGATTGATGGGTGACATAAATTCAATTAAATGCATTATAAAAATATACTCGATTTTATCATACTTTCAATTAAAATTATATTTATAAAAAAACAATAATTGAGTTATAAGTAAAATAGTTAAATAGTTATGTTTAAATATTTCTTGGGCATGGGTTGAATTTTATCTTTTGGTTCAATTATTAGATATTGCTTTTTTTAGTTGTTTTATTTAATCATTTCATATAAAAATGGTAAAAGACTAAAATATCAATATATTAATATTCAAACCTTAATTTAATGAGATTTTTAAGTAAATTTTTTGGTTGAATTCGTGTCTAGTTGACGAGTGTTATCAACTCAATAAAAGTTTAAATAAGTAATATATATATAGATAGATAGATAAAAGTGAAAATATATAGGAGATCCATGTATAATAGGGATCCTATCAAATTAATCCCTCTATTATTGAATGGATCAATTTAGTCCCTGTACTACTAAAAAGAATCAAATAAGTTTAAGTTGAAAATGAATTAACATTTGTTGTTTGAAAAAATATTATTTATTATTTAACAAAGTTAGTATTTTTTTTTTTAAGTTTTTATGGTTTTGTAAATATTTTTTTAAATGAACTTCAATTGAAAAAAATAATTTTCAAGATATTTTGCCTACATCAATGTTAATTCTATTACAATTTAGATTTATTCGATTCTTTTTTAATAGTATATGGGTTAATTTGATGAATTTAATACTAGAAAATTTGATATATTCCTAATACAATGATCTCCCAACTGATTTAACCGATAGATTAATATTTGTAAGATTATATTAACATAGGAATGTGGGTTCTATATGTGTGAGCACTGCAGATGCACAAGAAGCATAGTGTTGAAAGCGTATTGCTTGGGAAGGACAAGTTTATGGTGACGGTATATCCGAACGTGGATTATGCCTTCGTGGTGGCTCTCATAGCCATCCTTGATGGGATTAACCAAGACGACGATGCTTAGTGATCACTCATCAAAATTAAATGCTGCTATTAGAACTACAAGAAACTGTGTGTTACGTGATCATTTAGAATAAAGGAGGAAGACCTTCTGCCTGCTTGATGCTTAATTTGGTGAAACTTACTTTTCACTATAATATGTTGTTATCTACACCTTTGACTTCGGCTTGTTTACTTCTTTGTCTTACCAGTCAGTTTTCACTGCTGTAACATATTAAGATGAAACCAGTTTGATGTTAATTCGTGTGTTCATCAATAAGAACCTTAGCTAATTTACTACTCAGTAATATCTAAACCTATATATATATATATATATCAGAACCCAGCATCTTCAAAATGTGATAGATTTTTGAGTAATAGTTCTTAGAACCCAACATATTCAAAGATTATACTAAGATCTTGTTATTCTGATGTTGTAAATTTCTTGAAAAAGTAATTAGTTATATTGGAATAATATAAGAAGAATTAATTGAAGTTGGATAATAATGATTGATAACTTTGGGTAAGGAGTATTTTGGAAATTGAAAGAGATTATGGGGACCTAAAGTGCATTTTCACTATTGAGTTAAAAGGACTTGGTGGCAACTAAGCTACTTAGTGTGTGTTAAATGCCATTAAAAGGTGTAAATGATTGTGGCTAGGTGTCAGAGTGTGTAATAATTAAAGAAATTTTGGTGATAGGTGGCAAATGACAGTGATGATGCCAAGAAATCCCACCATTGCATGCTAATTAGGCTGGATGAGGGGAGTGAGGCTGCAAACATTTTGCTTCATTTTGGTACAAAGAGAGAAAGGAAAATTCTACCTTCAATAAATAGGACTAAATTGCAATTTAACCCTACCATTGGGTAGGCAAAAGAATTGGTGTTAGTGGTGAGTCTCATTAATCAGATAAGGCTTGATGACACCTTGAAAACTAGGTCTCAAATTAAGGAAAATTAAGAGAATAGTGAAGCTAGGTGGCAAAGAATTTGGAAGCCAAGCAACCCCACAAATCAAGGCACTCACGGCTGAATGAAGGAGAGATTGATGCTGAAGCAATCAGCTGACATTTGACAAAAAGAGAAGGTGAAAAACTAAGGAAAAAATTAGAGAAAGCCTAGCTATTCATGGAGGAGGAAAAAAGATATCTTTTCATCAATTCTAACCTATGGTTGTAATGAATCCACCATAGAGTTGAATTATTATAGTTCATAATTGAAGGAAAGTGTATAAGTGAGGAGATTGGTGGTGGTAGAAGCCAAAAATTCACACCCAAATTATTAAGGAAGATAGTTAATTAAGTCTGAATTGATTAAGTTTTACTTCTAACACTAAATTTTATGTTACTTAGGATTGGTGAATAAGTATGGTTATGTGTGTAATTGTGTATATGCACGTATATTGAAGAAAGGGAATTGTAATGAAATCTAAATGACATCCGGATATGACAAGAAGAAAAAGTGAAAAGTGTTAGAAAAGTATGAATTATGTCCATTTACTCTTTACTAATATTAGGTTCTTGAAGAATTGGAATTGAATTAATTCTTAATCGTGTTACGTGATCAAAAAAAAGGAAGAAATTGGCACTTTAAAACATGTGATACTCCAATTGGGTATGTGCTTATTGAATTTTGCTCATCTTAAGCATATGTAATTATGTTCAAAATATAAATTTTTAAAGGTAAGTTAAAAATGTCAATTTAAGTATTAATGACATGAAAACTGATGTTGGAGTTAAGATTTATCAGGAATATAATCTCACAATTCGGTATAATAATTTTATATTTAAATTAATACATTTTATGTAATTTTAGGTTTATATTAGTTTTTCAGTCCGTGTGATGTATAGTTGATTGTGTATATTTATTTAAATATGTTATATTTATTTTTTAAGATTATTGTATAAAAATGTGGAGTGTGCCTCCCTTTTATTGAACAGGATGCAAGCACTTATTGAAGATAGACGCAACCAGTCACAAAGCAAGAGTGACGTCATGGCAAGGACACTCATGACATTGCAACGATTTCTCCAATTAAGTAGTCGCGTTTTGACAGCTCAACAGGACTCCTTCTCCCAATCGAACTCTAACTATATTAGAGATATTTTGGTATGATTAGAACTTTAAACTTAGCGTATTTAAAGAGGGCATTGTATCTCTATTTTTATAGGCCAATTAAGAGGCGACAAGATGTAGTCGTAGGATGAGTTTTAGAGAGAGTTCCGTGATAGCTATGGAGAGAACTTTGTACCCAGGTTAGAGCTTCGTATTTGGGGTTTGGGTTTTATACATGTAATACATTTAGGTTTATTTTCTTCATATTGTACTATCGTTTGTTTACTCATCAAGTAAAAAGTTGAAGCCTTCTTTGCCCGTAATTTTTATCCTCTTAATTGAGGGTTTTTCACGTAAAATTGTATGCCCAATTTTTTCTATTCCTTCTTTCTCATTGTTTATACAGGTTGATCCCCAACAAAAAATTTAAACATTCAATTATTAGAGTCATTTTGAGAATGAAAAATGTATGATTAGAAGTTTGATTTTAAAAAGGTAAAAAAAATTATCAATGTATCAAATCATAAAATTTTTTATTAATAATTTATAAAAAATAATTACATTTTAATAATTTTTGTAACATCCCAGACCTAGCTTAGACGTTATGGCCAAATCCAGAAATGTCACGAAGAATGGGTTTTGAAAACTGAGTTGTTTTGATAAACCATGTAACTTTTATAACTTATTTTCATTCATGATTATTGCTGAAGACATCATTTAATTAGTTCATTTGCCAAAACACTTATTATAGCGGAAGTTTAGTAAAATCAATACATTTTAGAAATCCTATTTGTATTTTTGGAAAAACCTTTATTTGCGTAAAATCGTCGTTTTCATAAAACATTTTAACAAAGCATGCAAACTATCAAGCAAACGAAAATCAACAGTTAAAAAAAAACCCATACAATCCAAAGAGTCCCAGAAATTACAAACTCTCAAATGAATCCAGAATTTTAAATAAACCGTAAATTACTAAGTTTAACATTTTACGGTAGAATGGTCACCGCTGAGTCTCCGCCATACCGATCCGCCTAAATTTATAGATTACCTGAACAAAATAGACAAACAGATGTAAGTTTTCGTAAACTCAGTGTGTAACGCGGCATAATTAAGCATGGAAACATACAGAAATCTCATAAACTATCAGATACAGATTTGGGCTCATGCCCATTTCAGATACAAAAAATAGAATCAGATATACAGAATTCTACCCCCATCCTCTACACACCAACTTCGACCATCCCAACGCACATGTGGGGTTAAAACACTCACCCATCCCTACACACCATATTGTGCCATTACGACACAAGTCAGATAATGTGTAGCCATGCTGCCAGAATATAGGTGAAGGTTGGCTTTCAGAACACTTCCTCCATATATACAAACCCCACACCATAAACAGATACAGAAGTAACAGATTAACCATGCTCAACATGCTTATATACATATAACAGACATACTTAAGCAGTATAGTCAGACATACACTTAGTATCCCACTCAGATCAGCCTATTAGAATATCATAGCATACAATATAGAGTTTGGTTAGCCCTTACCGACCCTACAGTAGGCCCACAGTTGATCGGAACGACCGGTGCGACCCTAGGGAAAATTTCAAAAACATGGGCCCACACGTCCAGATTGGCCTTGCCTGTGTGGCCCACACAGCCTGGCCCAAAATCCACATACCCGTATGGGCCCACACGCCCAACTTGGCCTAGCCCGTATGGCTCACACGACCACATTCACGCCTCCACACGAATGTGTCTTGCGTACGGCCATGCCTTCGTCGATCACACGGCCATGTCTCGTACACGACCAACCACATAGGAGACCACACGCCCGTGTGGTGTCGACAGAACAATTTTTTTGGCTTTTGTCAAAGTTTGATTTCCCGCGTTTCGGGTACACACCTGGTACGATTATGGTGCAAAACCACTCTCGAAGCCTTTGAAACCTAAAACACAGCGTTTGGATACCCAATTAAGAGACAATTACGAATTGATATATAACTCGAAATAACGCACAAGACTTACCGATGAAACGAACAAACCCTAGCGCAATTTATGTAAGAGTATGCCCAAAGATCAATCATGAGATGGTTGTAATAACATACTTAATTTACCATGTTTATTAATATAAAGCGTTGTCATTATTATTTCAGTTTTTCTTCTTGTGTGTATAGATAAACTGTTTTATAATAATGTCCTGAGAATAATATGATTATTCTTAAAAGATCCTTAGTCGAGTATTATTGTTGACTAGGACAACAATAATGCATTAAGACTAACATGTAGTTGATTGATGATAAAGAGTTGTCATTGATATGGAGTGTCAAAATCAATGCATGAATATGTGTGTTAGAGAACAACATATTGGATTAACCCGCTATGAGTATGTTTCTTAGATTATTATGTAATTGTCACAACATTACTCATAGTGATTAATATGTATATGATCCTCAGACTTGAGATCATTATTATCCCAGCATCGTGAGTTGTATATTTTGATACAGTCAAACGTACACCGTAACAGGTTGTTCTATAAAGGCTGATGTTGGATATACCACAATCTATGTAGAGGGATATGGTTGATCAATAAAGGATAAGTCCCTCCTACATAATAGGAGTAATATCTTAGGCCACTTGATTGAGAGAGACTAGAAATGCATGGCCATGCTCAAATAAGTTGATATGAGATGTCATACTACTTTGTATATCATAGTCTACTCAAGATATCAAGAAACATGGGATGGACTATAACATCCAAAAAAAAAAAGATATGAATGATGATGATTGATTAGTAGAGTAGGTGAGGGAGTGACTATGGGAGACAAAAGGAAGGATGGAGAGTGAATTGGGGGAAAAAAAAAAGAAAAGAGAAGTGGGAGACAAAAGGAAGGATGGAGAGTGAATTGGGGTGGCCAAAAATTTTGGATGTGTATGGGGAAAGTTTCGGTCATGAGGGTGGTGTTATTTTGGAAGGTGTTTTTGGTTTGGTTGAGGGGTATGTCAAATTCTCTTGTGTGGTTTTGAAGAAGAAAAAAAAATTTGCCAAGTGTGTAATTGTGACATTTTGGGTCTTTTCAACCTTTGTTAGTCTTTCTTTCCTCCATTCTCAACTCTCTCCATTCTTCTTTCTTCTTGCCGGATCTCATATCCTTGTCTCATCCGTAGCCATAAGTCAATCGGTGGAAATCGGGATTATCATCGATTAAGGTAAGGAGTCTTTTCATAGTCCATTTGATATCGCTATTCGGTTATGGTGTTAATCGGATTGAAAGGTTGGCTAATCGATTATTTTTAGGGACGAAATCACTCGATATTCTCTACTTGTTAATCCTTCGGAAATAGTGGTAAGCCGAATCTTACCCCTAAACAACTACTTTCTCTCATCGTGGTATTTTTCTAATCGAGTGTTAGGGTGTCATAGGTGCCGACGATCAAGAACGTTTTGTCCTTATCGAAATCAGGTGTGTAATCTCATACCCTTTCAAATACATGTTTGAAATGGTGTGTAATCTCACACTTCTCTGAAATTTTGCATGAATGTTCTGTGATTTGGCCGAAATACCAAAGAAAACCAGAAATCGGCATCCGGGATCACTCGGGCGGGCGTAGGTTCGTAGTGGTAACCATGTTTTTGTAATAAAACAGTTTTGGTCAGTGACAGTGATGTGATTTTGAAAAATCATGAAAAATAAGAGAAAGGGAATTAGAAAGTGATTAAGATATCAAATTAAAGCTTACTGTGACTATTTTAATATGGAAGAAAGTGAGAAGAAAAGGAATTTATATTCTAAGATATGTTAATTTTAGTGAGACTGGTTCTGAATGACTTCGTGGTTCCCTGATCTGTTTTGGAAAAATCATATAAAATCGTACAAAGTGAATTATGAGTTAAATTTTATATGTAAAGATTCCTTAGTGAGTCTATTTTCATTAGAAATAAGTGAGAGCAGTATATGAAAACCGTACAGTGAGATATTTGAAATTACGGTAAGAGAGGTCAGAATCGTTGGATAGTGAAAAAATGGGAGATTTTAAGGAATAAAAGATACTAAATGGCTAGGCCAAAAATTCTGGAAACATTACAGTAAAAAGATATATGAGTCTAGTTCCAAGGAAAATTTACGGATCTAGAATTCGAGTTTTCTAACTCGAGTTATGGTCAATTTAGTCAGAATGACGCAGATGGACAGTTTAAATTTGTATGCCCCAAATTACTAGTTAAGTTTTAGTTACGAGATTACCGAATTATCCTTGGAGGGTAAATTACCGAAATACCCTTGGGTTGCGAAATTACGAAAATGCCCCTTATGGGCTGAATTACGAAAATGCCCCTAATGGGTCGAATTGATAGATTGCCTTAATGGGCCGATTTGCAAAGTGTTACAATGGGCCGAATTTTTGTATTGATTCTTTGAATTAATTATTGTTGTTTATATTTATAAATATCATGATTTACTATGTATATTGCATTTGCATATTTTGCATGGGATGGGAATAATGTAAAAGAAGAGAAGTGTAGCCTGGTGGCTCTGCCACATTTTGATTCTGGTGGCTCTGCCACAAATTTTGATAATGGCTATGTGCCAATTTAAATATGGCTTCGTGCCATAGTGATTAAGGCTGTGTGCCGATTATATTACCGTATATGATTTTGGTGGCTCAGCCACAAATATTATAAATGGCCATTGGCCTGCGAATTATTATTAATGGCTTAATGCCTGCATATGGTGTGTTGGCGGGGTGGGTTGACTGATGATCACCCACAGGTGTGTTGGTTGGTACAGGTGGTGTGTAGCAGATGGATTATTAGGATTGGGTTGGGAATTGCATTACATTCACATGATATTATAGATACATTATTATGTAAATGGGCTTAGGCCCGAGATATTGTTAAATGGGCTTCGGCCCAAGTTATTGTTTAATGGGCTCAAGCCCAAGTTTTTGCTAAACGGGTTCAGACCCAATGGATAATGGTAAGGGGATTATACACTGAGTTCTTGTAACTCACCCCCCCTTTCTCTTAACCCTTGTAGGTAATGCCTGATGATATGGACTTGGGCTATGGATGACTCAAGGAGGCCATACTTCAGAAATGGTTTATTTGGACTTTAGACTTCTTTCTCGTTTATTTTATTACTTTACTATTTTGGGTTAAATGTTGTAATAAGGCCTCTGGACTATTTTTATTTTGCTTTATGGTTGGGATGTTTTTATTATTTTTCTTAAATTATTTAAAAAGAGAATTTTCTGAAAAACTTAAATAATGGTTTCCAAAATCGATTAACAAATGGATTTTCAAAAGAAACTTTTACAAATACTTTCATACATCGGAGATATTTCCTTCGAACTTTATTAAAATCAGTTTTACTTTATTTTTAATATTATTTTAATTTGGGTTTAACATTATGTAATAAGGCCAATGAGGTTTATTTTTCTTTAAAATTTCTATTTTCAGTTATATGCAAACTATAAACAATAAATTTTTGGATCTTCTTAAACAATGACAGCAACGATTTTAAATTAAGCTTCCGCAACAAAAGGTTTTAAGGATAATAATGTCTTCCAAGGATGATTTCTAATAAACCACATTTTGAAATGAGCAAACGAAATCTGAGGTTTCAAATAGCAAAAAGTTTTAAATTCTTTAAGAAGAGTTTCTAATGAAAACCTGGTTTTTGAAAAACTCTTCAGTGTGACGCGTCAAATTCGGGCCTAACTTCTAGGCCAGGTTTGGGGTGTTTCATTTAATGGTATTAGAGCCGAGTTTCAAAACTCGGTTGTGGTTTGGGCTAAAAAAACATTTTCAAAGCTGTTTGAAATTTTAATTTATAATGCATGTTCTAAAAAAAGTATGGCACCACGGGTATCCGGCACCAAGTCAAGTAAGTTATGTTTTCAATTTATGATTATTGTAGTATGACTACAGAAATACCCTAGAACTTTTAGTTTTAGGAACTGAAACTATAGAGATTGAGACTATAGGATCCGTTTTGAGAAAACGACTTTACTTTTTATATTTCATAAAACATTGAATATTATACTGATTTTTTTAATCAGTTAACTCGAGTTAGCAACCATGAGCACTAGAGGATGTGGACGCGGTAGACGTGGCCATGGTAGAGGCCGATGTGCTAGAGTTATACCTGAAGCATCAGGAAATATGCCAGAAATGGACGCACCTGCGTCACCCGTGACTGAAACTGGATCCCCTGACCGTATGAGGGAGGACATCGCTCTGTCCCAAGTAATGCTATGAGTCTTGGAGAGAGTTGCTGGGGTTAGAACTGGGCCAGCAGCTCGTGGATCAATTTCGAAATGACTTAGATCAAGCGGTGCCGAGGTTTTTAGGGGTGTCTCGGGTATGGCCCCAAATGTAGCGGAATATTGGCTCGAGGCAGTGGAGCGGATCATGGATGATTTGGAGTGCACCACCGAGCAGAAACTGAGAGGAGTTGTATCCTTGTTGAGAGACGAGGCATATCAATGGTGGCTTACTGTTCGAGAGGGCACTCAGGCCGATCGTGTTACTTGGGATTTCTTCAAAACTGCATTCCAAGGAAAGTATGTTGGGGCTAGTTATGTGGATGCTCGGAGGAAGGAATTCCTTAATTTGGTTCAAGGAAGTAAGACCGTGGCAGCTTACGAGGCAGAATTTCTGCGTCTAAGTCGTTATGCCCGAGGTATTGTGCCAACTGACTATGAACGCTGCGTGCGTTTTGAGGACGGGTTAAGTGATGAGTTGCAGGTATTGATAGCCCCACAACAAGTAAGGAATTTTACCACACTTGTGGAGAAAGCCAAGATAGCTGAGGAGGCTAAACACTCGGAACGGCGAAACTGAGAAAAAGATAGAGGCAAGAGCAAGAGGGACTTTAAGTATTCAGGTCCTGCTAGAGGGTTTCAGAAGAGGCCCAAGAATGATGAACCAGCTCGAGCTAGAGTACCAGCTGCTACCAATCAGTTACAACCATGTGTGGACTGTGGAAAACATCACTTGGGTGAATGCTGGAAGAGGACCGGTGGTTGTTTCAGAGGTGGTTCCAAAGATCATCGGTTTAAAGATTGTCCTCAACAGCCTGCTCATACTCCGGGGGTCCGTAATGATTTTGCGCAGCTAGCTAGAGGCGCTCAGCAGCCACCGAGGGGCCGTGGGCCAGGTCGAGGTGGTAATGGCGTAGGACGAGGTCAGGGTGCACCGGGTAGAGGTACTGGTAATAGGGGTAATGCAGAGGCGAGACAGCCAGGGCTAGTCTATGCGGTCAGACGCCGAGAGGATGGCGATACACTTGATGTGATAACCGGTACGTTCTTCATATCTGATGTACCTGTTACTGCTTTGATAGATATCGAATCCACCCATTCGTATGTTGCTAGTGTTGTATCTGGAAATCTGAACATTAGATTTGAGCTTACTGCTAGGGAGATTACGATAATTAGTCCTTTAGGACAATCTGTGTTAGTGAATAAATTGTTTAAAGATGTGCCTCTAGAAGTTCAGGGAGAAACATTTTTGGCGGATTTGATGGAACTGCCTTTCGGCGAGTTCGACCTTATTTTGGGAATGGACTGGTTGGTGAAACACTGTGCAAACTTGGATTGTGCTGCAAAGCGGATGACGATAAGAACTTCGGGAGATAAAGAAGTGGTGATGATAGGTGAAAGGAGAAATTATCTATCGAATGTGGTATCTGCTTTAAAGGCAGAAAAGTTGATGCGAAAAGGGTGTGGATCATTCCCAGCCTTCATTAGTGCGTTAGATGCCAAGGAATTGTCGGTGGAAGGTGTTAGAACGGTGAAAGAGTTTTCAGACGTCTTTCCCGAGGAACTTCCTGGATTGCCTCCGGATCGGGAGGTAGAGTTTGGCATTGAGTTATTGCCAGGAACGGCTCCGGTGTCCATTGCTCCTTATAGAATGGCACCGAAAGAGTTAGCGGAACTTAAAGCTCAAATTTAGGAGTTATTGGATCGGGGATTCATTCCACCGAGTGTGTCACCGTGGGGAGCACTGGTTTTGTTTGTCAAAAAGAAGGATGGGTCGATGCGTATGTGCATCGATTATAGGCAGTTGAATAAGTTGACGATCAAGAATAAGTATCCGTTGCCGAGAATTGATGACCTGTTCGATCAATTGCGAGGAGCTTCGGTTTTCTCAAAAATAGATTTGAGATCTGGTTATCACCAACTTAAGGTCAAGGAGGCAGACATTCATAAAACTGCATTTCGAACTCGTTATGGGCATATGAGTTTTTGGTGATGCCGTTTGGGTTGACTAACGCACCAGCCGCATTTATGGACATGATGAACCGAGTTTTCCAACCCTATTTAGACCGGTTTGTAGTGGTGTTTATAGATGACATTCTGGTGTACTCGAAGAATGAGGAAGAGCACGATTCGCATCTGCGGGTAGTATTGCAGATATTGCGGGAAAAACAACTTTATGCCAAATTCAGTAAGTGTGAATTTTGGCTAAAGGAAGTGACTTTCTTAGGGCATGTTGTGTCGGCCGAAGGAATTAGAGTTGATCCCCGAAAAGTAGAGGCTGTGTTGGATTGGAAACCACCGAAGTCAGTGGCCGAAATTTGGAGTTTCTTAGGGTTGGCTTATTATTACCGGCGTTTCGTTGATGGGTTTTCGTTAATTGCTGCACCCCTAACTAAATTGTTGCGCAAGGGAGTACCTTTTGTGTGGTCAGATCAGCAGCAAGAAAGTTTCGAGAACTTGAAGAAGATTCTGACAGAAGCGCCAGTACTGATTCAACCTGAGGCTGGAAAAGAGTTTGTTGTTTACTGCGATGCGTCACACACGGGCTTAGGATGTGTATTGATGCAAGGTGGGAAAGTGGTGGCTTATGCATCTCGTCAGTTAAGGCCGCATGACGTGAATTATCCTACTCACGATTTGGAGTTGGCGGCAGTGGTGTTTGCTTTGAAGATTTGGAGGCACTACTTATATAGTGAGAAGTTGATCATTTATACGGATCATAAGAGTCTAAAGTACCTCCTTACCCAAAAGGAATTGAACTTAAGACAGCGGAGATGGATAGAGCTTTTGAAGGATTATGACTTCTCAATCGAGTATCACCCTGGAAAGGCTAACGTGGGGGCAGACGTGTTGAGTCGTAAGGTGATATTAGAGTTGAGAGCAATGTTCGCTCATCTTAGTCTGTATGAAGATGGTAGTCTACTAGCCGAGCTTCAGGTGAAGCCTGTGTGGTTAGGTCAGATTAAAGAAAAGTAGTTATCAGATGAAAAGTTGGGTTCCTTACTTCAGCAAGTGGAAAGCGGTGTGAAAAGGGATTTTGGATTGAATAGTGAGGGAGTATTGTGTTTTCGCGGAAGAATTTGTATGCCCAAATATACAAAATTGAGACAGATGATTCTGCGTGAGGCGCATAGTAGCCCATATGCTATGCACCTCGGGGGAAATAAGATGTATCGAGATCTTCGTGAGCAGTATTGGTGGCCAGGGTTGAAACGGGAGGTTACTGATTTCGTGGGTAAATGCTTGACATGTCAGCAAGTGAAGGCAGAACATCAATTGCCATCAGGATTGCTACAACCGGTGAAGATTCCATTATGGAAATGGGAATGGATAACGATGGACTTTGTTAGTGGGTTACCCTTAACGCCTACTAAGAAAGATTCTGTTTGGGTAATAGTGGATCGATTGACGAAGACTACCCATTTTCTACCTGTTCGTACAGATTACTCATTACAGAAGTTGGCCAAGTTATATGTAGCAGAGATCGTGAGGTTACATGGGGTACCAGTGTCTATTATATCAGACAGGGACCCTAGGTTTACATCACGATTTTGGAAAGCCTTACATGAAGCTTTGGGAACAAAGTTAAATTTCAGCACGGCATTTCATCCTCAGTCAGATGGTCAGTCGGAGAGAGTAATCCAGATTTTGGAAGACATGTTAAGGGGCTGTGTGATTGACTTCAGGGGTAGTTGGGAGGATTTCCTACCTTTTGCAGAGTTTGCTTATAACAATAGCCATCAATCCAGCATCCAGATGGCACCCTACGAGGCGTTGTATGGTCGTAGGTGTTGTACTCCTACTTGTTGGACTGAGCTGGGGGAGCGACAGTTATTGGGTCCTGAGCTGATTTCAGAGATGGAGGAAAAAGTAAAGGTAATTCAGGCACGGTTAAAGGAAGCTTCGAATAGGCAAAAATCGTATGCGGATCTGAAGCGTAAGGATATTGAGTTTGCGATAGGAGATCAAGTCTTTCTAAAGGTCTCACCCTGGAAGAAGATTTTGAGATTTGGACGAAAGGGCAAATTGAGCCCAAGGTTATCGGGCCTTATCAGATTGTGAAGCATGTGGGACCAGTTGCCTATCAGCTTGAGTTGCCCCCGGAGTTGAATCGGATACATGATGTGTTCCATGTATCAATGCTGAGGCACTGCCGTTCTGATCCTTCTCATATAGTGCCGGTGGAAGAAATTGAGGTAAGACCTGATTTGTCTTTTGAAGAGGAACCCGTACAGATTTTGGATCGAGATGTTAAGGTGCTGAGAAGGAGGTCGGTACCGCTAGTCAAGGTTTTATGGCGCAATCACGGGGCGGAGGAAGCTACATGGGAGCCTGATAACATAATTCGGCAGCAATATCCTCATCTCTTCTAACCAGGTAAATTTCGAGGCCGAAATTTCTTTAAGGGGGTAGAACTGTAACATCCAAAAAAAAAGATATGAATGATGATGATTGATTAGTAGAGTAGGTGAGGGAGTGATTATGGGAGACAAAAGGAAGGATGGAGAGTGAATTGGGGAGAAAAAAATTTGGAAGTGGGAGACAAAAGGAAGGATGGAGAGTGAATTGGGGAGAAAAAAATTTGGAAGTGGTAGACAAAAGGAAGGATGGAGAGTGAATTGGGGAAAAATTTGGCCAAAAATTTTGGATGTGTATGGGGAGAGTTTCGGTCATAAGGGTGGTGTTATTTTGGAAGGTGTTTTTGGTTTGGTTGAGGGGTATGCCAAATTCTCTTGTGTGGTTTTGAAGAAGAAAAAAAAACATTTGCCAAGTGTGTAATTGTGACATTTTGGGTCTTTTCTCCCTTTGTTAGTCTTTCTTATCTCCATTCTCAACTCTCTCCATTCTTCTTTCTTCTTTCCGGATCTCATATCCTTGTCTCATCCGTAGCCATAAGTCAATCGGTGGAAATCAAGATTATCATCGATTAAGGTAAGGAGTCTTTTCATAGTCCATTTGATATCGCTATTCGGTTATGGTGTTAATCGGATTGAAAGGTTGGCTAATCGATTATTTTTAGGGACGAAATCACTCGATATTCTATACTTGTTAATCCTTCGGAAATAGTGGTAAGCCGAATCTTACCCCTAAACAACTACTTTCTCTCATCGTGGTATTTTTCTAATCGAGTGTTAGGGTGTCATAGGTGCCGACGATCAAGAACGTTTAGTCCTTACCGAAATCAGGTGTATAATCTCATACCCTTCCAAATACATGTTTGAACTGGTGTGTAATCTCACACTTCTCTGAAATTTTGCATGAATGTTCTATGATTTGGTCGTAATACCAAAGAAAACCGGAAATCGGCATCCGGGATCACTCGGGCGGGCGTAGGTTCATAGTGGTAACCATGTTTTTGTAATAAAACAGTTTTGGTCAATGACAGTGATGTGATTTCGAAAAATCATGAAAATTAGGATAAAGGGAATTAGAAAGTGATTAAGATATCAAATTAAAGCTTACTGTGTCTATTTTAATATGGAAGAAAGTGAGAAGAAAAAGGAATTTATATTCTGAGATATGTTAATTTTAGTGAGACTGGTTCTGAATGACTTCGTGGTTCCCTGATCTGTTTTGGAAAAATCATATAAAATCGTACAAAGTGAATTATGAGTTATAGTTTATATGTAAAGATTCCTTAGTGAGTCTATTTTCATTAGAAACAAGTGGGAGCAGTATATGAAAACGGTACAGTGAGATATTTGAAATTAAGGTAAGAGAGGTCAGAATCATTGGACAGTGAAACAAGGGAAATTTTAAGGAATAAACTGTACTAAATGGCTAGGCCAAAAATTCTGGAAAATTTACAGTAAAAAGATATATGAGTCTAGTTCCAAGGAAAATTTACGGATCTAGAATTCAAGTTTTCTAACACGAGTTATGGTCAATTTAGTCAGAATGACGCAGATGGACAGTTTAAATTTGTATGCCCCAAATTACTAGTTAAGTTTTAGTTACGAGATTACCGAATTATCCTTGGAGGGTAAATTACCGAAATACCCTTGGGTTGCTTACAAAAATGCCCCTTATGGGCTGAATTACAAAAATGCTCCTAATAGGCCAAATTACGAAAATGCCCCTAATGGATCGAATTGATAGATTGCCTTAATGGGCCGATTTGCAAAGTGTTACAATGGGCCGAATTTTTGTATTGAATCTTTGAATTAATTATTGTTGTTTATATTTATAAATATCATGATTTACTATGTATATTACATTTGCATATTTTGAATGGGATGGGAATAATGTAAAAGAAGAGAAGTGTAGCCTGGTGGCTCTGCCACATTTTGATTCTGGTGGCTCTGCCACAAATTTTGATAATGGCTATGTGCCAATTTAAATATGGCTTTTTGCCATAGTAATTAAGGCTGTGTGCCGATTATATTACCGTATATGATTTTGGTGGCTCAGCCACAAATATTATAAATGGTCATTGGCCTGCGAATTATTATTAATGGCTTAATGCATGCATATGGTGTGTTGGCGGGGTGGGTTGACTGATGATCACCCACAGGTGTGTTGGTTGGTACGGGTGGTGTGTAGCGGATGGATTATTAGGATTGGGTTGGGAATTGCATTACATTCACATGATATTATAGATACATTATTATGTAAATGGGCTTAGGCCCGAGATATTGTTAAATGGGCTTCGGCCCAAGTTATTGTTTAATGGGCTCAAGCCCAAGTTTTTGCTAAACGGGTCCAGACCCAGTGGATAATGGTAAGGGGATTATACACTGAGTTCTTGTAACTCAGCCCCCTTTCTCTTAACCCTTGTAGGTAATGCTTGATGATATGGACTTGAGCTATGGATGACTCAAGGGAGGCCGTACTTTAGAAATGGTTTATTTGGACTTTAGACTTCTTTCTCGTTTATTTTATTACTTTATTATTTTGGGTTAAATGTTGTAATAAGGCCTCTGGACTATTTTTATTTTGCTTTATGGTTGGGATGTTTTTATTATTTTTCTTAAATTGTTTAAAAGGGGAATTTTCTGAAAAACTTAAATAATGGTTTCCAAAATCGATTAACAAATGGATTTTCAAAATAAACTTTTACAAATACTTTCATACATCGGAGATATTTCCTTCGAACTTTATTAAAATCAATTTTACTTTATTTTTAATATTATTTTAATTTGGGTTTAACATTATGTAATAAGGCCAATGGGGTTTATTTTTCTTTAAAATTTCTATTTTCAGTTATATGCAAACTATAAACGATAAATTTCTGGATCTTCTTAAACAATGACAGCAACGGTTTTAAATTAAGCTTCCGCAACAAAAGGTTTTAAGGATAATAATGTCTTCCAAGGATGATTTCTAATAAACCACATTTTGAAATGAGCAAACGAAATCTGAGGTTTCAAATAGCAAAAAGTTTTAAATTCTTTAAGAAGAGTTTCTAATGAAAACCTGGTTTTTGAAAAACTCTTCAATGTGACACTTCAAATTCGGGCCTAACTTCTAGGCCGGGTTTGGGGTGTTTCATGGATTATGCAAGTGTGACTATCCCATGACTTGTATCCGTTCCAGAGATAAAGGACTTAAGGATTAATGCGTGAAAGGTTAATCACAAAAGGTTATGTCGAATCATGATTTCTTGTAACTTAGGTAGCAATGATGCATTGCTAGATGCCACTCATTGTCTGTGACAATAGAATCGTTCTAGTATTACTGCTAACGTTGCAAGAACCTACAAGGTCACACCCTATGGTTGAAATGAACGGAATAAAATATAGTTGGTATTGTGTTTGGTTGTGACATAAATTAAATTAATTAAAGAATTAATTTAATTGGGCAATCAAATATTGAACATATTATATGTACAAGGATGTTGTACACATAATGATAACATAATTTTATTAATATATGAATTTGATTCATATATAAATTTAAATAAATATAGTTTACCGAAATCCTTATTATAATTAATGTAATTATAAATTTCGGATATAATTAATGTAATTATAATTTTCGGTTAAAAACTTTATTGTATTTATTTAATCTTATAATACATTAAAAGGATACCAATTATAAAAGGCCCAATGAAAAAGACACCCGTTATAAAAGGTATTAAAAGGAGACAAAACAAAGAAGAAAAACCCTAAGTGATTGCTTGTTAGGTCTAAACAAAGAAGAAAAACCCTAAGTGATTGCTTGTTAGGTCTAGCAGCCGTCAATCAAATAAACCTCTAAAATAGTTTTGGAGATTTCTTCCATTCATAGTCAAACCGGGTGGATTACGTAGAGGCTGACATCGGAAAAGGTTGTGGCTTGATTCGACAGTAGATCAAAACTCTTGTTGCCAAGGGGTCGCTGTCTACTCAGATTGAAGTTTTGGTAATTTCGAAACCTTTATTTCACCCCGATTTGTTCCTCACACATGGATTCATGGTTTGGATCGCCAGATCTAATTTTATTTTGCTGCGCCATGGGGTACCGTCGTTCCAACAATTTAGGCTATCAAAACGAAACTTCACCGCTTACCACCTTTTCCTATACCACAAATATGCAGAAATCAGTCCCTTTACTTACATACCAAAACACCAACACAATGATTAAGCCATACCCAACGAGTTGAAATAGTATGTTACAGAAACCAAAATCCCTCTTACCAGAATAGTGTGAAAACATCGAAATAATGAGAAATAGGAATTCGATACAAGAAAACAGAGTTGAAGGGAGGAAGAGGAAAAGGGGAAAAATGACAGAGAAAAGAGACTAACGTCAGATGTTTTTTGGGGAAAGAGAGAAATTAAAATTTGAAAAAAGAAATAATCACAGATATGATAACATATCCTTTATTTTCCTCCCACTAACCCACTAACTCATAACCACCTTAGAATTTTAACTCAACCGAAATTCTACCAGACAATCGAGCAAAAATTAACTTCTATGCTTGAATAGAGATTCAAATACAGAACCTCCAACACACAAACTCCTAACCACTCGAACCAGCAAGCTCATTCTAATATAAATTAACAGACAATTTTATATAAGCCTACTCAACAAGGGTAAAGCTTGGTTCAAAAATAACAAAAATTGCCAAAGTGGGAATTAAACCCAAGACCTCTCACACATACCCAGAACACTTAACCACTGAATCAAATACACAGTTATGTCAAATATTTACAGAAACAGAAATAAATTATTTAGGGCGTTACAATTTTAATATAATGTATTGTTTATAGCATATATGGAAAGTAATATGGTAAGTTTTAATAACATTAAAGGAATATTTAATATCTTTTAAAAAATAAATATTTAATATAACTTTGTAAGTAAACAATTAAAACACACTTATAAAAAGAAATCAAAGCAACTAATATAATAATTTATAAGGAAAAAATTCTTATTTTAATGAATTTACAAATAGTAGACTAATTATGAAATATCAAAAAGCGAAATCACCTGAAGAATATTAAAAAAGATTTATGTTGCAAATATCTCTGTTCTATTTCCTTTAAATACAAAAATTTATGAGTTCTATTTCCAAAAATACTCTACTATAATGTAGATAAAAATTAGGGTTACAAAATACCTTAAATATAGCTTGGATTCTTCTTTTTCTTTGATATAAATAATGTAAAAGAAGTTAGAAAATTATAAATTGGTAAGTGGCATAAAATTTGGGATGAAATACCCAAATATACCAAAAAAATAAAAAAATTACGGAATTGGGCCGGTTTCTCGAAAATTTACGGAAAAGGGTCGTTTCCTCACAAAATGCGTCCACGTCAGCTCGTTTTGTGGGGAAAAACCAGGAAAGCGCGCCCCTAGGGACGCGCATTGTGCCAAATCAACAAAAGCGCGCTAACGTGGACGCGCTTTGCTGATGTGGCACAAAGCGAGTCGCCAGGGGCGCGCTTTAGCCCTGCAACGGTCAAAAAAATTTTGACCGTTGGAGGCCAACGGTCAAAAATTAAAACCCTATAAATACCCCCAACCCTTTTATTTTTTTCACACATTAGTCCTCTATCAATTTTCTCTCAAATTTCTCTTAAAGTCCTTGAAACTTACTCTCAAATTTCAAAATAGTCCTTTACTATTTACAAAAAAGCCGGGGAATTAATTCGTCTAGACAATAAGCACATCTCCGTCGATCAAATGCAAATGGTAAGTTTTAATTTAAATTTTTCAATATTATTTAATATTTTTTAGGTTTATGCAATTTTAATTAATTTTTATTTTATAATTTTTTGAACAGTCTGTAGATCGGGTGTTGCAATGTTATATTCGCAATATGCATGGTCCCCCATCACCGTTGATCGAGAATTACCTGTGGGAAATGGGTTTTTGGCACGTGGCCACGATAGGCCGGGGGTTCAAGTTGGAGTCGCCTTTGATCAGTGCGTTGATAGAGAGGTGGAGACCCGAGACGCACACTTTCCATCTTCCATGCGGAGAGTGTACCATCACTCTGGAAGATGTGCAGTTGCAGTTGGGATTGCCGGTGGACGGGTCGGTAGTCACTGGGTCCGCAACTTCTACCGATTGGATGGCCGTATGCTACGAGCTTCTGGGTGCCATTCCGGATAACATTCAAGGAGGTCGAATCGAGGTGGCCTGGTTATGAGACACATTCCTGGAGCCGAATGATGGTTCGACTGAAATAGAAAGAATACGGTATGCTCGGGCATACATTCTTCAGATAATTGGAGGCTATCTGATGCCGGACCTTTCTAGAAACCTCGTACACTTGAGATGGCTACTGAAACTTGTTGATTTTAGAGCAGCCGGTGAATTGAGTTGGGGGTCTGCGGTGCTATCGAGGTTGTATCGGGAGATGTGTGGGGCGACGCGGCCGAGTAAAGCAAAAATCGGAGGTTGCCTATCACCACTGCAGTCATGGGCACGGTTTCAATTTCCATTTTTACGTCCTCGACTCGACCACCCATATTCCTTCCCACTGATAATGAGGTAAATTTAATGTTATATTTTACAATTATTACATAGATTTATAGTATAATTGTATGCTAAAAATTTATTTAATTAGGTGGAACCATTCGGCGAGTTATGCTGGAATACCTACCTTGCTTGAAGATATACAACTTCTATTGGACCAACGGTCGGAATCACAAGTAAGTTTCGAATTTCGTATTTATAATTTAGTATTTCATATTTTGTGTTTAGTATTATGTATATAACTAATATTTCGGTAATGTTAATATAGTTTCAATGGACACCGTACGAGGATCCAGCAATTCGGGCAGTAATTTCGGAGGAGTTCTTGCAAAATCCAAACAGTTGGTACGTGAAGGTCCCATTGATCAACTATGCGACCGTGGAGATGCACCAGTCAGGTCGGGTTCTGTGACAATTTGGATTCTGGCAATCGATTCTTGTGCCACCTGAGGTGCTCGATGATGAGCATAAAGTGGACTTACGGCAGTTGCACATGGATTGGCCAAGATTTTGGTCAGCATATATCGAGACGTGGGAGAACCGGTATGACTATTTACCTAACCAGGAATCGATCGTTGTTCCTGAGTTAGCGTGCGTGCCGGAATACATGCCATGGTTTAGGATCCATGGTAAGCCGTATTTGTTGTCGAAAGAAGAGAGGCGACGACAACTTCGTCAACAAAGGGAACGTCGGGACCCTTTAAATCCAAGGAGAAGGGGTGATGAGACGGGGCCATCAACAGCTCCGACACAGTCACCGGGCCCATCAACAGTGCCCACACAGTCACCGGACCCATCAGTTCAGCCCACGACACCGACATCACAGCCTTTAGCCTTTATGCTAGGTGCGTATCCTAGCCCTTAAATGTATCCTAACCCATATATGTTTCCTTTTCCCAGTCCCACCCTAGGTTGGAATGCATGGCCGGGTTTGAGTCCGTTCCTGACTACTCCGATTGGCCAGCCGATCTTGAGGCCGTCGTCGCGTGAGGGATCACAGGAGGTACCGTTGAGGAGCACTTCTTTTTACCAGTCTCCTTCGCCATACGAGATTCAGACACCCCCGCCGTGGTTTATGCAAACACCTCTGGGGTCGTTATTTTATCAAGGTCGGTCCTCATCGCAACACCCACAACCAGACCCACTGCCGGAGGAACCAGAATCCTCGCCCGAGGTTCCACGACCCCCGCCGGAAGCTAGAAGAAGGTGGAATCCAGCGCGTAACCGCTGACCGCCCCCGTGTGGCACTGATTCCGACCGGCTTCAACATTGATTCGGATGGGCTTTTTTATTTTTTAAATTGTAATAATTTTTTTATTTTTTTAATAAAAAAGTTGTTTTTTATTTGTGTTTGTAATTTAATTTTAATATCTTCGCTAAAATAGAAGTTGTTTATTTTTTTGTATGTAATTTAATTTGAATTTTTTTAATAAAATAAAAAGTTATTTTTTATTTTTTGTAATTTAGTTTTAATATATTTAATAAAATAATAGTTGTTTAATTTTTTATTATAATTTAATTTTAATATCTTTAATAAAATAGAAATTGTTTAATTTTTTTATTTTAATTTAATTTTAATATATGTAATAAAATAAGAAGCTGTTTTTTATTTTTTATTTTATTGTAAATTAGTTTTAATATATTTAATAAATAAGAAGTTTTTTATTTTTATTTTTTATTTTTTGTAATTTAGTTTTAATATATTTAATAAATAATAAGTTTTCTTTATTTTTTATTTTTTTGTAATTTAGTTTTAATATATGTAATAAATAAGAAGTTTTCTTTATTTTTATTTTTTTGTAATTTAGTTTTAATATATTTAATAAATAAGAAGTTTCTTTATTTTTTATTTTTGTAATTTAGTTTTAATATATTTAATAAATAAGAAGTTTTCTTTATTTTTTATTTTTTGTAATTTAGTTTTAATATATTTAATAAAATAAGAATTTTTTTTTTTTATTTTTTCGTAGTTTAGTTTTAATATATTTAATAAATAAGAAGTTTTTTTTATTTTTTATTTTTTTGTAATTTAGTTTTAATATATTAATAAAATAAGAAGTTTTTTTTATTTTTTTGTAATTTAGTTTTAATATATTTAATAAATAAGAATTTTTTTTATTTTTATTTTTTTGTAATTTAGTTTTAATAAATTTAATAAATAAGAATTGTTTTTAATTTTTTAATTTTTTATTTAATAAAATAATAGTTGCTTATATGTTTTTGTAATTTAATTTTAGTATCTTTTATAAAATAAAATTTATTTAATTTTTTAAATTTAATTTTAAAAATAAATGTCCAATATTTGAGGGAAGGAAAAGCGCGTCCTCAGGGGCGCACTTTCCTGCCATTTCCCACAAAACTCGCTGACGTGGACGCGTTTTGTGGGGAAATGGCCATTTTCCGTAAATTTTCGAGAAACCGACCCAATTTCGTAATTTTTTTTATTTTATGGGTATATTTGGGTATTTCACCCTAAAATTTGAATATAAAGTTGTGTCAAAAATAAATTACATAATATAAAAGAATATAAAATTTGGGATTAAAAAATACCTTAAATTACTAATAACCTGAATTGGTCATCTGTTTTGTGTGTTCATTCACTGTGCATGAACAGTATTTTAAGGCATTCTTACATAGTTGAATAACTTTTTTTTTTTTCCTAATTCTTCCTTAATTGCCATTAGTCGAGTTTTCCTTAAATACCATTAATTAATTTAAGTACAAATTTTCCTTGATTGTTGTTAGTGCAATTTTTACGTAATTGCTATAAACATTATTAAAATGAACAAAGACATGGAAAATTTTTTTATTACCATTATTAATGTGTATAACATTATGATAGACATTCTATATAATTTTCTGCATTAAAATGAATATTTTTTTAAGAAATATGATAATAAATATGAATTTTAAGTAAATGAGAAGAAGTAATTTAAACCTTATGTTGATAACTATTAAAATTTTGCTTTGCATTACTATATTGTCATGTGTGTCTATATATATTATTGAATAGTAGGGGCAGCACTGCTACGGGGTGTTCAGCAAAGCAAAGCCCCTACTATGTATAAATCTTAAATTAATATATCATCAAATTATATATTTTTTAAATGATAAAGGTTTGATTTAATTTTTTAAAATTGATAAAAATATAAAATATTAAAATAATAAAATTATATTTTGATTAGTATAAAAATATATAATTTAATTCTGTGCCACATAATTTCTTTTCTAACTTCGCAAATGTTGAGTATGATTTAAGTTTTGCGTACATATTTCCAAATATACATTTACATGCGTTTGCACTTTTTTAATGCTATATTTTTTTTAATCTTTTACAAATACTGAGATTATGTATTGGAATAATAATATGTCATAAAAATTTAGTATTATTTTAAAAAATAATTTTTTAATAGTTGTATACAGTCAACATTATCGATGTTTGTAAGTTTAATTTAAACTCAAAATTTAGAGTGAAAGTATAATCTGTAATCTTTTCTCTAATCTAATTTATTTAAATATTAATTATTGTATTGTAACGCCTCAAATTTTGGGCCTAGAAGAAATGGGCTTCACGTGCCGGAGGAATTGGAATTTAGTTGTGCATACGAATAACCTAAAAGTATGTCTGCTTTGGTGGTTAAGGGTCTTGAGAAGTATTGGAGAAGTCTTGGTTTCAAACCTGGGCTTTAGGAAAATTTTGGTTTTAGGTGAATAAAACCTTGGTTGTAAGTAAGTAGGCTTTAAGAATATTGTTGGGGAAAACATGACACAAGGAAGTATGTGGTTTAGTAGTTGTAGCGTCATTAAGGTTGCAAGGGAGCCTGGGTTCAAGTCTTGGCCCTTGCAATTTATTTTGGTTTTCTTTTAAATGAACCTGGACACTGACACTTAGGCTTTATTAATAATAATGTTTGGTTAGTGACACAAGAAGAGTTTGTGGCTTAGTGGCAAGTGGCATGTTGGGCATCTATGTGGTCTGAGGTTTAAGTCCTGGGATAAGCAGGGAAGTGTTTATTTTGCTGCTTGAGCTGGGAAGGTGGAAGAGTTGGATTGAAACTTTGCTGGATGAGGTTTGAATTGGTCAAGGAAGAGAGAATCAGGGGATGTGGTTGGTAGTTGGGTGATTTGGAGGAGAATTAGGAGGAGGAAATCAATGAATTCAAAACTTGGAGAGTTGTAGCCGGTTGGGGAAGCTTGTGCATGCATATTCGGCTAGGGGCCTACTTTGTGTGCATTTTCGGCAATTGGAGAGCATTTTAGGATAGTCTTGGTTTTCCTGAGTGCCAAAATCCCACTTACCATTCGTGCATCTTTTTGTCTTGCATTTAACCATTCATGCACTTTTACTGTTCGGTTTAGCACTTCTTGTTCAAGCATCTTGTTGGCCGAATCTCTGCTTCCCTCTCCCTTCCTCTTTATTCTTTTATTTTTCATCTTTTCCCTTTCTTCTCCTAAGCCGAATATCATCTTCCCCTTTTTCTTTCGGCTTCCTAGTGGCTTGTGAACTGAATCTTTCTCTTTTCTCTTGATTAGTTCGGTGGTGATCAAATTTCTGCTTCCTTCCCTCTCTGTTTCAAGTTTTGCAAGTACTCCTGAAATCGGTAAGTGCTCTTGGTTTACTCTTGTTTCTCTCCACCGTTGTGATCTTTTCTTCTAACATCTTCTTGTGTTGCCGATTCATGAAAAAAGGGTACAAGTGTCTCGACTCTTGCGTGTGGGCATAGGCTGATTTTTTCTATCGATCGTTCTTAGTTCTACGTAGTGGTAAGTTGCCGTTCCTTCGGTTCTAGTTATTTTTCGTTCATGGTAATGTTAAAGAGGTTAAGATACAATGCAGGTTGTACCAAGGATGGGTGATCAATCCTTAGTCAGCAATCTAAGGGCAATAGATCGTTTGGTACTCAGTCAAGGTATGGTAGTGAATATCCTTTTGGGGATTAAGTGTTTTCGATCATTAATGCATGGAAGACTGATTGTAATTTTTGGGTCAAGTGTAGGTTGGTGTTCTAGGGTTTCGCGAAAGCTTGCAATCAGGTGTGTAACTTTGTGCTCTGTTGATGATAGGCCAAAAAGCCGAAAAGTCAAAAAGCCGAAATACGGCGTTTGATGCCACACAAGCGTGCGATCGCACGTGTGGTGATTTGAGCCTACAAATCTTAGGCGTAGGATTGTAGAGGCTGTTATGGGTCTCGATGGGTCGAAATGGGCTTGTGGGCCCCACAAGGATTAAATTTGCATATTGTGGTAAATGTTAGACCGAACCGTGTAGTCCACATGCTAGGGTCGTTTTTGAGTAATGGGCGGTGTGGCCCACTGGGCTAGTGGGCCTTACACAGATAAAATGCATGTTATATGGTTTTTATTGGTTTGAACTGTGTTGTTCGTATAGCTGAGGCTATTTCTGGGCTAATTGGGCCACACAAGCGTGTGGGTCCACTTGGGCCGAGTAATGGGCCTTAGGCCCATTTGCACCGTTGTGACTGTTTAGGTTACTTAAGTCGCTCGAGGCGACGGTGCACCTTCTGTTGGGTCCTCGATTTACAAAATTACCGAAATACCCTCGATTTGTAAAATTACCGAAATACCTCGAATTGTGAAATTACCGAAATATGCTCGATTTGTGAAATTATCGAAATACCCCCAGTTTGCAAAATTACCGAAATACCCTCAAGTTGTAAAATTACCAAAATACCCTGATTTGCAAAATTATCGAAATACCTTCGATTGGGGAAATTACTGAAATACCCCAGTTTGCAAAATTACTAAAATACCCCCGGTTTGTAAAATTACTAAAATACCCCTGATTTGTAAAATTACTAAAATACCCTCGATTTGTAAAATTACCAAAATACCCCTGATTTGTAAAATTACCAAAATACCCCCAGTTTACAAACTCTGATTATGGCTCTGTGCCATCTTGATTATGGCTTTGTGCCAATTGTATTTACCCGTGGCTATGTGCCTAACATATATACCGATGACTCTGTGTCGATCATATTTACCCAAGGCTGTGTGCCGATTATATTACCGTCGATGATGGCTATGTGCCAAACATAATACAATTATTGATGGCTTTGTGCCAATTATAATACCGCTACTGAAGGCTTACAGCCGTATATATATACTAGCAGCTTTGTTGCGATTTCAGTTAGGGCCGCAACCGGTCCTAACAGTGGTGTGTTATTGGTTTGGGCTAGGCCCAATTGATTTTGTTATGGGTTGTGACCCAAATGATTTGTAGTGGGCTTTGGCCCACGTATGCTCTGATTTGTACTGTACTGTTACTGTTAAAAGGGCTTTGGCCCAGATTGTTTAGGTTTCTATTTCTGTATACTGACTGTTACTCTAGTAAGGGGATTACACACTGATTTTTTGTAAACTCACCTCTTTTTTAACTGTGCAGGTAATCCCCAGCCTTAGACGAATCGGTGCTACGAGCGACTTGGAGAAGGCCACACACTGCTTGTGTTTTCCGTTGATTAGTTACATTCAAGTATTTTGATTTGGGTTGTAATGAGGCCTCTTTAAGTTTCTGGATTTTAACTATGGGCTTTCTTTACTTTGAATTATATCCGTTAGAAGTAAATCACGGTTTTCCAAAAATGCTAACTGTTTTTAGAACAGCACTGCGTTTTCGCAACATTTTCGAAATGGTTTCGCGACTTAATCTTTTTCGTAAATCAATTACTTTCAAAATCAGCTTCTGCAACTGAAAATATGTTTTGGGATTAAAACTAATAATTTTTTCAATGTACCACGTTTTAAAAATAAACCAACGTAACTAGGTTTTCACTTAAGCCTTTAAACAAGAAGGGTTTTCAATGAAAACATGGTTTTCGAAAAACACTTCAATGCGACACGCCAGATTTAGGCCAAACTTCTAAGCCGGGTTTGGGGTGTTACATGTATGATTTAAATGTTGTACCAATCAGAAGATTAAATAATGTTCATCAATTGGTAATATGGTTTAACTAGTATTTTGTTAAAATAGAGAGATAAAATGGTATTTTTATAAAAAGTCTTTTAATACTTTAACTTATTTAAATTTGTTAAACAATTAATTGATGTAGTACATTGAGTAATTAAAGAACATGTGAAATAATAATGTAGCAAAAGTTGATAAGAAAAATAGAAATAAAAAGCAAACACGAAAAGTTTAGACATAGTGAAAAAATAGTGATGTAGATTTTTTTTATTTATTTAAACGATAAGATTGTTATTAAATAAAAAACATAAATTAAAAGTAAATTCTAATAATTAATGTTAAAAAATCAAATTTTTATCAAATTATTCTTAGTTTCCTTAATCTCTTAGTAAAATGGATATACATCTTTTTGTAACTCTTGTAACCCCTAAAAAATTATAGTGTACTTTAATTATATTTATTAGAGTTTTGTAACCTATAATGGTTCATGCCCTATAAATAGAGGACATGTATAAATTTTTTAGATATCTAAAAGTGAAAGTTGAATAATCTTTTTATTTTTTCTATTCTTCACTCTTGTCATTCTGTATTTCTCTTTATTTTACAATAATATATCAACATGATTTTATTCAAGAGTAACAGGTTCTTAATTTGTGTCGAAATTTTATTGGATTCCAAGCATTGAAATTTAATTTTTTGGATAAAAAATCGTGAGGGCTTGCTTGAGATTTACTTGGGGATGATCATATTTTCTTTACTACAAAGAATGCTCATAGTCTCTGCTTTTCATCCACAATTACTTAAAGTAAGTCTAATCAATTTTTTTTTTCAAAATTTGATTCTGTTTCTATTAAGAAGTTATATTTATGTCATTCTCTATTTGTATCAATATGAATTTATCAATCCCTTCTCGAGTTTAATTGTTGAGCTTTCTACGTGAAGGTATATTTCTTTTTATTATTTTTGTAGAATTGATTGGTTTAGTTTTAGTTTTAATTTTGATTAAAATATATGATTGTTCTTATATCTTATTATTTAATGGTTAGTTTGTAGTTCAATTCTATACATGCTTGAGAACTGTATTATGATATTAATCATGATTTTTCTGAGAAAGCATGTAAAAGATTCTTTAAAATTATGGATTAGTTTTGAAAAAAAATATGATAATGAAAAAAATTGATCATTAGATATGCTTCATTCCCTGAAGTGAATGTAGCATTATATAATCAATCTTAAAAAGGATAAAGTTATATAATTAATCTTAAAAAGGACAAAGTTATAACTATGGTTACGAGCATGGTTTTTTATAGGCTAGTGTGGGTATAATAATCATTGTAACTACAATAATTATAATATTTTTTTCTCTCTCCTATAAAGTGGAATGATAAATTTAAAGAATAGAATTACTAAAGTTTTCCAAATAGCCTTTCAAAGAGAACAAAAATATTTATGTGATACTCAAAGATTATTTGACACATTTGATTTATCGCATTTGATCACATTTGATCATTTAAATCAATTTGGATATTTGAAAATTTTGACATATTTCCTGAAGCGAATATTGCACATAATTTTATATAAATTATATTTCTTTTGTTGAGTTAATGGCATTATGAACCTCTCATTGATTTAAACATTTTCAAAAGTAAATGTCATAGTGGATACAAAATAAAAGGAATGACAATGGAATTATCAATTGTCACAATTTATATTAGTATTATAATTTTACCAGTTGTGAAAATATATAAGGCTAAAACATTAAATTTTACCAAGTCTTATAAAAAATGATATTCCACAATGCATGATAATAAAAATTGAATTGAAATTATGCTATAAGAGGTAGAGGTTAGAAAATTTTAATTTAAAACCTCTATAGCTGCAACTTTAATATCTTATTATTACCTTATAATATTTTGTATTTTATTGTGTTATGTATATAAAATTTATCTAACCGCATGTTTGTTAGAGTGATTGAGTAGTAATATGAATTTATTATTTGCTGTGTTTAACATATATTTTATTTATGCTTATTATTTATACAAATATAAATTTTCTTTTATATGAATAAATAAAGTTTTTAAGGATCTGAAATTTTTATCATTCATGTTGAAAAGAATTGCAAAATTGCATATTATTTAAAATAAGTTACGCATTCATTAAGGTATTATATCAGATTGTAAAATCTCTTGAAGAGTTAATGTTGCACCTCTTTATGATGCAAAATATTTAGAACATAATATTATTATTTTAGATCGAGAAGATATATCAATATATATATATATATATATTGAATGAAATCTTTATGTGTTTTACATTAAAATCATGTATAAAAATGACATAAGATACTCATGTATTTGTATTATAAATATTCCCTAAAGAAAACATTACATTTATATGATTGACACATGAGATAGTGGCACAACGTTCACTAGTGTTGGTATAATTGATTTGACCATCTTGGATCATATATATTGATGCAGAAATGAATTGAGAATTCATATGGAGATTCATTAAAAAACCAAAAAATTCTTTAATTTAAAAGAATTCTCATGTGTTGCTTGTTCTCAATGAAAATGATTATTAGAAACTCACTAGCTAAAGTTGAGATTTAATGTCTTACATTTCTAAAATGAATGTGGGCTCATTCATCCACCATGTGGATGATTTTGGTAGATACATCTACACAATAATCACATATGTAATATCAACTCACAATTTGTCATTTGCAAGATTGTTTGTTTAAATCATTAATATCAAATTATGCAATTAAGATAATTCATTTTGTTAATGCTAGTGAGTTTACGTCCTAAGTTTTCAATGATTATTTGGGATAAAAATTGAACATCTTATAGCTTATGTTCACACACAAGAGGGTTTAGATAGATCGTTTATCAAACGCCTCCAACTAATATCTAGATTATTACTTATAAGAAGAAAACTCCTTGTTACAACTTGGGGATATACTATTTTGCATGCAGTAACACTTGTGGACATTAGACCAACAAGTTATAATAAATACTCCTCGTTACAATTGGCCTTCGGTTAGGAGCCAAATATTTCCCATCTTAGAATTTTTGGATATGCGATATATGTTCGAATTGCTCCACCACAACGAACAAAGATGAGTGAGTCCTCATAGGAGTTTGGAAATGTAAATTGATATAGATCTCCTTTTATTAATAAATATTTTTGATATATTAATTGGAGATTTTGTTATGACATAAATTTACACTTATTATGAGATAGTTTTCCCAACATTAAGGGGAGAGAATAAAAAGCTGGATGAATAAAATACTTGGAATGAATTATCAATATCTAAGATTGTAACGCCCCGAAATTTGGGCCTAGAAGTATTGGGCCTTGAGCAAGGGAACGGTTAGGAGACTGTGCATAAATGTTTATGTGAGCTAAGAAATGACACAATTAAATGTCTACTCAAGTGGTGAAGGGACCTTAGAGGAGTTGGAAAAGTCTTGGGTTCAAACCTGGGCTTTAGCAAAAAAATTGGTTTTAAGTGGATAAAACCCTGGATGCTTGGATGTAGGCCTTTTAAATTATTGTGTTAAAAAAATGACACAAGGAAGCATGTGGTCTAGTGGTTGTGGTGTCATTAAGGTTGCAAGGGAGCTTGGGTTCAAGTCTTGGCTCTTGCAATTTATTTTGGTTTTTCTTTTAAAGGAATCTGGACACTGGCACATACGCCTTATTAATAATAGTGCTAGTTTCATGACACAAAAAGAGCCTGTGGTGTAGTGGCAAGGTGGCATGTGGTATAACTGAGAGGTCTGAGGTTCAAGTCCTAGGTTACGCAATGAAGTGTTTATTTTGCTGCTTGAGCTGTGTAGGTAGTAGAGTTGGACTGAAACACAGCTAAGGGAGAGTTTGAACTAGTCATGGAGAAATGCAAGGAGGGATAAGGGGAGAGAATCGGGGAGAAAATCAAGGAGTTGAGAGAGGAGGGAGTTTGTGCCGATTTGGAACTCTGGCACTCAAGAATTCGGCCAAGAGAGGTGTACTGCTTAGTGGGTTATTTTTGGGACAGAGGCGACCTTCTCTTCTTTATTTACTGTTGTTCCAGTACTACAAGGATTCTGATTATCAGTAAGTGATTATACTCTTCACTTCTGGTTAAATCTACTTTTTGTTCCCCTCTCAAATCCCTGACGGTTAGTCTTGGTTTAAGGGATCCTCTGCTCCTACATTCTGTACTCTCTCCATTCCTGTTTTTGATTTGGCAAGTAATCTCTGTTAATCGGTAAGTCTCTCGGTTCCTTTCAGTACTCTCTTTTACTGTTTAATCCAAATGGTGCAATCCCTTATTACCTATTCTTCTCCTTTCTCCTATGTGTATGTTCTTTCGGGTTCTAGAACTTCCGATGGGTGAAGAGGGTGCTAGTAATAAAGCGATAGCAAAGGTACCGGCTGAATTTGAGCATGTAGCCTCTACTCCCAAGTTTAAGCGGTGTAAGGTGTCGGCTGTTTGGGATTTTCTGCCAGGATGCGGAAGGGTGGCTGCACCGAGCTCTGAAACAAGTAGGCAAATCATAGTCGACCGATCTAGTCAAGGTTCTGGCGCTCGTGGATTTTTAGTACTCTACGTAATTAGGTGTGTATATGTACACCGTAAATCATTACTGTCGTAAAGCCAAAAGGGTGTGTGTAACTATTTTTCGTAAATGATAGTCGGCTTAAAAGCCGAAAAGGGTGTGTAATCACACTATCGTTTCTGTGAGTCGGCAAAAGCTGAAAAGTCGAAACTTCAACGTTTGAGGCCTTACGAGCGTGCGATCGCTCGTGTGGAAAAATCGAGCCTACAATTGTGGACGATAGACTGAAGAGGCCACTACGAGTGTTCTCATGCAGTTGGGCCGTTATGGGCCTCGTTTGGCTGAAATGGGTCGTGTAGGCCCAATGGGCTCGTGGGCCCCACACGTAGTAAATCCACGAAAAGTGGCAAATACTGGAGTGAGCTATACCGTTTGCATAGCCATGACTGAAATTGGGCTAAATGGGCCACACAGGCATGTGGGCCCATATGGGCTGCATAATGGGCCTTGGGCTCATTCACACTGTTGACTGTTAAGGTAAGATTACCAAAATACCCTTGTAGGGTAGAATTACCTTATAACCCTATAGGGTAAATGACCGAAATACCCCCATAGGGTAAAATGACCGAAATACCCTCATAGGGTAAATGACCAAAATACCCCCATAGGGTAAAATGACTGAAATACCCCCATAGGGTAAATGAATGAAATACCCCCATAGGGTAAAATGACCATAATACCCCTGTAGGGTAAAATGACCGTAATGCCCCTGTAGGGTGAAATGACCGTAATGCCCCTGTAGGGTAAATTGACCGTAATGCCCTTGGAGGGTAAATAACTATTTTGCCCTTGTGGGTAAATGCCTGACTTATATTACGGATTTGACTGATTTGGCTGTGATCGTATGACTGTGTTTTAACTGACTTGACTGTGGTCGTGTGACTGATATGCTTTTAATATATGTTTAAATGACTGTTACTGAGCATGGCCATTCTGGATACACTTGTGATGATTAAGCATGACATACGCGACATATTGCATGGGGTTGGAACATTGTTACGGAGGAAGTGTATAGATGTTGCCGTTCTGTACAAGGCTTTCAGCCTTTCTGCGATATTTATGGCTTTTAGCTGTTCTGTCTACGGCGCCGAGCCGTTCTGTTGACTTAGTGCCGCAACCGGTGCTAAGCTTGGTGTGTTGGCTGGGTGGGTCGATTTAATCCCCACAAGAGTGTAGGGTTGGATAGGAGATGGAGTGCAGGGTTGGTTTGGGTGTTTATGCATTGCATATACTGATTCTGATATAGAGATGGGCTTAGGCCCAGATATATGTGATATGTGACTTTTGATATGGGCTTAGGCCCGAATGAGGCTGAAAGGGCTAAAGCCCAGTTGCCACTGTTACTGGAATAGGCTAAGCCCAATTGGTTCTGTTATGGGCTGTGGCCCAAATGATATTGTTTTGGGCTTTGGCCCACATATACTCTAAACTGAACTGTATTGTTACTGTTACTGGACTCAAGCCCAGACTAATTCTGTTTCTGTATTCTGACTGTTTCTTTAATAAGGGGATTACACACTGAGTTTTTCGTAAACCCACCCGTTTTTAACCTTTTAGGTAATCCCCAGCGTTAGAGGGTTCGGTGCTGCGAGGGACTCGGAGATGGCCATACTACTGCTCCTGTTTTCGTTACTTGGCTTTTATTTACTAATAGTTATTGTCTGGTTTTTATATTTGTAATAAGGACTCTCCAATTTTATAGCTTTCGATCTGAGATTTTAATCATTATGATATATACTTGTTAGAAGTAGAACGCGATTTTCCCAAAACAATAACTGTTTTCAAAACACTATGTTTCCGCAACTCAATTTTCAAATATCACGTTTTCGTAAATCATTTGCTTTAAATTAAGATTCCACGAAAATAAGGTTTTAAAGGTAATAACTTTTTAATAAACCTCGATTGAAAATAAACAAATGCAAACTGAGGTTTTGTACAAGTTTTAAATGGCAAGAAGTTTGTAATTTCAAAAAGGGTTTCAATGAAAACATGGTTTTTGAAAAACAATTCAATGTGACACGCCAAATTTGGCCATAACGTCTAGGCCGGGTTTGGGGTGTTACAAAGATCCTCATACAAAGCAATGTGAACCAGAAGTTCACTAGATAATTTATTTTATAAATAAACTGTTAGACTCATTTACTAACATAAAGAGAATTACAAAATATCACATACTAGCTGAAAACGCTCCAACACGAATTGATGTCCTAATAGGGCAAGCTGTTAGTGCAAAAGAAAGTAATCCACGCTTGAAGCATGGAAGACCAGTCGATTCCAAAGATAAAAATCATCGTAAAAGGAAAGGAGCATGTAACAGTCCATTTTCAGTGAATTTGGAACAGTAGTTTTGAGACAACAAATTTGAGGTCAAAAATTTTATTTTTAATATCATTTTATGATCTACAGCATGATAGTATTACCGTATAAAAATTTCATCAGGAAGTTTTACTAATTACATGCTCAATTTGATAAAAACGAATAAATCGCATAAAGTGCAAAGGTTGAGTTCTATTAGTTAAAAGTATTAAATAACTATAGAACTCTAAAGTGGAGGTCCTTATATGGTAAATAGCCCATTAAAGAGATAGTGGAAGATGTTGGCTTGGCAATTGTGTAATTTTAAAGGATTATAAAGCTTAATTTTGGAAATTAGTAATTAAATGAATAAATAAACAAAACATTAATGCTTTCATCTTTATTTTCTCTTCTTTAATCGAAAATTAAAAAGAAAGCCATTTTTGAGAGATAGGTTCGGCCAAGCTTCCATTGTCCAATTAGGTATAATTTTTGTCCCCTTTTTAATGATTTCTATGTTTCCGAGATCGTTGTAGCTTAATCAAGCTAGCTCGGTGACTAATTTGTGAAACTATTAAAGTATTTGAGTTTTTTCATTGATGTGCATTTTAGGGTTTTAAAGTTTAATGGTAGAAAAAGAATGGTTGTTGTTAGATAAACAACTTTTGTAAAGGAATTTTTGATGAAATTAACAATTAGGGATTAAATTGAGAAATGTGATAAATTGTGGTAAAAATGTGAATTTGTGAAATACATGGGCTGCTATAAGAATGTTTATAATTTGGATAGGCTTGGGTAGGGATTTTTCGAGCCTAAGGACTAAATTGCAAAGAATTAAAAGTATAGGGTTTAGGGACTAAATTATGGTAAATGCTAATTTTGCAAAAAAATGTGTGTTGGACTAAATTGAATGTGATTTATGTAACACCCCTTACCCGAGTTCTACGCCAGAACCGAGCCCGAGGCGTTACCGTAATAAAACCACTTGATCGCCACTTAGGCTCATCGTGACTACTCTCTTAAGTCACCTTAACAACCTCAATCTCGACTTACGAGGCCTCACTCATACATACGAGGGCTCCCGAGACTATATCAGAACTTTTTCCAATCTTAAAAAAATTTTCTTTTGTATAGGGTTAACACGCCCGTGCAAGAAGAGAAACGCCCGTGCATAGACCCACACTCCCATGCTCCACAACCGTGGTGAATACTGACTACATACACACGGCCTCAAAGCCTAGTCACACGCCTGTGTGGATAGCCCGTGGCCAACACTAACTAAACTCACACGGCCTATGCACACGCCAGTGTGGCTAGTCCGTGGTCTATTCTGACTTAAAATGCTAACATGTAGTGGATGCACGACCAAGTCACATGCCCATGGGCTGACCGTGTGTCACACATGGTCTAGACACATGCCCGTTTGTCTATCCACATGGACAAAAACAAAGCTATTTGCCAAGTTCCTTTCACCCATCTAGCATACACAATATGCATTCATTCAACACATCCATAATCAACTCAAATTGAAGTGCAATCTCACATAGATAACTACAACCTTTTCATAAAATAAGGTAGCCAACTACTATGGCATTATACAAAATAGACTATCCATCTAAAGGCCAACACATCTTAGCCATTTACAACAAAATTCACTAACTTGTCTAGCCTCTATACATGCCATATACAAAACACTGAGTCTCATGTACCAGAGTGTGCTGATAATGTGGACGATCTTCCAATTGATCCTCGTATCTTGATTCAAAACTTTTACTCTATAAGACAAGGGAAAAGAAAGGGAGTAAGCTTTGAGCTTAGTAAGTTTACACATAAACAATTAAGCATCATAGTATAAGCTAAACAACAATTAGCATCATACTAACATATAATGGACAACAATGCTTACTCTTTCTATCCCTTACCACATTTCCAACACATCATGAGTCACATACTCATAACCACTAAAATGCACCCATGCATTCAATATCACATTTACACAATATACAACACAACATCATTTCTCGATAATTCATCCACACAGCTAATTAACTCAATAATATAACCACACAGCTAATCCACACAGCTAATTTCTCGGTGGTTTCGCACTTAGCCCACCACAATCAATTAATAAGGTAGTATCGCACTTAGCCTACCACAAAGGTATTCATAGTGGTTTCGCACATAGCCCACTAGACGATATACCTAACGATAGCATCGCACATAGCCAGCTTATAGTCAATATGCATTAAGATGGTATCGCACTTAGCCCACCATTTAGCATTCTCACTACACATTCACATATCTACTTACTTAACCATACATCCATTCACAAATTCTACCACATTCATACCACATAGGTTCTCAATCATTCTCAATCATTCTCAATCATGCTACACACTAGCTAGCATTAAGAAATTGTAAGTATGAATGCATTGTTTAAGCATAGACTTACCTCGATACTCAAAAGTATAGATATGCAATTTAGTCCACCACCTTGCTCTTGCCTCGGTTTAGATCCGGATTTCGTCTTTCTTGATCTATAATGAATAAATCAGCTTATTCAATACACACATTGACTAAATTGACACTTATCTCATACTTTGGCAAAATTACCTTTTGCCCCTAATCTTCCTCATAATTACACTTTTTCCCCAAGGCTCGTAAAGTGATTTTTATTCAACTTTCTAGCCTTACATGCTTAGCCGAGTCACTTACTCAACTAAAGCATTCATCAATTCTCACTAAATCACACATGTATGACTAAACTCAAGACTTTTACAAACTAGTCCCTACATGCATTTTCATAGAGAATCACTCAGCAAAAGATGTTTCTACTACATCAAGCTTTCATATTCTTCCATAAAACACCACAATACACGCATGTCATACATGGGTCTATTCTTGAATACCCATTATAGCTCATCAAATAGCTAAAACTAGCTTACTCATGCAACTAGGACTTAAAAAATACGAAGAATATAAAAAAACGGGGCTTGGATGCACTTACTAACAAGCTTGAAAATTTTGAAGAACCCTAACAATGGCTCTCTCAATTTTCGGCAGCCTTGGAGAAGAAGAGGACTGAATTTTGTCATCTTTTCTTCCATTTTAATCATTTAATTGCCAAATGACCAAAATGCCTTTTTGATAAACTTCCTATTTTAACTCATCCATGCCCAAATTTGTCCAAAAATTAGAATTTGGGTAAATTGCTAGTTAAGGACCTCTAATATATATTCTAAAGCCATTTCACACAAATAGCTTCTAAAATCTCACATTTTGCAACTTTTGCAATTTAGTCCTTTTGGACAATTCAACCGAAATTTCACAAAATTGATTCATGAAACTTTCACACTAACATGAAAACATAGCATAAATCTAAAAAACTCATACATAGACTTCGAATTTGTGGTCTCGTACCACTATTTTGACTAGGCCCTAAACCGAGATGTTACAACTCTCCCCCCTTTAGAGATTTTCGTCCCCGAAAATCTTACCAATAAAGAGGTTTGGATGTTGCTCTCTCATTGATTCTTCTGTTTCCCACGTAGCCTCTTCTACACCGTGTTTCTGCCATAACACTTTCACTTTTGCTATGCTCTTATTTCTCAACTGTTTCACCTCTCGAGCCAAGATCTTAATCGGCTCCTCTTCATAAGACATATCTGGTCTTATTTCAATTTCCGTTGAAGGAATCACATGTGAAGGGTTGGAGCGATACCGTAGCAACATCGATACATGGAACACATTATGAATCTTTTCCAACTCTACCGGCAAAGCCAACCGGTAAGCTACTGGCCCAACTCTGTCTGTAATCTCATACGGCCCTATAAATCTTGGACTCAACTTCCCTTTTCGTCCAAATCTCATAATCTTCTTCCACAGGGACACTTTAAAAAACACTTTGTCACCTGCCTCAAACTCAATCTCTTTTCTTTTTAAATCCGCGTACGACTTCTGTTGATCCAAAGTAGCTTTCAGACTATTACGGATTACTTTTACTTTCTCTTCGGTCTTTTTTACCAGATCAACTCCATGGATCTGGCTTTAACTAAGCTCGGTCCAATACAATGGAGTCCGACACTTACGACCATACAAGGCCTCTTACAGAGCCATCCGTATACTCGACTGATAACTGTTGTTGTAAGCAAATTCGACCAAAGGTAGATATCTCTCCCAACTACCTACGAATTCTAATACACATCATCGAAGCATATCTTCGAGAACTTGAAATACTCTTTCAGACTGACCATCAATTTGCGGATGGAACGCAGTACTGAAATTCAATCTCATACCCATGGATCTTGCAACTTCTTCCAAAATCTGGAAGTAAACCTTGGATCTCTATACGATATAATAGATATAGGCACACCATGCAATCTCACTATTTCTGCAACATACAACTCAGCTAACTATCAAAGGTTGAAGCAATCTCGAAGGCACTTGGTGCTCAGCTTTCACTTGTTGAAAAATCAGACACTTTTCCACAAATTCTAAAATATCTCTTTTCATACTCAGCCACCAATACAACTTCCTCAAATCATTTTACATTTTCGGATTAACTCTTCATCTTTAGGATTAACTCTTCATGCAAAACCTTTCGGATTAACTCTTCATCTTTAGGTACACAAATTCTATCACTGTATAAAAAACAACCATTCGAGCCCACTCGAAAATCAGAATCACTTTCTAATCCACACTTAGCTCTCTTACATCTCACTGTCATTTCTTTGAGCCTCACATATTTGTTGAACAAATAGTGGCTTAGCTCTCAACTCTGCCAAAATAGCACCATCATCAGCTATTTCTAAACTCGTGCTCATAACTCTTAGAGCATACAAGGATTTCCTACTCAGGGCATCCGCAACCACATTTGCTTTTCCCGGGTGGTAGTCAATGACTAACTCATAGTCTTTCAACAACTCAAGCCACCGCCTCTGTCTCAGATTCAGATCCTTCTGATCCATCAAATACTTTAAACTCTTGTAATCTGTAAAGATTCGGCACTTCTCACCATATAAATAATGTCGCCAAATCTTTAATGCGAAAACAATCGCAGCCAACTCCAAATCATGAGTCGAATAATTCTTCTCGTGCAGTTTTAGCTGTCTCGAGGCGTAAGCGACTACCTTACCCTCTTGCATCAACACGCAACTGAGACCATTAAAAGACGCATCAATGTAAACTACAAACTCTTTCCCCGATTTTGGTTGAACCAAAACCGGTGCCTCAGTCAACATTGTTTTCAGTTTCTCGAAACTCTGTTGACAAGTTTCATTCCATTCAAACTTCACATCTTTATGCAAAGGTTTCGTCATCCGGGTAGCAATCACAGAAAACCCCTTTACGAAACATCTGTAATATCCCGCTAATCCCAATAAACTTCTGATTTTTGACACGTTCCTCAGCTGTTTCCAATCCACAATAGCTGAGATCTTACTTGGGTCAACTTTGACACCATCACCCGACACAATATGTCCTAGAACTCCAACCTCTCGGAGCCAAAACTCACTCTTGCTAAACTTAGCATACAACTGCTTATCTCTTAAAGTTTGCAAGACAATTCTCAAATGCTCTTCATGATCATTCTCACCCCGAGAATAGATCAATATGTCGTCAATGAAGACAACCACAAACTTGTCCACATATGGTCTGAATACACAGTTCATCAGATCCATAAAAATCGCAGGTGCATTCGTTAAACCAAACGGCATAACCAAAAACTCATAATGGCCATACCTTGTTCGAACTGCAGTTTTCAACAAATCTTGCTCTTTTACTCTCAACTGATAGTAACTAGACCTTAGGTCTATCTTGGAGAACACAGTAGCTCCTTTCAATTGATCGAAAAGATCATCAATCCTTGGTAAAGGATATTTATTCTTCACCATCACCTTGTTGAGCTGTCTATAGTCTATACAAAATGTCATAGACCCATCTTTCTTCTTCACAAATAATATCGGAACACCCCACGGTGAGTAACTCGGTCTTACAAAACCCTTATCTGTCAACTCTTGCAACTGTACATTCAGTTTTCTCAACTCTAAAGGTGCCATTCTATATGGAGCAATTGAAATCGGTGTCGTTCCTGGAATCAACTCAATCCCAAACTCGACCTCTCTCACTGGAGGTAATCCGGGTAACTCTTCTGGGAATACATTCAGATACTCGCATACTATCGACACTGTTTCAAACTTCACTCCAACCTCTCGAGTATTCAACATGAAGGCGAGATAGGCTTCACACCCTTTTCTCAAACATTTCTCAGCCACTAGGGAAGAAATCATCACTGGTAGACTATCCGATCCACTTGATTCAACCCAAACCACATCTCCACTCTCACATTTCAATTCAATAAACTTACTACCACAGTTCACTAAGACACTATGGGTAGTTAACCAATCCATGCCAAGGATTAAATCATACTCATCAAACGGCAACAACATAAGGTTTGGCGGAAAACATTGATTCTCAATCAATAAAGGACAATTTTTACACACTTTGTCCACTAACACATGCTTTCCTAATGGGTCTAACACCTTAACCACAATATTCGTAGACTCAACGGTCATACTCAAACTAGATGCTAATCTCATGCAGATATAAGAATAAGTAGACCCTGGATCTATTAAAGCAATAACAAAGGTGTCATAGAGAGCAAAAGTACTCGTTATCACATCTGGAGAGGATGACTCTTCGCGAGCGCGAATAGCATACGTCCTCGTAGATGCCCGACCCTTCGGTCTCACAGCAGAATCTTTGGACGCACCTCTACCACTATTCCCACCTCTCGGGTTCTTAGGTGGTCCACCTCTTGCAGACACATCACTGGATCTTATCTCTTGCTTCTCTTCCTTATCATCCCTCTCGGGCAGTTTCGGATAAAGTGATCGAGGGAGCCACATTTATAACAGTTCCGACTGTTACCCCAACACTCTCCAGTGTGATATCTACCACAACTTGGACACTCCGGTATGCTCTTTCTATTGCCCACACTTTCCATCGAGGTGGCTTGGACTCTCGAACCCGAACGAATATTGCCTAAGTCTCGATGCGGATATCCCACTGAGGCTGTTGTCCGAGGATTCCCTTCCTTGGATCTTTTCAACTGGGCTTGATACGACTTGCCCATCGGCCTTTTTCTAGCATCTCGGGCTTCACTCACAGCCCTTCTCTTTTCCTTACCCAACTCTTTGGCCTTACTTGCCCTTTCAATTAACACCACAAACTCTTTCAACTCCAGAATACCCACTAGAAGTTTCATATCCTCATTCAGTTCGTCTTTGAACCTCTTACACAAGATGGTCTCTGTCGATACACACTCTTGAGCGTATTTGCTAAGCCTAACAAACTCAAGCTCATACTCTGCTATTGACATTCTTCCTTGCTTCAACTCAAGGAATTCCTTCCTTTTCCGATTAGTAAATCGTTGGCTTATATACTTCTTCCGGAACTCTTCCAGAAAGAAGTCCCACGTCACTTGCTCTTTCGGGACCACTAATGTTAGCGTCTTCAACCAATGGTATGCCGAATCTCTCAGAAAGGATACGACACACTTCAAGCTCTCTTCTGGTGTACAGGAGAGTTCATCAAACACTATCATCGAGTTCTCTAACTAGAACTCCGCATCCTCAGGGTCATCATCCACCTTAACTCTAAACTCCTCAGCCCCGTGCTTTCTAATCTTATCCACCAGGGGTTTCGATATCCTCACAACATCAATACCTTGAGGAGCCACTGGATTTGGCTGACGTATAGGAGGAGGTGACCTTGACCCCTAACCTCGGGTCCACTTTGTACAGGCACGGTTCCTTGCGCAGGAGCCGGTACATTACTAGCTGCTTCATCAACAGTAGATTGATCGGGATCCATATACTATACGAAACGAGATTTAAAATTACCAAAAACCACCACTCTATCATAGTACACTTATGGCATGTATAGCTAGACTCTTACACCCGCTACGGTAGTCCTAGGACCAACTAAACCATAACTCTGATACCACTAAATGTAACACCCCTTACTCGAGTTCTACGCCAGAACCGAACCCGAGGCGTTACCGTAATAAAACCACTTGATCGCCACTTAGGCCCATCGTGACTACTCTCTTAAGTCACCTCAACAACCTCAATCTCGACTTACGAGGCCTTACTCATACACACGAGGGCTCCCGAGACTATATCGAAACTTTTTCTAATCTTAAAAAATTTTCTCTTTTGTACAGGGTTAGCACGCCCGTACAAGAAGAGACACGCCTGTGCATAGACCCATACGCCCATGCACCACAACCGTGGTGAATACTAACTACATACACACGGCCTCAAAGCCTAGTCACACGCCCGTGTGGCTAGCCCGTGGCCAACACTAACTAAACTCACACGGCCTATGCATACGCCCATATGGCTAGTCCGTGGTCTATTCTGACTTAAAATGCTAACATGCAGGGGACACATGGCCAAGTCACATGCCCGTGGGCTAACCGTGTGTCACACATGGTCGAGACACACGCCTGTGTGTCTCTCCACATGGACAAAAACAAAGCTATTTACCAAGTTCCTTTCACCCCTCTAGCATACACAATATGCATTCATCCAACACATCCATAATCAACTCAAATTGAAGTGCAATCTTACATAGATAACTACAACCTTTTCATAAAATAAGGTAGCCAACTACCATGGCATTATACAAAATAGACCATCCATCTAAAGGACAACACATCTTAGCCATTTACAACAAAATTCACTAACTTATCTAGCATCTATACATGCCATATACAAAACATTGAGTCTCATGTACCAGAGTGCGCTGATAATGTGGATGATCTTCCAATTGATCCTCGTATCTTGATTCAACACTTTTACTCTATAAGACAAGGGAAAAGAAAGGGAATAAGCTTTGAGCTTAGTAAATTTACACATAAACAATTAAGCATCATAGTATAAGATAAACAACAATTAGCATCATACTAACATATAATGGACAATAATGCTTACTCTTTCTATCGCTTACCACATTTCCAACACATCATGAGTCACATACTCATAACCACTGAAATGCACCCCTGCATTCAATATTACATTTACACAATATACAACACAACATCATTTCTCGATAATTCATCCACACAGCTAATTAACTCAATAATATAACCACACAACTAATCCACACAGCTATATTCTCGGTGGTTTCGCACTTAGCCCACCACAATCAATTAATATGGTAGTATTGCACTTAGTCTACCACAAAAGTATTCATAGTGGTTTCGCACATAGCCCACTAGACGATATACCTAACGATAGCATGGCACATAGCCAGCTTATCGTCAATATGCATTAAGATGGTATCACACTTAGCCTACCATTTAGCATTCTCACTACACATTCACATATCTATTTAGTTAACCATACATCCATTCACAAATTCTACCACATCTATCCCACATAGGTTCTCAATCATTCTCAATCATGTTAAACACTAGCTAGCATTGAGAAATTGTAAGTATGAATGCATTGTTTATGCATAGACTTACATCGGCACTCAAAAGTATAGAAATATGCAATTTAGTCCACCACCTTACTCTTGCCTCGGTTTAGATTTGGGCTTTGTCTTTCTTAATCTATAATGAATAAATCAGCTTATTCAATACACACATTGACTAAATTGACACTTATCTCATACTTTGGCAAAATTACCCTTTTGCCCTAATCTTCCTCATAATTACACTTTTGCCCCAAGACTCGTAAAGTGATTTTTATTCAACTTTCTAGCCTTACATGCTTAGCCAAGTGACTTACTCAACTAAAGCATTCATCAATTCTTACTAAATCACACATGTATGACTAAACTCAAGACTTTTACAAACTAGTCCCTACATGCATTTTCATGGAGAATCACTTAGCAAAAGATGTTTCTACTACATCAAGCTTTCATAATCTTCCATAAAACACCACAATACATGCATGTCATACATGGGTCTATTTTTGAATACCCATTATAGCTCATCAAATAGAAGAAGACGAATGAATTTTGTCATCTTGTCTCCCATTTTAATCATTTAATTGCCAAATGACCAAAATGCCTTTTTGATAGACTTTCTATTTTAACTCATCCATGCCCAAATTTGTCCAAAAATTAGAATTTGGGTACATTGCTATTTAAGGACCTCTAATATATATTCTAAAGCCATTTCACACAAATAGCTTCTAAAATCTCACATTTTGCAACTTTTGCAATTTAGTCCTTTTGGACAATTCAACCGAAATTTCACAAAATTGATTCATGAAACTTTCACACTAACATGCAAACATAGCATAAATCTAAAAAACTCATACACAGACCTCAAATTTGTGGTCTCGCACCACTATTCCGACTAGGCCCTAAACCGGGATGTTACAACTCTCCCCCTTTAGAGATTTTCGTCCCCAAAAATCTTACCAGTAAAGAGGTTTGGATGTTGCTCTCTCATTGATTCTTCTGTTTCCCACGTAGCCTCTTCTACACCGTGTTTCTGCCATAACACTTTCACTTTTGCTATGCTCTTATTTCTCAACTGTTTCACCTCTCGAGCCAAGATCTTAATCGGCTCCTCTTCATAAGACATATCTGGTCTTATTTCAATTTCCGTTGACGGAATCACATGTGAAGGGTCGAAGCGATACTGTCGCAACATCGATACATGGAACACATTATGAATCTTTTCCAACTCTACCGGCAAAGCCAACCGGTAAGCTACTGGCCCAACTCTGTCTGTAATCTCATACGGCCCTATAAATCTTGGACTCAACTTCCCTTTTCGTCCAAATCTCATAATCTTCTTCCACAGGGACACTTTAAAAAACACTTTGTCACCTGCCTCAAACTCAATCTCTTTTCTTTTCAAATCCGCGTACGACTTCTGTTGATCCAAAGTAGCTTTCAGACTATTACGAATTACTTTTACTTTCTCTTCGATCTTTTTTACCAGATCAACTCCATGGATCTGCTTTTAACTAGGATCGGTCCAATACAATAGAGTCCGACACTTACGACCATACAAGGCCTCTTACGGAGCCATCCGTATACTCGACTGATAACTGTTGTTGTAAGCAAATTCGACCAAAGGTAGATATCTCTCCCAACTACCTACAAATTCTAACACACAGCATCGAAGCATATCTTCGAGAACTTGAAATACTCTTTCAGACTGACCATCAATTTGCGGATGGAACGCAGTACTGAAATTCAATCTCATACCCATGGATCTTGCAACTTCTTCCAAAATTTGGAAGTAAACCTTGGATCTCTATCCGATATAATAGATATAGGCACACCATGCAATCTCACTATTTCTGCAACATACAACTCAGTTAACTTATCCAGTGAATAATCAACACGTACCGGAATAAAGTGAGTCGACTTTGTTAGTCTATCCACGACAACCCACACATCATCTTTCTTTTTCAGAGTCATTGGTAACCCCGTTACAAAATCCATGGTAACCCGATCCCACATCCATTCGGGAACCATCACAGGTTGAAGCAATCTCGAAGGCACTTGGTGCTCAACTTTCACTTGTTGAAAAATCAGACACTTTTCCACAAATTCTGAAATATCTCTTTTCATACTCGGCCACCAATACAACTTCCTCAAATCATTGTACATTTTCGAACTGCCCGGATGTACTGACAAACACCCATTGTGGGCTTCATGCAAAACCTTTCGGATTAACTCTTCATCTTTAGGTACACAAATTCTATCACGGTATAACAAACAACCGTTCGAGCCCACTCGAAAATCAGAATCACTTTCTAATCTACACTTAGCTCTCTTACATCTCACTGTCATTTCTTTGAGCCTCACATATTTGTTGAACAAATAGTGGCTTAGCTCTCAACTCTGCCAAAATAGCACCATCATCAGCTATTGCTAAACTCGTGCTCGTAACTCTTAGGGCATACAAGGATTTCCTGCTCAGGGCATCCGCAACCATATTCGCTTTTCCCGGGTGGTAGTCAATGATTAACTCATAGTCTTTCAACAACTCAAGCCACCGCCTCTGTCTCAGATTCAGATCCTCCTGATCCATCAAATACTTTAAACTCTTGTGATCTGTAAAGATTCGACACTTCTCACCATATAAATAATGTCGCCAAATCTTTAATGCGAAAACAATCGCAGCCAACTCCAAATCATGAGTCGAATAATTCTTCTCGTACGGTTTTAGCTGTCTCGAGGCGTAAGCGACTACCTTACCCTCTTGCATCAACACGCAACTGAGACCATTAAACGATGCATCAATGTAAACTACAAACTCTTTCCCCGATTTTGGTTGAACCAAAACCGGTGCCTCAGTCAACATTGTTTTCAGTTTCTCGAAACTCTATTGACAAGTTTCATTCCATTCAAGCTTGACATCTTTATGCAAAAGTTTCGTCATCGGGGTAGCAATCACAGAAAACCCCTTTACAAAACGTCTGTAATATCCCGCTAATCCCAATAAACTTCTGATTTTTGACACGTTCCTCGGCTGTTTCCAATCCACAAGAGCCGAGATCTTACTTGGGTAAACTTTGACACCATCACCTGACACAATGTGTCCCAGAAATCCAACCTCTCGGAGCCAAAACTCACTCTTGTTAAACTTAGCATACAACTGCTTATTTCTTAAAGTTTGCAAGACAATTCTCAAATGCTCTTCATGGTCATTCTCACCACGAGAATAGATCAATATGTCATCAATGAAGACAACCACAAACTTGTCCACATATGGTCTGAATACACGGTTCATCAGATCCATAAAAATCGCAGGTGCATTCGTTAAACCAAACGGCATAACCAAAAACTCATAATGGCCATACCTTGTTCGAAATGCAGTTTTCAACACATCTTGCTCTTTCACTCTCAACTGATAGTAACCAGACCTCAGGTCTATCTTGGAGAACACTGTAGCTCCTTTCAATTGATCGAAAAGATCATCAATCCGTGGTAAAGGATATTTATTCTTCACTGTCACCTTGTTGAGCTGTCTATAGTCTATACAAAATCTCATAGACCCATCTTTCTTCTTCACAAATAATACCAGAACACCCCACGGTGAGTAACTCGGTCTTACAAAACCCTTATCTGTCAAGTCCTGCAACTGTACCTTCTGTTCTCTCAACTCTAAAGGTGCCATTCTATATGGAGCAATTGAAATCGGTGCCATTCCTGGAATCAATTCAATCCCAAACTCGACCTCTCTCACTGGAGGTAATCTGGGTAACTCTTCCGGGAATACATCTGGATACTCGCATACTACCGGTATTGTTTCAAACTTCGCTCCAACCTCTCGAGTATTCAACACGAAGGCAAGATAGGATTCACACCCTTTTCTCAAACATTTCTCAGCCACTAGGGAAGAAATCATCACTGGTAGACTATCCGATCCACTTGATTCAACTCGAACCACATCTGTACTCTCACATTTCAATTTAATAAACTTACTACCACAGTTCACTAAGACATTATGGGTAGTTAACCAATCCATGCCAAGGATTAAATCATACTCATCAAACGACAACAACATAAGGTTTGGCGGAAAACAACGGTTCTCAATAAATAAAGGACAATTTTTACACACTTTGTCCACTAACATATGCTTTCCTAATGGGTCTAACACCTTAACCACAATATCTATAGACTCAACGGTCATACTCAAACTAGATGCTAATCTCATGCAAATATAAGAATAAGTAGACCCTAGATCTATTAAAGCAATAACAGAGGTGTCATAGAGAGAAAAAGTACTCGTTATCACATCTGGGGAGGATGCCTCTTCGCGAGCGCGAATAGCATACGTCCTCGTAGGTGCTCTACCCTTCGGTCTCACAGTAGAATCTTTGGACGCACCTCTACCACTATTCCCACCTCTCGCGTTCTTAGGTGGTCTACCTCTTGCAGACACATCACTGGATCTTATCTCTTGCTTCTCTTTCTTATCATCCCTCTCGGGGCAGTTTCGGATAAAGTGATCGGGGGAGCCACATTTATAACAGTTCCGACTGTTACCCCAACACTCTCCAGTGTGATATCTACCACAACTTGGACACTCCGGTTTGCTCTTTGTATTGCCCACACTTTCCATCGAGGTGGCTTGGACTCTCGAACCCGAACGAATATTGCCCAAGTCTCGATGCGAATATCCCACTGAGGCTGTTGTCTGAGGATTCCCTTCCTTGGATCTTTTCAACTGGGCTTGATACGACTTTCCCATCAGCCTTTTTTTAGCATATCGGGTCACTCACAGCCCTTCTCTTTTCCTTACTCAACTCTTCGACCTTACTTGCCCTTTCAACTAACACCACAGACTCTTTCAACTCCAGAATACCCACTAGAAGTTTCATATCCTCATTCAGTCCGTCTTCGAACCTCTTACACAAGATGGTCTCTGTCGATACACACTCTTGAGCGTATTTGCTAAGCCTAATAAACTCAAGCTCATACTCTGCTATTGACATTCTTCCTTGCTTCAACTCAAGGAATTCCTTCCTTTTCCGATTAGTAAATCATTGGCTTATATACTTCTTCCGGAACTCTTCCAGAAAGAAGTCCCACGTCATCTGCTCTTTCGGGACCACTAACATTAGCGTCTTCCACCAATGGTATGCCGAATCTCTCAAAAAGGATACGACACACTTCAAGCTCTCTTTTGGTGTACAGGAGAGTCCATCAAACACTATCATCGAGTTCTCTAACCAGAACTCCGCATTCTCAGGGTCATCATCCACCTTAGCTCTAAACTCCTCAGCCCCGTGCTTCCTAATCTTATCTACCGGGGGTTTCGATATCCTCACAAAATCAATACCTTGAGGAGCCACTGGATTTGGCTAACGTATAGGAGGAGGTGGAGGAGGTTGAGCATTAGGGTTTGCTCGAACATAGTCTGAGTACCAATTACTCATCATCTAGAGAAAGGCTTCCCGTGCCTCTTCCCCTTGACCCCTAACCTCGGGTCCACTTTGTACAGGCACGGTTCCTTCCGCAGGAGTCGGCGCATTACTAGCTGCTTCATCAATAGTGGATTGATCGAGATCCATATTCAATATGAAACGATATTTAAAATCATTAGAAACCACCACACTATCATAGTACACTTATGGCATGTATAGCTAGACTCTTACACCCGCTACGGTAGTCCTAGAACCAACTAAACCATAGCTCTGATACCACTAAATGTAACACCCATTACACGAGTTCTACGCCAGAATCAAACCCGAGGCGTTACCATAATAAAACCACTTGATCGCCACTTAGGCTCATCGTGACTACTCTTTTAAGTCACCTCAACAACCTCAATCTCGACTTACGAGGCCTCACTCATACACACGAGGGCTCCCGAGACTATATCGAAACTTTTTCCAATATTAAAAAATTTTTCTCTTTTGTACAGGGTTAGCACGCCCGTGTAAGAAGAGACACGCCCGTGTATAGACCCACACGCCCATGCTCCACAACCGTGGTGATTACTAACTCCATACACACGACCTCAAAGCCTAGTCACACGCCCGTGTGGCTAGCCCGTGGCCAACACTGACTAAACTCACACGGCCTATGCACATGCCCGTATGGCTAGTCCGTGGTGTATTCTGACTTAAAATGCTAACATGCAGGGGACACACGGCCAAGTCACACGCCCGTGGGCTGACCGTGTGTCACACATGGTTGAGACACACGCCTGTGTGTCTCTCCACATGGACAAAAGCAAAGCTATTTGCCAATTTCCTTTCACCCCTCTAGCATACACAATATGCATTCATTCACACATCCATAATCAACTCAAATTGAAGTGCAATCTCACATAGATAACTACAACTTTTTTATAAAATAAGGTAGCCAACTACTATGGCATTATACAAAATAGACCATCCATCTAAAGGCCAACACATCTTAGCCATTTACAACAAAATTTACTAACTTGTCTAGCCTCTATACATGCCATATACAAAACATTGAGTCTCATGTACCAGAGTGCGCTGATAATGTGGACAATCTTCCAATTGATCCTCGTATCTTGATTCAACACTTTTACTCTATAAGACAAGGGAAAAGAAAGGGAATAAGCTTTGAGCTTAGTAAGTTTACACATAAACAATTAAGCATCATAGTATAAGCTAAACAACAATTAGCATCATACTAACATATAATGGACAACAATGCTTACTCTTTCTATCGCTTACCACATTTCCAACACATCATGAGTCACATACTCATAACCACTAAAATGCACCCCTGCATTCAATATTACATTTACACAATATACAACAGAACATCATTTCTCGATAATTCATCCACACAGCTAATTAACTCAATAATATAACCGCACAACTAATCCACACAGCTAAGTTCTCGGCGGTTTCGCACTTAGCCCACCACAATCAATTAATATGGTAGTATTGCACTTAGTCTACCACAAAGGTATTCATAGTGGTTTCGCACATAGCCCATTAGACGATATACCTAACGATAGCATGATACATAGCTAGCTTATCGTCAATATGCATTAAGATGGTATCACACTTAGCCTACCATTTAGCATTCTCACTACACATTCACATATCTACTTACTTAACCATACATCCATTCACAAATTCTACCACACTAATCCCGCATAGGTTCTCAATCATTCTCAATCATGTTACACACTAGCTAGCATTGAGAAATTGTAAGTATGAATGCATTGTTTATGCATAGACTTACCTCGATACTCAAAAGTATAGAAATATGCAATTTAGTCCACCACCTTACTCTTGCCTTGGTTTAGATTTGGGCTTTGTCTTTCTTAATCTATAATGAATAAATCAACTTATTCAATACACACATTGACTAAATTGACACTTATCTCATACTTTGGAAAAATTACTTTTTTGCCCCTAATCTTCCTCATAATTACACTTTTGCCCCAAGGCTCGTAAAGTGATTTTTATTCAACTTTCTAGCCTTACGTGCTTAGCCGAGTCACTTACTCAACTAAAGCATTCATCAATTCTCACTAAATCACACATGTATGACTAAACTCAAGACTTTTACAAACTAGTCCTTACATGCATTTTCATGGAGAATCACTTAGCAAAAGATGTTTCTACTACATCAAGCTTTCATATTCTTCCATAAAACACCACAATACATGCATGTCATACATGGGTCTATTTTTGAATACCCATTATAGCTTATCAAATAGCTAAAAATAGCTTACTCATGCTACTAGGACTTCAAAAATACGAAGAATATGAAAAAAGGGACTTGGATGCACTTACTAGCAAGCTTGAAAATTTTGAAGAACCCTAACAATGGCTCTCTCAATTTTTGGCAGCCTTGGAGAAGAAGATGAATGAATTTTGTCATCTTTTCTCCCATATTAATCATTTAATTGCCAAATGACCAAAATGCCTTTTTGATAAACTTCCTATTTTAACTCATCCATGCCCAAATTTGTCCAAAAATTAGATTTTGGGTAAATTACTATTTAAGGAGGTCTAATATATATTCTAAAGCCATTTCACACAAATAGCTTTTAGAATCTCACATTTTGAAACTTTTTCAATTAGTCCTTTTGGACAATTGAATCGAAATTTCACAAAATTGCTTCATGAAACTTTCACACTAACATGCAAGCATAGCATAAATCTCAAAAACTCATACATAGACCTCGAATTTGTGGTCTCGCACCACTATTCTGACTAGGCCCTAAACCGGGATGTTACAATTTGTATTGAATTGAGTTAAATTCATTCGTATAGATCTAGTTAGACCTCGTATGAAGTTAGATCGAGGCAAAGAGAAAATCTCAAATTAATTACCTTCGTGTCTACGTACCCTCGTCGAGGTAAGCACGTGTAATTAAATTGCGTATTTATATACTTTAATTGAAATATATGTATGTGGATTGTATAATTTCTATGTACAATTACTGATCACATATCCGATGACATACGACAACTACCGAGCCCCGTTTGAACGTTAGGAATTTGTAGGGTACAAATGACATGTCATTAGGGTTACCGATCTTAACTCTTATGAGCTTACTGATACCCAGCTCGTATGAGCTTACCGTTATTCAGCTCAGAGGATCTTACCGTTTATAGCTCGTATGAGCATACATGTACAGTAATTGACGGATTATAGTTCAGTACACCTCTGTGTACTACCCGTGTATCTAACGATATTTTAAATGGTTCAACAGGCATAGTTCTATTACGAGTTTATATGAGTTCGATACGAACTGGCACAGGTATTTACGTGAATTACATGGAAATGATTTATTTATGATATATGGACACACGGTATAGATGTTACATGTATATAGAATTTAAATAATTTTTGAATTCATACATGATTCATGGTTTTCATGTGAATTATATGGCTAACTTGGTTGATGAATATGTGTTAGACTTTTGGCCAAATTGAGTTGTGATATGCTTTGATTTACTTACCTAAATTATGGTTAAATGGTAAGTTAAATTTTGTGTTTTACGAACTTACTAAGCTTAAATGCTTACTCTGTGTTATTTTCTGTATTTTATAGTGGTTCAGAAGCTCGTTCGGGTTGAAAGCTTTTCGGAGTTATATCCCACTATCTATTGGCTCTTTTGGTACTTTTGGTTATCTAATTTTTGTTATATTGGCATGTATAGGTTATTTTGGCTAATGATAGTCTACATGTTTTGTTATGTTTTTAGCCATTTGAATTGGCTTGTGTTTTGGTATATTTTGTTATGCATATATGTAAATGGCCTTAACATGTTTGATGTATCGTTATAATGTAAATAATTTATTTTGTGAATTGGTATTTTGGGTACCAAATGGTTGAGCTTGATAAGTGACCTACATGTTAAGTTTTGGTACAATTATGCATATATGTGTTTGGTCATTTAGGTAAGTTTGGATACATAGCTGACATGTTTTTAAATGGTCATTTGAGGTGCCTATGGGAATATTGGTTGTATGTGATGATAATACATGTTTTAAGCTTGATTTTGGTTGGTTTTGGATGCCTAGTTATGACTTGGTTATATGCAAATTGTTTTGTTTAGGTTGGTACCAATTTGGGTGAGAAATATGGCTTGGAAAATGGCCGTGTGTCCCCTGTATCTTTAAAAAGCATAAGTTAGTATGCTCACACGACTTAGCACACGGGCGTGCCTCTTGGCCGTGTGAGTCATGTCTCTTGGCTGAGTGAGTCACACGGCCTGGCCACACGACCGTGTGTCCTGTAGTTTTGAAAATTTTATAAGTTTCTGAACATTCTCTAAATTTCCAATTTTGTCCCGATGTAACACCCCAAACTCGGCCTAGAAGTTAGGCTCGAATCCAGCATGCCACATTGAAGTGTTTTTCGAAAACCAAGTTTTGATTGAAAACCCTTCTTAATCAAAACTTGAGTAAAATCTCAGTTACGTCGGTTTATTATTATTTCCTGAGGTTTATAAAAAAAATTATTACCATAAAAACCTTGTTTGTTGCAGAAGCTTAATTTAAGAATAATTGAGTTACGAAATCATGATGTTTTGAAAACAGTTTTGTTTAGGAAAGTCGCGATCTACTTTTAACAGTTATAGAACATCATAAATAAATATCCCAAGTAAAAACCAGAAATTAAAAGCGGCTTTATTACAACCCAATAAGAAAGCGGTTTTAGTAAGGTAAAATAAAAACTGAAATTAAAAGCTGCTCGTAGTGTGGCCACCTCCGAGTCCTCTAGTACGTCGAACCGCTTACTGAGGATTACCTAAAAAATTAAAAACAAAAAGGGTGAGTTTACGAAAACTTAGTGTGTACAACCCTCATTGGTAAAAACATGCATCACAACAATCCGGGCCCAAGCCCATTACGATCATCAATGTGGGCTCAAGCCCAACACAATAGCGATGGCATTTGGGCCTTAGCCCATAATAGGCTCAGTTGGGCCTTAACCCATGTCAAATGTCACATATCATATTTATCTGGGCCTACGCCCATCTCAATATTAAAATCCATATATGCAATGTATTAATGCCCATACCAACCCTGCACTCCGTCTCCTGTCCAACCCTACACTCCTGTGGGGATTTAATCGACCCACCCATCCCTACACTCCTTATGTTGTACTAGTTGCGGCACTAACCAATGTTGCAGCAGAGCTGCCAATCGCATAATCGGTTTAGAGCCATCGGTGGATCCACAGTCGTCAAGCGACCATGCGATCCTATCAGAACTTCCTCCCATCAATAATCCTATCCCCCATGCAGCATAATATCACATGAATGCAGACATACCATAAACAGCATACAATAATAATCATATAACATGTAGGGGCGTTTTAGTCATTTTGCCCTTTACGGGCATAACAGTCATTTTACCTTATGGGGGTATTTCGATCATTTTACCCTCTAAGGGTATTTCGGTCATTTTACCTTCTAGGGGTATTTTGGTAATTTTACCTTCCAGGGGTATTTCTGTCATTTTTCCCTCTAGGGGTATTTCGATAATTTTACCCTCTAGGAGTATTTCGGTAATTTTACCCTTCAAGGGTATTCCAATAATTTTACCCTTCGAGGGTATTGCGATAATTTAGTAACCTTCATGAAGGTCTGCAGTCTCCTCGAGCGACAAATATCATATATGGTCTTAATGGTGTAAATGGGCCCACAAGCTCAGGTGGCCCATTTAGCCCAAAATTGCCTTTGGCCATGTGATCGTCATGGCCGGCTGAAGAGTTTACTCTAGCTAAAGAGTCTCAGTATAGTCATTTTTCCCTCTGGAGGTATTTCGGTCATTTTTCCCTCTAGGAGTATTTCGGTAATTTTACCCTCTAAGGGTATTTCGGTCATTTTTCCTTCCAGGGGTATTTCGATCATTTTTCCCTCTTAGTTTACTCAAGCTAAAGAGTTTTAGTATAGTCATTTTTCCCTCTAGAGGTATTTCGATCATTTTTCCCTCTAGGGGTATTTCGTTAATTTTACCCTCTAGGGGTATTTCGATCATTTTTCCCTTCAAAGGTATTTCGGTCATTTTTCCCTCCAGGGGTATTTTGGTAATTTTACCCTTTAGGGGTATTTCGGTAATTTTACCCTTCGAGGGTATTTCGATAATTTTACCCTTCGAGGGTATTCCAGTAATTTTACCCTTCGAGGGTATTTCGGTAATTTAGCAACCTTCACGAAGGTCTGCAGTCGCCTCGAGTGACACAAATATCATATATGGTCCTAACGGTGTAAATGGGCCCAAGGCCCATTATTCAGACCAAATGGGCCCACAAGCTCGGGTGGCCCATTTAGCCCAAAATTGCCTTAGGCCATGTGATCATCATGGCCAGCTCACTATTTCCTATCCATCCACAAAATTTACTCGCGTAGGGCCCACGGCCCATTAGGCACACTTGGCCCATTCCGGTCCATTTGGCCCCCAAAACGACCTAAGCCCATGAGAACGCTCATGGTGGCCTCAACCATCTTTCGCCCATATTCGTGGGCTCGGTCCACCACACGTGCGATCGCACGCTCGTGTGGCATCATTCGCCGGTACTTCGACTTTTCGGCATTTTGTCGATCTACGTTCAAAAGGAGTGTGGTTACACACACTCTATCGGCTTGAACCCTGAACTTCATAGAAGCCCCAAAACCATCCAAAATCACTCACTTAATAGACCCAACTTGCATTAGTGTCGTTCTCTTATTCTCAAACGTTTTAAACACTCCTCTACCCAAGGCCCAATAGGCCCAATTCTACTAGGCCTAAATTCAGGGTGTTACACCCGATTTGTTTCTAAGGTGTATTTTGGGCCTCAAAAGCTCATAGTAGGGACATTATGTATATTTTCAATTGGTTTATGACATAAATGCTAAATGATATAAAATGTTTGAAATTTCTGTCTATCTGATTTGTAAATCCAGTAATGCTCCATAACCATGTTCTGGTGATGGATATGGGTTAGGGGTGTTATAGAGCAATTGTTCAAGATGGTTATATTGTGGATGTAAGTGCCCAAGAAGAGGCCAAAGATATAATTAATAAAAAAACCCAAAAGAGATTCATGTACCTGAAAATAGTGATAACGAAGATATTTTGATAAGTTATGTTACTTCAGAAAAAAAGATGGAACCAAAAAAAATATAGTTGTCCATAATAATTTTGCTTATAATGTTGCTATTGAAATAACAAAAGAAGATGAAGTCTTAAGCCTAAATCTATTAAGGAATATAGAAATAGAAAAGATTGACCAAAATGAAAGATGAAAATCAAGTAAAATTGAATTCATTTTCTAAACGTGAGATTTTTAGATTTGTTGACACATTCGTATTTCCTTAAAACCTAAAAATTAGGAACATTTAGGGGTTAAATCAAAAGAGATCATAAGTTGGCGGTATCTTTTGAAAAATCAAAAAGATAGAAACGAAATTGGACATGGTTGAAATCCAATTCTGGTTCGGTTAGATTAGAACCAAACGGTCCCATAGTGGGGGACAAAATTATTGTGAACGGGTGGATTTTACACAATTGAAGACCATACAGGAAGGGATATAAATAGTTTGGGAAATGACCTCTCGAAGAAGAGAATTATTCTCATTTTCTGCTTCAATTTCTTCTCTGCTGTATCTTCGTCCCTGGTTGATTCTAAGAAGAGACGGTTAAGGGAAGCTCTACATGGAGTGGTGATCATGAGGTTTGAATCAGAAAAGTAGAAAATCCAGTAAATTGCTACCAAAAGAGAGAGGGAGCTCTGACATTCGAAAATGCTACCTGAGGGGGAGGCGGAGAAACATCAGGTGAGTTTCTACACCTCAACCTTGAAATGTTAAGTATGTTGAAAACCTGCATGGGTTTTTGAGTATATGCCATTTTAGTTCATAATCATTTATAAAATGCATGTATTGCGTAAGGATTCATGGAAAAATAACTATCAAGGGGTTAGATGAAGTTAGGAATGGGTAAAAAGAACTTTCTGTTTTATACCGCCATACGATGTTGCCGTGTGCAAACCATAATGGTGAAGCTTTGAGCCTTGTAGAGGGGACACTACAATATTCAAGCATCAAGGTTAGAATTGGTGAAATAAAGGAATGGATGGAGTGCAACGAAGAAGGAAATAAAAGACCATAACTGAAAAATGTTATGGCGTAAAAAATGAGTAAGACCATAGCTGAAAGACACTATGGCATCATATGAAAACATACAAGAATGCCTAAGTAGGACTAAGACCATAGTTGAAAGATTTTATGGCATCATTTGATAAGTCATCGGGATAGTAAACACAAGGTTATATTGAGTAAGACCATAGCTAAAAGATGCTATGACATCGTGATAGTCCGTTGAGATAAGAAACACAAGATAGTACGTCAGGACAATAAACACAGGAAGAACGAGGTGTAAAGCTATAGCTCGGTTATAGAAACAAATGGAGCCGTCTAGATCATTAAACATGGATCTGACGAGTAAGACCATAGCTCGGTTGTGACAGCATGTGAAGTATGTCGGGACATTAAAGAGGAGGTAGTCCTCCACGACAATAAACATAGGGTTAAATGGCGTAAGACCATAGCTCGACTATGGTAGCATATTAGAGTCCGTCGTGATACTAACATGGCTGGATAATCAGGAAAGTAATCATGGGCAATTCCGTAAATAAGGAAAAAAGATAAAAAAAAAAAGAAAATTGAAGTGTGAACAAGAACTAGTCAACTAGCAGATCGGGGGAATCTATCAAGGAATTAAAAATGTGATAGCAATGGGAAAAGAACGATAAAATAGCAATCGTGAGAGCTGAAAGGGTCCGCAAATAAATGCCACCAAAGGGTGCTTAGTGAAAACCTTGTTTGATAGAGATTGAGCATAGGCTCAATGATTAGTTCATGAAGTGAATAAGGGTTAGCTGAAACCCCTCAACAGAGGGATATGTACGATGGGCTACATCGAGTAACAACATGTCCGTCAAGACTGTTCCTCTTTAGAAGGGGGAAAATAGTGCGAAAGCAATAGCCAAACGGCTAGTTTTGTAGGAAATTGGAATGTAAAAGAAATTGTGAGCTTAGAAAACTACATGGATGATAGTTAGCTGAGTGTTGTAAGCCAAGCAGACCATAATAGAAGGGCATGTTATACTTAAAAGCAAGGTATCGTGTAACACTTTAAACCCGACCTAGACGTCTATACCAATTCTAGAGAGTTACATCATTGAGATTAAGAATACCACATTTATAACACAGTCAAAATGAACCATTCAACAAATAATATCAATCACATCAATTAACTAAGTATATAATCTTCTCAAACATCATAATATCATAGAATACCTAAATTCCTAATAGTAGTATTTAAAGGAAAGATAAAAGCTTGACCGAGCTCTCGCAGCGCTGACCCGTTCAAGTTTGAAAACCACCTAAAGTCCAATCAATAACAAAATGAGTTGTGAACTCAGTGCGTAAAAGACGTTTGTTCAATTAAAACATATTTATAATATAATTCTCGAATCCCAAGATTCGGTTAGGTAAGTTCAGATACAGAGCAGATCAGATTCAGATATTCCTACCCCCATCTGCTACATACCGTGTTCGACCATCCCAACACAACGTTAAGGGCATTCAATGCCCAACCAACCCTACACACTACAGAGTGTCTGTCTGACACGTTTACAGAGACGCAACTTAGTTGCTATATCAAAATGCAACAAAGCACCATATTCATATTTATGCGCATCGTTGCTTAACCACTATTTCAGAACATATTACTTCCTTTTTTCGCAATATCCCAACCCATGAAAATGCAGAGTGCAAATATCCACAACATGTGTTCAGCCATTCTAATTTATTTCACAATTAGATAATACAGTTCAGTGTCAAAAATAGCTATCACAGTACACATATAATCATGTTATTCATATATCAGTCACAGAGCATCAGAGAGCCCTTGTACAATCAATTTAGATCATTCATACATTGGGGAGGTCAATATTAGTGTTGAGCAACACTCATGGCCTCAAAAACAAGATTCATACCCTATTTATATGCTACACGACCTGGAACACACCCATGTCCTCTACCCATGTGGTTCTAAAATGTAAACAATGAGTTACGCAGCCTGGACACACGCCCATGTCCTTACTCGTATAACTCACACGGCCTGGGCACACGGCCTGGGCACACGCCCATGTCCTTAGCCGTGTGGTCCTAAATCAGAAAAACTTAGTTACACAGCCTAAACATATGCCCGTGTCTATTGCTCATGTGAAGCATGCATTAACATGACCACACATGGCCTGGACACACACCAGTGTGCCTTGCCCGTATGGCTCTAATTCGATGAACAGTGAGTTACACAGCCAACCATACAGCTTGGGCACGTGCCAATGTGCTTGGTCGTGTGGCGTCGACAGCCACGTTTTTTAGCATCTAAAATTCATAGAATTAAGGGTTTCCAGTGCGCACCTGATCTCGTTTTGACGTAGAAACAACACAGAGAAATCCTGAAATCGATAATTCAACAGAACTAATTTGAAACAACACACGAAGGACCAACTCCCTCCTTATTCACACACATAAATCTTCTAACAACACTCCGAACAAATTAGAAGTCTCAATTATTCCGATACTCACTTGTTGAACGCAATTAAAAAGAAAATCCAAAGGAGTAAAAAGAAAGAAGAACAAGGAAAGAAAAAAAATAAAGAAATAGAAAAGGGAAGGGGAAAGGGAAAGGGAATTAATGTAACATTAATTGTTAACTAAGTACTAGCACAATTCTAGCATTTAACAAAATTTTAATAACGCCAACACTGAGACCCTAACACATGATCAGAGAGTGGACATATGCTTAACCACTGAACCAGTAGGCCCATTCTTAACACAGATTTACACTAAATTAAACATAAATGTGTTATTCAAGGATAGCAGTTACCTTAAATTAAAACAACAAAATTGCTAAAGATGTGACTCGAACTCCTGACCTCAATCACATAAGCAATGCACAGAACCAAAGATATAGAGATTTAGTTACAACAAAATCTAACAGTCAAACCTCAAAAAGTTTTGGGCGTTATGTATTGTGTACGATGTGGGTTATAAGGATGTAAATCGATCTTTATTTAATCTAGGTAGGACTTAGTCTACCCAAGTGATGAGAGATCTCATAAGTTACCCTAATAGAAGGAAAGCCATTAAGTCTAGTGAAACAATGGTAAGATAGAAAGCCTATCCTGGGTTAAACAAATGCGAAACATTTGCCAAAGCAAATATAGCCAAAATGGCCATTAAGATGTAGGTCGAAAAACCCCTTTTATAATTAAATGGAGGGAAGAATAAATACATGCAGAGAGTTTATTTACATTTATTTCTATTTAATTAAACCCATACAAGATGGGGCCTATGTATATATAGTGTGGAAATTCACTAATTTCATTCGAACTTATAAAGGTTTGATCTATGAATGCATGATCTTTGGGATAAGGAACTCGAGGAGGGACCAAACCAGATTGGGTGGCATCGAGGATTTTTTGAGTCATGCATGTAGAAAAAGGGGTACCTTAAGAGATTTCGCCATGAGGGCAAAAATGATTAAATCAGCTAGTCCCTGTAGAGCTAGGACTTGAAGATAGAAAACTATTACTTAAGGATTTTGTTGTAAGAGATTTATGTATATTTATTTTAGTTAAAATAAGTCTGACTTAAACTTATTTAGATTAAATATAGTTCTTGGTCTCAAATCGAGTCCTTTTATGACACTCTATACCTGGATTCAGTGTTTGGGTCAGGTAAGAGTGTTACATATTAAGTGGTACCTGAGCAAGGTTTAGGTGGCCCTTTTGATCTAGAAAATGGAAAGAGTACCCTTTATGTGCATGATGTTTGATCTGGTGAAGTCCCTTAAGTCCTTAATTATTTGAGTACATAAGTGTTAAATGTAGATGCACTTGCCTAAATTGGCAGATAGTGATGAAAATAAAAGTAGGCAAATTGGAGAATGATATAAAGGAAGTGTAATTAAGTGAATACATTGGCTGAAAGGTACAAGTGTTGAAGCTAAGAAATGTTGAAAGGTACAAGTATTGAAGCTAAGAAATTTCATTGAAGAAAAGATACGAGGGGAAATAAGCATTTTTATCCACCTAGTGCAATGATCACCTTAATGGTGTCTACGCCTTCTTCTAACTAGTCTTTTCAAGAGGATTGAAAATGATTCCCCTTGAATTCTTGATAAGGTGGAAGTCATCAGATTTCATCTATCAATCTCCCTATGTGAGTTAGGGGAGAGCATTGGAAAATCCATAACTCTGGCGTACTAATTCCTATGAAGCTAGGGAGTTGTATGCTTCATTTTCCACTATGATTGATGACCATTTAGAGTCTAGCCCGTTTGGTTTTGCTTCCACTTTGAAGGGAAGACAAGGATTTTTCCACCTTAACAATAGTGGAAGTCACCAGGGTTGTTAAAGAAGGGACGTGAATCCCTAGCAGAGAAGAGAGGAGGAGATGAGCAATGCTGATATGGTCTCCACACGATGTTGCAGAAGGAGTTGCAACGAGTGAGGTTTCAGGTAGGAACAATGAGGTTGAGAAAAAAGACTCTCTCGGTTCTTGAAATAGACCTTTTCTATATTCTAGGCTAACCGAAGCCAGAGAAGGTGTGTGTATTCTTGTGATAAAACGTACCGTCCAAGGGAAGATGAAGTAGTTACTAGTATCTTCTAGTCAACCCATTCCTAGGTTCGCCTCGAGAGCAACAAAGAAGGGGGAAAATATTTTGGGATGCCGAGTAACCCTCCATGTTGTAACCAATGGGTGTATCCTTGAAATCAAGAACTATCGCCTTGCCTATGGCTTCTGTTGACAATTAGCTAGTGAGTAGAGAAAGAAGGCAAAGAATAAATGATTTATCTTTAAGAATCTTTATAATGAGAGTAGCTAGGCAATTACACCCAAGGGACTTAAATGAATGAGGAAAGAGAAGATAGGAAGAAGATATGTGAAAGATAACGGGAAGATGGATCAACCCAAAGGCCTGTGGACCTATAAACTTCTCCTTATCCTTTTGGTTTATTTATAACCGTAATAGAGCATGGGAGTTACGAAGAAATTAAATGAGTGCTAAGGAACCATTCAAATTTATCAGTGTAAGTAAGCCACCTGTTGACATCGAAAGAAGGAAGAATCCTTTAAGATTCCCAAGTTAAATTATCTGCCAACTGTTACCCATTTGGTCTAACCCCTATGGAAGTAGAACTAATCATAAGTTCGTTCAATGACAAAACTTTTCGAGTAAGGCTAATAAGCCTTCGTCATATTTGGAGTAGAACTCTGGAGTAAAAAAAATAGCTCTAATACTCTGACAAGGTAGAAGCCGGAACATTTCGTAGGTGAGCTTAGCTACTTAGAGATGGGGAAAGAATTGACCCATTAGATGGGCAAGGTAAGTGTATAAATGAATCTAGGAATCACGGGAACTGTCCATTGAAATCAAGGAAATAAGATAATAGTTAGGCGTTGCACACTTCAGTGCATTTGCAAAAAGTTTTGATTTAAAAGAAGTTTTGAACTAGAATACGTCTAACGACGGAATGGTCAGATACCTGCAAATGAGCCAATATCTATAATTTGTTAAGCGTTGAAGGGATCCCCAAATTAGGTGAAACAAGGAGCCAAGTTGAAGGTTCTGGTAAAAATAAAGGGCAAATACTTCAGTAAACCATGAGAAGACATGAATAAGGAAGTTTCTTGTTAAGTACACCTCTTTGGCTGAGCGTGACAAGAAAATTCGAGAACGAAATTTTTGTAGGCTGGGAGAGTTGTCACACTCGAATTTCCTTAAAACCCAGAAATTAGGAACATTTAAGGGTTAAATTGAAAGATATTGTAAGTTGGTGGCCTCTTGAAAAATCAAGAAAAGATAGGAACATAATTGGACATGGTTGAAATCTAATTTTGGTTCGGTTAGATTAGAATTGGACGGTCCCATAGTGGGGGAAAATGATTGTGAATGGGTGGATTTTACATTGTTGAAGAATGTGTGGGAAAGGCTATCGGGGAAATGATTTCTAAAGAAGAGAATTTTTCTCATTCTCTGTTTCAATTTCTTCTTTTCTTTATCTTCTTCCCTGGTTGCTTTGAAGAAGAGACGGTTAAGGGAAGCTCTACATGGAACGGTGATCATGAGGTGTGAATCAGAAAAGTAGAAAATTTAGTAAGCTACTGCTAGGAGAGAGTGGGAGCTCTGAAATTCAGAAAAGCTAAGCTGAGAGCGGAGGTGAAGAAGCATCAGGTGAGTTTTTACACCCCAACCCTAAAATGTTAAGTATGTTGAAAGCCTAAATGGGTTTAGGAGTATCTGCCATTTTAGTTCAAAATGCATAGTCTATGATATTTCATTTATGAAATGTATGAAATGCGTACGGGTTCATGGAAAGGGAACTATTGAAGTGTTAGATGAAGTTAGGAATGGGAAAAATAGAATTTCTATTAGATACCACCATATAATGTACCCATGTGCAAATCATGATGGTGAAGCTTTGGGCCTTGCGAAAGGGGCACTGTGGTGTTTGAGCATTAATGTTAGGATTTGTGAAATGGAGGCATGAATGGAGTGCAACAGAGATGCAAATAAAAAGATCATGGTGGGGCCATAGGTTTGATCGGAGGCTATATGCTTACAATGAGTAAAACCATAACTGAAAGATGTTATGACATAAAAAATGTGTAAGACCGTAGTTGAAAGACGCTTTGACATCATATGAAAGCACGTCAAAATGCCTAAATAAGACTAAGACCATAGCTGAAAGAGTTATACATCCTTTGATAGTTTGTTGGGACAATAAACACAGGGTTATATTAAGTAAGACCATAGTTGAAAGACGCTACGGCATCGTGGATTGTCCGTCAAGATGATAAACACAGGATAGTCCATTGGGACAGTAAACATGAGAAGTACGAGGTGTAAGACTATAACTCAGTTATGGAAACCAAAGGAGTCCACCAGGACATTAAATATGGACCTGGCAAGTAAGGCCATAGCTTAGCTATGGTAGAATGTAGAGTCCGTTGGGATACTAAACACGGGGTAGTTCGTCAGGATGTTGAACATGAGGTTAAATGGCGTAAGACCATCGCTTGGTTGTGGCAGCATATTAGAGTCTACCGAGATAATAACACAGCTAGATATTCAAGAAAATAATCATGGGAAATTTTGTAAACAAGGAAAAAGGGTGAAAAAGAAAAAGAAAAATAGAAGTGTGAACAAGAACTAGTCAACTAGCGGGTTGGAGGAATCTATCGAGGATTGAAAAACGTGATAACAATGTGAAAAGATCGATAAAACAGTAGTCGTGAGAGCTGAAAGGGCATGAGGGTGGAAACCCAACAAGATTCAGACAGGGGTAGTGACATGCAGTAATGATTGGGTAAAGACAAGTGTGAGAAGTTATACAAGGATCACAGATAAGGATCCGCAAATAAAGTCTGCCAGAGGGTGCTTAGTGAAAATCATGTTTGATAGAGATTGAGCATAGGCTCAATGATTAGTTCATGAAATGAATGAGGGTTAGCTGAAACCCCACGATAGAGGGAGATGTAAAATGGGTTATATCGAGTGACAACATGTCCCTCAATACTGTTCCTCTTAAGAAAGATGGAACTAGTGCAGAAGTAATAGCCAAACGACTAGCTGAGTTGGAAAATGGAATGCAAGAGTAATTGTGAGCTCAGATGGCCACACGGATGATAGTTACCTAAGTGTTGTAGGCCAAGCAGATAATAACAAAAGGGCATGTTATACTTAAAAGCAAGGTATCGTGTACGAGTGGTGTCGAAAATAGTAGTTTCGAGGCCACAAATCTGACGAGTAAGTTCGTAAATGTTATTATTTAAAATTATGAGTCAAATATGGTATTAGAATAAATTTTGAATTAACAATTTATGCTATTTGAATGAATAATTAGGTTCAAGTGGTATGACCCTAAAGTCAAGTGGTTTTAGAAAATGAGGTATCAAGACCTCGTTTCTATAAACCAAGTCGAAAATATTTTATTAAATATTCATGGAGTGTTATTAAGGTTGTATTAAAGTTTCATTAAGAAATTTTAATGTTTAAATGGTTAATTAATTAAAAGGACTAAATTGTAAAAGACATAAAACTTAATAGCTATTGAATTTTATTGATTAAATGATTTAATTAATAAATATGGGAGGATTTATATTGTATTTAGACCCTTTTTATATGTATGGACGGTTGGCGGAGTGTTTAACTTAGAAATTTTATTAGTTAAAAATATTAAATTAATAAAATAAGTAAATTAAAATAAAACAAATGGCCATCATCTTCCATTTTGCTTCCACCATAAAAAATTAGAAAACATAGCTTGGGAAGCCATTGTTAAAAAATTCCATGTTTCAGCCAACACCAAAGTATAGCATGTAAGTGTATTTTACTTCGCTTTTCATGATTTTTATGTTTTTGAGATCGTTGCAGCTTAATCTAGTTAACCTGGGGGTCAATTTGTTACATTTTAAAATTTTCAAAATTTTATCTCGGATGAATTTGAGATGTTATTGAAATTTTATGGTAGAATCTTAAGCTTGATTGCTAGATAGAACTATTTTGTAACGTAATTTTTGGTAATTTTAATGTTTAAGGACTGAAATGTGAAATTAGTAAGAGTACAAGGACTTGCTATAAAATAACATCAAATGGGCTATAGTAGGGTTCCAAACAATTCGGCTAAACATGAAATTGAGTACAAATGGTTAATTTGCATGTTTTGGGCTTAGGGACTAAATTGTACAAAAGTAAAATGTTGTGCGCAATTTTGTAAAAATGTCAAAAAAGACTTAACTGCATAAAATGAATTCATTTTCAGTTAGAATTAGTGAATTGAATGAAATTATTATTTTAGATCAAGAACGAGTGGAAAATCGAGGAGAAGAGAAAATTACCAAATAGCCCTTGTATTTAGTAATTGATGCGATTTAGTCAGGTAAGTTCGTATGAACTGTAATCACTTAAATGTTGTTTAAATTGAATGTTTATTATGCTGTTTTGATGTAAATGAATCAAAATATAAATGTATCAAAGCTATGATGAATTGACGGAGATTGAGTCCCGGTTAAACCTTAGGAATTCTTAAGATAAGAATGACATGTCATTAGGGATTTCATGTTCTAAGTGCTAGTCTTGAATGTCCTACCGATGGCTGAGGTCATGCATTTGTTTCAGATTCTCCATAGCTCGTGTGAGTAGCATCGTGTAGTTTACATTTTGACCCACAACTCGTGTGAGCGGGCCCATTTCACAGCTCGTGTGAGGATTGATGTAATGGAAAGGTTACGGATGTATGTAAAGGCACACTTCATGTGAGCTTTCCCTAGTATCCAATGTAATTCTAAATGGTTCAACGGGTAAGAAAAGGGAATGAAACGATAAGTTCACAATTGAGATGTAACATGATGTTATAAAAAGAATGATGAATTAAATGATGTACTTATATATGAGAAATCTACTTATGCTATGGATGAACTCATTTATATTACGGACAAGTGCACTAACTTGTGATTTGATGATGTTGTTTATTCTTATACTAAGAATTTGGAAACGGTAAGTAAGCTAATGGAATGAAACATGATCATATGGTAATGATGATGAATTAATTGTTATGTTTATACATATATGGTTGATTTTATATGTATCATGGACAAGTATGATAACTTGTGAGTTTGATGGTGTTATATAGGCTTTATTAATCTTATGGCATTGGTAAAGGTTTATACTTTTTCTATAAAGTTCATTATTGAAACGGTATATTATGTTTAAAGTTTATACGAGCTTACTAAGCATTCATTGCTTACGTAGTTATTTCCTTTGTTTTATAGATTATTAGAAGCTCGATCGGTTGGAAGTTCATCGAAGATTTATTGCACTATCCAGTGGACGACTCAGTAGTTGTTAAGTAATTTGGCTAAGGTTTATAATGAGATGTATATGGTGTTTTGTAATAATATTATGGTGCATGTGTATTGTGTCTTGTATATTTAAGCTTTGGAAAGCTGTGTTGATTGGATTCACTTTGATGCCTTAACCAAGTTTTGATGTTTCGGTAACTTTATAATGCTTGTTTATAAGGTTCTCTTGGCATGTTGATGATAGTTTGAAAATGGTAAATTGAGCATGTTTGTTCCTTGATGTTTATGTTTGGTTTATGGACTTATAATGCTTGTTTAGGTAAGTCCTTTTGGTCACTTTTTGACAATGAAAGTGTATGGCTTGTTGTCAATTGTCATGTACTCTAGGTATATAATGGTATTAGGCTATTATGGTATGTCTTGAATGGTTTGGAAATGTTTAAATGTGGTATGTTTTAGTATCTAAATGGATTAGATTTATATGCATGAAATGTGTCATATGAACTTGTTTATGTATGCGATATTTGGATATTAATGGTGGTGCATTGACTGGCATATTTGTTAATTGAATTAAAGTTTTGGAAGTGGAAAATATATGTGTATTTAGATAAGGTTTTGGTTCTTCGAGAGTGTGCATAATTGGTCTATATGTTCATGCATGGAATGGATTTTAAAATGGCTTGATTTTAGGTAAAATTGGGTCCAAACAGCTTGAGACACGGACGTGTGTCTCAACCGTGTGAGGCAACAGCCTTGTCCCACGACCATGTGACCCCTGTTTTGTAAATTTTGCAACTTTTTCCTAAACTTTCCAAATTGTTTCAAATTGGTCCGATTTGCTTCTAAGCTATTTTTAAAACCTCGAGGGCTTGATTTAGGGACAGTATGCATGTGTATGAATGATTTATGATATTATTTAAACTATTGAATGTTTAAATGTTTAAATGTTTTTGATTGTATGGTAATGCTCTGTAACCCTAATTCGACGACGGGGATAGGTTAGGGATGTTACAAGGTGTAATAGTTCGGTTTAGAAACCTAGTCGGAATAATGGTTTCGGGACCACAAATCTGAGTCAGAAAAATATTTTAACATTATTTTCCGTGCTTATAGTATGTGATTAAGCATGTGTGAAAGTTTCGTGAATTAATTTTATTGATTGTGTGCTTAATTTGAGAAAAGGATTAAATCACAAAAAATGCAAAATTAGCATGCCATATGTTAAAAACACCTATGTGTTATGTCTTTATAAATGTGGTGGCCTTATGAAGTAATTAAACCATTAGTATGATTAATGGACATTTATGACCAACCATTATATATGTTTTATATGTTTAATAATAAGGTTAATTTTGTAATTGAATTAATAATATATGTTATAATTAAACAAACATAAAACATGGCCATTTATTCATCTTGTTGGTCGAATATAGAAAGGAAAGAAAAGAAGAGAAATGTCCTAGGTTTCGGCTATGTTCAAGTTTGATTAAAGGTTGGTTTTTGTTCGGTTTTTGATAATTTCTACGTTTTTGTAAACGTTGCTTCGAATGCTTCAAAACCCATGTCTTAATTTTGTAAATTAATGATGATTTTGAAATGTGCCATTGATGAATTCATGAGGTTTGTGATGTTTGAGGATGAAATATGAAAGATATATGATAGATTAACATAGTTTGTCTTTGAGTTTCTGGTGAATTTGAGTAATTTGGATTGAATTGAGAAAATAATATTTTAAAATGTGAAATAAATGAAAAATATGGGTTGCTAGGGACATATAGAGAATTCGGCTAAGCATGGGTTATATGAAATAATGTGTATTTTATGATTTTGTGAAATAGGGACTAAAATGTCAAAATATGAAAATGTGAGGGCTAAATTGTAAATTGCGCTAAATGTGTGTTTTTGGATTGAATTGAATGATTTGGTGCATAAATGGATTAAATTTGAATATGTATAGATCAAGAACCGAATAAAACAGATTTAGACCGCGGAAAGTCGAAAGTGATCGAGTAGTCGAATCCGTCTGTTTATATCCGAATACGAGGTAAGTCTATACAAATAAATGTATTTGAATTGGCTTATTTATGTACCTATGAAATTTATTTGTGATGATTGTGTACAAGATGATATATACATGAAATTCGAGAAAGTATCGACAAAGTGTCACTATTCGAAAAGTCTCGTACGAACCTAGGAATAGATAGGATTTTATATGTCATGACATAGGTTTCCGATATGTGATAACATGTAAGACCGCGTCTGGGACGTTAGCTTCATGTGGTTAGTTTATAGTTAGGTGCTAAAAAGGAAAAGTAAAAGTAAAAATAAAAAATGTGAAAATTAATGCGGTTAGTGCTCGGGCTGCCTCCCAAGAAGCGCTCGTTTATAGTCTTAAGCTAGACTTACCTCTCATTCGCACATTCATGGTGGTTTGAGGAGATGAAAGTCCTTCCTCATGCTATCAGTCTTATTATCAGTATATAGTTCAAGTCGAGTAGCGTTTATTTTAAAAGTGTCGAATATAGGATTACTTACCTTGACTGCTCCGTATGGGAAAACATTGAGTACCCTAAAAGTGATTTCTTCGTTTGTATTAGGGTCAAGAGGAGGTATTCGAGGGTCTGCCTTATCTAACTATACCTGATCTCCGATCTTAATTTCGTTTGTCCCACGGAATGGTGTTGGTTATGCTTTGTGTATTCCTAATTTCTCCTTGAAGTGTGTCATCCACTCATCTAGTTCATCGATCTGAAGCCTTCGTTCCTCATGAGTTATTTCTTTGTTGGCATGAGGTCTAGGATTTGGCTCAATTGTGTAGTTCCGTGGTGCTTCCTGAAAAGAAGGTTTAACCGAATGGTTATTAATAGAATTTATATTCTCACCTTGACTACTTGATGTCCTAGCTGAGTCAAGAGCCTAGAGACTGATTGATTCGTCACCTACACAAAGTATGAGTTCACCTACACTGACATCAATTTTAGTCCTAGCAGTTGCTAAAAAGGGCCTTCCTAAAATTAAGGGGATACTATTGTCCTCATCCATGTCTAAAACGACAAAGTCTACTGGGAATACGAATTTATCAATTTTTACAAGAACATCTTCAATTATACCCCTAGGAATTCTGACAGTTTTATCAGCTAATTGAATACTCATCCTAGTTTGCTTGGGTTTCCCTAGACCTAGTTGTTTAAACATTTTATAAGGCATAATGTTTATGCTTGCCCCTAAATCAGCTAAAGCATTATCAACAGATAAACTAGCAATTAAGCATGGAATTGTAAAAATCCCTGGATCTTTTAATTTTCGTGGTAATTTGTTTTGCAACATTGCTGAGCACACTGCATTTAACTCCACATGTGATTCTTCATCTAACTTACGTTTGTTTGTTAAAAGATCTTTTAAAAATTTCCTTGAATCTGGCATCTGCGGAAGAGCTTTAAGAAATGGTAGTTAATATGTAATTTCTTTAAAATTTTAAGGAATTTACCTGATTGTTTGTCTGTGTTGTCCTTCTTCATCGCTTCAGGATAATACGAGGTTGGTATTCTTTAATTACCGGTTTTGGCTTATCATGGTTTACCTCATCTTTACCTTCCTTTACCATATTCTCTTGGCTTACCATAGGCTCATCTAACCCTACACTATCTTGAGTTGTTATGTCTTGAAGTTTCTCCTTTGGGTTAGTTTCAGTGTTGCTTGGCAAGCTGCCTTGTGGTCGTTCAGAGATCATCTTAGTGAGTTGCCTTAATTGGTTCTCTATCCCTTGAATCGATGCTTGTTGATTTTTTAGTGTGGTATCAGTGTTTTGAAAACGTGTTTCTAATACTGCTATGAGTTTTGTTAGCATCTCTTCAACTTTCGGCTTCTTTTCCTGTAGGTAGGGCTGTTGTTGGAAGTTTGGAGGGGGTTGTTGTCTCTGATTTCCTTGACCACCCCATGAAAAATTGGGTTGGTTCCTCCAACCTGGATTATAGGTATTACTATAAGGGTTATTTTGAGATTTAAAATTGTTACCCATATATTGAACTTGCTCGATCTCAGCGCTCGGGTTGTAAGGTGGATATTCTGTATTGCTCATCCCTCCTCCATTCGTATCACGCTGCATGACTGGACGTACCTGCAAGGAATCACATATGCCATCAATCTTTTTATTTAACAGTTCTACCTGGTTTGATAGCATGGTTACTGTGTCGAGGTTGAAAACACTAGCTGCTTTTGTTGGCTTGGTCCTTGTGACTTGCCACTGATAGTTGTTCAGTGACATCTCTTCAAGGAATTCGTAGGCAGCCTCAGGTGTTTTGTTGTTCAATGTTCTGCTGGCGGCCGAATCAATTAACTGCCTAGTTGAGGGGTTCACACCGTTGTAAATAGTTTGGACATGTAGCCACAAGGGTAATCCATGGTGTGGGCACATTCTCAATAGATCTTTGTATCTCTCTCATGCATCGTAAAGTGTTTCTAAATCCATCTGCACAAAAAAAAGAGATATCATTCCTTAACTTGGCCGTTTTAGCCATCAAAAAATATTTTAATAAAAATTTTTCGGTCATTTGTTCCCATGTAGTGATTGATCCTCGTGGAAGGAAATGCAACCACTGTTTGGCTTTATTCCTCAAAGAAAAGGGAAATAATCGAAGATGGATGGCATCATCAGAAACACCATTTATTTTGAAAGTATCACAAAATTCAAGGAAATTTGCAAGTGATTGTTTGGATCTTCATCCTGCAAACCATCAAACTGAGTAAATTGTTGTATCATCTGAATTGTGTTAGGATTTAGTTCAAAATTATTAGCAGCAATAGCAGGTCTAACAATACTTGACTCAGTTCCTATTAAATTAGGTTTAGCATAATCATACATAGTTCGAGGAGTATGATCTTCGGCCACCTCTGGAGGTAGCGGATTATTCTCAGCCATCTCTTCGGTGGTATTGGTTTCGATTTCTTGCTCTTATTCTATGTAGTTTAAGTTGCGCCTTATTTCTCTACGATTTCTGCGAACAGTACCTTTAATATCACAGTCGTAAATTAGGGGTCCTGTCAGGTTCCTTCTAGTCGTAAACTAGAGGTACCTGCTAAGAATAAAAGAAGAAAAATTAGCAAAGTTGAAAGTAAAATAAAAATAAAAGTAAATTGCAAAAATAAAAATGGCTAAAATAATAAAAATTGAGCGTTCTAAATATTTTAGTTCCCCGGCAACGGCGCCAAAAACTTGATCGTGTATATCAGAGTCTTAAAAATTTATAAAATGAATGATCAAGCCTAAAAACTAATTATGACAACGATTGAGGCTAGCACACCTATCGAACAGTAGTATAGTTTAGTAGCAAGACCGGATTGTCGAACCCAAAGGAACTAAAAGTACTAATACTAACTTTCTTTTTATTATTTAGCCTAAGAATAAAGGAAATTATTAATTAATCTAAAATTAACTAACTATTAAGCTAAAGATGCTAAGAAAAAGAGAACGAATTGGGAAAATACTTGTGGGAAAAACCAATTGATTGAGATAATACCCAAGGAAGAATCCACCTAGACTTCAATTGTTATTTAACTCTGAACCAAATGATTTATTCACTTGACTTGATCCGTAGGACTCCCTAAGTTATATTAATACCTCTCTCGAGGCTACTAACGTCTAACCCTAGGTTGATTAATTGAAATCTCTTTCTAACTAAAACCCCTAGAATTGTGTTAACTCGATTTATGGATTCCCATATTAGGTTTGACCCTAATCCGGCAGATTTTCGTCATCCTATGTCTAGGGTTGCGATCAACTCCGTTTAATTATGCTAGATCTACTCTTAAACTGGGACTTTTCCTCCACTGCCTAAGCACATCAATACTTGAATTAATATCCTGAAATACCAAAGCAAGAATTAAGAACACATAATTAAGAACAAATTAAGTATTTATCATATAGTTCAGAAAACAATAACAAGATCCGTCTTAGGTTTCATCCCCCTCAGGTATTTGAGGGGTTTGATTCATAATTATAAAAGAACACATCTCAGAAGTAAATATAAAACAAAACATAAGAAAAACCCTAAAACCCCCTGAAGGAAATTGAAGGGTAGATCTTCCATCTTGAGTATAACTCCAGGTTCTTGAGATGAATCAATTGGCTTTCTTCGAGTAAATTCCACAATTTTGGCCTCTCTGGCTTGGCTTTTCAGCCTAACTGGACTCCTAATTCCTCTCCCTTTGAAGGTTGGCCTCTAGGGTGTTTATATAGGCTTTTGGAATGGCTTTCTTTGCCTCTAAGTACCCTAATCCAAATGAAACTCTTCTTTGTCACGGCAAGGATAGGCCCATGGCACATGCCCGTGTTAATCGTGGCCAAGCCGTGTTTGGGTCTGTTAATGTGGGACGGCCGTGTGGCTTGTGCCCAGGCCGTGTTGATTTCGTGATATGGCCCATTTACTCCGTTTTAGGCCCGTTTCTTGTTCTTTTCATCCTCCAGTGCCCTCCTAAGTATAAAACATGAAAACAAAGGATTAAGAGCACCAAATTACACAATTCAGGGAATAAATCATCCAAAAGTATGCTAAATGTGGGATTAAAATATATTTATATTACAGTTTATCACCTAACAACCATAATCTCTCCTTTGTAACATATTACAGCAAATAAAAAACTATTTCAAACCTCATAGTAAGCATGCACATTAATTATGAATATTTACATTTCAAGCATATACTTTAACATCTTTTAATTGCCTAAGTTCTTATCTTCCCATTTTCTCATATCCGATAAATCACAATTTGCATGAATAAAACATGCTATATCATAACTCAATTTGGCCTGAAAGTCAATCAAATAATTGTCAATCGAATTTATCATCAATTTCATACATCACAAGTATAGACTAATAATCATAAGGTTTTCACAAAATCAGTCTCGTGGAAATTCATGAACTCACAATTTCATGAAGTCAATGCTTAGAAACTTTACGTACATACCTGTACCAACTTGTAATAATCACATACTTTCTCATCTATGACAAACCCGTTGAATTTTTGGTTGAACCATTTGAAATACTAAAGGATACTCGGGTACACACAGTCCGTACCAATGCCATATCCCAGATATGGTCTTGTATGTAATCTCGTATCGATGCTAATAGCCCAGGTATGGTCTTACACGAAATCTCATATCGATGCCATATCCCAGATATGGTCTTACACGAAGTCTTATAACGATGCCATATCCCAAATATGGTCTTACACGTAATCTCAGTAACCCTAATGTCATGACATTTGTATCCTATTTATTTCTGAGGTTCAACCGAGATTTCTCGCTTGTCGAAACTTTGATGAATACTTCCATAGAGTCAATCACAATTCATACAACTTAAAAGCATTTAAAACATAAATAAAACAATGCATTATTTACATACGAACTTACCTCGACATAAAAAGTGGCGAAAAGGACTAAATCATCAAATACTTGTTTTTCCCCGTTCTAGGTCCGAACCTCATTTTTCTTGATCTATAATATCACATATAACTTATTTAATCATTATACTATTCAAATCAGCCAAAAATCATATTATGGAAAAAATGCATTTTTCCCCTAAACTTTTGACATTTTATAATTTACTCCTTAGGTTCGTAAAATGAAATGTACTCAATTTCTTCAATACCCATGCCTAGCGGAACCTTATACATGCTCATAACAGCCCACATTTTTCATTTATTCACACTTTTACAACATATTTTTCAACTTTTACAAACATGTCCTTTTAGGCATTTTACCGAAAATCACTTAGCAAAAGTCGTTTACCATACAGCAAACATGCATTTTCTACCATTAGACATCAAAATACATGCATGTTCAATAAAGGTAAAACTTTAGACTTTGACATCCCTTCAAGTTGATGGTAGAAATAGAAAGATCGAGTTACAACGACTTCAAAAATTAAAGAGCATTAAAAACGGGGCTAGAACGGACTTATAATCAAGCTTGGAAGTCGTCAAACCCTAGCTATGGCTTCCCCCTTGTGAATTTCGGCCAGGAATGAAGAAGTTGGACAAATTTGGCTTTATTTTGGCTTTTTAATTAATTTTAATTACCAAATTACCAAAATGCCCTTAATGAAAAACTTTGAAAACATACCAAACCATGTCCATTTTTGTCCACCAACTTAACCAATGGTCTAATTACCATTTAAGGACCTCTAATTTAAAATCTCATAGCAATTGGACACCTTTAACATATAGAATTCAAGTTTTGCACTTTTTGTAATTTAATCCTTTTGACTAAATTAAGTGCCCAAACGTCAAAATTTTTGAACGAAATTTTCACAGAATCATTCCATAAAACTTTAGACCATAAAAATATAATAAAAATGAATTTTAATTCGTAGAATTTGTGGTCCCAAAACCACTGTTCTGACTGGACCCAAAATTGGGCTATTACAATGTGGCCTGACAATCTCTAGATTCAAATCATCCAAGATTGGCACTATATGTTCTCTAATGGGTCTGTCTCTATCATCTATCACACGAGGATTATCAGTGTCCTTACCATTCACATGTAATGGATCTTCTCTACCTGGATAATTTCCAATCATTTCCATTTCTCACAATTCTTTTCTCCTCCTCAAAGTTCTTTCAATTTCTAGGTCAAAAGAATACTCTTCGTTCTCGAAATAGCTCTACTCATAAACTAGTAGCAAAATTGAAAAAGAATAAAAAAACAACTAAGTAAGCTAAAACTAACAAAATTAAATCGATAATAACAAGCCAAAATTCACCAATTTTGTCGATCCTCGGCAACAACGCGAAAAACTTGTCGCATGTGAATATGTAATGCGAATGTACAAGTATACATGTCGAATCAAGTAATAAAGTGATAAGTGAGATCATCTCCATAGGAATCGGAATAGGTAAAAATATGGTTGAGTTATTACTATAAACTATGCTAATTAGGCTTATGGCAAAGTAAATAGAATAATGATTTGAAGTGAAATATTAATGTATGAAATACAAAAATCAAATAATGAATAAAATGTTGTGGCAATTCTACGAGACAAAGCTGAGAGGATTGATTTTGTCGAACAGGAAGGTTGGAATTACTTGGATTATATCTTAATAACATAATAATGTCATGGCAAAATCTTGACCAAATTACTGTTTAGAGTATCGAGAGCTAGAATTAAAGCTATCATTCTAAGTCTTTGTATGTCTACAAGTCTTAAGAACAATACCTAACAATGTTATTCCTTCCTCTATATAGATCACAACTCTATGTCTAGAGTTCTACGAGAATTCACTCGAGTACTCGCTCGTATCATTCGATTATGATCCAACTTATTTTACCTTTTCAGAATTAAATCAAGTTGAAGGATATACCATGCATTCATCTATGTCTAGAGCTTGCATGCATATATTTAAAATAATCCAAACCGAATAAAACAATAGATCTACTCAAAATATCACCATGATCATTACGTATATCAAGACAGATCCGGAAATTCCAACCCAAATGAAATTAGCTCATAGGTTGGAATTTAAAATCCAAAATCAGAATAACATTCAACATCATCGTTAACAATTTAGAAATCACAGAAATTAATTAGCAGAATGAAGGTAGAACTTTAGGAAGCTTTCACCACTCCAGCTTACACTTCGATGCTGCTGAATCGTGTAGGACCCAAGGCTGATTTCTTATCCCTTTCCTTACATTTCTGCTCTCCTCTTAATCTGCTATTCTCTCCCTTTTCTCTGGAATTTTTCACCAATTTCTCCGTAGAGAAAATTTCTCTCCAAATCCCCCTAAAAAAATCCTCGTCCAAAATCCTCATTTATAGGGCAGGTCCCCCTCTCTCAGCATACACTTTTCTCCCTCTTTTTCAAGTGGATTTACCTGGTACACGTCCAGCTGATTGAGAGTGACAAGGACTGAATGTTGCATCAGCATTTTCGTAGAATTTCCATGGCATTTATGTTAGCAATCCATCTAACCTTTTACCATAGCAATATTTCACTTCCTTCATTCTCTTCCTCTTTTTTCATCCTTCCTGCACCTGCTGCAAACAACAACCAATTCTCTTATTCCCAACAATAAAAGTAACATAAAATGACATTTAAAGCACAATCCAAGCGTTATTATGCAATGTTCTAAGAACAACCTAAAAATGCAAATATATCTACTTAAGTATAGGCATTTAATCAAGCTTAGAGGCTTAAAATATAATTTTTTTCAAGAGTTATCAATCGATGAAGAAAAGGTAAAGATGATCATCTTTCTGATTGCTGATAGTGTTTTATCATTGTATTCTTGTTGACAACATGATTTGGGTTTGCCACGGCATTTTGTTGCTTACCCTTTTTAGATTCAGTATGTTTTTCAAATGACTCTAAGATCTTTACCTAGTTCTTATTTGAGTTTTCCTCTCCTACCGTGGCATCTTGAGCAACGTCATACATCTGGGTTTCTGTAACGCCCTAAAAATCTTGAAGCCCTAATTTCTATGCCTAAGTATGTATAGCACTTTGAATAATATTATTAAGATAGTATTGGGATTACTTGAGGCCTTAGAGTGGGGTGACCATAGGGAAAATTTATTCTTTCTTACTTAATGGACCCTAGTCTCAGGTAGGAGGCCTCATAAGCAGATTAAAAGAAGAAAAGGGACACATATGGGCTTGTAGTCCAGTGGAAAGTGGCATCATATAGGGGCTATGAGGTGCCGTGTGAGGCAAATGAGGGAATACTAGAACATGAGGTACACGGTAAGGGTATGGTGAGGTTTTGGTTTTAAGTGAGTGTATGTTAAAGCTTTGGTTAGTCGCTAGTAATGTCAATTGTAGGTTTGTAACTAAGGGGTTCACAGCACGCAAGGTTACCAGGTGTGTACAAACACTACACACACGATATCGGCAATGGCGAAAAGTCAAAAAGTCGAAAGTGGCTAAATGGGCCCGGTGGGCCCTGAGGCTAAGTTTGATGAAATGGTTTGGTTTGTTAAACATATTGAGTTAGTCACGCATGATACATGAACTAGATTTGTTTTGGGCCTAATAGGCCATATGATTAGATTTGGGCCTAATGGGCTGTAATGATGTGATTTGGGCTTGATGGGCTTATGAGGACCTAGACAAGTATGTTAGGGTTAATGGACTTTAGGCCTAGTTTGAACAACTCTTAAATTTCATAAGACTTAATCTAATTAAACATGTCTGTGAACAGGTCGCTCGGTCAGGGTGTGGCAACGGGCATACGCATGTCTAGGATTGGATCTAGGGAGAGCTTGGTACTTAAGCGGTCCTAGTGGCCCACCTCCTCTTCTCTGGAATCGTACCTGGTGCGTGGTGTCTGTTCACTTTAGCCGCGAGGACTTGTTGATGGGCCAAAGTTCATAACTAAAACCCGAGAGGGACCAATTACCCTTATATTTTAAAAATTACTAAAATACCCCTATATTCGTAAATTACTAGAATACCTCTAGATTTGTAAATTATCAAAATACCCATGTTTTGTAATATTACCCAAAATACCCCTATTTTGCAAAATTACCAAAATACCCCTGTTTTGTTAAGTTACCAAAATACCCCTGTAGGGTAGAATTACGGAAATACCCATGGGTAGTGAAATGACGAAAATACCCCTATGTGACGAATATAAGTTTATAGATGTTACTTGTGTGTTTGAAGCATTCATATGATATTCTGCTTAAGATGCATATGGGTGGAATTATGGTACGGAGGAAGATTTGAAGATCGCATGGCCGTATGGTATGGATCCAGGATCGCATGGTCGTATGGTATGGATCCACCAGAGGCTTTAAGCCTAATATATGATTAGCAGCTTTGCTGCAACGTTCGGTAGTACCGCAATGGGCTACCCTTGGTGTGTAGCAAAGGGGTGGGTCAAGCTAGAATTCCCCACAGGAGTCATAAGGTTGGAAGGGAAATAGTGTGTGTAGCGGATGGACTTTTGGGGTGGGTTTTGCATTATCTTGTTCGTATACGATGTGATATGATATGATATGAGGTCATGGTGGGCTAAGGCCCAAGACCACCGATATTGATAGGGCTTAGGCCCACTGTGAATATTTGTATGTGATTTGATTGCCAAGGGTTGTACACACTGAGTTTCGAAACTCACACCCTTTAATTTAATGTTTCAGGTAATCCTAAATAGACGACTTGACGTGGGAGAGGACTCAGAGATGGCCACATTACAAGCTGATCAAATGTTTTATTTTGTTCAAATGAATTTACTTTAAATACTTTATTTTTTTCCATTGGATTGTAATAAGGCCATATAACTCCTATTTGAATTTATATTTTAGGTTATTATTATTATTTCAACTACCCACTTAAGAAATTTCATAAAATTATTAAAGTGTTAATATGGTTTTCAAAATAAACTTTTGTTTTGTTTTGGGCCTTAAATGGTTAAATAGTAAATTATTTTGAAGTGCGCCTTTAATGTGACATTCCAGATTCGGGCCTAACTTCTAGGTCGAGTTTGGAGTGTTACATTTAGTGGTATTAGAGCCCAGTTGCAAAGCTCAGGCTGTGAAATGGGCCTTATGTTTTGGGTTTTAAAACGAGTAAATTAAGAAGTTTTTGCAAGATTCTTGAAGTGTGGTTCACCGAGCCCTTGACGTCGAGCCAAGTAAGTATTTTCTGTTAGTTTACTTGTTTAAATTACTAAACTATATTTAAAATGGGCTACTTAAAATAGGCTTTTAGAGACTAAAGCCCGTATGGAACCTAAGCCTATAATGAATTCTCGATCGCAGAGTAACTTTAAGAAAATTGTTCTTACTTACATAAGACATGTGTTCTAAGCAAGTGGAACTAAGTACTAATTGTATAAAATTCTTAATTCTGAACTACGCAACAATGATGCTAGACGAGGTGGAAGAGGCCGTGGTAAAGGCCGTGGAGGTGTTAGGGTAGGATCGTCCGAGTCCGGCCACATGCCTAATGTGGGAGTAGGGGAGGCTCTAGTCTCACCAGTAGCTGAAAGAGGAGCAAATGAATGGGCTGCCACTACAGAAGATGCCGTATCGCAGGCCATGTCGAGAATCTTAGAAAGGGTCGTTGGGCCCAATAATGGTACGGGGAGTCGTGGGTCGATTATAGAGTGACTCCGAGCTAATGGGGCTGAGATGTTCAAAGGAGTAGCGGGTGTAGCCCCGAATGTGGCAGAGTATTGGTTAGAAGCTACTGAAAGAATAATGGATGACCTGGATTGCACAGCTGAACAAAAGTTGAAAGGAGCAATATCCCTGCTTAGAGAGGAAGCCCATCAGTGGTGGTTGACTGTTAAGGAGGGCAACCAATCGGAGTAGATCACTTGGGAATTATTCAAATCGGCATTTCAGGGAAAATACGTTGGAGCGACCTATGTGGACGCCCGAAGAAATGAGTTTTTGAATCTGACTCAAGGAGATAAATAAGTAGCAGAGTACGAGGCTTAGTTTTTGCGCCTCAATCGATACGCCAAAGGGATAATAGCAACTAAGTATGAAAGGTGCGTACGATTCGATGATGGATTAAGGGATAGCCTTAAGGTGCTGATAGCTCCACAAAGGGAGCGAGATTTTGCGGTTTTGGTGGAGAAGGAAAAAATAGCAGAGGAGGTAAAGAGCACGGAGCGTCGCAACCGAGAGAAAGAGAAGGGTAAGAACAAGCAAAATATGGAACCTATGGGAGCCGGACAAAGGCCCATAAGTAGGGCCAGAGTGAATGGGCCGGTTAGAGATGTAGCCCATTTTGCTGCTGCTAATAACGGGGTACCACGTTGTGTAGAATGTGGGAGAAGGCATCTGAGAGAATGTTGGAGGAAGACGGAAGCATGTTTTGGTTGTGGATCGATGGAGCATAGGGTTAGGTAGTGCCCGAGAAGGGTAGATCAGGAGCAAGTCGATGGTGGAGGCAATTTTTAGCCCTAGAGGGGTGGACAACAACCACCAAGGGGTCGTGGTCAAGCCAGAGGTGGTAATGGCGTAGGACGAGGACGTGGAGCACTGGGCAGGGGTGCAGGTCAAGCAGAAGCAAGACAGCCAGCGTTGGTCTATGCTGCTCGTCGCAGAGAGGAAGGCGATGCACCAAATGTGATAACGGGTACGTTCCTTATTTGTGAGCTACCTTATATTGTGCTTATTGATGTGGGGTCGACACACTCGTACATTGCTTGTAATAGGACTGAAACTATAGGGGTGGAGTTTGAAATAGTTGAGAGTGAAATGATTGTAGTAAGTCCTTTAAGGCAGTCGGTGAAAGTTAGTAAACTGTTTAGGGATGTACTATTGATGGTTCAAAGAGTTATTTTCCTAGCGGATTTAATGGAATTGCCGTTTGGTGAGTTCGACCTCATCTTGGGCATGGATTGGTTAACGAGGCATCAGGCAACCCTAGATTATGCTATGAAGCGAATGGTACTAAGAAGTGGGGAAGGCGAGGAAGTGGCAGTGATCGGGGAACGACGTGATTATTTGTCGAATGTGATTTCAGCTTTAAGGATAGAGAAGGTGGTAAGGAAGGGCTGTGAAGCCTACTTAACGTATATCAGTGATTCAGAATCGAAGAGTGTTACTGTTAAGGATTTGGAAATAGTAAAGGAGTTCCTAGACGTCTTCCCAGAGGAATTGCCAGGTTTACCCCCAATAAAGAGGTGGAATTTAGAATAGAGTTATTACCGGGTACGGTGCCAGTGTCTATCGCACCTTATAGGATAGCACTAAAGGAACTAGTGGAGTTGAAGGCCCAGATTCAAGAGCTGTTGGACCGTGGGTTTATTAGACCAAGTGTGTCTCTATGGGGAGCACCGGTATTATTCGTAAAGAAGAAGGATGGGTCCATGAGGATGTGCGTTGATTACAGGCAGTTGAACAAGTTAACTATTAAGATTAAGTACCCTCTGCCTAGGATAGATGACATTTTCGATCAACTTAGAGGAGCCTCAATTTTCTCGAAGATTGATTTGTGTTTGGGGTACCATGAACTGAGGGTTAAGGAAGTCATGTGTATAAGATAGCCTTCAGAACTCGTTATGGACATTACGAGTTTTTGGTGATGCCGTTTGGGTTAACAAACGCACCTGGCACTTTTATGGTTCTCATGAACCGGGTTTTTCAACTGTATCTAGATCGGTTTGTAGTAATATTCATAGATGACATCCTGGTATACTCGAGAAAGGAGGTGGATCACGATGCACACCTACGGATTGTGTTGCAAGTTCTAAGGGAGAAGTAATTATATGCTAAGTTTAACAAATGTGAATTCTGGCTAAGGGAAGTCAGTTTCTTAGGACATGTGGTCTCCGCTGAGGGAATTAGAGTTGACCCTCGGAAGGTGGAAGCAGTGTTGGATTGGAAACGACCTAAGACAGTGTCGGAAATTCAGAGTTTTCTAGGCCTGGCAGGACACTATAGGCGGTTTGTTGAAGGGTTTTCCCTAATCGCGGCACCTTTGACCAAGCTGCTACGGAGGGGGTGACGTTTGCATGGACGGATAAACAGCAGGAATGTTTCGAGAAGCTTAAGAAGGTTTTAACGAAGGCTCCTATTCTAATTCAGCCGGAGCACGGTAAGGAGTTTACGGTTTATAGCGATGCGTCGCACGTGGGCTTGGGCTGTGTTTTGATGCAAGAAGGGAAGGTGGTTGCTTATGCATCGCGTCAACTTAAGACTCATGAAAGAAATTACCCAACCCACGATTTGGAATTAGCAGCAGTAGTCTTCGCACTTAAGATTTGGAGGCATTACTTGTATGGAGAGAAGTGCACCATCTATACGGATCACAAGAGTCTAAAGTACCTCTTAACTCAGAAGGAGTTGAACCTGAGACAGCGCAGGTGGATTGAGTTGTTAAAGGATTACGATTGCACAATCGAATACCACCTGGGCAAAGCTAATGTGGTGGCTGATGCGCTAAGCCGTAGGACTATGTTGGAGTTGAGGGCAATGTTCGCTCGGTTGAGTCTCTATGACGACGGGAGCTTGTTAGCCGAATTGCAAGTGAGGCCGCTGTGGGTTGAGCAGATTAAAGCTAAACAGTCATTGGATGAAACTCTGAGTTCACGATTTAAGCAAGCTGAGAAAGGGGAAACGACGGATTTTGGAATATATGGTGATGGGTTATTGTGTTTTCGTGGTAGAATTTATGTGCCAAGGGATGAGGAGCTAAGGAAGTATATATTACAGGAAGCGCATAGTAGTTCCTATGCTATGCATCCCGGAGGTAACAAGATGTACCGAGACTTATGAGAGCTTTATTGGTGGCCGGGATTGAAACGCGAGGTCACAGAGTTTGTGAGCAAATGTTTGGTATGTCAGCAAGTGAAGGCGGAACATTAGTTGCCGTCAGGCTTACTTCAGCCGATTAAGATCCCACAATGGAAGTGGGAGTGAGTTACTATGGATTTCGTTAGTGGGCTACCCTTAAAGCCTACTAAGAAAGACTCTGTGTGGGTCATTGTGGATCTTTTAACTAAGTCCACCCATTTTATATTGGTCCACGCTGAATACTCACTACAGAAATTGGCGAGGTTGTATGTGGCGAAAATTGTAAGGCTGCATGGAGTTCCGATCTCAATCATATCTGATAGAGATCCTCGGTTTATGTCTCACTTTTGGAAGAAGCTGCATGAAGCGCTAGGTACGAGGTTGGATTTCAGTACGGCATTTCACCCTTAGACTGATGGTCAGTCAGAAAGGGTAATTCAAGTCTTGGAAGATATGCTTAGAGGGTGTGTGATTGAGTTTCGAGGAAGTTAGGAGGATTACTTGCCGTTAGCTAAATTCGTGTATAACAATATTTATCAGGCAAGTATTGGAATGGCACCTTATGAAGCACTGTATGGACGAAGATGTCGTACTCCGACTTGTTGGACGGAGTTGGGAGAGCGACGAATTTCGGGTCCAGAGTTGATAGCAGACACAAAAGATAAGGTAAAGTTGATTAGGGATCGATTGAAGGAGGTGGCAGATAGGCAGATGTCATATGCTGACCTCAAGCGAAGAGAGATCGAATATGTGGTAGGGGACATGGTCTTTCTCAAGGTTTCCCTTTGGAAGAAGGTGCTAAGGTTTGGTCGGAAGGGCAAGTTAAGCCCAAGGTTTATTGGGCCTTACCGAGTATTGAAGCGAATTGGGCCAGTTGCCTATCAAATGGAATTGCCTTCGGAATTGAGCCAAATACACGATGTGTTCCATGTTTCAATGCTAAGGCGTTATCGCTCAGACCCTTCGCACATTGTGTCAGTCGAGGAGATCGAGGTTAGACCAGATCTAACTTTTGAGGAGGAGCCGGTTCAGATAATTGATCAAGATGTCAAGGTACTAAGAAGGAAGTCTGTTCCTTTAGTGAAGGTGGTTTCGCGTAACCATAATGCTGAGGAGGCTACTTGGGAACCCGAAGAGGCAATACGTCGGCAATACCCTTAGTTGTTTCAAATAGGTAAATTTCGAGGCTGAAATTTTTTTAAGAGGGGTAGAATTGTAACGCCCTAAAAATCTCGAAGCCCTAATTTCTGTGCCTAAGTATGTGTAGCACTTTGAATAATATTATTAAGATAGTATCGAGATTACTTGAGGCCTTAGAGTTAGGGGTGACCATAGGGAAAATTTATTCTTTCTTACTTAATAGACCCTAGTCTCAGGTAGGATGCCTCATAAGCAGATTAAGAGAAGAAAAGGGACACAGATGGGCTTGTAGTCCAGTGGAAAGTGGCGTCATATAGGGGCTATGAGGTGGCGTGTGAAGAAAATAAGGGGCTACTAGAACGTGAGGTACACGGTAAGGGTATGGTGAGGTTTCGGTTTTTAGTCAATGTATGTTGAAGCTTTGGTTAATCGCTAGTAATGTCAATTGTAGGTTCGTGACTAAGGGGTTCGTAGCACCAAGGTTACCAGGTGTGTACAAACACTACACACATGATATCGACAATGCCGACAAGTTGAAAAGCCGAAAAGCCGAAAGTGGCTAAATGGGCCCGGTGGGCCTTAAGGCTAAGTTTGATGAAATGGTTTAGTTTGTTAAACATATTCAGTTAGTCACGAATGATACATGAACTGGATTTGTTTTGGGCCTAATAGGCCATATGATTAGATTTGGGCCTAACGGGCTGTAATGATGTAATTTGGGCTTGATAGGCTTATGGGGACGTAGACAAGTATGTTAGGGTTAATGGACTTTAGGCCTAGTTTGAACAACTCTTAAATTTCATAAGAATTAATCTAATTAAACATGTCTGTGAACAAGTCACTGGGTTAGGGTGTGGCAACGGGCATACGCATGTCTAGGATTGGATCTAGGGAGAGCTTGGTACTTAAGCGGTCCTAGTGGCCCACTTCCTCTTCTCTGGAATCCTACCTGGTGCGTAGTGTTTGTTCACTTTAGCTGTGAGGACTTGTTGATGGGCCAAATTTCATAACTAAAACCTGAGAGGGACCAATTACCCTTATATTTTAAAAATTACTAAAATACCCTTATATTCGTAAATTACTAGAATACCCCTAGATTTGTAAATTATCAAAATACCCATGTTTTGTAAAATTACCCAAAATACCCCTATTTCGCAAAATTACCAAAATACCCCTATTTTGCCAAGTTACCAAAATACCCCTGTAGGGTAGAATTACGAAAATACCCCTGGGTAGTGAAATGACGAAAATACCCCTACATGACGAATATAAGTTTATGGATGTTACCTGTGTGTTTGAAGCATTCATATGATATTCTGCTTAGGATGGATATGGGTGGGAATTATGGTACTGAGGAAGATTTGAGGATCGCATGGCCGTATGGTATGGATCCACCGGAGGCTTTAAGCCCAATATATGATTAGCAGCTTTGCTGCAACGTTTGGTGGTACCGCAACCGGGCTACCCTTGGTGTGTAGTGGAGGGGTGGGTCGAGCTAGAACTCCCCACAGGAGTCATAAGGTTGGAAGGGAAATTGTGTGTGTAGCTGATGGACTTTTGGGGTGGGTTTTGCATTATCTTGTTCGTATACGATGCGATATGATATGATATGAGATCATGGTGAGCTAAGGCCCAAGACCACCGATATTGATAGGGCTTAGGCCCACTGTGAATATTCGTATGTGATTTGCTTACCAAGGGTTGTACACACTGAGTTTCGAAACTCACACCCTTTAATTTAATGTTTCAGGTAATCCTGAATAGACGGCTCGACGTGGGAGAGGACTCGGGGATGGCCACAATACAAGATGATCAAATGTTTTATTTTGTTCAAATGAATTTATTTTAAATACTTTGTTTTTTTTCCATTGGATTGTAATAAGGCCATGTAACTCCTATTTGAATTTATATTTTGGGTTATTATTATTGTTTCAACTACCCACTTAAGAAATTTCATAAAATTATTAAAGTGTTAATATGGTTTTCGAAATAAAATTTGTTTTGGGCTTTTGGGCCTTAAATGGTTAAATAGTAAATTATTTTGAAGTGCGCCTTTAATGTGACATTCCAGATTCGGGCCTAACTTCTAGGCCGGGTTTGGGGTGTTACAGTTTCGCTTCTAAGAGTGATGGTCTTACATTGCTCTTTCCCTTGTGTTCTTGAATTCTTGGTATCATTAGTCAATGCCCTTTGTGGTCTCAAATTTAAAGAATTTATAATTTGCCCCACTTGATTCTCAAGAGCTTGTAGAGACGTAGCCTGACTCTGAATTACGACATCATTCTTGGCTATGTATTCTTTTAGCCAAGCTTTAATAGATGATGATGATGATGAAACCAATGCCTAATCTTGCTATACATTTTGCCTCGGTATAGGTTGATTATAACCAGGCAGTGCATTAATGGCATTATGTCTTGTCGTATTGTTAAAATTTCCTGTATGTTTATGATTCCAACTAAAGTTCGGATGTTGCTTTCACCCAAGATTATACGTGTTGGATAGAGGTTATTGTTCCGGTTGAAATTACCCATGTAGTACACAGATGTTGGATTTGATAGGCACTCATCGAACACATGGTCGTCACCATAATAAACACACAATAAACACACTTTGGCTGTTAATGAAGTGATTGCATCTAGCTCATAGTACCAGCAGCTCTTTTACCTATCCCAACTCTAATGGTAGGATATTGATAATCATTGTTGGCAATCTTTTCCAAAATCTCATATGCTTCATTATAGGATTTATCCAACAACATACCATTGGAGGAGGCATCAACTACAATCATCGTATGTGTATTCAACCCAATAAAAAGTATCTCCATCTGCATCTACTGCTGGAACCCGTGCATCGGACATTTCCAAATTAAATCTTTGAATTGTTCCCAAGCTTCATATAATGTTTCATCCTCTAATTGCTGAAAATATGTGATGTCATTTCTAATCTTGGCATTCATATTTGGTGAATTATACCGTAGCAAAAATCTCTAGCAAAAATCATTCCATGATGCCACTGTTCCTGATGGTAAAGCACTGAGCCATGCTTTGGCACGATCTCTTAATAAATATAGAGACAGTTTAAGTCACACGACGTCTTCAAGAACACCCTATTGTGTAAATGAGTCACGAACCTCTAGAAAAAGTCTTAAATGCAGTCTTGGATCTTCAGTGGGCAGTCCACAAAACTATCATACTATTTGTAACATCTGAAACATTACCAGTTTTAGCTCAAACTACTGTGCCTATATTTGTTGCCAAACTATCCCTGGATTCAGGTCATCCAAAATTGGCACAACATGCTCTCGAATTGGTCTATCTCGGTCATCTATCACCTAACGAATAGGAGGATTAACATCTTGACCAATTAGATTTAAAGGATCATTCAAATCAGGACCATTTCGATTATCATTGAGACCGGGATCATACTCGTTTCTAGCCATTTTTCACAGTTCTTTTCGCCTTCTTCGTAAAGTTCATTCGATCTCTAGGTCAAAAGGATATTTTTTGTTAGCAAGAATGCCTCTTCTCATGCACTAACGGCAAACCTGTAAAAATTAAATACAACTAAGTTAAATAAAACTAATGAATCTAAGTAAAATAACAAAACCAAATTTCACCAAATTGTTTATCCCCGGCAACAGCGGCAAAAACTTGTCACATGTGAATATGATATGCGAATTGTGCAAGTATACACATAGGATCAAGTAATAAAGTGATAAGCAAGATCGTCTCCATAAGATCAGATTAGGAATACAAATGGTCAAGTTATTATAATAAATTTAGATTAATGTTATACTAAAATAATGATAAGAATGCAGCGCTAAACAAAAGGAATATTAATGTGAACCAAATGTGTAACTGATGAATAATTGAAAATGCTATGACAATGCAAGAGTAAAAATGCAATGGCAATTACGAGAATGATAACGTGACTAGAAATAAGTAAATGAACAGATAAACAACTAAGTATGCTATGGAAAAGATACTATAACAAGGGATAAGGGATATACGATGTTGATATTGAAGGTTACAATTACTAAGAATATACCCTTACTGTCAGAAATGCCTTTGCAAAATCGTAACCAATATACTGCTTAGAAGAGTTCTAAAGTGGTTTGCTTCTTTCAAGAGCAAAAACCTCAAGTTACCTTGCTTGTTTCTATAGGCCTTTAATACAATACCCTGCAATGTTTCATTCTGTATGAATGATTCTTTATGTCTAGAGTCTACTACAAGTATCTGTCGAGTACTTGCTCATATCATTCAATTTTGGTCCAACTAATCCAACCTTTTTCAGAATTAAATTAGTTTATGGGCATGCTGCACAGTTGTCTATGCCTAGGGATTGCATGCATACAATTTAGAAATAAAATAATTGAATGAAACACTAAATTAATTCAGATCTATGCTTCAATCATTAAAGAAAATAAAGGTTTCATCAAGTAATCCCGACCCTATGAGATTTAACTCATGGGTTGGCAAATAAAATTCAAAACCAAAATATCATTCAACATCGTTTCAATCAAATTAATTCACAGAGGAAAAAAATTAAGAAATAATAGAAGAACATCATGAAATTAGCTTTCGCATGTCCAATTCACACTCTAGTGGTACAATGTCCTCTGATGGTTGAGAGGGACTGCCTTCGTCTTCCTCTTTCATTCTCTACTCAGCCATTACCCTCTAGTTTTGCCTATGGATCTTCACACTTGTCCATGTCTTTGGGTTTCCTCCTTTGGCTTTTTATATGCTTTTACCCTATGGTAGATCCAACAATCCAAGATCTTCTCCTTTTTTTTATATTTTCTTTTTGGTTTAAAATCCCTTCCTTTAGGGTAGGTGGTTATTAGCCCATGATCTCATGATCTTTCTCCTCTTTTTAAGCTAATTTTTCTGGTATAAGTAGAGTTGATTATGCGTTTAGGTCTTGACCTAGTCTTCCTGGAATTGCCATGGCATTCGTGTTGGCAAGCTATCCAACATTTTTCCACGACAAACCTTCATTCTTTTATTTCTTTCTCCGCATCCTGCACTTGCTAATTACTAACAAACAAATCCTTCCTACAAACAAGTAAAAGTAACAGATAATAACATTTAGGCACAGTCCAATCTTATTAATGTAATGTAATGAAAATTATGAATGGAGTGTGCTAAAATGCAACTAAATTTATTTAAGTACAGGCAATTAGCTAGGTCTAAAAGCATGAAGTATAACTCTTGAAAAGAGTTATCAATATGCACACAAGAAAATGAAAACCCTACAAGGATTCTTTGTAAGTATGAGACTCTGTAGAGTCTAAGGCTTAAAGCCTCATATTTATAAGCAAGTCTATGGCCATGGCATATTTAAGTTATGGAATTCCAACGGACTTGTTCTTTAAGTTTTACATCAAATTTATATGTGGGAATCCACCATATGAAGTCCGTGAAAAAATTCGCATGTGTGAGTCTGCCATATTTATGAATCTTTATCTATGAATCCTTATGCATGGCAGTCAACCGACCTTGTTCTCTGAGTTTCATGACAAAGTTAGAATTGAATTCCCTAGCGCAAAAGTTCGCGGAACAGCCCACATATAAGAATTCACATTTATATGTAAGTATTCGCCTATGGATCTGCATGCATGAATCCGCCATATATGAGTTTGCATCCATGAATCTTCTATATGAATCTATATGTATGACAATTGGCTGGACTTATCTTTATGATTGAAGTTATGGCAGTCTACTGATCTTATATTCATGTTTCGAGTTTAAGATATATAAGAGACTATCCTTCATAAGAGTCAACATGGAATATTATCCAAGCAAGAGACCACATAGGATTATCCTTTTGTTCAAGCTATAAAAGCTCGTATAGGGTATTTTTCTCAAGCCACCACCGCAGAGATCTTATTTCTTATGGGAGTCTGCCAAGGATTATCTTTAAAATATGTGTCTGGCAATGACTATCCGCCAAACAAGAGTCAGGTAGTGACTACCATTTTAGAATGAATTCACAAGTAAGAATATGCATATATGAATCTGTGATGATGGTTTCACATATAAAGAATTTGCAAGTATGGTCTGCAAGTATGCGTTTGCCTTGAGTTTGCGTTTTGTAAGAAATTTAACTGTAAATCCACAGGTAAAAACTATCCATGTGTGAATCTCCATGCATGAGTTTTCTGAGATCAATCTATTCGTGTAACACCTCTAACCCGTACCCGTCGCCGGATTAGGGTTATGAGGCATTACCAACCCAACTCATATCATCGTAGTCATTTATCGAATTTCATAATTCTATCGAACCAAATGGAATTAAATTCATGTTTGTACATTTCAAAACATTGAATCATCAAATATATGTCATTCACTTATTTAATACATGTTCAAACATTTACCATTCACCTTATAAAAATATAAATGAATGATTATACACATATCTATTTTCTAAGTCAATTATCACCATATCATTTCTTACGTTATAAATAATTTACCTATTAAGACATGCAAACTCACGGAACTCTGTTGTCTAACCGTTCGCATATGACATTAATACACTATAGTATAACCGAACATGTTCGAGATATAAGGTAATATGCGCATATTTCTCAAAGACAAAGCCAGTATTCAATTATAATTATTAAACCACATTTACGCTGAAAATTCTTTGACATAAAGATCATTACATAATATATCAAAAATATATATGCTCAATAACTAACCTAAAATACCAAAGTACAACAATTTCATTACCATACATTCGATCATCTATCCAACATCTTTTTCCATGATCAACCCAAATACTTATAGAAATTTCCTCCCTCAAAATCGAATCATATAATCTTGAAACATGCATCAAAACTCTATTCATCTTTCAAGAACAATAGACATACCTATTAAACATAACTATATATATATATATATATATATATATCTAAAATTTAGTCAATACTCCTATTTTCACATTCATTTAATCAAAGCCATGTTGACTAATTATGGACACAACAATCATTATTAACCTACCAACACATGAGCTATATATCTAGCCGAATACATAAGTATACCTAAACCATTGACCACATATTCGGATATCAAATTAAGACTCCAACGATCAACCTAAATAAAAATACATGAACATTTCAATGTCATCACCGAACCATAACTAACATCTCAACATATAAGTCATGTTAGTATATATATATATATATATATATATATATATATACCTCCAATCCAAGCTTAAAACATGACTAAAACACATAACCATTAACAATCGAGCAAGTCATTATAACAAAACACCTAAGTAAAGCTTAGTCCGAAAGTAATAGCCATTTTCACAAGGCTATACTTGTATACAAGATTAACTAACATTGGTTTACAACTTAGCCTAGCATTTTACATGCCGTTTGAATCAAAAACTAAGTTTTTAGTACCAAAGAGTCGATAGTATGGTTGATTCTTCTGACGATCCCTTGAGTCCGTAGCTTGAACGAAATCTATAAAACAAATAATGCACACACACAAGGTAAGCTTGCTAGCTTAGTAAGCCTTAAGCTACCACAATATAGCATTCGAATATACAAGCATCTAAATAACCATTTATTAACATTAATCATTCATGACTTAATAAATAGTTTACCAAAACCAAATATCTCATCTCACTATATATATATGCATATAAACTTTTATTTCTTTACCACTGTACAACATATATCAAGTAAACATTCACACACTTATGCATATAGTTGTACCTGTACAAATACCTTACTTCTCCCATGCTTTTCTATAACAAATTCTCTCATAGTATAGGTTATAACCAATTTCCATCTATCATATGTATATCACTTTCTCTCATCACTTTATTCACTTATCAACATAACATAAAATCATAATATTAAAGTAAGCTTGATACATACCTTATGGCCGAACTCACAATTTCATTTTCATAGACTTAAACTTCCATGATTTGTTTCATAACTTTACTATTTTTGCAATCAAAGTCTGGAAATCGAAAACTCACCAGCATATAACAAGCCATGCAATAATCCGAATCGCATACACTGGCACCTTGCCTGCTAGACTTGAAGTCTGAGATTTAAAACACCGCATTTAGCCTGCTAGGCATTAAGCCAGATATATTCACCGGCACGAGGCCTGCTAGGCTCGAAGCCCGAAATATCTCTTCAATACACATTTCTTAATGCGAACATCACAAACAAATCATATACCTCATATGACAACCACATATCATATCGAATATACTATTTCGTATCATATTAACAAAATATATATTCAATCCAATTTGACATTCTTACATTCGGCTAACCCACAATTTGTACTCAAAATTATCAACATTATCATTTAACATGCTCATAATTATCTCTTTTATATATATATATATATATATATATATATATATTTGCTTAAGGACTTACCTCGACTGTCGACGGACCACGTAGACCGGCTATTCGATAACCTTCATCTTTCCCCGATCCAAATCAGTTTTTCTTTGTTCTTGATCTAAACACATTAAGATTCAGCTCATTCAAGCACATTTCATCTCAATTTAGTCCCAAAATACATAAACAGGCAAATTACCAATTTACCCCTAATGTTTCACATTTTTACAATTTAGTCCTATTTGCATAAAACACAAAATACACAAAATTTCACTAAACTATACAAGGGCCGAATATTCATAGGGACCCTACAAGTCCATTTCTTTCATTTATTTTTCATTTAGCCCCCTCATAAATTTATTTTTGCAACTAAGTCCAAAATACTCAAATTCACCAAAATTTCCAATACAAAATATACTAATCTTTAACACATCTTTAAAATAAAATCATCAAACATCAAAAACTACATGAACACATCAATGGCCGAATATCAAGCATGCTTAGATTCAAAAATTTCAACATGGGTAAGCTACCATTCGAAGCAACGATCTCCAAAACGTCAAAATTAACAAAAACCGACCAAAAACTCACCTTGAATTTTAGCCTAGAAGTGCCGAAAATCAAAGAACCCAAAGCTTTATTTCTTCCTCCAATATTCGGCCAAGAAAGAGTGAAAAACATGATGGCTTTGTTTTATGTTATTTTAACATATATTAAGTAATTATTAAATTACAAATTTAACCTTTCAAATAAAATAAAACTAATATATAACTTAAGGTTATTTATGACAAATACCACCCACTAACTTTAAAATGAGCTAATTTCCCTTTTAATACTCCATGTTAAAAAACCATCATCATTTAAGTACTTTCTACTATAGTAGTCCTTTTTGTTAAATTAAACACACAAACGATTTAATTTTTCTACGAAACTTCCACACACATTAATTCACATATAATAAACACAAAATATAATATTTAAACATTTCTCGGACTCGGATTCGTGGTCCCGAAACCACTGTTCTAATTAGGGTCAAATTCAGTCTGTTACAATTCGTACGTTAGTCTACAATGATAATAATTGTTCAGGTAATACGCACATGTTTTGCAAGAAAAAGAGGTAATGATTCATCTTGTAAGAAACCAGAGCAAATGAGTAAACGAAATCATTCTGCATTGTAGCCTATAGCACGAGCAATTGAAATGGAAGGTTCTAGTAATGTCAAAAGTGTATGAATTTTCAAGTTGAGCCAACGCAAGGGAGGATAAAAGTACGCCAGGAAGATGTGCAAACTATATTTGTGCAAATGATGTCAAATAGGAGATCAAACCCATGAAGTTCTCACTTATAGTTTCAGGAATGGTATGAAATATTAGAAACTCACTAAGTTCATTTGAGCTTACTTAGTTTTGTTATGCTTTCCAGGTATAATGGCTTATACGAGGAGCTAAAAAGGGATCAAGCTAGATTTTGATCAAGCTTTGGCAAACTTATGCTCTTAGCTGTAACTTGCATATAGTGGGGCGACTTAGAGGCTGAACCTTAGGGTCAGAATTTTCTTTTTGCAACTAAATATGGACTGAAGTATTTTATTTTCAATGAAGAGAAATTAATTAAAAATATTAGAATTTTTATTGTTAATTTTTCATAAGCCCGCTTGTTAAGACTTTTGATCTAGAAATTGAAAATTGTGTTTGCGATTAACATTTTATCTAACTAAGTTAAGTATGATTAATAAAAGCATATTTGGTGGTTTTACTCACGTTAGTTTTTCAGCTTAGTTGTAAATTGTTCATAGTTTGTTTCGGTTATGTTGTGACAGTTTATATCAGAACTCATTGATCGGGTAGGGTATGAGGTGCTACACATTTACAGAAAAAGATGTCAATTATCTTATACGAAGATAATGCAACATGTATAGATCAATTGAAGGGTGGTTACATCAAATGTTATAGAACGAAACATATTTCACCAAAGTTACTCTTCACTCATGATCTTGAGAAGAAATGTAATATAAAAGTTCAACAAATTCGTTCTAGTGATAATTCAGCAAATCTTTTTTACAAGGCATTGCCAATTTCAACGTTTGAAAGACTACTACACAAAATTGAAATGCATCAACTCAAAGATGTTATGTCATGTTGCTATAAGGGGAAGTTTAAAAATATGTTGTACTCTTTTCCTTTAACCACTAGATTTTACTGGTAAAGGTTTTTAACGAGACAACTTGTAATAGAATATTCTGTACTCTATTTCCTTCATTAGGTTTTTATCCCACAGGGTTTTCCTTAATAGGCTTTTAGTGAAGCACATTTTTCATTGATTGATATTCAAGGGAGAGTGTTGTAAAATGGATGTCCATATAACTCCCATAACCCCCTAAGAATTTATTTTCTTGTAACTTTTGTAACCACTAAAAATTTTTAGGGTACCTTAATTATATTTATTAGAGTTTTGTAACTTATGGTGGTTGAAACCCTATAAATATAAAGCATGTATAGGTTTTTTAAATATCCAAAAGGAAAAGTTGAATAATCCTTGTATTTTTCTATTCTTCTCTTTTGTTCATTCTATATTTATCTTTTTTTTATAAAATAATCCACTTAGTTTATGAGTATAACTTTTCATGTAAATCTCAATTTTCTTAAATAATTTCTCTGATTTTTTTCTACTCACCTCGTATAATTTGTAGAACTCAATAACTCTACAAATGCATAGTTTAAGTGTTTTAATGTCGCCTTTCATTGAATATAGAAAATGTTCTAAAATTAGATTTATGGAAAAATTGAAGATATCTAAAGAGATTGCATTGTGATTTAGTGATAACAATTAAAAGAAAATAAACTATACAAAATAAATTAATTCAAAATGAAGAATTGAAAAAATATTAGCTTATTTTTTGTGATGAATTTTTTTATAGTATCTTCTATTTTTTATTTGTAAATTATATTTGGTATTTATAAATTAAAGTGGTTATAATTTATTATTTTAATCATTTTATATATATATGTAATTAAATCGTGGACTATCATCTTTATGTGGTTAATTTAGGATTGATCAAGATGACACAAACTCAAACTAAACAACTAGTAAAAGACTGATGATGGTCCGACGACATAGGCTGCCAATGTTCCGATGGGGGTGGCTAACAGTGGTTTGGCAGTGGTTGACGGTGGCTGACGGTGGTGGTCGGAGGTGGTCGACGATGACCTAATGACGTCAACCATGGCCATAGCAAAAGTTCGTGATAGCGATAGAAGTTCGACAATAGATCCTTTCGGTGTTTTTTCAAGTCATTTGTAATTTTGGGAAAAATATCAAAATTCAGAATATTTGGATTTCACTCAAAAGACCTAAAATACGTTTCGGAGAAATAATTGTAATTTTTATGCTTTTTTGTGATAGAATGATGATATTTAAATTGATTGCAAAATATATGCATGTATATATATGATAAGCATACCATATAATTTAGTAAAAGAATAAGACATGTACTTGGTTAAAAAATTAAAAATAAAAAATTAAAAATTATTCTTGACTTTCATATTGAAAACTCATATAATTGGTTAAAAAAATCAATAAATTTATTTTATTTTATTATTTTCATAATCTTTTAATAAAAAATGACTTTTTTTTTATTATGTTTTGATTCAATTTAATTTTGATTTTTTATAAATACAATATTTTCTTTTAATTTTTCATATTTGATATATTTTAAAGTTTTTAATAATTATTGTTAATTTAAAATTTTAAATTATGCTTTCTTTTCATAAATCATTGAAAAATAATTCATTTCTATTTTTTTACACATGTTTGATAATTCAAAATTAAAACAATATGATAGAATTTTTTTTTAAAAAAGTGTAGAAAATAATAAGTAGTTAAGAGCTACTTATGGAGAATATTTTCAATTCATTTAATATTATTTTGTTATCCTATATAAACTTTACATTTAAAATTTTATTTTTTGTTTAGAATAAGGTGAAATGTTTAAAAATTAAAGATAAGATATAGAACATAATTTTTCTATAATTTAAAATCTATATTTATCAAATAGTCTATTTATATTCAATAATTAACTTTTAAGTAATATATCAAACAAATTTTATAATTTAAATTCGATACTTATTTTTCAACACTTAATTTTTAAATTATCAAACACCAGCTTATTTAAGATAATTAAATGATTCAGTTGATTTATTTTTATTTTTTTGACCCTTTCTTTTTTAAGCATGAGGACTTAAGAAGTCAGGATCTTGGAATTTTAGTACGTTACAATTGTCAAGAGGAGAGGTGAGTTGACTGAGTTCGTGGGTACAAATTGATGTAAACCATATAGAAAATCAATTGAAGAGTTCATCTTCATTCATCGGCTACCACAGTGGTAGCTAGATGGAACACGTACAGGCATATCCTCCGCCGGCTGCACCAAGTGCTTACCCACCTTTGGCTACTCGTGTTTCCGTGATTGGGCCTCAATACTGCTACCCTCAACCAATAGATCTGGCTGTCGTCAGAAAGGTTTTGACCATCAGTGAGGATAAATTTGCTGTCACTGACATCTATGGCAACATAATGTTCAAAACCAAAGGCAAATTTTTCAGCATCCATGACCGTCGCCTCTTAACCGATGCTGCCGGAAATCCCGTTTGCACTCTTCGACACAAGGTTTGGTTTTTGTTGTTCAAGTTTCTCAGACATAGCTTTATTTCAACACTACATGTAAATTTAGCTACGTTGATTTGTTAATAGATAATGACCGTCCACGATAGATGGCAAGTATTCAGGGGGGAAAGCACGGAAGAAAAAGATCTGATATTCACAGCGAAGCGATCATCAATGATCCAACTCAAGACCAAATTGCATGTGTTCTTGGCAACCAACCCAAAAGAGGATGTTTGTGATTTCAGAATGGAAGGAAGCTGGCTGGAAAGATCCTGTTTCATTTATTCCGGAGAGCGTAACACTATTTTGGCTCAGGTACTTAACACCCTCTTCCTACGATTTAATTACACATATACTCTACTATGGCACACAACAAGTATAAAATAATTTTATATAAATAATAACTTATAACTTTTGAGAGGTTTTTTCAACCGAGTTAATGTTCGGCCAATTCATAACATCAATTTATTCGGAAGTTTAAATAATAGTATATATCTTTGTTAGATATATTTTTTTATGCAGAAAGCTCGTCGTGCGATTATAAAACAAAATGGCTTTAGGACTTGACATTGACAAGATTCAACAAAACAATTGTTGAGATAATGTTATTTTTAATGTTTAAAATATTGTTACTACTATTTTATTTTAACTAAATTTGTTATTATTTTTTAGTGACCAAACACAGTCTTTGTAGTAAATTCTAGTTAAGCTTTAAGATAAGGATGATAACTACGATACAGATAAAAATTATGAATAAGAATGATGATGTAAACACAAATAACTAGTACTTACGATATGACTTAAACAAAATTTTCTAGTATAAATTTGTGTAACATCCATTGTTTGAGTATTCAAGTAAGAAACAAAAGAGCTTGTTATTGAGGCTAAGAATGGATTAAATACTCATAGGAAGAGTGAGTGTAGTGTTGATGTGAATAAAAATAAGATTAGAGAAGAACCGATTGAGAAAGGAAGTGTTATCATGTTATTATTTATATAAAAGTAAGGGGTCATATACTTATATATATATTTAGAGATTTATCAAAATATAAAATAATTTAAATACCATCTAAATAATATTTGTTGCTTTGTAAAATAAATAAATTTTTAATAAATTTAGTAAAAAGTTAGAGTTTGATTGATGGCTGACATAAATTCAATCAAATGTATTATAATAGTATACTAGATTTTGTCATACTTTCAATTAAAATTATATGTATAAGAAAATAATAATTGAGTTATAAGTGAAATAGTAAAATAGTTATGTTTAAATATTCGTTAGAATTTTTTATTCAATTATTAGATATTACATTTTTAGTTGTTTTATTTAAGCATTTCATATAAAAATAGTGAAAAGACAAAAATATCAATATATTAACATTCAAAGCTTAATTAAAAAAAGAAATTTTAAGTAATTTTTTAATTGAATTCATGTTGAGTTGACTAGCGACATCAACTCAACAAAATAGTATAGATAGATAGATACATAGAGATGAAAGTATTTAGGATACCCATGTATTATTGGGACTATATCAAATTAATTCCTCTATTATTGAATGGATCAATTTAGTCCATGTACTACTAAAAAGAATCAAATAAGTTCAAATTGCAAATGAGTTAACATTTTTTGTTTAAAAAATATCAGTTTTTGTTTAACAAAGTAATTTTTTGATGTTTTTATGGTTTTGTAAATGATTTTTTTTTATATGAATTGCAATTGGAAAAAAAATTCAAAATATCTTGCATAAAGCAATGTTAATTATATTTCAATTTAGATTTATTTAATTCTTTTTTAATAGTATATGGATTAAATTGATGCATTTAATATTAAATAATCTCCCAAGTGCTTTAACCGATAGATTAAATATTTGTAAGATTATATTAACATAGGAATAATGATATGTACATGTGTGTGGGTTCTATATGTGTGAGCACTGCAGATGCACAAGAAGCGCAGTGTTGAAAGCGAATTCCTTGGGAAGGACAAGTTTATGATGACGGTATATCCGAACATGGATTATGCCTTCGTGGTGGCTCTCATAGCCATCCTTGATGGGATTAACAACGACGACGATTTTGAGTGATCACTCATCAAAATTAAATGATGCTATTAGAACTACAAGTAACCATGTGTTTTGTGATCAGTTAACATAAAGGAGGAAGACATTCTGCCTGCTTGATGCTTAATTTGTTGAAACCTACTTTTTACTATAATATGTTGTTACCTACACTTTTGACTTCGGCTTGTTTACTTCTCTGTGCCTTACCAATCAGCTTTCACTACTGTAACATATTAAGATGAAACTTGTTTTATGTTAATTCATGTGTTCATCAAAATGTTCACTATAATATGTTGTTATCTACATTTTTGACTTCGTCTTGTTTACTTCTCTATGTCTTACTAGTGAGCTTTTACTATTGTAACATATTAAAATGAAACCAGTTTATGTTAGTTCGTGCGTTCATCAATAAGAACCTTAGCTAATTTATAACTCAGTAGTATATAAACCTATACATATATTAGAGCCCAACATCTTCAAAGTGTGATAGATTTTTGGGTAATAGTTTTTAGAACCTAACATATTCAAAAATCAGATTAAAGGAAGATTATACTAAGATCTTGTTATTTTGATGTTGTAAATTTCTCGAAAAAGTAATTAGTTATATTCAAATAATAAAAGAAGAATTAATTATAGTTGGAGAATAATAATTGATAACATTGGGTCAGGATTATTTTGGAAATTGAAAGAGATTATGGGGGGACCTAAAGTGCATTTTCACCATTGTGTTAAAAAGACTTGGTGTCAATTAAGCCACTTAGTGTGTGTGTTTTAAATAAGAGCCATTAAAATGTGTAAATGACACATTGTGGCGAGGTACTAAAGTGTGTAATAATTAAAGGAATTTTGGTGATAGGTGGAAATGACATTGATGCTAAGAAATCCCACCATAGCATGCTAATTGGGTTGGATGAGTGGAGTAAGGCTGCAAACATTTTACTTTGTTTTGATACAAAAAGAGAAAAGAAAATTCTACCCTTCAATAAATAGGCAATTTTACCCTACCATTGGGTAGGCAAAAGAATCAATGTTAGTGGTGAGTCTTGTTTTGGTATTTCTGATTACCAACTCGAACATAACTCAGACCACTGACCCGTAACTAGAGTTTGGGCCTCATGAGGTGGATGCATTAAGGGCTCACGGAAGGGTTTGCAGGGAGAGCTCCTGGGTATAGTTCGCATGCCCTTAGGTGCTCGCGAATAGAGAGTGCAAAGTCAAATTAATGAACTGCTAAACTCCTGGGCCAGTGAACAGGTGTTAAGTCTAGAACAACATATGTTTTGACGTGCATGAAGCTTACCTAGAACGTCACATCAATGAACATTAACCATGTCATATAGAAACCAGACTCTCCTCACTTGAAGGACACAACAAAGTACTCAACAATTTGGTGCGGGAAGCATGGACAGACTTCCAATCGACAGATTTCTTCAAGTTTGAAAAATCACAATGGCTCACCCAAATGAAAATTTCCCCATTAATCTTTCATCCGGACAGGCAAGAGCCTTAGGCTTTGGTGGTCAACCCACTGGGACAGATTTGTTTGTCGGCTAGTTTGCAGTCAGACTGAAAAACCTGGGTAATGTGGCTCACCCAGGAATTTCAAACTCGTTTGATTTAAACATTCCTTCTGGCCAGGGGTTACCACTTTCTTCTGGTCAGGAGGCTTCGCCACAACAGTTTCTCACTTTTCAAGAGTAGAAGACATTGATGAAGAAAATAATGGCCCTACAGAATACACTATTCGAAAAGAAATAAACATTCCACCAGGAACTCTTGAAGCAAAATGAAGAGCTCAGGAGAAAGGTACAATTAGATAACTCCTATTTTCAGAAGAAGATCGTCTGCATGCTTGATGTTTAATTTCTTGAAACCTACTTTTCACTATAATATGTTGTTATCTACACTTTTGACTTCGGCTTATTTACTTCTCTAAGCTTCTCTATCTTACCAGTTAGCTTTCACTACTATAACATATTAAGATGAAACCAGTTTTATGTTAATTCGTGTGTTCATCAACAAGAACCTTAGCTAATTTATTACTTAGTAGTATCTAAACATGTATGTTAGAACCCAACATATTTAAAATTCATATCGAAGGAAGATTATACAAGATCTTGTTATTCTGATGTTGTGAATTTCTTGAAAAAGTAATTAGTTATATTCGAATAATATAAGAAGAATTAATTGAAGTTGGATAATAGTCATTGATAACTTTGGGTAAGGACTACTTTGGAAATAGAAAGAGACTATGGGGGACCTAAAGTGCATTTTCACCATTGAGTTAAAAAGACTTTGTGGCAATTAAGCTACTTAATGTATGTTAAATAAGATCCATTAAAAGGTGTAAATGAAACTTTACAGCTAGGTGTCAAAGTGTGTAATAATTAAAGGAATTTTGGTGAGAGGTGGCAAATGATAGTGATTCCAAGAAATCCCACCATAGTTGCTAATTGGGCTGGATGAGAGGAGTGAGGCTGCAAACATTTTTCTTCATGTTGGTACAAAGAGATAAAGGAAAATTCTACCTTCAGAAAATAGAACTAAATTGCAATTTATCCCTATTATTGCGTAGGCAAAAGAATAGGTGTTAGTGATAAGTCTCATTAATCAAATAAGGCTTGATGACACCTTGCAAACTAGGTCTCAAAATGTAGGAAATTAAGAGAATAGTGAAGCTAGGTGGCAAAGAATTTGGAAGCCAAGCAACCCCACAAATCAAGTCACTCAAGGCTAAATGAAGGTGAGATTGATGCTGAAGAAATTAGCTAACATTTTACAAAAAGAGAAGGTGAAAAACTAAGGGAAAATTTAGAGAAAGCCTAGATATACATGGAGGAGGAAAAAAGATTTCTTTTCATCAATTCTTGCCTATGATTGTAATGAATCCACCATACAGTTCAATTAGTATAGTTGTAATATCCCGGGTTAGGGGCGATTCTGTTGTGACTTTGTTTGCATGTTATTGGATCGTTATGTTGTCGTTTGTGTGATTTCGGGGCTTAGTTATGAGCTAGAAGTAAGCCGGAATAGGTGGAAAAATTTTAGTTTTGAGCTAAGGTATGAGGGGCAGAAGTAGCTGGGGCTTAAGAGTTTTAATTGGCAAGAGTTATCACAAAAAGGGAGTTGGTGTAGTGGCAGGCTAGACGCCACTAAGGCTTGGTGTGGGTAACGCCTAATGCAAGGGTGTAGGCCTTGTGTTCGAGCTGCGGAGTGGCCACTTTTTGGCACTCGTTTTGACGGCATGGGGGGAGGAGTTTGTGGCAGTTCAAACTCTGCCTAAGACTAAGTCTTCCCATTTGAATGATAGGTGGGGAGTGAGTTTAGGAGGTTGACTAGTTCAACCATTTTGAATTAATGGAGGTGAGCAATTGGTGGGATTATAGCCGAATTCTAGGGGAGGTTGGAGGGGGAGTGACGGCTTGGTATGGGGGAGTGGGAGTGTGCCGAATTTTATTTTGGTTACTTGGTGCATTTCGGTCACTTTTTGGGTGTCAAACAAAGTTTTCTTTTTGGCAATTCTTATTCTTTTCTTCTTGGAAAACCGAAAGTTCAAAGCTCCCATGTACCGAATTTGTTTTGCTTTTTTTGAGTAGGTGTGGCCGAAAGTGCTCAAGCATTTTCACTTCCCTTTCTTCTTCAATTGGGTAAACCGAAGATAGCTCTCTTCTCTCACATTTTCTCTTCTTGTTTGGCCTTTGAAAACACCTTAGCCGAAACTATATTCTTCAACACACCTTCTCTAAGCCGAAAATACTTTCAGCCCATCCACTCCTTCTCTTCCAAATATTCCACTGCCGAAATTCCATCCTCATCTCAAAAATTTTTATTCTCTTTTTCTCTCTTAAAGCCGAACCTAAGGGTGTTGAACACCTATAAGCCGAATCCTCTTCTTTCTTGTGAAGCCTTGGCCGAAACTCCCCTCTCTTTTAGAAGTGCCTTGGTGACCGAATATCAGTGAAGGGGGATTTTGTTTGGTTGATCGATCCTTGGTGTTGGGTGAGTAAGCCGAATGCTCATTTCTTCTCTCCCTTAATTTCTTTGTCAATTTTAGGATTGGCTAAGTGCCGATTGGGACATGAGTAAAGGAGTTAACCTCTTACTTTGGGAACCGAATGCATGGTAGGGCAATCAGGGATTACAAAGCAGTCAGGTGGAGCCTTCTCCCTTTGTTAACCGATTAGGTAAGTGATGGTAAGATATCGTTCGCGGTTATTCGTTTAAATCTGATTAAGTCAAGGTGACAAACGATTAACCATTCTCTTTTAAGGTGTAGCCGTTTGCTAAAGGAGGAATCATTGTGGTTCGGGTTGCTAAGAAACCGAACCAATAGCAAGGTAAGGGTGATCTGACAAACCCTTTTGGTCTAAATGGTGTTGGCCGAATGCTAAATGCCTAACCCCTATGTTTGGTCAATTTTAGGAGCAAGTCAATCAGGGGACTTAGATCGTTTTCGTCGGGATTTCTAGACTCGTGTTACCAGGTGTGTAAACTAACACACTATTACTTAGTAATGTTGTTAATAAACCTGTTTGCCTGTTAAAAACCATAACAGTGTGATGGATAATTGGATACCCAAATGGGGTATGTGTACGGATCCGGGTAAGTCTACTTTATTACAAGTCCTATTATGGATACTTTGGATATGATGATCTATACTACATATATATATGCTATGAGATGCTATGTTGGACATGGTTGCATGAGTTACATGATTTGCATATTGTACATGAGCCAGTATGACATGTATGGGTAATATGAGAGGAGGGAGCAGTGATATTTTGTGCTGACGAGCACCAGTGTTTTGGTAACACACTTTGTGACTTTGGGTCACCAGAGGTTTGGCACCTCCAGAGGTTTGGTACCTCAGCGTCTCGTCCCAGTGGCTCCGTACCACAGTGGGTTGGCCCCACAGATGATTATACGGGATTGACGCCAGTGATTTGGTATCACACGATGGGTTGGCCCCATCATCATTGGATTTGTGACTTCGGTCACCAGTGCTTTGGTAGCACGTTGTGTCTTTGGGACACCAGTGGTTTGGTACCACATTGACGGATATTGTGTCTTTGAGACACCAGTGTTTTGGTAACACATTGTGACTATATGTCACCAGTGGTTTGGCACCACCAGTGGTTTGGTACCACACGGGGTAGAAAAGGCGATATGGATGGTTAGGATCGGGTTGCATTAATTATGTTGCTATGTATGATGTGTGTTAGCATGTTGTTTTATCGGGAGCGGGATTTACACACTGAGTCACTCGACTCACCCTCTCCTTTGACATTTCAGGTGACTCGTAGACGCGGACATGGAGCCGAGATGGACTCGGGGTGCACATGCCATGCTTTAATAAAAGTTTTGCTCAGACTATTGCATTTGGGTACTTTAGCTTATTTACTTTTATTTGGGTTTAATTTGGATTTGTAAAAGGCCTTTAATTTATGTTTTGTGATGTTATTGTTTTAATTAAATTCTAATATGCCTTACAAAACAAGTTGATATGAATTTCACTAAAACTTGGAAAGATAATGATTCCAAAATTATAACGCAATGTGTCTTAAACCATACCATCGGGTATCATACCATATTTTTAATATTAAGTAAGCTCAAATGATTTCCAAATCAAACTCGTTTTTCTCTTAAGTTCAAAAATGTTTTAAGTAGCACTAAGAAACTATTGGAATTAATAAATGAAATCAACTCGTTTTAACTACGCACTTTAGATAAGTTTTCATAATATCCGGGTTTCAAATACACCTCTTCAATTCAAACAAGCCTACTCAAATTTTCTTCAAGTACACTATGTTTTCATTCAGCTTTTAAACGAAAAATTTAACCTCTCAAAAACTTGTTTCCCTGTAACATACCAGATTCGGACGTGGTGTCTTGTCCGGGTTTGGGGTGTTACAATTGTGGTATCAGAGCCAAGTTCAAAGGCTCGGCTGTGGGCCTGAGGCCCAAAATGTTTTCAAAAGTCTGTTTAAGTGTTTGTTTTGAAAAAATGGTTTGAAAGGCATGGCACCGAGTCTCCGGCACCAGTTCGCCCGGGTAAGTACCCCGTACTATTACTTGTGATTTGATTGGATATGATATGATTTGATGACTAGCAATAGTATACTACTTTAGAGATTGAAACTGATAGGATTCTGTGAACTCGCTAGAACAAATCCTCTTAAATATTCATAAGACTTGCTTTTAAACAAGTGGAATATATACTGATGCATAAAATTCTTTAATCAGATACGTAGAAAGATTAGTCATGAGCACTCGAGGCGGACGTGGTCGTAATACTCGTGGTAGAGGTAGGGGTAGGATGACGGTTTCTGAACTCGTAGGATCTGGGCAGGGTTCAGAAAATGAGATACCGGTTCCGCCACCAGCTGGAGGTGGTGAGTTCCAAGATCAGACTGGAGACGACGCAGTGTCACAGGCGATGCTGCGAGTGTTGGAAAGGGTAGCTGGTGTAGGTGGTGGTGCAGGAGTTAGGAAATCTGTTCCTGAGCGACTCCGGGCTAATGGGGCCGAATTCTTCCGAGGTGTATCGGGTGTTGCTCCTAGCACTGCTGAATATTGGCTGGAGGCAACTGAGCGGATCATGGATGATCTGGACTTGACGGCAGAAGAGAAGCTGAAGGGCATCGTATCGCTTCTCCGGGATGAGTCATATCAGTGGTGGCTCACGGTTCGGGATAGTGTGGCCGCAGAGGATTTGACATGGGATTATTTCAGGGCTGCTTATCAAAAGAAGTACATCGGGGCTAGTTATATCGACTCCCAGAGAAAGGCATTCCTGAGGCTTGTTCAGGGGAGTAAATCTGTTTCTGAGTACGAGGCTGAGTTCCTGAAGCTGAGTAGGTATGCCAGGGGCATTGTGGCCACTGAGCATGAGAGGTGTGTTCGTTTCGAGGATGGTCTGCGAGACGAGTTGAGACTGCTGATTGCTCCTCAGCAGGAGCGCGAGTTTGCTGTCTTAGTTGAGAAGGCTAAGGTAGCCGAGGGTGTTAAGGAGTCGGTAAGACAGAGCATGGACAGGAGTAGGCTTAAGAGGAGTTTTGGGTCTTCTGGATCGTCTGGTAATCCGCAGAAGAGGGCTAGACCGAGTGGGCCGAATCAGTCTGCTAGGTTTGTTGCTGCTTGGCAGGGACCGCCGCAGTGTAATCAGTGTGGGAAATCTCATTGGGGTGGTTGTTGGACTGGTGGTAAAGGTTGCTTCGAGTGTGGTTCTCTGGAGCATCGCATTAGGGACTGTCCGGGTAGGATGGCCAGGATTCAGTCTGAGAGTCAGGGCCGTAATCAGTTCAGAGGTAATGGACCGCCACCGCAGAGGGGCCGTGGAAATGGCAGAGGTGGTAATGGTTCTGGTCGGGGCCGTGGAGCATCGGGCAGAGGTGTAGGTAGTTCTGAGGCTAGGCAGCCTGGATTGGTATATGCTGCGAGGCGCCGAGAGGAGGGCGAGGCACCGGACGTCATAATCGGTACGTTCTTGATTTTTGGTTCTCCTTATACTGCTTTAATTGATGTGGGTTCGACGCACTCTTATGTTGCCAGTAGTATAGTAGAGACCATGGACTTAGACTCTGAGATATCTTCTAGGCAGATGACTGTGATTAGTCCTTTAGGTCACTCTGTAGTAGTAGATAAGCTGTTTAGAGATGTACCCCTAGAACTCCAAGGGGTAGTGTTTGCTGCTGATCTGATGGAACTGCCGTTTGGGGAGTTCGATCTGATTCTTGGGATGGATTGGTTGGTCAAGTACCAGGCGAGGTTGGATTGCGCGGCCAAGCACATGGTTCTTAAGACGGTTGAGGGTGATGAGGTGGCTATGATAGGTAATAGAAGGGATTACTTATCAAATGTGGTATCTGCTTTGAAAGCGGAGAAGATGGTCAGGAAGGGCTGTGAAGCATATGTGGTTCATGTGTATGCCTTGGAGGCTAAAGAGTCTGCTGTTGAGAAGGTTCGTACTGTTAAGGAATTTGCTGATGTGTTTCCTGAGGAACTTCTGGGTTTGCCGCCAGACCGAGAGGTAGAGTTCGGGATTGATCTGTTACCCGGGACTGCGCCAGTGTCTATTGCTCCGTATAGGATGGCACCAAAAGAATTGGTGGAACTTAAGGCTCAGATCCAGGAGTTATTGGATCGAGGTTTTATCAGGCCGAGTGTTTCGCCGTGGGGTGCGCCGGTACTTTTGTCAAGAAGAAAGATGGTACGATGCGGATGTGCATAGACTACCGCCAGTTGAACAAGCTGACGATTAAAAACAAGTATCCGTTGCCACGGATAGATGACTTGTTTGATCAGCTGAAGGGTGCAGCGGTATTCTCTAAGATTGATCTGAGGTCTGGGTACCATCAGTTGAAGGTTAAGGAGGCGGATATCCATAAAACAGCGTTTCGGACTCGGTATGGGCACTACGAATTCCTGGTAATGCCATTCGGGTTGACTAACGCACCGGCAGCGTTTATGGATATGATGAATAGGGTGTTTCAGCAGTATCTAGATCGGTTCGTGGTGGTTTTCATAGACGACATTTTAGTGTACTCAAGGACAGAGGAAGAGCATGATGCGCATTTGAGGGTGGTGCTGCAGATTCTGAGGGAAAAGCAACTCTATGCTAAGTTTAGTAAGTGCGAGTTCTGGCTTGGGGAAGTGACTTTCTTAGGTCATGTAGTGTCGGCTGAGGGGATTCGGGTAGATCCTCGTAAGATTGAGGCAGTTTTGGATTGGAAGCCGCCTAGGTCAGTGGCTGAGATTCGTAGTTTTCTGGGTTTGGCCGGATACTACCGAAGGTTTGTTGAGGGTTTCTCGTTAATAGCAGCGCCGATGACCAAATTACTGAGGAAAGAAGTTCCGTTTATTTGGACTGAGAAACAGCAGGAAAGCTTCGATAAGTTAAAGAAGATCTTGACTGAGGCTCCGGTTTTGATTCAACCTGAGGCTGGTAAGGAATACACGGTTTACTGCGATGCATCACATACGGGTCTGGGTTGTGTGCTGATGCAAGAGGGTAAGGTTGTGGCTTACGCTTCTCGACAGCTGAGGCCACACGAGGTCAACTATCCGACGCACGATTTGGAGCTAGCGGCTGTAGTTTTCGCCTTAAAGATTTGGAGGCACTACTTATATGGAGAGAGATCGATAGTCTACACGGATCATAAGAGTCTGAAGTATCTACTGACTCAGAAGGATTTGAATTTGAGGCAGCGTAGATGGGTTGAGTTGCTGAAGGATTATGACTGTTCTATTGAGTATCATCCGGGCAAGGCTAACGTGGTGGCAAACGCGTTGAGTCGTAAGGTTGTTGCGGACTTAAGAGCTATGTTTGCCCATTTGAGCTTGTACGACGACGGAAGTATTGTGGCAGAGCTGCAGGTTAAGCCTACTTGGGTTAAGCAGATCAGAGAGAAACAGTTAGAGGATGAGGTTCTGAGTGCACGAAGGTTGCAAGTGCAGGATGGTGGTTTGGAGGGTTACAGCTTGGCTGGTGATGAGGTTCTGTGTTTTCAGGGTAAGGTTTGTATGCCTAAGAATGCTGAGCTGAGGCAGAAGATTCTTCAGGACGCACATAGCAGTCCTCATGCTATGCATCCTGGAGGTAGCAAGATGTATAAGGATCTTAGAGAGCAGTTTTGGTGGCCTGGTTTGAAGAAAGAGGTGACAGAGTTTGTTGGGAAGTGTCTAACTTGTCAGCAGGTCAAGGCTGAGCATCAGTTGCCGTCGGGTTTGCTTCAGCCTGTGAAGATTCCTCAGTGGAAGTGGGAAAGGATAACCATGGATTTCGTCAGTGGGTTACCGCTTACGCCAAGCAAGAAGGATTCAGTTTGGGTAGTGGTGGATCGTCTGACTAAATCAGCTCACTTTATTCCGGTGAGGGTTGACTACTCACTTCAGAAGCTAGCGAAGCTGTACGTGTCAGAGATAGTGAGGTTGCACGGTGTGCCAGTTTCGATAATCTCGGATAGGGATCCCAGATTTACATCAAGGTTCTGGAAAGCATTGCATCAGGCTCTGGGTACTCGTTTGGATTTCAGCACGGCTTTTCACCTGCAGTCGGACGGTCAATCAGAAAGGGTTATTCAGATCTTGGAGGACATGCTGAGAGGTTGTGTCCTGGATTTCAGGGGTAGTTGGGAGGAGTTTCTACCGTTAGCTGAGTTTGCCTACAACAACAGTTACCAAGCGAGCATTAAGATGGCTCCGTATGAGGCATTGTATGGTAGGAAGTGTCGCTCACCTACGTGTTGGACAGATTTAGGTGAACGTCAGTTGTTGGGACCCGAGTTGGTGGCTGAGACCGAAGACAAGGTTAAGTTGATCCAGTCTCGTTTGAAGGAAGCTTCGGACCGGCAAAAGTCTTATGCCGATCTTAAGCGGAGAGATATAGAGTTTGCTGTAGGGGATCGAGTTTTTCTGAAGGTCTCGCCTTGGAAGAAGGTGCTGAGGTTCGGGAAGAAAGGCAAGCTTAGTCCGAGGTTTATTGGGCCGTATAAGGTACTGAGACGAGTTGGACCAGTAGCGTATCAGCTTGAGTTGCTAGCAGAGCTTAGTCAGATTCACGATGTTTTTCACGTTTCGATGCTTCGGAGGTATCGTTCAGATCCGTCACATGTGGTAGCAGTGGAAGAGATCGAGGTAGATCCAGACTTGACTATGGAAGAGGAACCTGTGCAGATTCTTGATCGGGATGTGAAGGTTCTGCGTAGGAAGTCTGTGCCTTTGGTTAAGGTACTTTGGCGGAATCATGGCATAGAAGAAGCTACGTGGGAACCCGAGGATACGATGAGACAGCAATACCCGCAACTCTTTTGACCAGGTAATTTCGAGGCCGAAATTATTTTTAAGGGGGGTAGAACTGTAATATCCTGGGTTAGGGGCGATTCTGTTGTGACTTTGTTTGCATGTTATTGGATCGTTATGTTGTCGTTTGTGTGATTTCGGGGCTTAGTTATGAGCTAGAAGTAAGCCGGAATAGGTGGAAAAATTTTAGTTTTGAGCTAAGGTATGAGGGGCAGAAGTAGCTGGGGCTTAAGAGTTTTAATTGGCAAGAGTTATCACAAAAAGGGAGTTGGTGTAGTGGCAGGCTAGACGCCACTAAGGCTTGGTGTGGGTAACGCCTAATGCAAGGGTGTAGGCCTTGTGTTCGAGCTGCGGAGTGGCCACTTTTTGGCACTCATTTTGACGGCATGGGGGGAGGAGTTTGTGGCAGTTCAAACTCTGCCTAAGACTAAGTCTTCCCATTTGAATGATAGGTGGGGAGTGAGTTTAGGAGGTTGACTAGTTCAACCATTTTGAATTAATGGAGGTGAGCAATTGGTGGGATTATAGCCGAATTCTAGGGGAGGTTGGAGGGGGAGTGACGGCTTGGTATGGGGGAGTGGGAGTGTGCCGAATTTTATTTTGGTTACTTGGTGCATTTCAGTCACTTTTTGGGTGTCAAACAAAGTTTTCTTTTTGGCAATTCTTATTCTTTTCTTCTTGGAAAACCGAAAGTTCAAAGCTCCCATGTACCGAATTTGTTTTGCTTTTTTTGAGTAGGTGTGGCCGAAAGTGCTCAAGCATTTTCACTTCCCTTTCTTCTTCAATTGGGTAAACCGAAGATAGCTCTCTTCTCTCACATTTTCTCTTCTTGTTTGGCCTTTGAAAACACCTTAGCCGAAACTATATTCTTCAACACACCTTCTCTAAACCGAAAATACTTTCAGCCCATCCACTCCTTCTCTTCCAAATATTCCACTGCCGAAATTCCATCCTCATCTCAAAAATTTTTATTCTCTTTTTCTCTCTTAAAGCCGAACCTAAGGGTGTTGAACACCTATAAGCCGAATCCTCTTCTTTCTTGTGAAGCCTTGGCCGAAACTCCCCTCTCTTTTAGAAGTGCCTTGGTGACCGAATATCAGTGAAGGGGGATTTTGTTTGGTTGATCGATCCTTGGTGTTGGGTGAGTAAGCCGAATGCTCATTTCTTCTCTCCCTTAATTTCTTTGTCAATTTTAGGATTGGCTAAGTGCCGATTGGGACATGAGTAAAGGAGTTAACCTCTTACTTTGGGAACCGAATGCATGGTAGGGCAATCAGGGATTACAAAGCAGTCAGGTGGAGCCTTCTCCCTTTGTTAACCGATTAGGTAAGTGATGGTAAGATATCGTTCGCGGTTATTCGTTTAAATCTGATTAAGTCAAGGTGACAAACGATTAACCATTCTCTTTTAAGGTGTAGCCGTTTGCTAAAGGAGGAATCATTGTGGTTCGGGTTGCTAAGAAACTGAACCAATAGCAAGGTAAGGGTGATCTGACAAACCCTTTTGGTCTAAATGGTGTTGGCCGAATGCTAAATGCCTAACCCCTATGTTTGGTCAATTTTAGGAGCAAGTCAATCAGGGGACTTAGATCGTTTTCGTCGGGATTTCTAGACTCGTGTTACCAGGTGTGTAAACTAACACACTATTACTTAGTAATGTTGTTAATAAACCTGTTTGCCTGTTAAAAACCATAACAGTGTGATGGATAATTGGATACCCAAATGGGGTATGTGTACGGATCCGGGTAAGTCTACTTTATTACAAGTCCTATTATGGATACTTTGGATATGATGATCTATACTACATATATATATGCTATGAGATGCTATGTTGGACATGGTTGCATGAGTTACATGATTTGCATATTGTACATGAGCCAGTATGACATGTATGGGTAATATGAGAGGAGGGAGCAGTGATATTTTGTGCTGACGAGCACCAGTGTTTTGGTAACACACTTTGTGACTTTGGGTCACCAGAGGTTTGGCACCTCCAGAGGTTTGGTACCTCAGCGTCTCATCCCAGTGGCTCCGTACCACAGTGGGTTGGCCCCACGGATGATTATACGGGATTGACGCCAGTGATTTGGTATCACACGATGGGTTGGCCCCATCATCATTGGATTTGTGACTTCGGTCACCAGTGCTTTGGTAGCACGTTGTGTCTTTGGGACACCAGTGGTTTGGTACCACATTGACGGATATTGTGTCTTTGGGACACCAGTGTTTTGGTAACACATTGTGACTATATGTCACCAGTGGTTTGGCACCACCAGTGGTTTGGTACCACACGGGGTAGAAAAGGCGATATGGATGGTTAGGATCGGGTTGCATTAATTATGTTGCTATGTATGATGTGTGTTAGCATGTTGTTTTATCGGGAGCGGGATTTACACACTGAGTCACTCGACTCACCCTCTCCTTTGACATTTCAGGTGACTCGTAGACGCGGACATGGAGCCGAGATGGACTCGGGGTGCACATGCCATGCTTTAATAAAAGTTTTGCTCAGACTATTGCATTTGGGTACTTTAGCTTATTTACTTTTATTTGGGTTTAATTTGGATTTGTAAAAGGCCTTTAATTTATGTTTTGTGATGTTATTGTTTTAATTAAATTCTAATATGCCTTACAAAACAAGTTGATATGAATTTCACTAAAACTTGGAAAGATAATGATTCCAAAATTATAACGCAATGTGTCTTAAACCATACCATCGGGTATCATACCATATTTTTAATATTAAGTAAGCTCAAATGATTTCCAAATCAAACTCGTTTTTCTCTTAAGTTCAAAAATGTTTTAAGTAGCACTAAGAAACTATTGGAATTAATAAATGAAATCAACTCGTTTTAACTACGCACTTTAGATAAGTTTTCATAATATCCGGGTTTCAAATACACCTCTTCAATTCAAACAAGCCTACTCAAATTTTCTTCAAGTACACTATGTTTTCATTCAGCTTTTAAACGAAAAATTTAACCTCTCAAAAACTTGTTTCCCTGTAACATACCAGATTCGGACGTGGTGTCTTGTCCGGGTTTGGGGTGTTACAATAGTTCATAATTGAAGGAAAATGTACAAGTGAGGAGATTGGTGGTGGTAAATGCCAAAAATTCATACCCAAATTATTAAGGAAGATAGTTAATTAAGTCTAAATTGTTTAAGTTTCACTTGTAATACTAAATTCTATGTTACCTAGGATTGGTGAATAAGTATGGTTATGTGTTGAATTGTGTATATGTACATACATTGAGGAAGGGGAATTGTAATAAAGTCTAAATGACATCCGAATATGACAATAAGAATAAGTGGAAAGTGTTAAAAGAATTATGAATTATGCCAATATACTATTTACTAATATTAGGTACTTGAAGAGTTGGAATTGAATTAAGTCTTAATTGTTTTATGTGATCAAGAAGGGAAGAAATTGGCACTTCAAAACATGTGATACTCGAATATGCTCACTCGTGGACACACAAGATCAATCGCGTGGTTGCAATTTATAGTAGGAGTACAAAAAATTTAAGGTTTCCTCCTTTTTTCTTATTAAGATTAAACCCAATTCCTTATTGGTATCGTAAGGCCTTGTGAACTCTGTAGGCAACACGCTGACAATATTCATGCCATGCAAATTATTAAGGGGTCGCCAGCCATTGGGGTTGTTCTTTAAAAGACAATATTTTAAAATATTCCTTACAATCAATAAGTCCTCGAGTTGCAGCATGTGACACTTGCTTAGCCTTGTGAGCTATGTCTTCCCAACTACAGTGGTGATGGGTTGGTGTTGCTGTAATATCCTAAATATAGGCCTGTGCATTTATATGTGGTACTTGATTAATTTGAAATTTAAGAATTTGAGGTTGAATTGAGGCCCTGATTAAATATTTGGATTAGGATTTAAATTAATGTTCTGGGTAATTTAAGTGATATTTTGGGCTTTAAAAATTTGGGTTAGGTGGCTAATAAATGGTGTTAGCTCATAATTTAAGTAGATAGTTAATTAAGTGACAAGTTGGGCTTGTGGCCCAAAGATTTGAGGAGCATTAAGTGGGCATAAGGTGGCGTCATAAGGGGGGAGGAGTTTGGGCCAAGTGAGGGCTACTGATAGCCCAAGTTTTGGGTCAAAAATTTGGCACTTAGAAGCCCTAGGAGTGGACGGCACACTAGCTACAAAATAGGGATTTTAATTCTTTTATTTTCTTGATAAATAGGAAGATAAAGGAAGAGAAAGATAAGGGCTATTTTTGAGGAGATAAGGGATTAAGATAACAAGAAAGATAAAAGCTATCAGATGACAGCAGAGTTGGCTGAAAATCCAACTCTGGGAGGGGGAGTGTATTGTCGAAATCTATATAAGCCAAGTGATCATCCTTTCTTTCAATTTTTCTCTCTTCTTCCTCACCTAGCCGAATTTCTCTTCTTCTTTTCTCTTAAAACCTTTTCTTTGCCGCAACTCTCCAAACATAGTTTACTTTCCCCTCTTCTCTTCTCAAAGTCGAATCTACAAGTGAGATCTCTGTTTCCCGAAGGTGCACCGTAAGCCGTATACTCCTCTTTAATCCGGTGAGTTTCGGGATTTCTCCTTTTTCTGTGATTTCTTTATTTTTATCAAGCTCCTAAACTAAATCATTATTTCCAAGGCCCTGTCGGTTATACTCTTTATCCCTAGAAGCCGAATCTGTTCCATTAGAGCCGATTTGGTGGAAAAGCCGAAGGTAGGGAGGTGTCGTTTCTTAGCGATTTTCGGGATTCGACAAATAAGGCTCTACGTTAAGGATAATAGATTTTTGCGATAACAGGTGTGTAATACTTCCCCACCATCTAGATCTAATCATAAAATGCATGATCACAAGATTTATATATGTTTTGATAATTGCCAACATCTCGGTTTATTGATGAAAGCCCAAGAAGGGTAAAAGCGGATCCCAGGTTAGTAAATAATCTATTTAAATGTTATAAGTAAAATGCTTGTATGTGATTGCATGGGTTGGGTTGATAAAAGGAGGAAGTTATACGTTATATGTGTAGCGGTTTTTACCGTGATCTGATGTAGCGGCTAATGCTGTGAACTGTTATATGGGCTTCGGCCATTAAATATTATATGGGCTTCGGCCATTATATGTTATAAGGGCTTCGGCCATCATGCGTGGATGAGCAGCAAGACTGCCATCATGGTGTGTAACGGTGTGGGGCGATTGTAGAAATCCCCAATGGTGTGAACGGTTGATACGGGGGCGTGTAGCGGATGGAAACTTAGGCAAACGGGTTGGGCCTTGCATATTGTTTGTTATTAATGTTTGTTATGAGTATTAAACTGTTCATTTTGCTTAATGGGCTTAAGGCCCAGAAATCTAGTGGTGCATGAGGGTTGCACACTGAGTCTCGCGACTCACCCTTTTAATTAACATTTCAGGTGATACCTAGTGCTTCGGACCGGGCTGGAGAGGAACGCAAGGTGGCCATGCAGAAGAATATGTAAATTTGGCAAAAAGACTCAAGTTAAATTATTTTATATTGTATTTTAATTAATGGATTTTAAATTTCGATGTAATAAGGCCATGGGCCACTAGTTTATATTTTGTTTTGTTATGGGCTTTTATTACTTTTAGTTATTTAAATTTTTATTTTAATTAAACTAAGGCATGTAATTAAGTATGGGTTTTATTTTACAAAGGCATATTATATATAAAATATATTTGGGCTTTTCTGAAAATACGACATGTTTGACAAAATTTTTCTTAGTGACATACCAGATCCGGTTGTAGTGATTGGGTCGGGTTTGGGGTGTTACAAATTGGTATCAGAGCCCGGTTCAAAACTCGGATCTGGGGTGTTTGGGCTCAAAATGTTTTCTAAAATGGGCTTTTGAAATATGACTGTCTTTAAGTAATAACAAATCTGTCAGCACGGCATGGCACCTGCGTCTCCGGCCCAAGTCCGCCAGGTAAGTACTCGGAACCATTGTGTGATCTTTGTATATGTGGGATTAATGGGCCTAGTGGGACGTAGATTGAGTTAGAATTAGAACTTGATGGACTCTAGGCTTAGCACAAACTACTTCTTAAAAATTCATAAAACTTAATTTCACTGAATAAACCCGTTAACGAGCCGCAAGGCTAGGGTGTGGTAACCGTCATACGCATGTCTAGGAAGGATCCGGAAGAGCCTGGTATTTAAGCAGTCCTAGCGACTCACCTCCTCTTCACTGGAATCCTACCTGGTGCGTAGTGACTGTTCACCTTAGCCAAGTTAGGGTGTGGCAATGGGCATACACATGTCTAGGAGTGGATTCAGGGAGAGCTTGGTACTTAAGCAGTCCTAGCGACTCACCTCCTCTTCACTAGAATCCTACCTGGTGCGTAGTGACTATTCACCCTAGTTACGACGACTGGTTGATGGGCTAAACCCTATGATTAAAACCCGAAAGGGACAACCACCCTATTTTTGAAAAAAAAAAATCCCAAGGTTTTGTAGAAAAATTTCGAAATGCATTTGATTTGTGAAAACTTCCAACTAACCATGATTTTATAAAATACTGATGTTTTGAAAATTTACTGAAAATCTCACGTTTACAAGAATGACCCGGACCATGAAACTAGATTTTTTCCAAAAGTACCCCTGTTTGAAAAAAAAACAACAACAAACAACATCAAAGTTTGAAAAAAAAAATTTACCAAACTATCCTTGTTTTGCAAAATGACCAAAATACCCTAGTTTGTAAAATTACCAAAATACCTCTGGATTTCAAAATTATCGAAATACCCTCGAATTTCAAAATTTCCAAAATACCCCCGGAATTGAAAAATTACCAAAATACCCTTACTTCACAAAATCACCAAGGACCTTATTTTGAAAAATTACTAAAATACCCCTGTAGGATAAAATTACGAAAATACCCCTGGGTAGTGAAAACAACAACGACAGCAACAACATCACTACTTCTCTGTAATGAACGCGAGTTCATAAATATTGATGATTGAATGAATGAATTTGAAACTGTATTGTGTATGGATTCGAAAGAACTACTTCTTAAAACTATTCATCATAAGACTGTTCGCGATAAATCAGTGGAAAGAAATAATGATTCATAAAATTATTAATCAGATAAACGCAAATTGGAAGAATGAGTACAAGGGGTCGAGGACATCCGCAACATGGACGCGGTAGGGGTAGGATGACCTTGTCTGAGCCAGTAGGGTCTAGCCATGGGTCAGGTAACGAACTGCCGGATCCTCCAGCTGTGGAGGGAGAGTTACGGGATCAGGCGACCGGAGATGATGCTGTATCCCAGGCGATGTTGCGAGTCCTGTAGAGAGTTGCTGGAGTAGGCATGGGCACAGGAGCCCGAAAATCTGTGTTAGAGTGGCTTAAGGCCAATGGGGCAGAAGTGTTTAGGCGAGTTTCTGGGGTAGCCCCTAACACAGCTGAGTATTGGATGGAAGTGACTGAGCGCATAATCGATGACTTAGACTTCACGATAGAGGAAAAGTTGAAAGGGGTTGTGTCTCTCCTCCGAGATGAGGCCTACCAGTGGTGGCTCACGGTGAAAGAAGGTGCTGCCACAGATCGGATTGACTGGGACTTCTTTAGGGAGTCATTTCAGGGAAAGTATGTTGGGGCTAGCTATATAGATGCCCAAAGGAAGGCATTCTTGAACTTGGTACAGGGAAGTAAGTCTGTGGCCGAATATGAGGCTGAGTTTCTGCGCTTGAGCCGTTACGCTCGAGGGATGGTAGCAACGGAGTATGAACGTTGTGTTCGGTTCGAGGATGGGTTGAGAAATGAGTTAAGGGTTCTAATAGCACCGCAACGAGAAAGGGTTTTTGCTGTTTTGGTAGATAAGGTTAAAATAGCTGAGGAAGTGAAACGGGTTGAGAGACAAGAAAGGGATAAGGATCGGGGTAAGAATAAGAGGAGTTTTGGGCCGTCAAGAGCATCAGGGAATTTTCAAAAGAGGCCTAGGGCTGATAGGCCAGTTCGTGCTCCGACAAGTCAAAATCAAGCATGTTCTACATGTGGGAGGACGCATTATGGGGAGTGCAGAATAAAAACAGGTGGATGCTTTAAATGTGGGTCCACAGAACATCTGATTAAGGACTGTCCTCTGATGGATCGGGGTCAGCCAGCGGGCCGAGGTGCTGATTAAGTGAGGAGAGGTGATCAGCCTGGACCAAGGGGTCGCGGTGCAGGTAGAGGAGGAAATGGGGCTGGTCGTGGTCGTGGAGCACTTGGTAGAGGTGCCGGTAATGTAGATGCAAGGCAGCTGGGTCTAGTTTATGCAGTTCATCGACAGGAGGATGGTGATGCACCGGATGTCATAACCGGTACGTTTCTTATAGCTGACAGCCCTTTTCTTGCTTTGATTGACATTGGGTCAACCCACTCCTATGTTGCATGTTCGATACCTGAGACCTTAAGTATAGATCCTGAAACAACTACTAGGAAGATGACTGTAGTTAGTCCCCTAGGACAATTTAGGGTAGTAGACAAGCTGTTTAAGAATGTACCTTTAGAGACTCAAGGGGTAGTGTTTTCGACAGACTTAATGGAATGGCCATTCGGAGAGTTTGATCTTATCCTAGGAATGGATTGGTTGTCAAAGCATCGTGCTAAGTTGGATTGTGGGTCTAAGCGCATGGTGTTAAGTACCCCGAAAGGCGGGAAGGTGGTTGTGTTAGGAGAAAGAAGGAACTATTTGTCCAACGTAGTGTCGGCCTTGAAAGCTGTTAAGATGATTCGGAAGGGATGTAATGCCTTTTTAGCTTTTATTAATGCTTTGGATGCTAAAGAGGTGACTGTCGATGAGGTTCGAACAATCAAGGATTTTGCAGACGTCTTTCCGGAGGAATTGCCAAGATTACCCCCAGATCGCGAGGTGGACTTTGGAATAGAACTACTCCCGGGTACGGCTCCGGTATCTATTGCCCCTTAACGAATGGCGCCGAAGGAGCTGGTGGAGCTCAAAGCTCAGATTCAGGAGCTATTGGATCGAGGATTCATTCGACCGAGTGTGTCTCCATGCGGAGTGCCGGTCTTATTTGTGAAGAAGAAGGACGGATCCATGTGTATGTGCGTGGACTATCGTCAACTGAATAAGTTGACGATTAAGAATAAGTACCCATTACCGAGAATCGACGATTTGTTCAACCAGCTCAAAGGAGCTTCGGTCTTTTCTAAGATTGATTTAAGGTCGGGATATCATCAATTAAGGGTTAAAAAAGGAGATATTCATAAGACGGCGTTTCGAACTCGGTTCATTCATTATGAGTTTTTGGTAATGCAGTTCGGTTTGACGAACACGCCAGCAGCATTTATGGATATGATGAACCGGGTGTTTCAGCCATACCTTGATCGGTTCGTCATAGTATTTATCGACGATATATTGGTTTATTCCAAGACTGAGGAGGAGCATGATGCACAACTTCGAGTGGTGTTGCAAATTTTGAGAGAAAAGCAGCTGTATGCAAAGTTCAGTAAGTGTGAGTTCTGGTTGAAGGAGGTGACTTTTCTAGGGCATGTGATTTCCGCAGAGGGGATTAGGGTAGACCCTCGGAAAATCGAAGCTATGTTAAATTGGAAATCGCCGAAGTCTGTGGCAGAAATTCGAAGTTTCTTAGGATTAGCAGGATATTATCGAAGGTTCGTTGAGGGGTTCTCTTCAATAGCGGCACCACAAACTAAGTTGTTGAGGAAGGGAGTATCTTTTGTGTGGACTGACAAACAACAGGAGAGCTTTGAGAGGCTGAAGAGAATTCTGACGGAAGCACCGGTGTTAATTCAGCCAGAGGCAGGAAAAGAATTTACCGTCTATTGTGATGCGTCACACACAGGGTTAGGATGTGTGCTGATGCAAGATGGGAAAGTTGTGGCATACGCATCTCGACAGTTGAGACCGCATGAGTTAAACTACCCTACGCATGATTTGGAATAGGCGGCGGTAGTGTTTGTTCTTAAGATTTGGAGGCACTACCTGTACGGGGAAAAGTCGGTAATTTACACCGACCATAAAAGTTTGAAGTATCTCCTTACTCAGAAGGAGTTAAATTTACGGCAACGTAGGTGGATCGAACTCTTGAAGGACTATGATTGCTCAGTTGAATACCATCCCGGCAAGGCCAATGTGGTGGCAGATGCGTTGAGTAGGAAGGATATAGCAGACCTAAGGGCAATGTTCGCTCATCTTAGTTTGTATGAGGATGGTAGCTTGGTGGCTGAGCTACAAGTAAGACCTATGTGGACAAGTCTAATCAAGGAGAAACAACTTTTGGATGATGTCTTAAGTACTCGAATCCGACAAGTACAGGAGGGTGAAGTAGAAGACTATAGTCTGAACAATGATGGAGTTTTGTGTTTCCATGGGAAGGTTTGTATGCCAAAAGATGAGGAGCTAAGGCAGATGATTCTTCGGGAATCGCATAGTAGCCCCTATGCTATGCATCCTGGAGGAGTTAAGATGTATCAGGATTTGCGAGACCAGTTCTGGTGGTCGGGTTTGAAGCAAGAAGTTACGGAGTATGTGGGGAAGTGTTTAACGTGTCAGCAAGTCAAAGCTGAATACCAGTTGCCTTCAGGATTGTTGCAGCCGATAAAGATTCCCCAATGGAAATGGGAGAGAATCACAATGGATTTTGTTAGTGGGTTACCCCTTACACCCACCAAGAAAGATTCAATTTGGGTAATTGTGGATCGGCTGACGAAGTCTACTCACTTCATACCGATTCGGGTCGACTACTCTTTGCAAAAGTTGGCTAAGTTGTACGTGGCTGAAGTCGTAAGATTACATGGTGTACCTGTGTCGATCATATCGGATAGGGACCCTAGGTTCACGTCACGATTTTGGAAGGCTCTTCATCAAGCAATGGGAACAAGGCTAGACTTCAGTACCGCTTTTCACCCATAGTCCGATGGTCAGTCTGAGAGGGTAATCCAGATCTTGGAGGATATGCTAAGGGGTTGCATCATCGATTTTAGGGGTAGTTGGGAGGAGTATTTACCCTTGGCCGAATTCGCGTACAATAATAGCTACCAAGCTAGTATTCAAATGGTGCCGTATGAAGCATTATATGGAAGGAGATGTTGTACTCCAACTTGTTGGACAGAGTTGGGTGAACGTCAGATATTGGGTCCGGAACTAGTTTCGAAAACGGAGGAAAAAGTTAAGTTAATAAGGGCTCGATTGAAGGAAGCGTCTGATCGGCAGAAATCTTATGCGGATCTAAAGCGGAAGGAGGTGGAATTCACAGTAGGAGACCAAGTCTTCTTGAAGGTATCGCCGTGGAAGAAAGTAATGAGGTTTGGACGAAAGGGTAAGATAAGTCCTCGGTTTATTGGGCCTTATAGGGTGTTAGAACGTGTGGGGCCAGTGGCTTATCATTTGGAGTTGCCTTCAGAGTTGGAGCAGATACATGACGTGTTCCATGTTTCGATGCTGAGACGTTATCGATCTGATCCATCGCACATAGCGCCAGTGGAAGAAATTGAAGTAAGGCCGGATTTGTCTTTTGAGGAAGAACCAGTGCAAATCTTGGATCGAGACGTGAAAGTGTTAAGAAGGAAGTCTGTTCCATTGGTTAAAGTTTTATGGCGAAATCACGGAGCTGAAGAGGCGACGTGGGAGCCAAAGGATGTTATACGACAGCAGTATCCCCATCTCTTTTGATCAGGTAAATTTCAAGGACGAAATTTATTTTTAAGGGGGGTAGAACTGTAATATCCTAAATATAGGCCTGTGCATTTATATGTGGTACTTGATTAATTTGTAATTTAAGAATTTGAGGTTGAATTGAGGCCTTAATTAAATATTTGGATTAGGGTTTAAATTAATGTTCTGGGTAATTTAAGGGATATTTTGGGCTTTAAAAATTTGGGTTAGGTGGCTAATAAATGGTGTTAGCTCATAATTTAAGTAGATAGTTAATTAAGTGACAACCTGGGCTTGTGGCCCAAAGATTTGAGGAGCTTTAAGTGGGCACAAGGTGGCGTCATAAGGGGGGAGGAGTTTGGGCCAAGTGAGGGCTACTGAGAGCCCAAGTTTTGGGTCAAAAATTCGGCACTTAGGAGCCCTAGGAGTGGACGGCACACTAGCTACAAAATAGGGATTTTAATTCTTTTATTTTCTTGATAAATAGGACGATAAAGGAAGAGAAAGATAAGGGCTATTTTTGAGGAGATAAGGGATTAAGATAACAAGAAAGATAAAAGCTATCAGATGACAGCAGAGTTGGCCGAAAATCCAACTCTGGGAGGGGGAGTGTATTGCCGAAATCTATATAAGCCAAGTGATCATCCTTTCTTTCAATTTTTCTCTCTTCTTCCTCACCTAGCAGAATTTCTCTTCTTCTTTTCTCTCAAAACCTTTTCTTTGCCGCAACTCTCCAAACACAGTTTACTTTCCCCTCTTCTCTTCTCAAAGTCGAATCTACAAGTGAGATCTCTATTTCCCGAAGGTGCACCGTAAGCCGTATACTCCTCTTTAATCCGGTGAGTTTCGAGATTTCTCCTTTTTCTGTTATTTCTTTATTTTTATCAAGCTCCTAAACCAAATCATTATTTCCAAGGCCCTGTCGATTATACTCTTTATCCCTAGAAGCCAAATCTGTTCCATTAAAGCCGATTTGGTGGAAAAGCCGAAGGTAGGGAGGTGACGTTTCTTAGGGATTTTCGGGATTCAAGAAATAAGGCTCTACATTAAGGATAATAGATTTTCGCGATAACAGGTGTGTAATACTTCCCCACCATCTAGATCTAATCATAAAATGCATGATCATAAGATTTATATATGTTTTGATAATTGCCAACATCTCAGTTTATTGATGAAAGCCCAAGAAGGGTAAAAGCGGATCCCAGGTTAGTAAATAATCTGTTTAAATGTTATAAGTAAAATGCTTGTATGTGATTGCATGGGTTGGGTTGATAAAAGGAGGAAGTTATACGTTATATGTGTAGCGGTTTTTACCATGATCTGATGTAGCGGCTAATGTCGTGAACTGTTATACGGGCTTCGACCATTAAATATTATACGGGCTTCGACCATTATATGTTGTAAGGGCTTCGGCCATCATACGTGGATGAGCAGCAAGACTGCCATCATGGTGTGTAGCGGTGTGGGGCGATTGTAGAAATCCCCAATGGTGTGAAAGATTGGTACGGGGGCGTGTAGCGGATGGAAACTTAGGCAAACGGGTTGGGCCTTGCATATTGTTTGTTATTAATGTTTGTTATGAGTACTAAACTGTTTATTTTGCTTAATGGGCTTAAGGACCAAAAATCTAGTGGTGCATAAGGGTTGCACACTGAGTCTCGCGACTCACCCTTTTAATTAACATTTCAGGTGATACCTAGTGCTTCGGACCGGGCTGGAGAGGAACGCAAGGTGGCCATGCAGAAGAATATGTAGATTTGGCAAAAAGACTCAAGTTAAATTATTTTATATTGTATTTTAATTAATGGATTTTAAACTTCGATGTAATAAGGCCATGGGCCACTAGTTTATATTGTGTTTTATTATGGGCTTTTATTACTTTTAGTTATTTAAATTTTTATTTTAATTAAACTAAGGCATGTAATTAAGTATGGGTTTTATTTTACAAAGGCATATTATATATAAAATATATTTGGGCTTTTCTGAAAATACGACATGTTTGACAAAATTTTTCTTAGTGACATACCAGATCTGGTTGTAGTGTTTGGGTCGGGTATGGGGTGTTACAGTTGCATATACATGATATTTGCAACGCTTTAGATATAAATTTGAATAATGATTGCAAATTATGGATTCCTACCCTTCTCGAGAAGTAAATTATACAAACCCTAAGCCACTTCCATGATTAGAATATTATAGTTGGTAAATTTGTTGAAAGACAGATAATAGTGGAGGCTTGTTTTGAATAAAAATAATAAATGAAATAAGCAAGTAGAATCCACCATAAAAAACTATCTAATTGCCCCAGAGCAATACAATAATCGCTAAGAATAATACAGAGAAAAGGATGGAGAGGAAAGTGGAAACCAGCCTCTAATACATGTAAAGGTAATAAGAAATCCCTCGTCCTGTCGCTTAATCTCCTGTCATATTCAATGATAGAAAAATTGTATTCAAAATTCGATAATTGAATACCTTGCACTGCAAGATGACAAATCATCTCTTCCGATTTGGTTTTGCATTGATAGCAGGCTACCTTCATAAGTGTATGGGCCTCACAATGCTCCTGACGACTGCTATTTTCATCCATGAACCAGAACCACAGGCTTGGTTACCACGACCAATGCAGCCACTGATTAGCCGTAATTTGATATGGCAACTTAGGCTTTCCCGATATAGTTAAGGAGCTTATTCTTAAACAAAGTAGCATATTTTCCGCAGCTTTTTTGTTAGTTTTAGATTTTAAGTTAATAATTGTAAGTACTCTGTTTTTACTCATTTTGAGACATAATTTGGCCAATAATTCCATTGAAGGCTCTAAAGTATGGTTGAGTGATGTTGAGATGTGTTGGAGGCTGAAAATGAGTTAAAACGGCACCAAATGAGAGGGTATTGTGATATCCAAACCTTGGAATTGCGATACCTCTAATAGACCCAAGATTAGAGACCACCCTTCAGTTGTATCGAGATATCCACTTCTGGTATTGTAATATGCACCCTCCAAGAATACCTGCGGGTTCAAAACTAACTAAGGTATTGTAATATCTTCTTCCTTGGTATGGCGATACTGATATCGTGAGGGAATAAAATTTGACAAAAACGGTATTCTTTGTCCACCCAAGGAACCAATTAGTTAATGTCCGTTAAAGGGTATTTTGGACACACAAATTGGATCAGAATAGTTGTTATATCAGCAAAAATTTGGTTGAGATAAAAAGGATGCCACATTACCTTAGTTTAGGCTTCATTTTCTCTATGTTTTCTCTTAGCTTTGATTATTCTTCTTCTACAATTTTTTATTTTCATTTCCCCAAATGTAGATTTTACATTTCACAACAATTTTTCTTCTTGTTTTTGTTGTTCTTAGTGTTAGTCAAGTTAGTTTTCATTGTATCTTAGGTTTATTTGCACTTTTAGTTCTTATAGCTTGGTTGTAAGACATTTTCAAATTTAGTTTAATGTATTTCAGTTTTTTATTTTGTATTTGTTAAAGTTTTTTTTTCCTTTTATGTTTATTGATTTAGATTTTCTTGTTGAATGCTTTTCTTTACATGCCTTTTAGATTTTCTTGCATAAAAATCTCAACTTCTTCATTTTTCTTAAGCTTTACTTTAATGGCTTTTTTGCTTTTCATTTCCATGGTTGTTAATTTTATTTCTAGTATGAGTAGTTAAACCTTTAAGGGGGTTGGTTGATAGAGATATGATGAGGTGAGTTTTGGATGAATGCCCAAAACCGTAATAAATTGGACTAATTTGAATGAACTTAAAAACTTAAGGTTGACAACTCTAAAGGAACATTAAGGCAAGTGAGATCGGGAGGAGTTCTTGTTGGGCACCAACTCATTAGTCCCGGATTAACCAGTGAGATCAAGAGATAATTCAAATTAAATCATCTAAATCGATAAATTGGAGACCGAGAGGTAAAATGGAGCCATTTTTGGAGTTTAAGCAATTTCGACCCCTAATTCAATGATTAGTAAACCACATCAATGTCAACCAACCACCGATTGTTAGTTAATTATTAATTTAGTAACTTTGCATGTTTTACAATTTAGTCCTTGCAACTAGATAGTAAAGTAGATTAATTTCTCTTAATTTTATGGTTTTTGGTAATATAGCTTTTTGTGATTTGTTGGTTAGACTTTTTATTTTACATGTACATTATTTAGAAATTGTTAAATCCACGATTTTGATGGTTTCGATCCTTGGAATACTTTAGTGTTCCAGTGTAACACTACAAATATTACAACTGACCTGTCACACTTGCAATAAAGACGTGATTTTTATATCTTATTTTAATTCTCAAGTGTCGGTCCATTTTATCTCGCATTTTTATTCTCATTTCCCGGGGAATCAATGTTTGATTGAACTATTTTTATTTTTGTTGTGTGTACTTAGAGAGATAATCGACAAAATTCAAGGTTATAGATATGACTTTGTTTTTATTTGTGCTATTTCATTCATAAGTTTTAGTTAATCTCCTTCTCTCTTCTGCTTGTAGGAGGTGTTGTGTGACTCGAACTGGTAACAGTGTCCTACCATTTGAGCCGGAATCGAAATGTATCATTACACACGCAAGGAGGGCACAACACCCAAGAGACACCCAACCTCCACAAAGAGACCAACCCGTAGAAGATCCACGAGTAGAGGTTCAACCACCACCACAGCCACCCATAGAGCAATGTACCTTGCGGGACTACACAATTCCAATCTTGATGTTATTTGAGGTAGTATTAATCACTCGGTGATTAATGCTAACAACTTCAAAATCAAACCGGCAATGATCTAAATGATACAAGCGAACCTTCAATTTCGAGGGTCAATGAATAAGGATCTAAACCAACATCTTAAGAGATTTTTAACCATTTGTGAAACCTTTAAATATAATGGGTATCAATGACGCTATCCATCTTCAGTTATTCCATTTCTCTCTTACTAATGATGCGTTTATGTGGTTAGATTCAAAATCGATATATCCCATCAACACTTGGGATGAACTGGCAAGCAAGTTCTTGAAAAAATATTTTCCCCTAAGCAAAATAATTAAACTTTGTAAGGATATTATGAATTTTCAGCAACTGGAAGGAGAGTCGCTATACGAGGCTTGGGAGTGATTTAAACTTATGTTATGTAAGTACCCATACTATGGATTGCAAGATTAGTTGCAACTTCAAGTTTTTTATAAGCTAGATGGAAATTTGTGCTCAAGTCTTGATGGAGCACCTGCGAGGGCATTTATGTCAAAGCTATATGTCGAGGCTTGCTGATAAACCGTAAAAGCAACATATTTTAATCCCAGATTTAGTATGCTTTTGGATGATTTAAGCCTCGACTGATATAAAAAGGTGCTCTTAATCCTTTCTTTTCATGTCTTATACCTAGGAAAGCACCCAAGGATGAAAAGAACATAAAATAGGCCCAAAACGGAGTAAATGGGCCATAGCATGAAATCGACACGGCCTGGACCTAAGCCCACACGGCCGTGCCGCATTGATCAAGATCATCTAGAACACGGCCTTACCACTGTCGTGCCTCATTCAAAAGTCCGAAAGCTGCCTGGCCATGATTCACACGGGCATGTGCCATGACCGTGTCCCTGTCACTGGAAATAGCAATTTCATTCGGGAAAGGATACTTGGAGGAAAAGAAACACATTCCAAAGCCTATTCAAACACCTTAGTAGGAATTCTACTTAAATTAGGAAACTTAGGGGCCAAGTAAGGCATCTCAAAGTCTATATAAACACCCAAGGGGCAACTTGAAAAGGGGAGTTCAGCAGAAGCCGAAACGAGGGCGGTTAGCTAGGCCAAGGAGCCAAGCCGAGAAGGTCAGATTTGTGGGAATCACTCGAAGATAGCCAGTTGATCCATCCCAAGAAGCCGGAATTCTACTCAAGATTTCTCATTCAATTCCTTCAGGGAGTTTTAGTGATTTCTTATGTTTTGTTTTATCTTTTTCTCTTAGATGTTTTCTTTATTTGTTATGAACTAAATCCTTCAAATACCTGAAGGGGATGAAACCTAGATGAATCTTGTTATTATTTTCTGAATTATATGATAAATACTTAGTTTGTTCTTAATTATGCAAGCTTAATCCAAATTTGATGTGCTTAGGTGGAGGAGGAATAGACTGTACTTAAGAGTAGATCTAGTATAATTAAGCAGAGTTGATTGCACGCCTAGAGATAGGGTGATGAGATTTTTCCGGATTAGGGTGAAACCTAATATGGGAGTCCATAGATCGATTTACTGCTATTCTAGGGGGTTATTATTCGAGAAAGAGATTTTCGTTAATTAACCTAGGGTTAGACGTTATTCACCTCGAGAGAGGGTTTAATATACATTAGGGAGTCCTATGGATCAAACTAAGTAAATAAATCGTATGGTTCAGGGTTAAATAACAAGTGAAGTCTAGGTGGATTCTTTCTGAGGGTATCATCTTAATCAATTGAGTTTTTCCGAAAGTTATTTTCCCAATTCATCCTTTTTGTCTTTGTGTCTTTGGCTTAGTAAATAGTTTAGATTATATTAAAGCAACTTCACTTATTTTAGGTTAAATAATAAAAAGAAAGTTAGTATTAGTACATTTAGTTCCTTTGGGTTTGATAATCCGGTCTTGCCTAAGCTATACTACTGTTCGATAGGTACGCTTGCCTTTAATCGTTGTCAGAGTTAGTTTCCAGGTTCGATCATTCTCTTTATAAATTTTAAGACTCTGATTCTAGCGATCAAGTTTTTGGCGCCGTTGCCGGGGAACTAAAATATTAAGAACGCTTAATTTTTATTACTTTAGCCATTTTTTATCATTATTATTATTTTTGCAATTTATTTTCATTATTATTTTTTATTTTTCATTTTTATTTTTTTACTTAGCTAATTTTTTTTATTTTTGGCAGATAATTTTAGAGATGGCACTGAATAATTATCAGTGGCAATTCATGAGGACAGAGCCAACAAAAGCAGCCGATATCTACAACCTAGACCCAGTACATCCAGTTATGCAGTATGAACCAAGTGGAGGCATGGCGAATCCTGAGTACCCACCCTACGGATATGGCATGGAGAACGAACAAGTCCACTATATGGGTAACTATCCTAGACTTCAAAATAATTTTTATGGTAATACTTATAATGCAGGTTTGAAGTACCATCCCAATATCTTGTGGGATGATCAAAATAGCCAAATACCAGAACTTCCTCCAGATTTTCATCAACCACCTCACCAACAGGAAGAGGAGTCGAACATTGAAGAGATACTGGCAAAATTCATGGCAACCACAGATACCTGTCTCCAAGACACTGAGAAAACACTTAAAAGTCAACAAACATCGGTTGAAGAGACCAAGAACCAAATCGGGGAACTTACTAAGTCAGTTGGGGAAATCACTAAGTCAGTTGAACAACTTGCGAAGCTGATCTCTGAACAACTACAAGAAAGCTTACCAAGCAACACTGAAACTAACTCAAAAGAGCAAATTCAAGCCGAAAATGACAGTGAAAGGTTAGTGGAATCTGACCCAAGGCAAGAGCCTGTGGTGAGTGGAGGTAAGGTTGAGGTAAGCCAGGATTTACCAAACCCGGTAATTACAGAGTACCAAGCTCGTGCGCCATACCCCAATGCGATAAAGAAAGACCACACAGAGGAACAATCTGGTAAGTCTCTTAAAATTTCAAAGAAATTTCATATTAACTTGCCATTTCTTGAAGCTCTTTCGTAGATGCCAGATCCTAGACCTCGTGGCGATAAAGAAGAAATTTATGAGGAACGAAGGTTGTGGATCGATGAACTAGACGAATGGAAGACACACCTCAAAGAGAAACTAAAAACACACGAAGCAAAAATGAGGCAACTCCACGACGCACTTAATGATAGGACAACCCAGCTTAAAATAGGAGATCAGGTACTTAAAATCTCCCCAGATGGAACAGTCGAGATAACTAGTCCTAAAATCAGCACCTTTAAGGTAAACACTACTCGACGTAAACTTTATATCCATAACCGAAATGATCGCATGAGAAAGGATTTCCACCTCCTCAAACCACCATGATTGCACGAATAACAGGTAAAGTCTAGCTTAAGACTATAAACGAGCGCTTCTCGGGAGGCAACCCGAGCACTAACATTATTTACTTTCAAATTTATTTTCAGTTTCTTTTCTGTCCTTCTTTCTTTTCTGAAAATTTAGTTTTACACTAACACAAAGGTGCAGAATTCCAGTCCACACGGTCTTACACACGGTCGTGTTCATGGCCGTATGGACCACCAGAATCCCAGTACTGACATAGTAGAGGCCGTATGAATCAAAACCCAACCTAATTTCTGACACCACGGATCCAACCACTCCCCCACGGGCACCGACAAAGTGGCACGGCCGTGTGAAGCTACTGACTTGCACACCACGGGCAGAACACGCCCGTGTCTTGAAATCGTGCCAACATACTGACTTGTAACCTACGGGCGTGGCTGACTGAAAAATGGCCATGGAGATTCAACACGCCTATACACACGGCCGTGCGAAGCGGCCGTGTGACTCAATACGCCCGTGGCTAACGATCGTGGGAGAAACGAATGGAGCCTCACCACGGCCGTGCGAGGAGGCCGTGTGCATCGACACACCTTCTATCCACGGGCGTGAGAACGCCAGATTTGAGATCCTATTTAAACCCCACAGCCCTTCCCATTCTCCCCATCTTCTTTCTTCCTTCTTTTTCTTTCTTACCTTAGAAAAGGTGTCCACACTCTTGAGCAACCCCAGAACTATGCTGAAGAAGCGGAAGAAGGCAAGTATAGTCTCCCCAAAAGAGACCCTACACATAAGTTCATGCCGGCCGCTTCATCCAACAACAAGCCAAGGGTCTTTGAGACCAATTAGTTTTTATATTTCTTTTCTCTTTTGCTTCAATTTCCTTCCCTTTGACAATCTTATGCTTAGTTTAGTTTAATTTATTTTAGTTTCTTAGTGTCATGTTCGCCAGGCTACTTGGGAATCACGGCACTTCCTTCACCGCCACCACCACAGCAGCCCTAGAGCTCACACCCACCTCGCGAACCATCCTACAATAAGGACTCTTCGGTCCATTCTTCTTTTCTTTTATTTTTATTTTCCTTCTTAGTCTCCTTCACTTTAGGTTGCTTTTCTTTAATTACATATTTATTCTATTTTAATTATGTCTTAATAAACCCTGGCTAAATCCTTCACGAGCTCCCTAATTTCTTTATCTAGCATAGGATCATCATCCAGACCGACCCTTTCAAACATACACACCACGACCTCTACTATTCTCTAGGGACATCATCCAAAATTCAGGGAGTATTCTTTCCCCCTTCTCTTTTGATTTATCCCGTAAATGTTATTATCTATCTTCGTACATTGAGGGCAATGTACATCTTAAGTGTGGGGGGCTGAATATTTATTTGAAGAAAGTGCTAACTTTTCATTATTCTCATATTCGGCCAAACTTTTTTCATTATTCTCAAATCCCTGAATTTAGTCTTGTTTTGAATCAATTTTCTCATATTACTAATTAGGATGAAATTTATGATGATTTATGGTCATTGATAATTGTGATTGATGATTAAATTTTAAGATACTAGAGAATCAAGCATGATAAGTCTAATTTTCAGAACTAAAATTCTCACTAGGTTGCGAACCTAAATTTAAATATTACCTTGAACTTTGAAATTTACAAGGTTGATGTCAAAAACACCCATAATTTTTGTGAGATTTTGAGCCTATTTGAGCATATATTTTTTTCATGCTCACCTTTTGATTATGAGTGTGTCAACTATGAACTGTTATTCTAGAACTTGCCTCAATCATACATGTCGAGACCACACCATTGATTTGATACACAGAGATGATAAAGGCACCTAGGTTTTAACCCACTCACTCCACTAAAAAGCCTACCTTCACAATTAACCCCTAGCGAACCCCGTTGATCCCAACAACCCTTTTTATTGACTCACCAGCTAAAATTAACCCAAAACCCCTTTGTATTTGTTATCATCATTCCTTTTGACTACCCTTATATCGAGATTTGATTTGAGTAGTTACCTAATTATATTATTTTAGTAGTTCAATTTATCATTTATTATTAGTTTGTTCTTAAAAAAACGACGAAGTATATTCATTATTAGTTCTATAATTAAATGAGCTTACATGTTAAAATTCCACATCTTGAGGAAAAAGCTCATATTATTAGTTTTCAATTGATGTACTTATTTAGGATTAGTTCAATTTTTGTTAGTTAGGCAATTTGTCAGGTCAGTCTCGATTCTAACCTTCTAATTCACCCTTTATCTACACCTTTAACCCTAGCCCCTTTACAACCCTGTTAAAGACCTTTTGATTTGTGTATCATCTCATATTACAGTGGTGGAGATTTGATTTTCAGGCAAGCATGTGGGATTAATTTTTCAGGTTCGACTTCTGAGAGCTTAATTTTGAACCTTAAACACCTCGAGCGATTTGAGTGAATCTTTAGTGAGGATGTCAATCCTTGTCAATTTTGAATGAAAGGTAATTATTTAGATAAGGAGAGACACCTACGTTTTTGTGCTACAAATGTATGACTTTGATTGTTTAAATCTTTAGGACTCTTTGAGTTAGATCATCCATGTATAAATTATCTATGAATTATGATAAGGCATTGTTGATAGGAATTATGAATTAAGGGAAGTTCGTTTTAATTGTAAGTTGAGAATTTTGCTTGAGGACAACCAAAAGCTTAAGTGTGGGGGTATTTGATAAACCGTAAAAGCAACATATTTTAATCCCACATTTAGTATGCTTTTGGATGATTTAAGCCTTGACTGATATAAAAAGGTGCTCTTAATCCTTTCTTTTCATGTCTTATACCCATGAAAGCACCCAAGGATGAAAAGAACATAAAACGGGCCCAAAACGGAGTAAATAGGCCATAACACGAAATTGACATCGCCTGGACTTAAGCCCACACGGCCGTGCCACATTGATCATCTAGAACACGGCCTTACCATGGTCGTGCCTCATTCAAAAGTCCGAACACGGCCTGGCCACGATTCGCACGGACGTGTGCCATGACCGTGTCCCTGTCGTTGGAAAGAGAAATTTCATTCGGGAAAGGATACTTGGAGGCAAAGAAACACATTCCAAAGCCTATTCAAAAACCCTAGTAGGAATTCTACTTAAATTAGGATACTTAGGGGCCAAGTAAGGCATTCAAAGTCTATATAAACACCCAAGGGGGCAACTTGAAAAAGGGAGTTCGGCAGAAGCCGAAATGAGGGCAGTTAGCTAGGCCAAGGAGCCAAGTCGAGAAGGTCAGATTTGTGGGAATCACTCGAAGATAGCCATTTGATCCATCCCAAGAAGCCGGAATTCTACTCAAGACGGCGGATTTCTCCTTCAATTCCTTCAGGCAGTTTTAGGGATTTCTTATGTTTTGTTTTATCTTTTCTCTTGAGATGTTTTCTTTATTTGTTATGAACTAAATCCTTCAGATACTTGAAGGGGATGAAACCTAGATGAATCTTGTTATTATTTTCTGAATTATATGATAAATACTTAGTTTGTTCTTAATTATGCAAGCTTAATCCAAATTTGATGTGCTTAGGTGGAGGAGGAATAGTGTAACATCCTAAATTAGGGACTGTGCATGTGGTGTGTTTTGTGTGTATGCTATGCTTAATATGCTAGTTTAGGGTGTTTTGGGGGGTCCAGGAAAGGCTCGGGGTTAAGCCGAAGTCTTGGGCAAAATTCTCTTTTTGGGCACTTTGGGGGAGAGCTGGATGGGATAAGACTTAAGGGTTGTTGCTTGTATGTTGATGACACAAGAATTTAAATGGTAAAGCGGCAAGGAGGTGCCACTTAAGGTTCAGGAAGGTGACGCTTCAGAAGAGCTGGCAGGGAGCAGGTTCGAGCTGCGTGGTTTCCCTTTTGGGGATTTCTTTTTGACGCCAAGGTGAGGGAGAGGAGGATTCGGCTTGGACTCTGGTGGATGAGTGTTGAATGGGTCAACACATTTGAATAAAGGGATGAGAGGAATTCAAGGGGGAGGAATCGACAACAGGTTTGAATGGAGAGTGGAGAGTGATCGGTGGAGAGAATCGTGGGATTGGAAGAGAGGAAGAGTGTTTGGGTGAATGTGGGAAGTGAGGTGTGTGAGTGTGTGTACGGTTTAGTGGTGTTGGGAGGTAGCCGAATTTTAGATGGTAGCATTTGAGGGAGTGGTGAGAATTTTGGCTAGGTAGAGAGCACCTAAAGCATTCTTTTTGTTCATTTCCTTATTGTCAAAACTGAAACACCCTTATACCATTTTGTTTTCACTTTCTTTTTTTTCAGTTACCAAAACCGAAACACCTCCTAATTCTCTTCTACTCTTCTTGTTCTTTTGGTACTTAGCTGAAACTTACATTACCGTCCACCCTCTACTTTTGTTTCATTTTTCTTGGCAATTATCTTCAAAAGCCGAAACCCTCTGAAGTCACCCCTCCTGCCAAAACTCTGTCATCTTCTTTTCTCTTTAACACCATAGCCGAACCTTTCTTGGGAGATAGCACCTCTCTTCTCCATTCTTTTCTTTTCGAGAGCAGAACATCTTCGACATTCGTTCTTTGGTAAGTTCTTTTTGCTTAGCCGAATCTCCCTAGTCACCTATTCTTCATTTTCTTCTCTCTATTTCTTTAAAAAGAAAGCCGAAACTTATCATTGGTTTAGGCAGTTCTTATTTGTTGGTTAGTCGAATCTCTCTGACATTCTTATTCTCTTCATTCGGCTTTTGTTCCAGTGGATTGACGTCACCCATCTTCCTCTACTCCCCAATCGGGTTTCTCTAGAGTTTGTGGTAAGTGTTTTATTTTCATTTCAATCATCTTTTCTCACGTTTGAGTGCCGAAGGCATTAATCGTATTCTATAATTATTGGCCGATTGAAGGGGATTTTTGTCTTTGCATTCTTCCGACTTTTGTTGTGCTAGTGGAGTGCATTAAGGGACATCCGGTTCTAGCCGACTTGGGTATTCGACCGTTTCAGGATTTAAACCTTTTGAATCTTCGGGATTTGTTGATCTAGGTAAGGACCCTTAACCTTTGAGTGTCCATTCTCTTTTGGTTCAATTTCAATGCCTTAATCCTGTCTAGTGACCAAGGTCTTTTTCATGGATTCAAATGTCGGCCAAGTGAAAGGAGGGGTTGGACCCGTGATTCCCGCCCCTAAGTTCAAGAAGCGCGCAGTGTCTGCTGTTCGAGATCGCCCACCAGGTTGCGGGCCAGCTTCTGAGCAGGATAGTAGACAGATAGCAGTAGTTACGACATAGATAGCATAGTGCTGCATGTAATCAGGTGTGTTAAACTTCACCCTTTAATATTAACATGTGATACTAATCGTTTGGGGCTGAAAAGCCGAAGTGACTAGATGAATAGTCGTTAAGCTTATATGGGTATGATTGTAATACCAGGTGAGTACCTTGTTGTTATGTATGAGTTAATATATGTATGTCATAATTATACTGTTCATTTAAATAGCATGATACTTTCATTCGGGTTACATACGTTATGCATAGGTAGATATGTTGTGAAAGGGGAAGTGCTTAAGACTGTCACTAGTGGTTTGGTACCACAAGTGGGTTGGCCCCACATTCTTGATTACGTGACTAAGTCTCAGTGGTTTGGAACCACCAGTGGTTTGGTACCACATACAGATGATTTCGTGACTTGTCCCGGTGGTTTGGTACCACAGTGGGTTGGCCCCACATGCATGATTATTAGGGATTGTCACTAGTGGTTTGGTACCACAAGTGGGTTGGCCCCACATATGATATTTTGTGACTCTATCACCAGTGGCTAGGTGCCACATATGGAGTGTAGCGGATGGAGGGTTGATTGTAGAAATCCCCACGGTGTGATGGGCTGGTATGGGTGGTGTGTAGAGGATGGAAAATCTAGGTTGGGCTGGGTACATTGCATTCCTATTTTTTGTGTGTGCTGCTTATGGGCTAAGGTCCAAAATGTGACTACGGGCTTGGAGCCATTTATGTGACTTAGGGGGGGAATTTACACACTGAGTCTTGGTGAGTTACCCCCTCTGCTTAACCTTGCAGGTGATCAGTAAGACGTGGACTTGGGAGCCGAGGCAGACTCATGGACGGAGGCCATAGCATGACGATTTCCTTAAACTCAGTTTCTTTCTTAAAAATGTTTTAATTTGGGGATTTTAGTCGATTTTAGTTGATGTAATAAGGCCTCTTAATTTACTACTTGGTTTATCACTTGAATTTCGTTATGACATGATGCGATCATACATTTTAAACTTAATTGATAAATTGGAGTTTTCAAAATATAAGAATCGTAAAACAACAGTTTTTCTCAAATGCTAACAAAGATAACAAAATAGCGATTAGTTAAACTCGGTAATTTTTCTTAAGCTACAAGTCACTATTTACCAAAACCTCACCTAAAACAAAAGCTTCAAACTTACGGGTGTTTCATCAAATTTCAAAGTCTCTTTTCCACAAAATTTCCGTATGACATACTAGATCTGGTCGTAGCATACAGACCAGGTTTAGGGTGTTACAAATAGACCCTACTTAAGAGTAGATCTAGCATAATTAAGCGGAGTTGATCGCACGCCTAGAGATAGGGTGACGAGATTTTGCCGGATTAGGGTGAAACCTAATATGGGAGTCCATAGATTGATTTACTGCTATTCTAGGGGGTTATTATTCGAGAAAGAGATTTCTGTTAATTAACCTAGGGTTAGATGTTATTCACCTCGAGAGAGGGTTTAATATACGTTAGGGAGTCCTACGGATCAAACTAAGTAAATAAATCGTATGGTTCAGGGTTAAATAACAAGTGAAGTCTAGGTGGATTCTTTCTGAGGGTATCGTCTTAATCAACTGAGTTTTTCCTAAAGTTATTTTCCCAATTCATCCTTTTTGTCTTTGTGTCTTTGGCTTAGTAAATAGTTTAGATTATATTAAAACAACTTCACTTATTTTAGGTTAAATAATAAAAAGAAAGTTAGTATTAGTACTTTTAGTTCCTTTGGGTTCGATAATCCGGTCTTGCCTAAGCTATACTACTGTTCGATAGGTACGCTTGCCTTTAATCATTGTCAGAGTTAGTTCCAGGTTCGATCATTCTCTTTATAAATTTTAAGACTCTGATTCTAGCAATCACTTGCCAACTCATTGAGGACATGGCAATTAATTCTTATATATTATTGACTAAGAGGTTAACGTATAGAGCCAAACAATTGACTGTGAATGCGGTTGGTAGTGAAGACAAGTATCAAAAAGTCCTCAAAAGGCTTAACCAATTAGAGATGAGTTTGGCCAAGGAACAATTCCAAAATCAACTCTTTCTAACCAACTCTAATTCAAGACATGATGGTGAATGAGCTATGTGTGGCAATGCTAATGAGGGCAACCAAATGGAGGCTAACTATGTAGGGAATAGAAGATATAATCCATACATCAACACTTATAACCTAGGGTGGCACGACCATCTAAACCTTAGGTGGGAGGGAACCAAAGAAGTCCCTCCAATCAATAAGCCCAAAACCTTTATCCTCTTAGACCCAATGCACCTTACCAACCTCTATTATCATTTAGGGCACCCCAAGAGTAAGAAAGAAAACCAGTCTATAGTAGTGATCCTCAATTGTAGATTAGGATAAGCAATGTAGAGGAAGTTCTGTAACTGTTGCAAAATACTTTAGCCTCTAGCATACATAGTAATATCGAGCCAAATCAGAAAAGGGAAGAAAAAGAACTTGCCAAGGAAATTACTCTTAGATCTGGGGTTGTGGTTAAGAAACCTATTCGACCAATTAGTGGGGAGAAAGAAGTGAGTGAGAAGGATGACAATGCCTACACTCCTAGTGTCGAAGTTGGGGTAGGAGAGATAAAAGAACCTGAGAGTGAGCCCAAATGAACTAAACTGAGGATAGAATCGTTCTAATACCACAACCAAATCTGAAATCCAGACTCTTTTCGAGTAGACTAGAAGAGAAAAAAAAGTGAGACAAAGAGGAATTTCTAGACTTATTCAAGATCTTTAAGGCTTTGAATGTCAACTTCCCATTTCTTGAGGTCCTATAGAAAGTGTCAAAATATGCAAAATTCCCTAGGAAGTGATGTCTAGGAGAAAGAATATTGGGAGAGAAGAGTTATTCGCTCTTAATGCCGAGTGTAGTGTTATTGTGTCTAGGAAAGCCCCACCAAAACTAAAAGACCCAAGTAGTTTCACCATCCCCATAGAGATTGGACGTGTAACTTTTGGAAAGGTGCTTTGTGATCTTGAAGCGAGTATGAACTTAATGCCCTTGTCCATCTATCGTAGGTTAGGTCTAGGTAACCTTAGGGAAACTTCAGTAACCCTCCAACTAGCTAATAGGTTCCTAGTTCACCCAAAGGGAGTTTTGGAGGATGTTTCAGTGAGAGTTCAACAGTTAATATTACTAGTTGACTTCATAGTTCTTGACTTTGAGGAAGATTTAGAGATACTAATTCTATTAGGGAGACCGTTCCTAGCTACCTCTAAGGCCACCATAGATGTGGGAAAGGGAAAGATGACAACGAAAATAGGTGGAGAGGTAGAGACCTTTAGGTGTGTAGAACCCAAACCTAAGGTGAAGAAAGTTTTCCCTAATAGTGAGCTAGAGTGTCAAGTGATTGAGGTAGTGTTTGATCATACGATTAACAATGTGAAATATTTGAAGTGGTGTATGTTTGCAGGTTCAAGATTGAGCATGCAAGGCATCCGAGTGAGGAGATGAGGCATCGTGAAGAGACGATCAACGAATCAACTTGTAGGGTTGAAGAAAATGAAATGTTTGTTAGTGCCTGGAACCCTATGCAAGCATCACTATGGGGGTGTTATGTATCACCCCAGAAGAAAATTTTAATTTGCCACATGTAGCAATTGAACCAAAAATTTGTAAATATTTGGATTATTGAGCATGGACCCCGCGTACTTTCTGCATTTAGTTAGGATTGTAATTTATTTTGTTTTAATTTTGAACTTGGTAGGTCAGATTTTTGGGAGTTAAGAGAAAATTTTAATATTTTGTAAGTATTTTAGGTTTGTTCAGTGAAATCGCGATATCTAAGGGGGTATCATGATTTCTCGAACAGTTCGATAGGGGGCCAAAAATTTTTCTAGGTATCACAATATCGAACCTTTAGTATGCAATGCCCTTGAAATTTCAAATGTAAAAAAATTTGGTTTTACACAATGTTATCACGATCTCGAGCTCTCGATATCATGATACCTTATACAGAATGGATTTTATAGGGTCTAAAAATAAGGGATATCTCGATATCCATCCCTGAGTATCGCGATATCCAAGTCAGGTCAGGAGATGGTCGATTAAGGTATCGCGATCAACATGTTTATGGAGGCCTTTTAAGCCTCTCAACACCCCAAACACATCATTTCTCTTCATTTCCTTGCAGAATTTCCCAATCTAAATCCCTAAAAAACTTACCCCTCTCCATTTTCTCTCAGTCTCCCTTTCAATTTCTTATAGTTTCTTGCAATTTCTATTTTCTTTTTCCCTTGTCTTGGCTATTTTCCTCCTTTTGCAATTTTTTTCTTTTTCCATCGCTTGGGGAACACTAAGACTTTTCAATTCAATCAATACGACTATGGCGATCAAACCAGTTTAAGTTTTCTTTTCATTTACTTTCTTATAATTGTTCTTGTTGCTTTTATTTTCTTTATTTTTTATTTTTAGCATTTAATTTTAGTTTTTAGTATTGTTAGTTTAGTCTGTTGGTTGATTGCTTGTGGTTACTTGGTTTTGGATTGTTTGTTTAAAATTAAGAGGATTACAAAATGCCTCCGAGATAATGAAAACAGTCTTGATCCCAAACTGACTCGGTTTCATCGTCAGAATTTGATGGCGTTAATTTTGCATAAAAAGAGGTCACAGAATTTTATCAACGATATGGAGACGGATGTTCATCCCAAAATGCGATTTTGATCCTTGCTCTTCATGTAACGATGAAATTTGGGATGATGTCCGCTTTCACAGGTGGGATAATATTTGTATTCTTTTGACTGCCTCCAAACGTACTAACATCTAGAGTGTGAATACTACAATAATATATAGAAATACAAGGCAGTATCCGCAAGTACACAGGTTGAGTTGTAATATAGTTTTACAATGAGGTAGGTCAGTACTCCAAGGATCGTACCCAAGGGAGGCGAGTGCCAGATCAATTCTAACCTCCATAATAAAAGATGTGACTAGTAATTTTAAATTAGTTATAGTACAAAAATATAAAATAAAGGATTTTTAGGGTTTTTATAATAGTGAAGACAAAATAACTTAAAAGAAATATACTTCTAGAGATATAAAGGGAGAATAAATCAAATCTTGATTATGGGTGATTAGCTAGCTTTGGTAATCTCCATCAACTATTGTTTTGGGTTCCCCGTCAACCAACTAGTCGCTACACTAGTAGGACCTTCCAATCTTCCACTAACATAACGAGTTAGCAATAACTACTTATCTTCTGACCTCACAGTCCATACTCGCTTGGGGTGAAGGTGTTCATGGATGGGTCATACCAATTTTGGGTTAATTCCCAACTTGATGACTTTCCGGAGTTGTCAGGCCTAGGGTTTGTTTCATGTTCTTCCTTTCCTAAACAGCTGATTCATTGAGTAACACTACAAATCATACCTCCACTTGGTAATCCCCCATAAAGGGATTAGTTCCTCATGACTTTCACAAACAATATAGAATCGATGTAAAGAGAAAAAATACTAATTAGATCGACAAGACAGCATGAATGAAAGTGCCTAATTGTATTGAGATTAATCGTGAATCCACAAAGTTTGAGTGCTTCCACAATTCAGATATCTTGAAATCAACAAGAACAACTGAAATAAATCTAAAACCTGAGAATGAAAGAAAATACTAAACTAAATTTTACATAGATAATCTAGGCTAAAGGCATGGTTCCATAACAAGTGACAAATGAGCCTATTTATAGCCTTCATGTGGGCATCATTCTTAACCTCAGGTTAGTTGATGATCTCGAGCTTTAAGTTTGATTGTGTAGACTAAAACACCCCTACTTCGTGTTTAATTTCCATCATAGAGTCAATGTCGGACACAACAGGACCTGTGTTGCGACATGGCAGTTAGTATACTACTCTCAAGCTATCTTCAGGGGTATGTCACAACACCCTCAGCCTGTGTCGTAACACCAAAGGTAGTCTTGAGCTTTCTCCATTCTACTCTCTGTGTTGCAACATCGAGTCATCCGTACTGTGACATAGTGACAAATATCCATTTAGTACACCTTCTAATGGTCTCTTGCACACTCACAATGTGCGTTAGCTCACCCATAGCCTTCATTTGGACGCTAAATTCAATAAAAGACTCAATTTGCACGTTTTATTGAATATAAATAAAACTAAGAAAACTTAACTAAAACATAACAGAAATACTTCTCTCCAAGCTCTTTAAATGCAAAAACTAGTTTAATCCGCTACACCGAATTACAACAGATCAAACTCCCCCACACTTAAGTCATTGCTTGTCCTCAAGTAACATAAACATAAGTAACAAATAAAAATGATGACCCTTTTGGCTTAGGCATAAGTAACATAAGTAACATAAGTAACATCGGAATGCTTACTAACAACTTTAACATGATAAGTAATTGACCTACCACTTTTGATCACAAACATCTATGTTTAGTTTGTTACAAAACATACAAGCATTAAGGGTCTCACCTGTAGGGGTCCATCAACAAATCATACAAGTACCTTGATTATTTGAGCACAATACAAATAGTCACTTATGCTTATGTTTAGCATGATGTTGTTAACTCTTGAAAAGAGTTATATTTCAGGCCTTTAGACTTGGTTAATTACTTGTACTTAGGTGAACTTAGTTGCATTTTAGGATATTGTATTAGTATATTTTTAGAACAATGTATCATGGAGCTTGGACTGGGCTTAAATGTTATTATATGTTACTTTTACTTGTGGGTCGAAAGGATTAGTTTGTTGTTTGAGTGGCAAGAACAAAATGAGAAAAAAGAAGTAAAGGAGTTAAGTTTTGTTGTGGCAAAAGGTTGGTCAATTTGGCAACACTAATGCCATGGCAATGCCAGTAAGACACCGAGTCAGTACTCAATGTGTACCAGCCCCAACTTTATTTTTACATAAAATCTACCTGAAAAGAAGAAGTGAAAAAGCATGGGTTAAGAAACCTACCAGAAAAACAAAAAATATAAAACGAGTAAAGGGAAGTTTTTAAAGAGTCTTTTTTTGGGAAAGATCTTGAGGAGAAAAACGGGGATAGAAGTAGAGGCTGAGCAACAGAGCAAAACATGAGTGAGAAGAATAAGGCAATCAACCTAGTTTTTGGAAGACATTGCACCACCAGAGTTGAGGCTGTATTAGTGAAAGCTTCCTGAAGTTCTTCCTTTAGTTTCTTAAATTACTTCTTTACGAAATTAATTGTTGAAAATGTTGAATGATATTTTGAATTCTGATTTGATTAACCTACCCATAAGTTAAATATCATCGAATTGGGATTACTTGATGATACTTTAATTTTCCTTTAATGTTGAAGCTTGGATCTAATCTATTTTATTATTTCATTCAATTTTTTCTTTCGAATTGCATGCATGCAGTCTCTAGATATAGATGAATACACAGTATGTTTATATATATAATCTACTTTTGAAAAGGTTAGGTTAGTTGGACCACAATTGATTGATACGAGTGGGTGTTTGACAGAATGCCCATAGCAATCTCTAGACATAGAACAATGTTTGTACAGAGTGAAGAGTAATCAATACTGGGAATCACAATTGAGGTCGATAGACATATATTTCCTTAGGTGAGGTATCCTTAGGTTTTTCTCTCGAAAGAAGCAGGCTATTTTAAATCAATTATGAGCAGTAAGTTGCTTAAGAATTTGTCAAACCATTATTGGTTTATAAGGGTAGATTCTTAGTAATCCCAGCTTTTCCATTCAACAGCTTAGACCTTCTCACTTTTGTCTTGGTATCTTTGCCATAGCATATTTTTAAATAATTTTTTGTTTACATATTGTGCACAACATCATTACTTTGATTATCATTGCATTTTTGTCATTGTTTTGCCTTAGCGTAATTCACATACTTCATAACAACAACTTAACCAATTTAATCCTATCTAATTCCTATGGAGATGATCTTACTTATCATTATATTACTTGAAACTAGTGATGTTTCAGATGTTGCAAACAATAGGATAGTTCACTGGATTGTCTGTGATTCGTTTAAACAGTAGGGTGTTCCTGAAGACGCCTTGAGGCTTAAATTGTTTTTTACTCCTTGAGAGGTCGTGTCAGAGCATGGCTAAATGTTTTGCCATCAAGGACAGTGGCATCTTGGAATGATCTTTGCCAAAGTTTTTTGCTATGGTATAATCCGCCAAACATAAATGTCAAATTGAGAAATGAAATCACATCTTTTCAGAAATTAGAGGATAAAACGTTATACGAATCTTGGGAAAGACTTAAGGAATTACTTGAGAAATGTTTGATGCATGGATTCCAACACTGGACTTAGATGGAAATATTTTATAATGGATTGAATGTGCATACAAGGATGGTAGTTGATGCTTCTACTAATGGTACTTTTTTGGATAAATCCTATAACGAAGTGTATGAGATTTTGGAGTGGATCGCCAACAATGATTTTTAATATCCTACTACTCGAGTTGGGATGGGCAAGAGAGCTACTGGTACCATGGAGCTTGATGAAATCACTTCATTAACAACTCAAGTATCATCTTTAATTAATATGACCAAGACGATGAAGAAACACACTACAGTTCAAGAGATGAAATCAACCGAGCTATCGTGTGTATACTGTGGTGAAGACCATGTTTTTTTATGAACGCCCATCAAATCTAGCATTGTTATATTACATGGGTAATTTCAATTGGAGTAATAACCCCTACTCCAACACCTACAATCCAGGGTGGAAGCAACATCCAAATTTCAGTTGGAATAATCAAAGAGTGGGCAATTCAAACAATCCTATGAGACAAAATGCCACCAATGCACCGCCTAGTTATAGTCAACCTATGTCACAAAAAAATGTTCAACAAGGTTTAGCATCATCTTCTTCATCTATTAAAGCTTTGTTGAAAGAATATATGGCCAAGAATGACGATGTGATCTAGAGTCAAGTTGTATCCCTCCGAGTTCTTGAGAACCAAGTAAGGCTGATCGCAAATGCTTTAAATTTAAGATCACAAGGACCATTGTCAAGTGATATTGAAAATTCAAGACCACAAGGGAAAGATCATTGCAAGGGAATCACTCTCAGAAGTGGGACTCAACTGAATGAAGTGGTTAAAGATGCTATTGCAAACGAGGACATTTCAGATCTCCCCCATAAAAAAATTCAGAACAATCTGAGAAGCCTCCTACAATTGAAAAGGCTAAACAAAAAATGTTGTAGCAGAATCAAATCATGTTGTCAATAAAAATGCCGCAGCAAAACAATATCAGCAACCTGAAGGAAGGCCACCTCCACCTTTTCCTCAGCGATTCCAAAATTCCAAGCAGGATTTTTAGTTCAAGAAATATGTATGTCCTAAAGCAACTCCATATCAAGATATCGTTAGTAAAAGCTTTGGAGTAAATGCCAAATTATTTGAAATTCATGAAAAATATATTTTCAAGGAAGCGACGATTGAGAGAATTTGAAATTGTTGCTCTCAGTGAAGGGTGCACAATGAAGCTGATGAACAAATTGCCTCCAAAGTTGAAAGACCTAGGGAGTTTTACTATCTTTTGTTCAATTGGAAATCATTATGTTGGTAAGGCATTATTTGATTTAGGAGCAAGTATAAATTTAATGCATATGCCTATCTTTAGGAAGCTGGGAATTGGGAAGGTAGTACCCACGACAGTCATGCTGCAGCTAGCTAATCGATCTTACGCACATTCAGAAAGTAACATTGAAGACGTGCTAGTAAGATTAGATAAGTTTATTTTTCCAGTCGATTTCATTATTTTAGAATGTGAAGTTGACAAAGATGTGCCGATTATTCTTGGAAGACATTTTCTTACTACAGGCAGAACTTTTATTGATGTACAAAAAGGTGAATTGACCATGAGGGTAAATGATCAACTGTAACAGCCCAATTTCAGTTAAATCAGAACAGTGATTTCCAGTTCACAAATTCAAGTCGAAAATAAAATTTATTTTTATATTATTATATGGACAATATTATGTTAGAAAAGTCATGTGAAAATTTTGATAAGAAAATTTTACCGATTATGTGCTTAATTACAAGGACTAAATCGCATAGAATGCAAAAGTTGAATTCTAGTAGCTATAAGGATCAAATAGTTATGGAATTCAAAAATTAAGGTCCTTATATGGTAATTAGACCATAAATGAAAAGTATGTAGATATTTTTGGATGATTCATCCATGGAAAATTAGAAAAAGGCTAAGGACTAAATTGGAAAGTGAATTAATTTAATTAACTAAAAGATGATAAAAGAATTATCATATTATTTTATGTCATCTTCATCCCCAAAATACATGGAAACCCTAGGAGAAAGAGAATATACTTTCATGGCTCAATTGGGTAAGTTTCTTGTCCCGTTTTTAGTAATTTTGATATTTTTGAAACCGAGATAGCTTAATCTATCTATTTGGGGGATTAATTTGAAAAGTTATCAAAGTATGGAAAATGGGTCATGGATGAATATGCTAAAAATTTGAAATTTATGGTAGAAAATGAAAGGTTTTTGATAGATAAACAACTTTTACAAAGTGATTTTTAATGAAAACATGATTTAGGGACTAAAATGCAAAGTTATGAAATTTGATGAAAAATTATGAATTTTTATGAATACACGGGCTATAAATTTTGAGTTGGAATTTTGGTTAGGTTTGGAATAGGGAGTAAATTGCACAAATTTCATTTTCTAAGCCTAGGGACGAAATGGGAATTTATGGAAAAGTTAGGGGAAAATAGTAATTTTGCCGAGGATGAAAATTGAGTCCACTTGAATGTGAAATATGATAAATTGATGTTAAATTTACTCGTATAGATTCGGGTAGACCAAATTCGGAGCTAGAACGAAGAAAAGATGAAAATGTCAGATTAGTAGATTTTACGTACATGAACATCTGTCGAGGTAAGTTCGTATAACTAAATTATGTATACTCATATGCTTGTATTGAATGTGTATATGTGTGAATTATTTGAATGTTATAAATATGAACTTTGTTACATGATCAAGAATACTTAACAAAAGTTAAGTCCAAGTTAAGTCCTGTAAACATATCCGAGAAATACCAGATAAATGAAAATGTCTGATTTAAATGATAAAATGTTATTCCTGTACTTGGTTTGAATAGTGAATGTGATTAAAGGAATTATTTGATACATTTGTAATAAATAGATGAAATAATCTCAGGGGTAATATGTTCGAAAAATGTTAAATCCTGTTTGAATAATGAAAATCGATGGTTATGTGATTTTCCGAAATGAATGAGGTCCTGCATTTGTTGCTGACGGGATTTAGCTCGGACGTGTAATCCTATTGAGCTCATTTATGAAAAGATTTAGCCTGGATGGGTAATCCTGATATAAGTCCTCTCGAGCATATGTTATGGATTGGATTTAGCCCGGACGGGTAATCCAAATCAAGCTCTTTAGAGCATATGTCATAAAAGGGATTTAGCCTGGACTGGTAATCCTATTGTTTTTATATATGTGGCTCAAGAGTGTACTATCTGAAATAGTACCTTATGGGTACCATTGGACATGAATTGACGGATTTTGATTCGTACACCTCAAGTGTACTACATGTGTACCCATCGATATTTCAAATAAATTCAATGGGTAAAAGTTCTTGACATGTGAAGACATGAATAAGAAATGAGTTATTACACATAATGGCCCGAAATACATGAAAATGATGATATGTTACGATTGATATGTGGAAATAGGAAATGATGATATTGTACATGGAATTTATTTAATGAGTATGTACATCCTTGATTATAGACTTGTACACCTTGCATGTTCTAATCGTGACCTTCATATTCCGAGTGATATAGGTAAAGTTTGATATGGAATTATCTTAACTCAAGATGAACTATTATGAAATTATACATCTTTAATGAATACATGTTGAAGAAAGCATAAGTGCCTGGAAACTTGATTGTTGTTGAGCCCGTATATGTTTTGATGTTATTATGGAATATATAACTAGCAAGGGAAATGAGGATATGTGTAGGACTTGAGGGAAAATTGATTGAATATGCTTTACATAGCTACCTCAAAATAGAATGAATGGTAAGTTAAGTACCATGTTATACGAACTTACTAAGCATGTAATGCTTACATAGTTTTATTTCCCTGTTTTACAGTAACTTAGAAGCTCGTTGGATTGGAAGCTTGGAAGTGATTACTCACACTATCCATTGGCGTATTTCAATACATATGGTAAATCAATTATGGTTATAATGGCATGTATAGGTTAAATTAGCCATATTGGCATTGTAAATGTAAATGATTATTGTAATCTAGCCATTGGAATGGCTAGTGGTGATTATGTCTTGGTATATGTATATATATGTATCAAGTTCATTTTATGGATAACATAAGTGTTTATTATTGATTGATTGAAAAATGTTAAATGAGTATGCTTATAAAAGGTAAGATTTAAGCATGAATGCATGTAACAATATATCATGTTAGATGTTATAAATTGCTTGGATTCAATGCTTGGATTGGTTGGTATTTGGATGTAAGTTAGTACAGGAGCTTGGTGAAAAAACTTGGGTGAGAAATGAAGCTAGAAATGGCTTTATTTTGTCCACACGGACAGACACACGGCCTGATACATGGGCGTGTGGTTAGGCTATGTGTCCTTTGCATCTTAAATTAGTAGAAACAGAATGCTCAGAATTGAGCACATGGGTAGAGACAGGGGCGTGTATCTCAGCCGTGTGTGCTACACGGCCTAGCACACGGGCGTGTGGCATGGTTGTGTGCACTGGCTGAATGCTTTGTCGACTGGAACAGTGGTGTCACGGAATGATCTTTGCCAAATATTTTTGCTATGGTATAATCCCTCAAATATGAATGCCAAGCTTAGAAATGGCATCACATCTTTTCGACATAAGAGGATTAAACACTATATGAAGCTTAGGAACGATTTAAAGACTTAATCCGAAAGTGTCCGATGCATGGATTTCAGCACTGGACTCAAATGGAGATATTCTATAATGGGCTGAATGCACATATGAGAATGGTAGTTGATGCTTCTACTAACGGTACTTTATTGGATAAATCTTATAATCAAGCATATGAAATTCTGGAGAAGATTGCCAACAATGGTTATCAATATCCCACCACAAGAGTTGGGACGGGCAAGAGAGTTGTTGGTACCATAGAGCTAGATGCAATCACTTCGTTAACAGCACAAGTATCTCCTTTGGCTAATATGATCAAAACAATGAAGAAGCCCACTACAATTCAGATTATGAAATCAACCAAGCTTTTGTGTGTTATATGGGTAATTTCAACCGGAGCAATAGCCGTTATTCCAACACGTATAATCCAGGGTACAAGCAACATTTGAACTTTTGTTGGAATAATCAAGGTGTGGGGAATTTTGATAATGCTGCAAGACAGAATGCCAACAGTACACCGCCTTGTTATAATCATCCTATGCCTAGACAAAAGTGTCTAGCTGGGTCAGGCATTAGCTTCATCATCATCATCATCATCATTTATTGAAGCCTTGTTGAAAGAATATATGTCCAAGAATGATGTCGTAATTCAGAGTCAGGCTGCATCTCTCTAAGATCTTAAGAATCAAGTGGGGCAAATAGTGAATGCTTTGAATTTGAGACCACAAGGAGTATTGCCAAGTAATACCAAGAATTTGAAATCACAAGGGAAGGAATAGTGCAAGGCCATCACTCTTAGAAGCGGAACTCAGCTTGATGATGTTTCCCAAGATGCCATGGCAGGAGAGGATAACTCGAATAACAACCATGTAAAGATCCTAAAGTCATCTGAAAAGCATACTAAACCTAAAAAGGGTAAGCAATAAAATGGTGTGGTAGAATCAGATCATGTTGTCAACAAGAATGCCACGAAAAAACAATATCAACAACTTGAAGGACGACCACCTCTACCTTTTCCTCAGTGATTTCAAAACTCTAAGCAAAATATTTAGTTCAAAATATTTTTGGATGTATTGTCATCAACCTACCACTAGTTGAAAATTTGGAGAAAATGCCCAATTACGTGAAATTTATGAAAGATATATTGTCAAAAAATGTAGATTGGGAGAATTTGAGACCATCGCTTTCACTAAAGGGTGCATAGCAATGTTGACGAATAAATTGCCTCCAAAGATGAAAGACCTAGGGAGTTTCACTATCCCATGTTCAAATGGAAGTCATTATGTTGGTAAGGCATTATGTGATCTAGGGGCGAGTATAAATCTAATGCCTATGTCTATTTTCAGAAAACTCAGAATTAGAAAACCAAGACCTACTATAGTTACGTTGCAACTGGTTGATCGATCCTACGTGCATCCATAAGGTAAAATTGAAGTGCTGGTAAGAGTAGATAAATTTATCTTTCCTGCGAATTTCCTTACTTTAGAATGTGAAGCTAACCAAGATGTGTCAATTACTCTTGGATGACCTTTTCTTGCTACTGGAAAATTGTTAATTGATGTGCAAGGTAAGCTGACCAGTAAATGATAAGCATGTTACCTTCAATGTATTTAGTGCTTTGAAATTTGTTGATGCTAATGATGAATGCCATGCCATTGGGTTGATAGAAACAGCAGTGGAGGAGTTCACTAGATTTTCCCACAGTAATTTTGACAGTGACGAAGACCCAGTCAAGCAGAGTGATACAGTAAGTTTTGGGAAATTAAATGAATTTATGGAAGCCAAGCAGATAGTGGATAGACTAGGGAATAAGTTTGAGTCCTTGGATTTATCAAATCGATCATCCAATCCTCTTATACGTTCTATAGAGGATCCCTCTACACCAGGGTTAAAAACTTTACTGCAACATTTGAAATATGCTTACTTGGGTGACAACAGTACCTTGTCGGTTGTAATTTCTACAGAGCTGACACTCGAGCAAGAGGCAAGGTTGTTAGAAGTTCTTCAACGATTTAAGAAGGCATTGGGATGGACCTTGACTGGTATAAAAGGAACTAGCCTTACATTTAGCATGCATAAAGTTTGTTGGAGGATTGCCCTAGCAATTCTATTGAACAACAGCGAAGAATGAATCCGAGCATGAAAGAAGTTTTCAAGAAAGAGATTATTAAGTGGCTCGATGCTGGTATTATTTACCGATTTCAGACAGCTCATGGGAGAGTCTTGTACAATGTGTACCCAAAAAAATAGGTGTCCTAGTGGTAAGTAATGATAACAAAGTGCTCATACCAACTCACATTATCACGGGATGGAGAGTATGTATGGATTACAGTAAACTTAACAAGGAAACTAGGAATGACCATTTTCCCCTACTATTCATTGACCATATGTTGGATAGATTAGTCGGGAAAGCTTTCTACTATTTTTTGGATGGTTATTTAGGATATAATCAGATTTTCATAGCTCACAATGAGCAAGAGAACACAACCTTTACATTTTCATATGGTACTTTCTTGTTCAGACGGATGTCGTTAGGGTTATGTAACGCCCCGACAACTTTTCAATGTTATATGATGGCTATATTCTCTAACATGGTGGAAAATTTTCTTAAAGTCTTCATGAACGATTTTTCTGTGTTCGGGAATGATTTTAAGGATTGTTTGAAAATCTGGAATTGGTTCTGTGCCACTGTGAAGAAATAAATCTTGTTTTAAATTGGGAAAAATGTCACGTCATGGTTCATGAAGGAATTGTCCTAGGGCATAGGATATCACAGAGACGAATTGAAGTGGATAAAGCAAAAATTAAAGTGAGAAAAATTGCCACCTCCCACCAGTGTCTAGTGTATTAAAAGTTTTTTAGGTCATGCAGGTTTTTATAGAAGGTTCATAAATGATTTTTCGAGGATATCTAAACCCTGGTGCGCTTTGATGGAGCAAAATAGACCTTTCAATTTTGATGAACATTGTTTGGTAGCCTTTAAGAGTTAAAGAAAAACTTATAACAACACCAATTGTAGTAGCTCTAGAATAGACACTACCTTTTGACCTCATGTGTAACACTAGCGATTATGCTGTGGGAGCCATTTTAGGGCAAAGGAAAGACAAAATACTACGTGTAATATATTATGCTAGTAAAACTTATCGAAATCGCAGCTTAGTTACACCACCACTAAAAAGAAATTATTGGTCGTGGTGTTCGCGTTCGATAAATTTTGTTCTTATCTAATCAATATAAAGGTCATAGTCTACACTGATCATTCTACTATTAAGTATCTAATGAGCAAGAAGGATGCTAAGCCAAGGTTCATTAGGTTGATACTTTTTGCTGAAGTAGTTTGACTTGAAAATTAGATATCGGAAAGGGACTAAGAATCAAGTGGCTGATCACTTGCCGAGGTTAGAATCTGGAAGTAAAGGTGATCATGACACACTTATTAAAGATGAATTTCCAAATGAATAGCCATTAGTTGCCATGGCATTACCTTGGTATGCCAACATAGTGAACTATTTAATGTGTGGTGTGTTGCCACCCGATCTCAACAGTCAAAGAAGATGAAAATTTTTTCATGATGCTAATCACTATTATTAGGATGAACCTTTCTTATTTAAACATTGTGCTGATCAAATAATTAGGAAATGTGTCATTGATGATAAAATTTATAACATTCTGTAGCATTTTCATTCAGCTCCGTACAAAGGAAATTTTGGAGGGATGAGAATTGTAGCCAAAGTACTTTAGTCAGGATTTTATTGGCCAAGTCTGTTTAGTGATGCTCGTGAATTCTATCAGACATGTGACCGTTATCAGAGAACAGGAAATATATGTAGAAGACACGAAATTTCATTGCAAAGTATATTGGAGATTGAGTTGTTTGATGTATGGGAAATATGCAAAGTATATTGGAGATTGAGTTGTTTGATGTATGGGGAATAGACTTTATAGGTCCCTTTCCACCGTTAGTGGGAAAATTGTGCATACTGTTAGCAGTGGACTATGTCTCTAAGTAGGTCAAGGCTATTGCCCGCCCTACTAATGATGAAAGGTAAGTAGTGAAGTTTTTACACAAGAACATTTTCACAAGATTTCGTACACCTAGAGCCATTGTTAGTGATGAGGGGTCCCATTTTGACTGCAAGTTGGTAGCTAATGTTTTACATCAATATGGGGTTAAGATTACCATAACATATCACCCCCAAACAATTGGACAAGCTGAAATTTCTAATAGAGAAATTAAAAATAAAATTAGAAAAAGTGGTGAATCCTACTCGTACCACGCACAAAACACCATTAAGGATGTTACCTTTTAAGCTTGTCCATGGCAAGCCATGTCACCTTTCTGTTGAACTTGAGCATAAAGTATTTTGGGCTATTAAGAAGTTAAACATGGATTGGGTCATTGCTGGCCATAAAAGGTTGTTAGAATTGAATGAAATGGAGGAGTTTCGAGCACAAGCATATGAGAATGCTAAGTTGTACAAGGAAAAAACCAAGCATTGGCATAATAAAATAATCATGTTGCGGCAATTTGAACCAGGATAACAAGTATTGTTATTCAATTCTAGGCACAAATTGTTCTCTGGTAAATTAAAATCTCACTGGTCAGGTCCTTTTAAAGTAGCTCAAGTGTATCCTCATGAAGCTGCTAATATCAAAGACTTGAGAACGGAGGTCACATTTAAGGATAATGAGCAATGCTTAAAGCACTACTAGGGTGCCCATGTGGATCAAGATAAGCACTCCATTGACCTTCGAGATGTTTGAGATAACAATTTCTTTTATCTCTATTTTTCTTACTTGTTTTACTTTAATTTTATTTTTAATACTTGTTTAATACTGGTTATATTTTTGTTTTCTTATGTTTGAATAGTTTTCTATGATTTCCAGAGATAGAATAAAGAATTTGAATTGAGAAGTTGCGATATTAAAAGGAGTTTACCATAGCATTGTGACAAACTGGGTAAATGGATAACGTGAGGATAACCGGGCAGATAAGTCCAAGGGGAGAGATTTGTTTTTTTTTAGCTAGGCCAATTTTGTTCCTTGGCAAGCCCATGGAAGAGAAGTTAAACTTTTTGTTTAAGGATTAGGGCACTTCACATTCCCCCCCAAATCTTCCTTTTTCCTTTCTTTTCTCCTCCACATCATGCAATTTCCATAGCACGTTTCATTTTTTCTAAATTGTCACCAATATCTCCTTTATTTTCCTCTTCTCAACTGCTCACGTCTCTTAAGTTTCTCCTAAATTTTTCATTTTTATTACTCTTTCTCTTCAATCTCCCTTATCTTTTCTTCCACTACATTCTCCAAGATTTCTTCCAGTCTTCTCCAATGGCTCACGTCCAAACTGCCTCCAAAACTACTGAACCATCAAGGGCTGGTGCTGCTCAGCCAAAGACATTCTTTAACAGTGTCATAGCCACGAGATACAATAACAACATCGCGAAGCACCCTTTCTGTTTTGAGCAAGGGTTCTTATTTAAAGATGAACCATACATGGGATACTATGAATATGTGTCCTCCATAGTAGAGAAGCATGGGTGGAATATTTTATGTTTTCACCCTGAAGATGTTTTAGGGAAAATTCTTCAAGAATTTTATGCCTATGTTAATTCTCCATATTCCCCTTTTATCTTCGAAACGGGCACTTCCGTTCCTTTGGATGAAGATCATAATGCACAGTTTGGTCTTTCATGTGTTCGAGACAAACATACACCGTTTGCTGACAGTATCACTACTGAGGGTTTAGCCTAGGTATTGGATGATTTATGTATTGAAGGAACATGATAGACTATTTCCAATCAAGAGTGTTATATTGTTCAGAGGGCTTTGTTGAAGCCTATTGGGAAAATATGGTATCAGATTCTAAGGAGTCAGCTTATGCTGTCTACACACAATACAATTGTTTTAAAAGAGAATACTTTTATTGCACTCCGTCATAAAAGGGTAAGAATTAAGACTGTAGGATCCTTTTTCAGAAAGTACATCGGTGCGCTGAGAAGAATGCTGGTAGCTTAAAATTTCCCTCACTTATTATTGCTCTATGTCGAACCGTCCAAGTCCCTCTCAATGAAGATGAGGATATCAACCCTAACAAGGGTGGACTGTCCAGGATCATCTTTGCCAAGATTCAAGGACTGATGCTGCCAAGGCAACTAAGCATAGTCAAACTACCACTTCCACTGTTGTGCATTTTCCCACGGCAGCACTTTCAGTTCCTCGTAGCTCCTTCTAAAACAAATATTGCACTCCTTAAACCAGTTAGAGAAGAGGATGCCCCATTTTCAAAATTTAGCAATTTCACCTAGCTGAAGAGATGGTCCAGGCCTAGTAGCAGCAAGCTCAATATTGAGCCTATGTGAGGAGAAGGGATTTGAGCCTTAGAAGATCACTACAAAAGAATTTTACAAAGCCAATGTCAGACTTTCTTGTCTTTCTTACCACTTTTCTCCCATTTTCTGATGTTGCCAAGGAGCCCACTCAAACTGCTACTAAGCAGCCTACTCAACCTGCTGCTGAAGAGCCTGAAAAGATGCAATCCCTAAATATTGAGAAGGATGAAGAAGAAGAAAAAGATGGCACTGCCACTAGTGCCATCACCAAAGGTAAGGACCATGTTCCACCTTCACCACCAGCTTTCGTAACTGCACAGGACTGTGACATTGATTGTCTGGTTGATAAGCTCACGAAAATTGATAAGGAGTAGGAAGAAATGAACCCAAAAAAGAAGGAAATGGCAGTATAAAGTCAGTGCCCAAAAATCCACTCGTCAGGCAGACTGAAGTATCTACTTGCTAGTCTAAGCCAGCTAAGTTTTTTATTTCTTTCATGCATCTTGCATTTCATTTCTTTTTCTATGACATTTGCTGTACAAATTTCCCTTTTGATTGTTCTCTTATATATCTGGTCATGCATTGAGGACAATGCATCCCTTAGGTTTGGGGGTGTGTTGTGCATTTAGGCTACGTTTTATATTTAGTATGTATGATCATTTTAGTATAGTCATTTTAGTATAGTTAAATCTATTTTGCCACTGCAATGCAACTATTAAGTATTGTTTGCCTATTAAGAGTACAATCTGTACTTACAATGTTTGATGATGAGCTTAGATTCTTCAATACACCTAGAACATGTGATAGTGGATTAGGTGAATTTAGCTTAGGATTGGTTGCTTGAAAATCAATTTCTAAAAATGAGATGTCCTATACTCAGTTTTTTCAGATTATAGTGAGTATCTTCTAATGAAGTTAAGGACTTTTAAAGCCAAATTCATTCATATTGTCTCAGCATTAGTAAATAAAGGATAATAGGCACTCTAATGCTTAGAATTGTTGAGCAAGTTAGCACCACTTTGTTTTCTCCATCGTGATGTTAACTAGAAAGGTGAGTTTAAGTAAGAGTGTGTAGTAGAAAGTAAATAAATTAGGGGCACTCCGTTGTAGTAATGGGATGAGTAGCTAAGGAGGTAGTTGTTTGCTCCATCCATCTTCTAAGTCAAAAGCCATAGCTTCAAGAGTGATTTCTATTTAAATTGTGACATGATTTAGTACTAGGTAATTTAGTATATGCTCCATTGTTGTGACATGCTAAATCCCATAATATACTAATTTTCTAAAAATGAAAAAGAGAAGAAAGAAGAAAACACAAATATAATGGTTTATACATTTCAAGTATGCTTAGAGCGAGAGTAACTTGAGTTTAGGTAACAAATGAATTGAGTAAATTAGAAGATATTTTTTATGGCCAGAAAATACATGGTACTTAGGAAATTTTGGTTTTAAGGAGCAATTTTCTACACTACCTTTGTTAAACTGAACCTTTGAAACTTGAACAAGTTTTTAAAAAGATTGTTGAGAACTGATGTATATATTGATCTTTTAATATATTGACAATACAATATGGGTATATGCGTTGGCAACATTTTTGCATTCAAGCACTCATGCATATTTTGCTTGAGGACAAGCAATAACTCAGGTTTGGAGGTGTGATAACTCTTGAAAAGAGTTATAATTCATGCTTTTAGACCAAGCTAATTGCTTGTACTTGGTACATTTAGTTGCATTTTTGGACATTTCATTGGAACTTTTATCATTGCATTAGGAGCTTGGATTGTGTTTAAATGTAAGTACTTTTAATTGCATGTGGAAGGGTTGTGTTTGGTTTTGGTAGGTGCAAGATGTGGGGAAAGAAATAAATGAGTGAAGGTTTGTCAGGGCAAAAGGTTGGACAGTTTGCCAACACGAATGCCATGGCAATTTCAGGAAGATGACTAAGTCAACACTCAACGCATATCAGTTTCAGGCCAACTATACTTGTTCTAGAAAAATCTATCTAAAAAGAGGAGAAGATATCGTGGGCTGTTGGAGTTACCCTAGGAAGAAAATCTTATGAAAAGCCAAAGGAGGAAACCCTAAAAGGTGTGGAGATCCGGAGGGAACAATAAAGGGTAGCGGCTGAGTTGAGACAAAAGGAGGAAATCGAAGGCAGTCCCTCTCACCCACCACAGGACACTGTGCTGTTGGATTGTGGATTGACTTGGCGACAACCATCTTTCTAAGTTCTTCCATTATTTCTTAATCTGTTCTCCCATGGATTAATTTGATCGAAACAATGTTGGGTGTTATTTTGAACTTGAATTCTAATTGCCAACCCATGAGCTAAATCTCATAAGGTTGGGATTACATTGTGAAACTTTTATTTTCGTTAATTGTTGAAGCGTGTAATTGATTTAATCTACTATTTCATTCAATTTTGTTTATTTCCCAATTGTATGCATACATTCTCTAGACATAGATGAGTGTGCAGTATGCTCATAAACTGAATCTAATTTTGAAAATGTTAGATTAGTTGGACTGGAATTGAATGATACAAGCGGGTATTCGGCCGAGTACTTGTAGCAGACTCTAGGCATAGAGTAGTGTTTGTATAGAATAAAGGCAAAACAGTGCAGGGTACCATGCTAAGGCCTATAGACACAGGCCAGGTAACTTGAGATCTAGCTCTCGAAAGAACCAGGTCACTTTACGTCTCTTCTGAGCAGTAGATTAAGTATGATTTTGCTGAGGCATTACTAAAAGTAAGGGCAGATTCTTAGTAATTTCTAAATCAACATCGTAGACCATTAATCATTTGCAATAGTATCTTTGACATAGCATTTTTAGTTATTTATTTATTCGCTCGTAGATTATTTATGTAATTATTCTCGTAATTGTCATTGTTTTTACTCTTGCTTTGCCTTAGCACTTTTCAGTATTAGTCAATATACATTTTGCACACATCCTTACTACTTTAATTTACCACTACATATGTAACTTGGTTTTGCCATAACGTTAATCATAATTCGTTATAATAACTTGACCACTTTTATACCTAATCTGATCCCTATGGAGACGATCTCACTTATCACTTTACTACTTGATTCAATGTCCATACTTGCACAATTAGCATACCATTTCACGTGCGACATCTACTTGTAGATAATTCCCTCAGATGGTTCTCGTAACAATCAAACACTCCGTACCGACGGTAACTCAATGCTTATACACATCAATTGTTCAATTTGATTAAAACCTGTTGCATGATCATAGGTTATGTCAATATATATTTTTCCCACTCTTTTCAACATCTGTCAAATTCCAGGATCTATAAACTTCTAGGGTGCTTGGCTTAGAACTAAGGATGCGAAAAAGATGGTCAATTCAGGCTTATCCTTCGAGACTATTGGTTTCTCTTCTTTTTGTTCTGTGAATTTTTGAATCGACGGACATTCTTCTATTGACTCAGTCCTAACTATCATAGTCTCTATTGGTGGGTCTATATTATACTGATCTTGTAGTTTATCTTTGTTAAAATTACCATAGATTTATGGGACGATGAGTTCCATATCTATTTGATTCTTCAATTCACTGTCCATTTCCACCACTAGCTCTATATCTTTTCTTTTTGAAGTTACATTTGATTCGTCTGAATATTCTTCTGTCTATTGGGATGGATAATAGTTTGAAAGTTCTCCTTTTTCACAAGCGTCTATGATAACGTTCTCCTCTCTGGTCAACTTCGAACATAGGACCTTTTGGTACCTTTCTGGTGGCATATCATTGTTGTCGTTATCATCTTGGGAAAGAACTGGGGTTTCTCCTTGGAGTTGACTTAATTCAAGCATTAGTAATCATTGGTTCTTCTGTATCTCCAAGTCTTCATAGACTCCTTCTTCATAAATATCTTCATCATAATCAAAGTCTTCATCGAACCACATATAATCAAAGTTATCCATGGCTTTATGCTAACTAATTATTTGGTTGATGGTGACTAAGGTTCATAAAAAAATGAACAAATGCTAGAAGTGTTAATAAAAAAAATTCAAAGGCATAGCTATAACCTACAAATTTCCTAATTATTCTTGTAAAATGGAAAAATTAAAATCAATCTAGTGACGTTGCCTCCCCAGCAACGGCGCCAACAACTTGACCGCCTCTGAACTTACTAACGTCCAGAGTGTGAATATTGCAATAAGATATAAAATACGAGGCGGTATCCGCAAGTATACAGGTCGCATTGTAATATAGTTTTTACAACAGAGTAGGTGAGTACTCTGAGGATCGTACCCAAGGGAGGCGAGTGCTAGATCAATTCTAACTTAAACACTAAAAGATCTAATTAGTACTTTTAATCAGTTATAGTACAAGAACATAATAAAAGGATTTTTTTAGGGTTTTTATAACAATAAAATAAAATAACATAAACAAAATAAAAGTTCAAGAGATATAAGAATATAATGAATCAAATCTTGATTATGAGTGATTAGCTCACTTTGGTAATCCCCAACAACTATCATTTCGGGTTCCTTGCCAATCCACTAGTCGCTACCCTAGAAAGATCTTCGATCTTCCATTAACATAACGAGCCAGCAAGAACTACTTATCTTCTGACCTTACAGTCTAGACTAGCTTGGGGTGAAGGTGTACACGGATGGGCCATACCAATTTTGGGTTAATTCCCACCTTGATGACTTCCTAGGGTTATTAGGCTTAGGTTTGTTTCACGTTCTTCCTTTCCCAGACAGTTGATCCATTCAGCAACCCTACAAAATTGTTAATAGATCATACCTCCACTTATTAATTCCCCATAGGTGGATTAGTTCCTCATGGCTTTTATAAACAATATGAAATAAATGAAAAGAGAGAACATGATAAATGGATTAAAGTATAGAGCTTAAGAAAACGTCTAATTTGTATTAAAGATGGGAATGAATCCATAGATTTTGACAATCTCCACAAATCAAATCTCTTGAACATAAAGAACAACTGAAAATAAATTCTAAAAACCTACTGAAAGAAAAAATAAGCTAAATTTAAAAGAAAGAATCCAGGCCAATTGCGTGATGTCTATAACATGAGCCAAATGAGCCTTATTTATAGAGTTCAAGTGGTCATCATCCTCAACCCTAGGTTAGCTAACATTCTCAAGATTTAATTTTAATTGTGTAGGCCAAAACTCCCCTGTTTCGTATTTAATTTTTGTTCTTGAGTCGATGTCACAACAGACCAAGACCTATGTCAGACATAGCAGTTAATATACTCCTCTAAAGGTATCTTCAGGGGTATGTCTCGACACCCTTAGGCTGTGTCGCGACTTTGAAGGCAGTCTTGAGATTTCTCCATTCTACTCAGTATGTTGGGACATAGGACATCCTATGTTGTGATGTAGCGTTCAGTATCAGCTTAATATGCCTTCTAAAGGTCTCTTGCACACTCACAACGTGCATTAGCTCACCTTTAGGCCTCATTCGGCCCCTAAGGTCAATAAAAGACTCAATTTGCACATTTTATTAACTTATTAAAACTTAAGAAAACATAATTTAAATCTACTGGAAATGTTTGTTTTCAAACTCCTAAAGTGCGATAATTAGTTTAATCTGCTACACCGAATTACGACATATAAAAAACACACATATATGAGTACTTAAATCCTATGGCATACTAACTATATCCTATAATTTCAAGAGATCACAAGGCCAACATATCCATTTACACATTTATTTACTAATTTATGCACCTTTTCACATATCATGTTATTCATGATCACATCACTATCACATTTTCATATAAAGCAGTTTCAACTGCTATCACATTGCTCATTAAGCCACAATCACTATAATCTCATATGTGTGCATAAAACCAACAAATCACAAGTCGTATTTTGTAACACCCCAAACCCGGCCCATTCGTTACGACCGAATTTGAAATGCCACTGCGGAAAACGTTTGAAAATATTCTTACTTAAAAGTAAAAACCGTTAAAAATTTGTTGCCTTTAATAAAACATTTTCGTAATTTAAAACATTCTAGGTATAAGTTAAGTTGTTATAAAAATACCGGATTCAAAACTTTAATATGACTTTTGAGATTTAAGTAGCTTTTAAAATTTAACTTACAAAATATTAGCTTAATTACAAATCCAACTGAAACGTAGCAAAATTCAAATACTTTAAGTGGCCCTTATTACATTAAATAATAATTCATAAATACTGGAAATTTAAAATACTTAAAACAAGCAAAACTTCTTCGGCATGGGCCACCTTGTATCCACTCCAAACCCAGTCCAAGCATTACCTGAAATGTTGGTAAAAATTGGGTGAGTCACACGGACTCAGTGTGCAATTACTCTACTGAATTGCACCCACATATCAAACCACATATTTTCCTACATGTCAGATATTAATGCAACATTATTCACATGAGTTTACTTATTGGGCTTGGCCCATATCCATATCAATAGAGTTCACATATTGGGCTTGGCCCATAACCATATCACATTCTTATAATAGTGTAATTAACCACATGTTTCCACATACTGGGCTTGGCCCATTACCACGTTAATCCACATCACATACTGGGCTTGGCCCACTTTTACATTAATCCACATATCATACTGGGCTTGGCCCATTTCCACATTTATTCATATACAAAATTATGCAATTATGAAGCCCAACCCAGCCTTGGGTCCATCCTCTACACACCCCCGTATCCAGCCTACCACACACCAGGGGATTATTAAATCACCCTCCCCTTTTTACTCCAATAAGGCAACAAATGCCGTCCACGCGAACTTAATCGCAAATAATCCACAACGTGACCTCAGTCAACGTCAATCCACGATGTAGCCGAAGCTATCATCAATAACCACGATGAGCATAAAGTCATCAATAACCACGATATGGCACATAGCCTATATCAATCACGATGAGGCACAGAGCCATTCATCAAACCACGTACTCGAAGTACACCCTGTCCTACTTTCATATCATATCCCACCCATGCACATGCAACATAAAATAATGCCATGATGATAATGCATGTACAAGTTATTTAACATATTATCACATATTCATAACAATAGTCACATTTCATCAGATTTGGTACTTACCGGATTATTGACATACCCCTTAAGGGTATCCATATCACAATTTCCACTGCACTAGTTAGCACATTTATAACACACATACAAATATCTCATTCAATCATAAACCCAGAAAACGGTAGGCTAACTACACACCTGATAACTTGGAGAACTACGCTTTCGATCCCGATGCGATCATTAAACGATACTACGATTATCTGCCTACTTTCTTGTTCTGACGCTGGTCCACACCCCGGTGGCCAATCCCGAACTGCAGAAATGGATCTCCTCTTAAACTTAGGGATAGGGACTATCCCTTGTCCTCCTTGACTGGCACTCGAATTCATCGATAACACTTAATCAGCATCAAACGGTTAATCCTTAGTGTCATAATCTAAATATATCGAATCCAAAACTTACTACATATACTTACCAAATTGAACTTGAATCCCGGAGCTCCTCTTATTCATGTCGATTTGGCCCTAAATACACATAGCCAAAATCGGTCATATTTAAACCCAAATATGGCCTATGGCCGAATAACACAAGCCTCCTTACCTTACTAAACTAAATCCCGAATCACCACTTGCTCCTTGAATAGTCGAAATCCCTACTTAGCAACCATTAGAATCGGCTTAGCACACGAAAACTCTAAAGATGGCCCTTGGCCGAATGCCTTATTGACCTACCTTGAAGAATAAAAACTGATTACTAAAGGAGAATTCACTTACCACTATTACACATTTGCTTGTGAAGACTAAAAGAGAAAGTCGACAACACCACCCTCCTTAACGATTTGGCTTTTGAGCATAATAATGGTGGTTTCGGCACTTTAATGGAGAAGAGGAAAACGCAACAATGGAGAGGGTTTTATGCTTGGAGATTTCGGCAACAAAGAACAATGACAGAGGGGTTTTAGCTTTTGTGACTTGCAGCAAAACAAAGAGAATAGGCACTTTAAGCTTCGGTTATGGCTTCAAAGAAATAGAAATAGATTTGGTGTTGAAAGAAAGAACAAAAGAATAGGAGAAAGTAGAAGAAATTTCGGCAACTCACCTTACACCTACTGACCGAATCTTGAAGAGAAATAAACAAAAAGCTAGATCATTAACTAGGAATTTCGGCACTCCCCCGATACACCTCAAAACCGAAAATCCCAGCCCCTAAAGTCCTAATTCGGCCACCATATCTCCACTTATCAAATCCCTATTTAATCTCCTATTATCCCTTCTTTATCACCTTAATAAAATAAATTAATCCCTACACATAATCTCTTATCTTACCCTTTAAAAATAAATAAAAATAAATAAAACAACATTTATCCTACCTTAGCCGAAAATTAATAGGAGAATAAAACTCAATCCTCATCCAATTGAAAGTCCAATTGCCGTCCAACCTCTTCTCACCTTTCTTCCTTGATGCCAAAGCAAAATAAAAGCACTTAATGCTGCCAACAAGGCTCGAACATGAGACCTGCTGGAGCCCTTAACGCAAGCTGCAGGTAACGCCCCAAGCCACTTTGCCAAGGCACTTTTTGTGACATAAACTCCCCAGAATTTCTTTTAAGACCTCCTTCCCTAACTCCCCCTTGTCTTAACGCCAAAAGCAAAATAAAAACACGCCTCCCTGCTGACAACAAGACTCGAACCAAAGCCCTTGCCCACAGCACACGGCGTCATCACCAAGGCCTTAAGTAGCGCCTTGCAGCCACTTTACCAAGGCCTGTCTTATGCCAAAAACGCCTACAATTTTTCCCTTAAGGCCTCCCTAGCCCAACTTCCCTTTTTGACGCAAAAATACAAGCCCATTGCTTCCCACGTTGCTCGAACCTTCACCCCCCTGAAGCTCCCTTTTGACGCAAGCCTCCCTACACCTTAGGTGGCGTCCCAAGCCACTTTACCACACGGCTACTTGTGTCCTAAACTCCCCAAAACTTTTCTTAAGGCCTCTTCAACCCAGCTCCCCTTTTAACTTAAAATCCAATTATTTTCCCAAAGCTTTCACCTTCATCCTAGAGGTCTAAAAACTCCTGAAACACCTCCAAACACACTTAAAGCCTACTAACACTTGAGTTATGCTCCAAACGCATAACCCCTAATCTAGGATATTACAGTTCTACCCTCCTTAAAATAATTTCGTCCTCGAAATTACTTACTAACGAACATCGCACATCCAAGCTTACCATACCAGCTACTGCTGCGCACTCTGATCTTAATAAAACTAACACATTCCTTAGATACTATCTTAAAGTTCGCATTCAAAGTTCCTTACACTTCACTAGCATACAAACACGAACTATTTCTATAACAATAAATAGTATTTCAAACACAAGGAACTTACCTACTATCACATCCTTGGTTGGCTCGCATCCGCACCTTCAGCACCTCTGTCGGGTGTTCCACGACCTTGGCCTCGAGCCCTATCCATCACTTGAGGACATTTCTTAACCAAATGAGCCTTCGATCCACATCGGAAATATGCCTTACTATTTCCCCAACATTCTCCTACATGAGCTCTCCCACACTGAGCACATGTACGATTCCGATTCTCAGCAACTGGTACAGGTACACGCACAGAATTCTCAATCCTTGGTCTTTTCTGAAAATCTCCAGATGCTTCTGACGATCCAAAACTTCTCTTATTTCGGTTCCTATTCTTTTCTCGGTTCTGCCTCACAGTCCTCTTAACTTCCTCAGCTATTCGAGCTTTCTCCACTAGAACAGCAAAGTCTCGTTCTCTTTGTGGAGCAATCAACACTCGCAGCTCATCCCGCAATCCATCTTCGAATCGAACACACCTTTCGTAATCAGTAGCCACGATTCCCTTAGCGTACTGACTTAACCGCACAAATTCCGCTTCGTATTCTGCTACCGACATATTTCCTTGTACCAAGTTTAGAAACGCCTTTCTTTGCGAGTCCAAATAACTAGCTCCAACGTACTTTCCTTCGAACTTAGCTTTGAAGTACTCCCAATCCAATCGATCTACAGGGGTACCTTGCCTGATAGTGAGCCACCATCGATAAGCTTCATCCCGGAGCAACGAGATAGCACCTTTCAGCTTTTCTTCCGCCGTTAGATCCAAATCATCCATAATCCTTTCAACTGCTTCTAGCCAGTACTCCGCTACATTCGGAGCTACTCCAGATACTCCTCTAAAGATCTCGGCTCCGTTCGACTTAAGTCTTTCAGGCACTGATTTCCGAGATCCATTGTTCACATTAGCTCCTGCCACTCGCTCTAGCACTCGCAGCATAGCTAACGATACTGCGTCATCCCCTCCAGTCTGATCTTGATCCTCTACGCCCACTGCTGGCGGCGGCACAGCACTTTCCGACCCATGGCCAGACCCTACTGGTTCCGATACTGTCATTCTACCTCGACCACGTCCACTAGAACTCATTACTAACGTCGCGATTTAATCTGATTAGAAAGTTTTACGCATTAGAAATTTTGTTTCTCTGTTTATCCACGAGCAAATTTTATGACAAGAAGTTTTCAGGAGTAGTTCTTTCGATCAATCAAAGTTTTGTCTCAAGTTCTCTATTCTAATTCAGAGAATCACATTCACATTCACATTCATCTCAATAGGGACACATTCATTCATCAATATCATTCAATCACACTTCCATGGGCATTTTTGACCATTCCCAACCCAGGGTTAATTTCGTCATTTTCCCTACAGGGGTATTTTGGTAATAAATCGGGGTCAATTTGCAAATCTTAATAAATCAGGGCACTTTTAGATTTCAAAACTCTAGGGTATTTTGAAAATTTTCTCAAATCAAAGATATGGCAAAAATTTCGGAAAGCAGGGTCATTTTGGTAATTTTAGAAGTTAGGGCCATTCTCGTAAATTTTCCAAATCCGGGTATCTTGAATTTTCACAAGTTAGGGTTTCATGGATACTTTTGCAAAGTAAGAAAATTTTATTGAAATCGAGGGTAATATGGTAATTTTAGAAACCAAGGGCATTTTAGTAATTTTACCACTAGGGGTATTTCAGTAATTTGGCAAACCGAAAAAATTTTTCGAGAAATTTTCAAAATAGATTTTGTTACAAATCGAAGGGGTAATTTAAGGATTTTAAAAACTAAGGTGTTTATAAAACTGCATGGCTATTCCCTTTCGGGTTTTAATTATCGGATTTAGCCCGTGAGTAAGTCCTTTTGGTTAGGGTGAACCGTAGCTACGCACCAGGTAGGATTCGAGTAAAGAGGAGGTGAGTCGCTAGGACTGCTTAAATACCAAGCTCTTACCGAATCCACTCCTAGACATGCGTACAATGGTTGCCACACCTTAACTCGGCGACTTAGACACAGGTTGGTTCAGTTATCCTTAAGTCTTATGCATATGTTTGAGTGCACTAGCCCTAGGGTTCAATAGCCCTAATCTTCTAATCTAAGAGCCCAAATAAGCCCATAACATTTCACATACAAATCACTTCAACAATTTAGAGGTACTTACCTGGTGGACTTCGGGTCGGAGATACAGGTGCCATGCCAGAATAAACCTGAAAAATTTATGAAAGCCCAAATCTTTGAAAAGCCCATTTTAAAAAAATGTTTTTGGACCCAAAACCCTCAAAGCCGAGTTTTGAACCGGGCTCTGATACCAAACTGTAACATCCCAAACCCGGCCCATTCGTTACGACCGAATTTGAAATGCCACTGAGGAAAATGTTTGAAAATATTCTTACTTAAAAGTAAAAACCGTTAAAAATTTGTTGCCTTTAATAAAACATTTTCGTAATTTAAAACATTCTAGGTAAAAGTTAAGTTGTTATAAAAACACCGGATTCAAAACTTTAATATGAATTTTGAGATTTAAGTAGCTTTTAAAATTTAACTTACAAAATATTAGCTTAATTACAAATCCAACTGAAACGTAGCAAAATTCAAATACTTTAAGTGGCCCTTATTACATTAAATAATAATTCATAAATACTGGAAATTTAAAATACTTAAAACAAGCAAAACTTCTTCGGCATGGGCCACCTTGTATCCACTCCAAACCCGGTCCAAGCATCACCTGAAATGTTGGTAAAAATTGGGTGAGTCACACGGACTCAGTGTGCAATTACTCTACTGAATTCCACCCACATATCAAACCACATATTTTCCCACATGTCAGATATTAATGCAACATTATTCACATGAGTTTACTTATTGGGCTTGGCCCATATCCATATCAATAGAGTTCACATATTGGGCTTGGCCCATAACCATATCACATTCTTATAATAGTGTAATTAACCACATGTTTCCACATACTGGGCTTGGCCCATTACCACGTTAATCCACATCACATACTGGGCTTGGCCCACTTTCACATTAATCCACATATCATACTGGGCTTGGCCCATTTCCACATTTATTCATATACAAAATTATGCAATTATGAAGCCCAACCCAGCCTAGGGTCCACCCTCTACACACCCCCGTATCCAGCCTACCACACACCAGGGGATTATTGAATCACCCTCCCCTTTTTACTCCAATAAGGCAACAAATGCCGTCCACGCGAACTTAATCGCAAATAATCCACAACGTGACCTCAGTCAACGTCAATCCACGATGTAGCCGAAGCTATCATCAATAACCACGATGAGCATAAAGTCATCAATAACCACGATATGGCACATAGCCTATATCAATCACGATGAGGCACAGAGCCATTCATCAAACCACGTACTCGAAGTACACCCTGTCCTTCTTTCATATCATATCCCACCCATGCACATGCAACATAAAATAATGCCATAATGATAATGCATGTACAAGTTATTTAACATATTATCACATATTCATAACAATAGTCACATTTCATCAGATTTGGTACTTACCGGATTATTGACATACCCCTTAAGGGTATCCAAATCACAATTTCCACTGCACTAGTTAGCACATTTATAACACACATACAGATATCTCATTCAATCATAAACCCAGAAAACGGTAGGCTAACTACACACCTGATAACTTGGAGAACTACGCTTTCGATCCCGATGCTATCACTAAACAATACTACGGCTATCTGCCTACTTTCCTGTTCTGACGCTGGTCCACACCCCGGTGGCCAATCCCGAACTGCAGAAATGGATCTCCTCTTAAACTTAGGGATAGGGACTATCCCTTGTCCTCCTTGACTGGCACTCGAATTCATCGATAACACTTAATCAGCATCAAACGGTTAATCCTTAGTGTCATAATCTAAATATATCGAATCCAAAACTTACTACATATACTTACCAAATTGAACTTGAATCCCGGAGTTCCTCTTATTCCTGTCGATTTGGCCCTAAATACACATAGCCAAAATCTGTCACATTTAAACCCAAATATGGCCTATGGCCGAATAACACAAGCCTCCTTACCTTACTAAACTAAATCCCGAATCACCACTTGCTCCTTGAATAGTCGAAATCCCTGCTTAGCAACCATTAGAATCGGCTTAGCACATGAAAACTCTAAAGATGGCCCTTGGCCGAATGCCTTATTGACCTACCTTGAAGAATCAAAACTGATTACCAAAGGAGAATTCACTTACCACTATTACACGTTTGCTTGTGAAGACTAAAAGAGAAAGTCGACAGCACCACCCTCCTCAACGATTCGGCTTTTGAGCATAATAATGGTGGTTTCGGCACTTTAATGGAGAAGAGGAAAACGCAACAATGGAGAGGGTTTTATGCTTGGAGATTTCAGCAACAAAGAACAATGACAGAGGGGTTTTAGCTTTTGTGACTTGCGGCAAAACAAAGAGAATAGACACTTTAAGCTTCAGTTATGGCTTCAAAGAAATAGAAATAGATTTGGTGTTGAAAGAAAGAACAAAAGAATAGGAGAAAGTAGAAGAAATTTCGGCAACTCACCTTACACCTACTGACCTAAGCTTGAAGAGAAATAAACAAAAGAGTGAAAGCTAGATCATTAACTAAGAATTTCGGCACTCCCCCGATACACTTCAAAGCCGAAAATCCCAGCCCCTAAAGTCCTATATTCAGCCACCATATCTCCACTTATCAAATCCCCATTTAATCTCCTATTATCCCTTCTTTATCACCTTAATAAAACAAATTAATCCCAACACATAATCTCTTATCTTACCCTTTAAAAATAAATAAAATAAATAAAACAACATTTATCCTACCTTAGCCGAAAATTAATAGGAGAATAAAACTCAATCCTCATCCAATTGAAATTCCAATTGCCGTCCAACCTCTTCTCACCTTTCTTCCTTGATGCCAAAGCAAAATAAAAGCACTTAATGCTGCCAACAAGGCTCGAACATGAGACCTGCTGGAGCCCTTGACGCAAGCTGCAGGTAACGCCCCAAGCCACTTTGCCAAGGCGCTTTTTGTGACGTAAACTCCCCAGAATTTCTTTTAAGACCTCCTTCCCTAACTCCCCCTTGCCTTAACGCCAAAAGCAAAAGAAAAACACGCCTCCCTGCTGACAACAAGACTCGAACCAAAGCCCTTGCCCACAGCACACGGCGTCATCACCAAGGCCTTAAGTAGCGCATTGCAGCCACTTTACCAAGGCCTGTCTTATGCCAAAAACGCCTACAATTTTTCCCTTAATGCCTCCCTAGCCCAACTTCCCTTCTTGACGTAAAAATACAAGCCCATTGCTTCCCACGTTGCTCGAACCTTCACCCCCCTGAAGCTCCCTTTTGACGCAAGCCTCCCTACACCTTAGGTGGCGTCCCAAGCCACTTTACCACACGGCTACTTGTGTCCTAAACTCCCCAAAACTTTTCTTAAGGCCTCTTCAGCCCAGCTCCCCTTTTAACTTAAAATCCAATTATTTTCCCAAAGCTTTCACCTTCATCCTAGAGGTCTAAAAACTCCTGAAACACCTTCAAACACACTTAAAGCCTACTAACACTTGAGTTATGCTCCAAACGCATAACCCCTAATCTAGGATATTACATATTCTAACATAATCATATCACAGATCATCATATTAGCTCAGCATAAGCAACTCTCATCACACTTAAACATTATTTACAAAATATCATAAGTTCAAGTAAGAATACTTACTCTTGGAACTTAGGATAATTGATTAGGCTAACTTAAGCTCCCGATTGCGACAGAGAATCATGCTTACATGTAGCACACCAGATCACTCACTGATTTAGCTTTCGCTTGAGTGCTGAAAGCTTAAACAAGCTTTTCCTTGCCTTTCGCTTTTCTCCCAAAAGATCTGAAACTTTGCAAACACATTACATACAATATATACTAATCATTAACAGGCTTGAAAACATTCAAACAACAACAAAAATGCAAATCACTCATCTCCCTTCTTAAATTGAAAACATAAATAGTTAACCGAAATCTTTGTTTTCCTTATTCAGTTTTCATTTTTAATCCATAAATATGTCTCCAAACATCCTAAACATCATATTTTAACATATCTAAGCTATCAAAATCACCTAATTTCTCTGACCTAACTTTTTCAAAAAATTGATCATGCATGAACGTTAAAAGAGGGAAAACTCTCAATTCTTCAAAATTATTTAACGATATATAAAATTGAGTTTACAACCCTTCTAATTAGTCCAAAACAAGTTGAAAATAATTTAAAACTTGTACTTTAACTTGGAGTTTCATATTTCATCATTTTTTAACTAAATTTTAATTCAAAACTTTAGATCAATGTAATTCTCAAGATAGTTAATTAAATCTCGAATTGTAAAAACAACAAGCTTTGTTTGATATTTAGAAATAAAAAAATTTACCTCAATTGAAGAAGAATGACAAATTGTAGATCTAATTTGATGAAATTTTTTTGAATAGAAACGAAGAAATAGATGATGAAAACATGAATTTTCTTTAAAATTAAAAGATGATTTGGCATTTGGAAGGTAAGAAAATCATTTAGGTATTGTTAATTTGAGAGGAAAAGCTCTGATTTGGATTTGAGAGAAATTTCAAATGGATGATGAGAAGAGAGGGAAAAATGAGATTGGGGGTCTAAATAGGAAAGGAGGAAAATCTATTTTTAAATTTAGGGGAAATTACCTTTTAAAAACTTTCAGTTTTCTCCCTTTTTCAAATTAGTCCACTTTTTCTAAAACACATCTTATTAACTATTTTTAGATCCGATTTTATTTTTGAAACTCATTTTAAGGTAATTAATTCCTGAATTCTTAATTCTAATTTCTTAACCTTACTTTTAGATCCAATTATTATTCTAATATTTGTTATTAATCACTTAGAACCTAATTCTAAAATCTAGATCGAATTCATGGTTCTTTAACCCGATACTACTAGACCGATTTTTGGGATGTGACATATTTGTTATTCTGTCTTTTAAGTGTTTGATTGTATTTGTTTGAGCTAATCATTGTAAATTTACCTTTGAGAGGTCTTGTATTCATTCCCATTTCATTTATCAATTTGTGAGGGATCACTTAAGGTTTTCTCCTTAAGGAGAAGTGGCTCCATTTGACCTTATTAAAATATAGTGTTTTGTAAAGGTTATACCTTGTCCTTGGAAGATACCAATTAGTGGATTGGGGAAAATCCTTAGTTGTAAAAAGTTAAGGTTGAAAAAATTTTAAACATCAATTGACCTCCATCTTGATGTAATTTGTGTTTAACACTTAACTTTATCATTTTATATAAAGCCTCATTTGATTTTTTATATCATATTTTTATAAATTGATTACATAAAGTTTTCACCCACATCGTGAGTGTGCCAAAATCTAATCATCAACTAACAATTTTAGTCAAAAGTTAAATTGTATTTGACAAAGAAAAAGTTTAAATACTTTTTTTAGGTTCAACAAGAGTTCAATACTTACTTTTTGAAAAAAAAAAGTTTAGTATTTATTTTGGAAAAAAAATGTTAAGGGTCATAATAGAAAAACGAATATACTTTAGAGGTTAATTTGGTATATAAGCTTGTTTATTATTTTTAATACATCATATGGATTTTTAGTTCATATTTGTTTATACATTTCCTAATATACTCTCAATCAATAAACCTCAACAAAAGCACTCACACGACGAGGGTATAAAGTGTGTGAGGTGTGCCTTACATTTTTTTGGGCAAACCAAAGACGAAACAGATTTGACATCATGACAAGGAGGAGCACAACGTTGCGACGATACGACAAATGATGTAACACCCAAAACCCGGACTAGACCTTAGACCAAATTTCGGATGTCACATTGGTTACCGAAGTAACCGTAGTTAAATTTCACAAAACACGTTCTCAAATTAAATAAGAATATTTGACCGTTTAAAACCCAGTATGTAAAGTTACAATTAAGAAAAACATATAACTCAATTTAAATAAACGCATAAGAATCAAAACGGTGATTGTACCAAAGCTTTTAAAAATCTTACATTCCAAAAATCATTTAACCACATATAACTAAAAATATACACCAAAAATCCTTTATTTCCACCGATACTGTCTTAGACCTCCGTACACTGAGTCCAGTATCAGAATTCGGGAAAGGTACCTAAAAAGGGAAACTAAGAGGGGGTGAGCTACTCGAGCTCAGTGTGAGTCTGAAACAAGTCTTAAACAGAGATACAAAATTCAAAACAGTAGCACAATAGATTTTTAGTTACTCACAGAGTCAGAATGCACACTTGGGTCTAGTGTCCCAACAGAACTTAACAAATAGAGCACATCAAATTCACACCAAAAACTCAGTATAAGTGCCATGCAAACAACAGAATAAAGATAACCAATCTGACAGTCAGAACCCAAGACAGATGCAGATGAAATGCAGTCAGTTAAATATAACCCACCCATCCAGCCAACACACCACTCCGTCCCCCGATCACACATCATAAGAGCTGTTAAAGCTCATCCAACCAATCACACAAATTAGCACCTCTGAAGGCCCATCCAACCCTACACACCGCATATGTGGACTTAGCCACTCAGATAATAATACGCAGCAGGGCTAGCATATGTGTTGTACTGTGCAATGCGGTAGACCGCGGTACAAGCCAAATCAGATAATGGTACGCAGCAAAGCTGACGTACATATAATACAGTTCAATGCGGTAATCTGCTATACAGTCATGTTGTAGTTAAACTGCCAGATTAGATAATAGTGTGCAGCAAAGCTGACGCGTGTACGGTACAGTGCAATAAATCGCTGTGCGTATAAGTTTGCAGTTAAACTGCTAGATTAGATAATAGTGTACAGAAAAGCTGATGCACGTATGGTACAGTGCGATAAATCGCTGTACGTATAAATCAAAATAGATACAGTCTTTTCTTCACAACCCAACCCAAAATATTTTATGCAAATGCATGAATGCATTCAAGCTAACAGAACAGAGACACATTAACAGACAGTTAGTCAGAACAGTTATGTAGCACATTTTAGACCAGATTCAAAATCATACATCACACACAACCATCACAGATATCGAGTCTTGAACACTCTCACTAAACTTAGCTAAGGGTCGAAACACACATACAAGCACATATTCAGATCAGAAATGCATACAAAATCAATACAAGTGACTTAAGAACACACGCCCTTGTGCTCTGGCCGTGTGGTAAAGCCTAGGTCGTGTGGGAGATCAAAAGCCAGTATGAGGAGAGGCACACGGCTGTGTGACAGAAGCGCACACCCGTGTGAAGAGAGACACACGACCATGTGACTAAGGCACACACTCGTGTGGACCAGGGACATGGCCGTAGGGGCAGGCCATTTAACTCTCTTTCCATTTGCACTAAATTCAAGTACAGGGCTGACACAGTCGTGTGAGGGTTTCACACGCCCATGTGCCCCACCAGACACGGCCGTGTCCAAAACACACACCCGTGTGGAATCCTTAAAACCCCAAATTAGCAACACGGCCTTGTTATAAACCGTAAAAGTAACATATTTTAATCCCACATTTAGCATATTTTCATATGATTTATTCCTTGATTCATGTAAAAAGGTGCTTTTAATCCTTTCTTTTCATGTCTTATACTCAGGAAAGCACCCGAGGATGAAAAAAAATGTAAAACGGGCACAAAATGGAGTAAATGGGCCATATCGCAAAATCCACACGGCCTGGGCCAAAGACCACACGGTCGTGCCTCATTTATCTACTAGAACACGGCCTGCTCACGATTTACACGGCCGTGCCCCATGCAGCAGGTTCAAACACAGCCTAAGATGATTCATCGGGCGTGTGCCATGGCCGTGTCCCTGTCGTCAGAAAGAAGAATTTCACTCGGAAAAGGATACTTAGGGGTCAAGAAACCTATTTCGAAAGCCTATATAAACACCCTAAGTATAACCTTCAAAGGGGGCGGCTAGCTAGGCCAAGGAGCAGAGCCGAAAAGGGTAGATTTGTGGGAATCACTCGAGGATAGCCAGTTGATCCATCTTAAGAAGCCAGAATTCTACTCAAAATGGAGGATCTCTCTTTCAATTCCTTCAGGGGTTTTAGGGATTTCTTATGTTTTGTTTTATCTTTTCTTCTGAGATGTTTTCTTTTATTGTCATGAACTAAACCCTTCAAATACCTAAAGAGGATGAAACCTAAGATGGATCTTGTAATTGTTTTCTGAACTATATGATAAATACTTGATTTGTTCTTAATTATACGTGCTTAATCCTTGTGTTAATATTTCCTGTAACACCCCAAACCCGGCCCAAGCACTACAGCCGGATCTGGCATGTCACTAAAAAGGTTTTTGTAAAAGATGTCGCAATTTCAGGAAATATTTTTCTTGTATTTAATCTTTTGTTCGGGAAAACTTAATAACCTGATAGGTTTAAATAAGATATGAATTTCATTTGTTGTTTTATGAATTAAAACCAAAATATTAATACATGCCTTAGTTTAATTAAAACCCAAGTGTCTAACAATAATGAAAGCCCAAAATAAAACCAAAACAAAGTATAATAGTCTAGTGGCCCGTGGCCTTATTACAATAAAATAAAATCCAAAAACTTAATTCAAAATATTAAAAATAAATAAAATAAAATTTTCTGCTGAATCCTCAATGCTCTGTCGCATGGCCACCTTGCTCTCTTCTCCAGCCCGGTCCGATGCACTAAGGGTCACCTGAAATGGTTAAAATAATAGTGTGAGTCGCGAGACTCAGTGTGCAACCCTCATGCACCATCAGATTGGGCCTTAGCCTACAAATCAGAGTATAATACATAATATAGCAAATAACATACATAACCCAACCCAATCCTAGGTTTCCATCCGCTACACACCACCCTTACCTGCCAAGCACACCATTGGGGATTTCTACAATCAACCCACACCGCTACACACCATCGATGGCAGTCATGCTGCAGTTAGCTGCTCATCGTCAAAGTTGTGACAGAGTCACCAGGCTAAAATGGCATAAGCCACCAGAAACAGAGTTGTGACAGAGTCACCATGCTGAAATGGCATAAGCCACCAGAACAGATCACTTCCCCTTTCATCATTCACCCAACCCCAAGCATACAGAGAAATCGACATACAAAGCATATTACTGAAGAAGGACAGAAATCACTGACCTGATGATTAGCCTTTACCCTCCTCAGGTTTTCAATCATAATGCCGGGATTTCGGTATTTAACAGAGTATAGCAGATTTATACATATATATATATTAGCACCCAATCTAATAGTGGGAAAGGTTACACACCTGATTAATATCGATACCCTTGCTAAACCAATCTACAACTTTGCAAAAAAGCCGGAAAAATGTGAAAATAAGGCCTCTCCTACAATCGGCCAAGGGTTAATAAATACCCAAATTTACACTTTGAAACTAGTAGATTCTTCTTACCTTGAAATCCCGAAAGTAACACGATTCGAGTGTTACCGAACTATAACTTAGAGATCTATGCGATTGGCCCCACTTCAGATCGCGGAATGCCGAAAATAAGAGAAAAACAACAGATTAGACACTAGATGGCCATTCGACTAGGGACTTTGAAAAGCCAGAAAAGATTGAAATCCCGAAATCGACACTTACTTATTGTTTCCTTCAAAATTCGGCACAAGCAGACTCCACTGAAGAGAATTCGACAACTTCAGGAGGTGAGATCCAAGAATTTTGGCTTTTAGAAGATTTAAGAATTGAAGAGATGGCTAAGAGAGATTCGGCCAAAGAAGAATAGATGTCGTTTCGGCTTTTAGAGATTAGAAGAAGAATAACAATAGAGGTTAAAAGATTCGACCAACTAGGAAATTTCAGAGAGGAAGAAAAGGTGAAGAAGATGATGGTTTTCGGCTTTTGAGAGGAAGAAGATGAGAAAAGAAAAATAAAAGAGAGGCTTCAAAATTTCGGCACACCCTCTTTATATAGAAACCGATTCCTCCCCTTAGCAGAGGTTGATTTTCGGCCAACACTGCCACTAATGATAGCTCCTATCCCTTTTCCCTTATCTCAATCTGTTATCTCCTCAAAAATAGCCCCAATCCCTCTCTTCATTATCTGCCTATTATCCTCATAATTAAACATTAAAAATCCTTAAAAAGTAGCCTTGTGCCGTCCCCTCCTTACTCATTTAAGTGTCGAATTTTAGCCCTAAAACTTGGGCTTCAAGCTGCCAGAACTTGGGCCTTCCTCATGCACAAGTGACACCAACTCCTCTTCCTCCTAGTGGCACCATTTCCTTTGGGCCACAAGCCCAATATGCCCATTAAACTACTAAAACTTCAATTTAAACCCCTAGAGTGTCTGAACAAAATATTTAAAACAAGGCCTCAGCCCAATTTGAGCCCCATTTGTACCTCAAATTCTCAAATTAAAGTTTTAAGCATTCAAACACATAAAATGCACAGACCCAATTATTCAGGATGTTACAGTTCCGGGATATTGATTCAAGTTGGATGTGCTTAGGTGGAGGAGCAAAAGTCCCTGCTTAAGAGTAGATCTAGCATAATTAAGCGGAGTTGATCGCACGCCTAGAGATAGGGTGACGAGATTTTGCCAGATTAGGGTGAAACCTAATATGGGAGTCCATAAATCGAGTTAATGCGATTCTAGGGGTTTTAATTAGAAAGAGATTTCAATTAATCAACCTAGGGTTAGACGTTATTCGCCTCGAGAGAGGGTTTTATATAACTTCGGGAATCTTACGGATCAAGTCAAGTGCAGAAATCGTCTGGTTCAGTGTTAGATAACAAGTGAAGTCTAGGTGGATTCTTCCTAAGGGTATCGTCTTAATCAACTGAGTCTTCCCAATAGTATTTCCCCAATTTATTCTTTTTGTCTTTGCGTCTTTAGCTTAATAATTAGTTAATTTTAGATTAAACAACAACTTCACTTATTTTAGGCTAGATAATAAAAAGAAAGTTAGTATTAGTACTTTTAGTTCCTTTGGGTTCGACAATCCGATCTTGCCTAAGCTATACTACTGTTCGATAGGTGCACTTGCCTTAAATCATTGTTAGAGTTAGTTTCCAGGTTCGATCATTCTCTTTATAAATTTTAAAACTCGACAAAAAAAGATCAAGTTTGTGGCGCCTTTGCCGGGGAACTAAAATATTAAGAAAGCTCTATTTTTATTACTTTAGCCATTATTTATTTATTTTCCGCAACTTACTTTTATTTTTATTTTTTAGGTTAAATTTTGATTTTGCTAAATTTTCTTTCTTTTCTCTGCAGGTACCTCTAGTTTATAACTAGAGGGAACCCAAAAGGACCACTAATATACGACAGTGATATTGAAGCAACCGCTCGCCGGAATCGTAGAGAAATTAGGCGAGCCCTAAATTACACAGCAGAAGAGCGAGAAGGCAGATCCAATCCTACTGAAGGGATGGATGAGAATAATCCACCACCACAAGATGTGGCAGAAAATAATGCTCAGCGTACTATGTATGATTATGCTAAACCTCATTTAACAGGAGCAGAATCAAGTATTGTTAGGCCTGCTATAGCTGCTAATAATTTTGAATTAAAGCCTAACACTATACAAATGATTCAACAATTTGTTCAATTTGATGGTTTGCAGGACGGAGACCCAAACACTCATATAGCTAACTTTTTAGAGTTCTGTGATACCTTCAAAATAAATGGCGTTTCTGATGATGCCATACATCTTCGGTTATTTCCCTTTTCATTAAGGAATAAAACCAAACAGTGGTTAAACTCGTTACCACGAGGGCCAATCACTACGTGGGATCAAATGACCGAAAAATTTTTATTAAAATATTTCCCATTAGGCAAAACGGCCAAATTACGGAATGATATCTCTTCTTTTGTGCAGATGGATTTAGAGACATTATACGACGCATGGGAGAGATACAAGGATCTCTTGAGAAGGTGTCCGCACCATGGTTTACCATTGTGACTCCAAATCCAAACTTTCTATAATGATGTAAACCCCTCAACGAGGAAACTAATTGATTCAACCGCCGATGGAACCCTGAACAATAGAACTCCTGAAGCAGCCTACAAGTTTATTGAAGAGATGTCACTGAATAATTATCAGTGACAGGTCACCAGGACAAAACCAACAAAATCAGCCGGAGTTTTCAACCTAGACGCAGTAACCGTGCTATCAACGCAGGTAGAGATGATAAATAAAAAGCTTGATAGTTTGTGTTCTTCGCAGGCACATCCAGTAATGCAGTGCGACGCAAGTGGAATTGTGGCGAATCCTGAGTACCCACCCTACCAACCGGGCACAAAGAGCGAACAGATGAACTATATAGGTAATAATTTTAGATCTAACAATAACCCTTATAGTAATAATTATAATCCAGGTTGGAGGAACCACCCAAATTTTTCATGGGGAAGTCAAGGAAATCAAGGAAATCAAAGACAACAACCTCCCCAAAATTTCCAAAATCAGCCCTATCCACAGGAAAAGAGGTCGAACCTCGAAGAGATGCTGACAAAATTCATGGCAGCCATAGAGACCCATTTCCAAAAAACCGAGACAACGCTCGATAATCAATAAACATCAATCAAAGGGATCGAGAGCCAAGTTGGAGAACTTACTAAGTCAGTTGGACAACTTACTAAGATAGTTTCTAAAATTTGATCAGAGATTTTTTCTAAAGGAACCGAACAAGTAAAGGCAGTTACACTGAGAAGTGGAAAGGAGTTAGAAGAACCAAAGAAAAAAATACCACACGAAGATAACAAAGCAAGGGATGAGGGAACTGAGGATGTAACTCCGGTACGCAACGAAAGTAAACCACAAATCCCATATCTGGAAAAGTTGAAGAAAGACCGACTAGATGCCCAATATGGTAAATTTCTTGAACTTTTTAAACAAATACATATTAACTTATCTTTTGTTGAAGCCATTTCGCAGATGCCAACGTACGCAAAATTCCTAAAAGAACTCCTGACGAATAGAAGAAAGCTTGAAGAAATATCAACAGTGGAGCTTAATGAAGAATGTTCAGCCATCCTCCAAAACAAGTTACCAACCAAATTAAAAGACCCAAGAAGTTTTACTATTCCCTGTTTAATTGTAGTTTAAATATTAAGAAAGAATTAACTGATCGAGGTGCCAGTATTAATTTAATGCCTTATAAAATGTTTAAACAACTAGATCTTAGGAAACCAAAACCCACTAGGATGAGTATTCAGTTAGCTGATAGATCTATTAAATATCCTAGAGGGGTTATCGAAGATGTCTTGGTAAAAATTGATAAATTTATTTTCCCTGTTAATTTTGTTGTGTTAGACATGGATGAAGACATTGATGTTCCCTTAATTTTAGGGCGCCCTTTTTTAGCTACTGCTAGGGCTGTTATCGATGTAGGTGATGGTAAACTTGCATTAAGGATAGGCGAGGAGGAAATTTTATTTCAAATTTATGATGTCATGCGATATTCAAGAGAACAAGATGATTCCTATTATTTTGTTAATACTACTGATCATATCATTCAAAACTCATTACAGGAAATCATACATAATGACACGATGGAACTGTGCTTGACTCAAGATGAGGGGGAAGAAGAGGAAGTCGACGAGCTGAATTTGAATACATCTTCATCTAGACATACAAAAGAAGAGAGCATTAAAGTCAGTGACGAATTAAAAAAAAAAACCCTCCATTGATGAGCCGCCCAAATTAGAATTAAAACAGTTACCGAAACACTTAGAATATGCATTCCTCGGGGACAATTCTACGCTACCGGTAATTATCTCCTCAGAACTAGAACCCAAGGAAAAAGAGGAGTTGATACAGGTACTAAGAGAACATAAAAAAGCCATAGCTTGGAAAATCTCTAACATTAAAGGAATAAGCCCCTTGTTTTGCACCCATAAAATCTTAATGGAAGAGGAATACAAGCCATGTGTGCAACCTCAAATACGATTGAATCCCAACATAAAAGAAGTTGTGAAAGCCGAGGTAATTAAACATCTAGATGCTGGAATAATTTATCTTATTTCTGACAGCATTTAGGTAAGTTCTGTGCAGGTTGTTCCAAAGAAAGGAGGCATGATGGTAGTAGCCAACTAAACGAATGAACTAATTCCCACCAAGACAGTCACAGGTTGGAGAGTTTGCATTGATTACAGGAAGCTGAACGACGCTACTAGAAAAGATCACTTTCCTTTGCCCTTCATTGATCAAATGTTAGAAAGGTTATCTGGGCATATGTACTATTGCTTCCTAGATGGACTTTCTGGCTATTTCCAAATCCCAATAGCACTTGAAGGTCAAGAGAAGACAACTTTCACATGCCCATACTGTACGTTTGCTTATCGTAGAATGCCTTTTGGATTATGTAATGCTCCTGCCACTTTTTAGCATTGCATGTTGGCAATCATCGAGGAACTTGTGGAAGACATTATAGAGGTATTTATGGACGATTTCTCAGTATTCGGTAATTCTTTCCATATTTGCCTTAAAAATTTAAAACGAGTTCTAATGAGATGTGAGGAAACGAATCTTATCTTGAATTGGGAGAAATGTCACTTTATGGTTAGAGAGGGGATTATGTTAGGACATAAGATTTCTAGTAAAGGGATTGAGGTAGATAAAGCTAAGATTGAAACCATAGAAAAATTACCTCCCCCTAGTTCAGTTAAGGCTATTAGAAGCTTTTTAGGACATGCAGGATTCTATAGAAGATTCGTTAAAGATTTTTCTAAAATAGCTAAGCCTTTAACAAAATTACTAGAAAAAGATGTTCCTTTCAATTTCGATCAGGAATGTTTAGATGCATTCAACATTCTTAAGGATAAACTAATAAATGCTCCGATTATAATTGCACCTGATTGGAATTTACCCTTTGAACTAGTGTGTGATGCGAGTGATTTTGCAATAGGTGCAGTTCTGGGACAACAAAGAGACAAGCATTTTCAGCCAATTTATTATGCTAGCAGAACATTGACACCCGCACAAGAAAACTACACCACCACAAAGAATGAATTACTAGCTGTAGTTTTTGCTTTTGACAAATTTAAACAGTATTTAATATTATCTAAAGTTGTTGTTTACACGGACCATTCAGCTCTTCGTTATCTTTTAACTAAATCTGATGCAAAACCTTGACTCATACGATGTATTTTACTCTTACAGGATTTTGATTTGGAAATACAAGATAAGAAAGGATCTGAAAACCTTGCAGCAGATCACCTCTCCAGACTTGAAAACCCACACATCGAAGAGCTCGATGAAAGTGAGATCAACGACTCGTTTCCCGAAGAACAACTCTTTTCTATAACCCACTCTAAGGTACCATGGTTTGCAGATATTGCAAATTATTTAGCTGCTAACATCTTGCCAAAAAGACTAACACATCACCAAAAGAAGCGATTCTTTGCTGATACAAAAAACTATTTTTGGGAAGATCCCTTTCTTTTCCTCATATGTGCAGATTAGGTAATTCGAAGATGCGTTACAAGGGCAGAAGCAAGCAAAATTCTGGAACATTGCCATTCAGGACCTTCAGGAGGACACTACGGTGGCATTAAGACAACACATAAAATACTCGAATCAGGTTTTTATTGGCCCACTCTATTCAAGGATGCCAACAAGTATGTCGCTTCGTGTGACAAATGCCAAAGAACAGGTAAAGTTTCTAAACGTGAGGAAATGCCTCAAACATATATGCTATCGTGTGAAATATTTTATGTATGGGGTATTTATTTTATGGGTCCATTCCCTAGTTTATTTGGAAATAAATACATCCTAGTGGCAGTTGATTACATGTCAAAATGGGTAGAAGCTAAAGCTTTACCCACCAATGATGCTAGAGTAGTAATTAAGTTTCTCAAAAAACTGTTCTCTCAATTTGGAACACCTAGAGCTATCATTAGTGATAGGGGCACTCATTTCTGTAATACTCAATTTGACAAAATCTTAAAAAATATGGAGTACACCACAAGATAGCTACCCCATATCACCCTCAAACCAGTGGGCAAGTTGAAGTAGCAAACTGAGAACTTAAACACATCCTAGAAAAAACGGTTGAGTTAAACAGAAAAGATTGGGCATTAAAAGTAGATGATGCTCTATGGGCCTATAGAACAACATTTAAAACCCTCTAGGAACACCCCCGTACAAACTTGTATACGGGAAAAGCTGTCATCTACCATTCGAGTTAGAACATAAAGCTTTTTGGGCTATAAAATTTTTAAATTATGATCTTAAAATTGCAGGAAGGAAAAGAATGATGCAGATGAACAAGCTAGACGAATGGAGAACTGAGGCATACGAGAACTTGAAACTCTACAAAGAGGCAACAAAGCGACGCCATGATGCTCGCCTAAAGAAATCAAAACAATCCGAAGTAGGGGACTTGGTCCTGCTATACAACTCAAGGCTTAAACTATTTCCTGGGAAGCTGAAATCAAGATGGTCAGGCCCATTCATGATCAAAACAATCTTTTCCTATGGCACAATCGAGGTAACTCATCCCACTCAAGGCACAATCAAGGTAAATGGTCACCGACTCAAAATCTATGATGGTGAAGATTTTAGGGATATGAGAGAGGAGCTTAAACTCCGTGAAGCTTCTTTTAGAAACGAAAATAGAGTAAGTCTAGCTTAAGACTTTAAACGAGCTCTTCTCGAGAGGCAACTCAAGCACTAACTTCACTAACCCCACTAATATTCACATTCTAATTTTATTTTCTCTTTTTAGCACCTAATCCAACTAACAGAGTCAGTTAAAGGTTTCTACCACACGGCCATACACACGGGCGTGCCCGTGGCCGTGTGGTCAACACAGGACCAAGAACGGGCGTGCAGGTAGACGTGCGAGAAAAAGAAGAAAATTTTTCCCCAACACGATCTGTGACAAAAAGACCGCGGCCGTGCGATGCGACCTTGGTCTATCCTGAGTAAACCAACACGGGCTGCGATAAGAGCCACGCCCGTGCTGACTTTTCGTGGACTATACTGACTTATTAAACACGAGGATGACACAGCCGTGCCTTACGATCGTGTGAAGATACTGACTTGTCAAACATGGGGGGAATATGCCCATTCTAAACGAACATGTGAAGAAAAACACGGACGTGTCAACTTGACCATGGCCGTGGTCAAATACCCTGAACGCGCCCAAAATTTGAAAAACACAAAAAACACGGGCTGACTAAAATGACGCATGGCCGTGGCCCCTACCCGTACCTCCACCCCTATTTAAGGAACTTAACCCTTCATCTTCCCCAAACACAACCCTAACCGATTTCCTCAATCCCTCTTCTCCCAAATCCGGCCACCATACCAAAATCAACCACATCTTAATCCCAAAAAACTCCTCCACCGCCCCTCCTCTCAAAAACCCATACAAAACCGCAGTCATGCCCATGTCAAAAAGGATCCCACGCCCTCGCCACCACCATGCATCTCTAGAAAATTACAGCACACGACCGTGCTCAGCATGTGCTCCATCATTTCCCACCACCACACTCCAAAAACACTACTGGCTCCCTTCATCTATTTACTGATTGTTGGACTTAATTTCCATAAATATTTTGTTCTTACTATTAATATTATTTTCTTTTAGAATAATTCCTTGAATTTTAGAACTAGTCTAAATTTTAATGTTATTTAGTTTCTATGTTTTCCTATTAGTGTTATTAATCGCTAACTCATTTGATTGCTATATTGAGCATTTTGCTTTAGGTATTTAATTAAAATTAGATAGAATAAATGACAAATCGATTGCTCATAGTTAAAATAATTGTATTTTGAATATTTCGGGTAGACAAAAGTGCTTGATTTAATTTGGTACAAACATTACTTGAATAGTAACTATTTTCAGGTATAATGTCATTGTCAAGAGGAAAATGAACCACGACCGCCCCCACTAAGAAACGAAAGGGACCCGACTCATCCTCCGCCAGTGCCTCCTCCGAAGTACGCCACTGATTCCTTCAATTTACTCAAGAGACCCAGGAGGAATGGTACAAGGCATTTTGGGCACGACCTCTTGGCACCGATAGGTGCATTGATTGGGACGCTTTAGAACAGGTCGGGGTAGCAGTCGATATCTGAGCACTTCTTTCGACCGAGCCGTGGGATCAATTCTTCACCATCATCGAGCCAACGTACTTGGAACTCACCCTAGAGTTTTCCACCACTTTTACCCTACAGACGGTGATGGCACAATATGATGACCCGGGCACAATTCAATTTTGTTTAGGGGGCACGGTACGACGACTGACCGTACCACAATTTGGGACGGCACTCAGACTTTATACAGATGAGTTTATAGCAGAGAATCCACTCTCCGAACTGAACCGCCAGTTTCACTGCACCCCCGTCAGCTGTTGGCACAGCTTAGCCACCAACACGGGCATCTACGACCCCAGTCGCTCCAAGGCGACAGCCCTTGCCCCATCCCTGTGGTACATCCATGCCATTTTAGCTCACACTATTACGGGACGATGCGAGAGCACCGGCGTGGTGAATACACACGACATCCACTACTTATCGTGCATGTCAAACGGGCACGTTTTTGACATTGCATACTTCATAGCCCGTGCGATTCAGCACCAGACAGAGCCACATAGGAGGGGGATTCTATCGATGGGTCCGTATATCACATGGTTGGCTCGGTACTATGTCTCCTCGACACCGACGCACAAACCTCATCACTCACACTGATAGGGCAGGTGGTACCCTAGGGTATCCAGACGATGCTGCACATGAGGATGATCAAATATCGACATGGGACCGATCCTCCTCAATACCGACTAGCCCCCTCCACTGACGAGGAGGAACATGAGGACATTCCTAATGATGTCCCACCACCATAGGAGGAACCATTCCCGAGCCAACGATCCTTCCATGCACCAACTTCACTCTCGGACATCTCTGCACGCCTTACCCAGTTCAAGCAGTATTATACTTAGCAGTTCAATGACACCGCTCGATGATTTGACGAGATCGAGGCCACCCTACAGCAGATTTGTCATCACTTCCACATTTCTTCACCGCCACCACCGCAGAACCCAGCAGATGATGAGGACACCTGAGTCCTTTTATTATCCTTAATTTTAGTTTCCTTTTCTTTATTTTTAGTTCATAGTTTTAATTTTTTTATTTTTATTAAAAACTTTTGATTCATTCATGATATCATTCGCTATCTAACCTTCGGGTATTGCTAACAACCACTTGTTTAATCATCCCACCGAGACATCTAACTGATGACTCTGCAGTTTCAATTGCACACTCCAAATAACGAACACATCACTAGGAGTAATTCAATACTACATAAGTCATTATCCTTTCACCTCCGACTCAAGGAATCCATCCGTAATTCAGGTAGTGTCACTTTTTCCCCTCTCTTTTGATTATCTACTAAATTGTCATTATACATCTTTGTACATTGAGGGCAATGTACATCTTAAGTGTAGGGGGTGAATATTTATTTCGAGAAAGTGCCTAACTTTTTGCATTATTCTCAAATACGGCCTAACTTTCTTCATTATTCTCAAATCCCTAAATTATATTCTGTTCTTAAGTAATTTCCTTATATTACTAATTAGGATGAAATTTTTGATGTATTATGGTCTTTATTGACGTGTTTCTGAGTAAGCCATAGTTAATTGTGCATTGATGATTAAATTAGAAGAATATTAGAGAATCAAGCATGATAAGTCTATTTTTCAGAATAAAATTTTTGAATAGGTTGTCTACCTGAATCTGAATGTTACCTTGAAATTTAAAATTTACGAGGTTGATGTCAAAAACACCCATAATTTTTGTGAGATTTTGAGCCTTATACAACATATATTCTTTTTCTTGCTCACTTTCTGATTATGAGTGTGTCAACATTGAACTGTTATTCTAGAACTTGCCTTGATTATACATGTTGAAACCACACCTATGATTTGATATACTGAGATGATAAAGGCACCTAGGTTTTAACCCACTCACTCCACTAAAAAGCCTACCTTCATAATTAACCCCTAGTAAACCCCGTTGATCCTAACAACCCTTTTTATTGACTCACTCACTAATATTACCCAAAAACCCTTTGTATTTGTTATCACCATTCCTTTTTGACTACCCTTATATCGAGATTTGATTTGATTAGATTAGTTACCTAATTATATTATTTCAATAGTTGAATTTCTCTTTTATTACTTGATTTGTTCTTAAAAAAATTTAATTTATATTCAGTATTAGTAACATGAAAGAAAAAGCTTATACAGTTAGAAGTTTATTTATCAAAAGAAAAGCTCGTATTATTAGGGTTATTACTTTTCAGTTGATGTAGTTACTTATTATTAGATAGGTAAGTTGATAGGACAATCTCGATTCTAACCTTCTGCTTCAGCCTTTATCCACACCTTTAACCCTAGCCCCATTACAACCCTGTTAAAGACCTTTTGATCTGTTTATCGTCATATTTTACAGTGGTGGAGATTTGATTTTCAGGCGAGCCTATGGGATTAACTTTTCAAGTTCGACTGTTGAGTGCTCTTTTCCCGAACCTTAAACACTTCGAGTGATTTGAGTGGATCTTTTGTAAGGATGTCAATCCTTGTCGATTTTAAATTAAAGGTAATTATTCAGGTAAGGGGAAACACCTACGTTTTCGGGATACAAATGTATGACTTATATTATTTGAATCTTTAAGACTCTTCGAGTTAAATCATCCATGTATAAATTATCTATGAATTATGATGAGACATTGTTGATAGGAATTTTGAATCATGGAAAGTTCGTTTTAATTGTAAGTTGAGAATTTTGCTTGAGGACAAGCAAAAGCTTAAGTATGGGGGTATATGATAAACCGTAAAAGTAACATATTTTAATCCCACATTTAGCATATTTTCGGATGATTTATTCCTTGATTCATGTAAAAAGGTGCTTTTAATCCTTTCTTTTCATGTGTTATACTCAGGAAAGCACCCGAGGATGAAAAGAACGTAAAATGGGCCCAAAAAGGAATAAATGGGCCATATCACAAAATCCACATGGCCTGGGCCCAAGACCATACGGCTGTGCCTCATTTATCTACTAGAACACGACCTAGTCACGATTTACACGGCCGTGCCCCATTCAACAGGTTCGAACGCGGCCTTAAGATGATTCACACGGGCGTGTGCCATGGCTGTGTCCCTGTCGTCAGAAAGAAGAATTTCACTCGGAAAAGGATACTTAGGGGCCAAGAAACCTATTTTGAAAGCCTATATAAACACCCTAACTATAACCTTCAAACGGGGCGGTTAGCTAGGCCAAGGAACCGAGCCAAAAAGGTAAGATTTGTGGGAATCACTCGAGGATAGCCAGTTGATCCATCTCAAGAAGCCGAAATTCTTCTCAAAACGGCGGATCTCTTCTTCAATTCCTTCAGGGGGTTTTAGGGATTTCTTATGTTTTGTTTTATCTTTCCTTCTGAGATGTTTTCTTTTATTGTCATGACCTAAACCCTTCAGATACCTGAAGGGGATGAAACCTAAGACGGATCTTGTTATTGTTTTCCGAACTATATGATAAACACTTGATTTGTTCTTAACTATGTGTGCTTAATCCTTGTGTTAATATTTCCGGGATATTTTCGGGAGGAAAAGTCCTTGCTTAAGAGTAGATCTAGCATAATTAAGCGGAGTTGATCGCACGCCTAGAGATAGGGTGACGAGATTTTGCCGAATTAGGGTGAAACCTAATATGGGAGTCCATAGATCGAGTTAATGCGATTATAGGGGTTTAAATTAGAAAGAGATTTCAATTAATCAACCTAGGGTTAGACGTTATTCGCCTCGAGAGAGGGTTTAATATAACTTAGGGAATCTTACAGATCAAGTCAAGTGAAGAAATCGTCTGGTTCAGTGTTAGATAACAAGTGAAGTCTAGGTGGATTCTTCCTAAGGGTATCGCCTTAATCAACTGAGTCTTCCCAACAGTATTTCCCCAATTTATTCTTTTTGTCTTTGCATCTTTAGCTTAGCAATTAGTTAATTTTAGATTAAACAACAACTTCACTTATTTTAGGCTAGATAATAAAAAGAATGTTAGTATTAGTAATTTTAGTTCCTTTGGGTTCGACAATCTGGTCTTGCCTAAGCTATACTATTGTTTGGTAGGTGCACTTGCCTTAAATCGTTGTCAGAGTTAGTTTCCAGGTTCGATCATTCTCTTTATAAATTTTAAAACTCGACAAAACAACGATCAACTTGTAACCAGGCTGTGTGGCACTAAATCACTCAAACTCTAATCCCCAATCTCACACACTCATGTGCTCGAGGGACACAACCATGTAAGAAACGATAAAATCCCCATGTCATCCACACGGCCATTGTAACACCCCAAACCCAGTCAACACGTTACGACCGAATCTGGATTGCTACAGAGAAAGTAGATTTGAAACCTTTGGAAAAACATTGCGACTTGAGAAGTTATCTAGTTGGGTGAATCCAGGTTAAGAGCCTTTTTATTAATCAAACCTTACCATTTCTTTTCCATGAAGCAGATTAGGTGCTAAAAACAGGCTTATTTGATCAAAACCGAACTTAGGAGAATGTTAGAAAGGTGACGATTGAGAGGAATATTGAGAAGCGTGGTTCCTTTGAAAAATATTGTTTGTAATCTTAAGAAAAATCCCAAGTTTTAATTATTCACAGCTTAATATCCATTTGTTGTAAATTTGGAAAACTTCTTTTTATGCTTTTAAGAAAACCCTATTTTTCTTCAATAACTCATAGCATGTGTAAAATCAGCTTATAAACAAATCCCAAAATAAAGTTAAAGCGGCCTTATTACAAATCAAAATCCCAAAATAGAAGTAAATTTAAGAAAAAGTTCTAATTTACTAAAGAAATCGCAACGCATGGCCACCTCGAGTCATTCTTAGTCCAAACCCTGCCATCTACTAATTACCTGCAAAATTAGCAAAGGGGGTGAGTCATCGAGACTCAGTGTGTAAATCCCCGTGTATCACAAACTGGGCCTTAGCCCACTCAATACAGCACACGTCACATGCATGCAATGCAACCCATCCCGGTTTAGCTCTCCATCCAAAACACCCGTGGCATTATGCCACTGTGGTTCATAACCACCGTGGTCCTAGACCACTCGTGACAAAGTCACTATAATATGTACTTGTGGGGCCAACCCACTGTGGTCGTAGACCACCGTGACAATCTCTGATAAATTATGCATACGTGAGGCCAACCCACTGTGGTACTTGACCACTGAGACAAGTCACTGTTTAGAATATTCGTGGTTTCAACCACCGTGGTACTTAGACCACTCGTGACCGTAGTCACTCGTGACAATAGTCACTGATTCTCCCTCTTTCATTCAATCCCGATCCCATGCTCTTTACTTCGTGCACAATATGTATGCAACAACATCACAATGTGTATCAGGTAATATTTCATACATCATAACGTCGGAATAAACATAAATGCATATTATTAACAATATCAATATCGAGGAACTTACCCGGCGTCTCCAACCTTACCCATAAGGGCATTTTGCTTATCACATCAGCCATTTCGGCTTTCAGCCTTTACAGTTAATAACACAAGAATAAAGAAGGCGTGTGAGTAATACACACCTGATAACGCGTCATACCAATCTATCTACGTCAACACTTTCGCTAGCAGGAACGATGGCTATTTGCCTATCCCAGGCAGACGTCGGCTCTCTGCCACAGCCCGGCGGAAAATCCCAAACCACCGATACAGCACGCTTGTTAAACTTAGGAGTCGAAAATATGGGTTCACTCCCTACCTTAGATTGACCAGCCTTCGCATCCATGGAGAATCTTTGATCAGTACACATGGAGAAGTGTAGATTGACTAATAACAGAATCGGTTAAGGCATAACACACATATGATAGGAATGAGTGATCAAGAAATCACAAGTTGGCTCCTTACCTTATGAATCCAACTGGAGTGATCCGATTTGACACCCACAATCATTTCGGCTTTAAACTACAACCCCTCGGCTAATGGAGATTCCCGGAGTAAACGTCTCAAACGAGAGAAGAGAAAAAGAAAGGAGAGTTAACCAAAATATAAATGCCATGCTAACTAGCCATTCGGCTTTGGCCACACAAAATCGAAAGCAAGAAAAGAAAAGGCAAAAGAATCGCTTCTTACCTTCAACAACAAAACCCGATTGTAAAGGCTCTCAGCAACCTAAGATTTTCTATCACCCTGCTTTTTGGTACTCGGCTAAGAGGGCCCAAAATGGAAGAAATGCATTTAGATGTTTACCAAAATAGATTCGGCTTCATAAAGAAAAGGGAGAATAAAACAAAGGATGTCTATAAGAAAATAAAAGAAAGACTCTTACCCTCAGCAGAGAAACCGATTGGCACTCAAAAAGATTCGGCACAGGAGAAGTAATAGATGAGAATGATCGATCGACTGAACAAGGAGAATGAAGGTTGAATTTCGGCTATTGGCAAAGAATGTTGGCAAGAAGGTTTCGATGGTACCAGTGGAAATATGCGGCTTAAGGAGAGAACACTAGAAGAAGAGTGAGGAAAAGAGAATGTTTCGGCTAGCACTCACAAGAACCAAAAGAAAGATGAAGCAAAGAAATGGGGTGAGAGTTTCGGTTTGGTGAAGAAGAAATGTACCAAAGTTACCTAAATGCAAAAAGAAAGGGGATGATTTCGGCTTCGGAGAAAAAGATAGGATAACCAATGAAAAGAAGGAAGAAAAACACAAGAAGAGCTTAAGAAAACTTGCCAAAAGTTGGCACTCCCCACACTAAGACTCTCGATTTTGTCAACCCATACTCAATGCCGAAAAACCCCCAACCAAAAGATCACATAGCCGTCACTCTCCTCCCCCCAATCTCCAACTTTCGGCCAACACTCAAACAGCAACCCTCTCCTTGATTTCCTCCACCGAATGCTCCCCATCACCCATTCGAATCGTTTGACCAGTTCAAACTCCCTAAGCTTCTCATGACCACCCATTCAAACTCCCTTGACTCATTCAACCAACAACCTTGGAGAGCCCTTGCCGAATCCACCACTCTAGCTCCCTAGACGCAAAAATAAAGCTTCTAGTTGCTAACGACGCGACTTGAACCCCTTCTCCCTGCAGCACCCATGTGACGCCGCTTCCATGAACTCTAAGTGGCGTCTCCTTGCCACCCTACCACCTCTCTCATTTTTGTCAACAAACACAAATATCTATCCTTAAGACCTGCCTCTGCTTAACCCCGAGCCTTCCCGAGCCTTAACCCCGAGCCTCAAAACAGAATTTTCACCAAGGCTCAAGCTTAACCCCGAGCCTTCCCGGGACCCCCAAACACATCAAAATAACAAACAAAACATGCCAACACACAGCAATACAAAATAATGCCAAGCCTCTAATTTCAGGATGTTACAGCCATGTGGTTCCCAATTTAGCCCGAAAACCCTAATTCCCAAAAGCACACGACCGTGTGAACTGTCACACGCCCGTGTTGAAATCCCAATGGCCACGAAACCATCCTAAATTAGCCCTGAAAATGAGCTTTTCCTCCCCCAACACTCCCTAGCCTCCACTAAATCAGAAACATACAATCATAAACCAAATTCAATGCATTCTAATATCAAAACGATGTTACGATTACACCATTATTGAAACCCACATACGATTTTCCAATCCCACCACATTTCGACTCCAGATTAAACAATTCACAACAAAGTTAAAGAGTTTTGTTCCCACACCTGACTCGTAACCCTATTCTGGCGACTGATACGGGTTAGGGTGTTACACCTTCCTCTGGCCCTGACCATAGAATCCAAAACTTCTAGTCCTAAGATTCGGGGCGTTACAACTCGCCCCTCCTTACAGAAATTTTGTCCCCAAAATTTCCAACTAACATAATAGTGGTAAATCACAAACTACCCCACCACACTCCCGCTGCGCACTCTAACTCTAATTCAACCTAAGACCCATCACATACACCCAAAACACTTAACCACTAAAGCAGATACACGTCTTGTACTTTCACTCACACAAACATTTTTAAAAGAGTAACCACCAACGTCATCCAAATAAATGACACACAGATTCAGAACAATCTACACCCATACCTGTTTTACTGTCATCGCGGACATTCCCTAACTCGATGCTCTATGGATCCGCACCGAAGGCACGCACCCGTCTTTTTCAATCACTTTCCCAGATAACACTTCTTACAGTGGTCACAAAACGGAGCGCTCGCACCACTACCAGCACCCTCTGTACAACGACTATCGCCACTCACATGTGTTTTAACACGCTTCACAAAATGAGGCTCCAACGTCGGAGGATTGCGATCTCTTTTCTTCCCACAATCCACACATCTAGCTTGAAGGGTTTCACAAGTCTCCCTTAACCTAGCCCCGAACACCTTCTCTAATACTTCCCTCACTACCCCAGTCAATGCCTTAGTCCTAAGCTCCGAGTTATCGCTACCCAAAGTTAGCAGAATTGCACTGTCCTCTAACTCCTGAATAGACACACGTCCCAGAGAAGTAGATGACTGATGTGTCTCTAACTAACTACGATCACAATAAAGGTAAGCGCACCTATCGTTTAGTAGTATAGTTATGGTAAGACAGGAAATATCGTATCCACAAGGACCAAGAGTACTAGTAATTACTATCTTCTTATTATCTAGCCTAAGAATTGGAATGATTTCTTTTAAACTAAAATTAATTAAAAGCACGACGAAGAATGAATTGGGAAAATACTTTAGACAACTTTATGAGAGAGGCAATACCCAAGGAAGAATCCACCTAGACTTCACTTATTACTTTTGATACATACGATTTATTCACTTGACTTAATCCGTAGAAATCCCTGATTTATGTTAATATCTCTTTCAAGACTAAAAACAACTGACTCTAGGTTGATTAATTGAAATCTCTTTCTAATTAAAACCCCTATTGTCGCATTAACTCGATCTATGGATTCCCTTATTAGATTTGACTCTAATCCGGTAGATTTATGTCGCCCTATTTCCAGGGTTGCAATCAACTCCGCTTAATTGTGTTGATTTACTCTTAAACATGGACTTTTGCTCCTCTGAATAAGCACATTCGACTTGAATCAATAACCTGAATTATCAAAACAAGAATAAGAATAACAATTAAGAATAAGAACAAGTATTTAACTTATAAATCAAATAGTAATAAGATTCGTCTTAGGTTTCATCCCTTTAGGTATTTAAGGGATTTAGTTCATAATGATAGAGGGAAACATTTTAAAATAAGGAAAACTATAAAACATAAGAAAACCCAAAAACTTCAAGAGAAATTGATAGGAGATCTTCAGTGTTGATGGAGATCCTTCTTCCAAGCTATTTCCGATTGCTGTCTTCGAGTATTCTCTGCTTTCTACTCTGTGTGTCCTCTTAGGTCCTCCCTTAGGGTGTTTATGTAGGCTTTGGGATGCCTTTCTTGGCCCACAAGTACCCTTTTCCGAATAGAATTAAACTTAGGTTCGGCAAGGACACGCCCGTGTGACATGCCCGTGTTCGATAGCCTTAGGCCGTGCTTTATTCTGTTCATCACACACGGTCGTGTTTGATAGCTTAAGCCGTGCTCGACTCTGCTTGTCATACACGTCCGTGTGGTCTGCCCGTGTGCGACAATCCGGGCCATGTTGATTTCTGAGGTAGGCCCATTTTACCAATTTTTTGGCCCATTTCTCATTCTTTTTAACTCCCTAGGCTCTCCTAAGTTTAAAACATGAAATTAAAGGATTAGGAGCATCGAATTCATTAAATCTAATGAAAATTCATCCAAAAATAAGCCAAGCATGTGGTCAAAATATGTATAAATTATGGTTTATCAAATATCCCCACATTTAAGCTTTTGCTTGTCCTTAAGCAAAATCCTCAACTCACGATTAAAATTAACTTTCTCAATTCATAATTCTCATCAATAATGTCTCATCATAATCATACATTGATAATTTAACTAAAAGAGTCTTAAAGATTCAAACAATCTAAGTCACAAATTTTTATAGCATAAAAACATAGGTGTTTCCCCTTAGGTAAATAATCACCTTTGATTCAAAACCGACAAGAGTTGACATCCTCACTAAAGATTCACTCAAATCACTCAAAGTGTTTAAGGTTCAAAATAAGCACTCAAAAGTCAAACATGAAAAGTTGTTACCATATGCTTGCATGAAAATCAAATCTCCACCACTTTGAAATGATATGATATACAAATCAAAAGGTCGTAAAAAGGGTTGTAATGGGGCTTAGGTTAAAGGTGTGGATAAAGGTTGAATTAGAGGGTTAGAATTGAGATCAAATTGGCAATTTACCTAACTAGAAAGATAAACTAATACTAAAAAATTACATCGATTGAAAACTTATCACTAATAACACGAGCTTCTTCTAGAAATGTGAAATTAATCGTTTAACCTCAACTAACATAGAACTAAAAATGCATAATTTAACATTTTTTTAAGAATAATAAGAACAATAATAAGAAAAAAAATTAATGCTAGAATAGAGAACATAGTTAGGCAACTGATCACATTAAATCTCGACGAAAAGGGCTGAATACAAAATTCTCATAATAGGTTTAGGGTTAATATTAAGGGTGATTCATGGATGGTTATTAGAGTCAAAGGGGTTCACTAGGGGTTAATTATGAAGGTAGGTTTTTAATGGAATAAGTGGGTTAAAACCTAGGTGCCTTTATCATCTCAGTATATCAAATCAAGGGTTTTGTCTCGACATGCATAATCGAATCAAGTTCTAGAATAACAAATCAATATTGACACACTCATAACCAACAATAAAGTGAGCAAGAAAAGTATATGCTATAAAAGGCTCAAAGTCTCACAAAATTTATGGTTTTTGATGTCAACCTTGCAAATTTCAAACTTCAAAGTAACATTTTAAATTTAGGGAAACAACCCAAAAAAATTTAATTCTGAAAATAGACTTATCATGCTTGATTCTCTAATGTCTTAAAGTAATAAACCATCAATGCACAATTACCTATGACTTAATCTGAAACATATTAATAAAAATCATAAATCAATAAAAGTTTCATTCTAATTAGTAATATGCAAAAATTTACTTAAGAACAAGATATAATTCAGGGATTTTCTAATAATAATATAATTAACCTCCCACACTTAAGATGTACATTATCCTCAATGTACAATGACTAGTAAGAAAATCATAAGATAGGGAGAGAAGTGAAACTTCCTGAATTTTGGATGGAATCTGTGTAAAGAAGCCTGATAAATTTCCTCCGGTAGCACCTCAAACCTTTTGAAATCGAATCGATGAAGCAGCCGTCATGAACTGGTCTATGAGGAAATGGTGGTATATCTGCTGTAAAGTGGTCGCACACGGGGAGACTACTCGGGAATCCTTCTGCTTTGTTCGAAACAGGGATGGCGGCCTTGGTCTTGCCTCTAGTAATAGTCATTGTGTGTCTAAAAATGATTTGCAATAATTCAAGCATCACCACAGATAATATCTAAATAGTCCTAAATAAGAGAATATTCCTAACAAAAGTAATATTTAAATAAACAATATTAATTTATAGCACCCTAAGTTAAATCTAAATGGCATGAAGAATAAGAAAAAAATAATAAAGAAAATAAAAATAAATAATGGAAAATAGATATGAATTCAAAAATAAAGGGGAAAAAGAGTGACCAGCGGCGGTAAAGATGGTGGTTGGTGTGATGGCGATGTAAAGAAGGAATAAGGGAAAGGGGGAAAGGAAAAAGAAGGAAGAAAAACAACAAGAAAAGAAAAGGGAAAACGGGAGTTTTCGGGCTGGGGAAGAAGGGAGGAGAGAAAAAAGTGGAGGAGGAGGGCGGTGGTCAGAAAGGGGTTCGGTGGCTAGGGTTTGGGGGAAGAAGATTTGGGGAAGAAAATGAACTGAGGAAGGGGGTTTAAATAGAGATTGGGACACATGGTCGTGGCCCACGCCCGCGTGCCCTGGGCATGTTAGGTCACACGGCCGAGTTGCACGGCCGTGTGATGCTTCTTTCGTTTCTCCCACGCCTGTGTAGAGGTTTCCATGCCCATGTTGATTGATTAGTATCTACCACGGCTTATAGGCACGAGCATGTCGCACGCCTGTTTGCTTTACTCAGCTTCGGCCATGACTTTTGGGCGCGGGCATGTCACACGCCCGTGTCATTTACTCATTATTGCCTACGGTTTTAAGGCACGCCCGTGTAGGTTTATTAACATCCCGTGTTCTTTAGTTAGTGTCGACCATGGCCAAATCGCATGGCCGTGGCATTTTATCGCAGCCCGTGTTTTGAGGAAAATTTTCGTCCTGTTCTCGCACGGCCTCCGCCACGCCAGTGTACCTACTTGTGGTGTCCACACGGCCATGGCCACGCCCGTGTGTAAGACCGTGTGGGTAGGGAAACTTGTGCCTATTTGGTTAGTTTTTAGTTAGGTGAGAAAAATAAAAAATATGGATATTAATGGGGTCAGTGCTCGGGTCGCCTCCCGAGAAGCGCTTATATAGAGTCTGAGCTCGACTCACCTTTCATTCGCATAATCATGGTGGTTCAAGGAGTTGAAATTCCTCATTCCTGCTATCAATTTTGTTAAAATAAGGTTTTAGACGAGTACTATTTACCTTAAAAGTGCTAAGTTTGGAATGAGTTACCTCGACTGTACCATATGAGAAAATATTAAGTACTGTAAAAAGGGTTGTTCCATTAGGGTCAGAAGAGGCAATATGAGGATCTGTATTATCCATTAGAACTCAGTCTCTAACCTTAATTTGACTTGTTTCATTTTTAGGCTCGTCATGGCTCTACCTTGATTTATCGTGTACTTTTGATTTCTCCTTAAATTGGGTTTGCCATTCATCTAGTTCCTCGATCTGAAGCTTTCGTTCCTCGTGAATAGTTTTGTTCTCAATATGATAGTTAGACCTTGGTTCTGTCATCTTTTTCCGAGGAATTTCCTGCACAGGAGATTGATCGTTAACGCTTCTTACTCTTAATCGCTAGATATTCTGACAGAATCACGTGCTTGGAGTTTAATCGTGTCATCACCCACACGAAGTATTAATTCCCCTGTACCAACATCAATAATAGTCCTAGCAGTTGCTAAAAAGGGTCGTCCTAAAATTAAAGGAACATCACTATCCTCATTCATGTCTAAAACAACAAAGTCTACTTGGAATATGAATTTATCAATTTTCACTAGCACATCTTCAATTATACCCCTGGGAACTCTAATGGTTTTATCAGCCAATTGAATGCTTATCCTAGTTTGTTTGGGTTTCCCAAGACCTAGCTGTTTAAACATTTTATAAGGCATAACATTGATACTTGCCCCTAAATCAGCTAAAGCATTATTAATAGATAAACCACCAATTAAGCAAGGAGTCATAAAACTCCCTGGATCTTTTAATTTGTGAGGTAGTTTATTCTGTAAAATCGCTGAGCAAACTGCATTTAGCTCTACATGTGACGCATCATCTAACTTTCATTTGTTTGTCAAAAACTTTTTAAAAAATTTTATTGAATTGGGCATCTGTGAAAGAGATTCAATAAATGGTAAGTTAATATGTAATTTCTTTAAAAGTTTAAGAAATGTACTGAATTGTTCATCTGTGCGATCTTTCTTCATCGCGTTGGGGTATGGCACACGAGGTTTGTACTCTGTACTTACCAGTTTTGGTTTATTATGGCTTACCTTAGTGTTACCTTTATCTACCATGTTTTCTTGTCTAACCCTTCACTATCGTGAACAGTAATGTCATGAAGTTGCTCCATTGGGTTAGTCTCAGTGTTGCTTAGTAAGCTATTTTGTGGTCATTCTGATATCAACTTGGCAAGCTATCCTATTTGGTTCTCGAGCCCTTGAATCGATGCCTGCTGATTTTTTAGTGTTGTTTCGGTGTTTTAAAAATGGGTTTCTGACACTGAGATGAATTTTGTTAGCATCTCCTCAAGGTTCGACTTCTTCTCCTGTGGGTAGGGTTGTTGTTGAAAGCCTGGAGGGGGTTGTTGTCTCTGATTTCTTTGACCGCCCTATGAGAAGTTTGGGTGGTTCCTCCAACCTAGATTGTAAGTGTTACTATAGGGATTATTCTGAGGTCTAGAATTGTTACCCATATAGTTCATCTGTTTGCTTTCTATGCTAGGGTTGTAGGATAGGTATTTTGTATTGTTTGTTCCTCCATTTGCATCGCACTGCATCACTGGATGTACCTGCGAATAACCACACAAATCATCAATCTTTTTACTTAAAAGCTCTACCTGATTTGATAGCACGGTGACTGCGTCAAGGTTAAAAACACTGGCGGCTTTTGTCAGCTTTGTTCTTATGACTTGCCATTGATAGTTATTCGGTGACATCTCTTCTATAAACTCATAAGCCGCTTCAGGGGTTTTGTTATTTAGGGTTCCACCGACAGCTACATTAATCAATTGCCTAGTTGAGGGGTTCACACCATTGTAAAAGGTTTGAACCTGTAGCCATAATGGTAACCCATGGTGAGGGCATCTTCTTAGTAAATCCTTGTATCTCTCCCATGCATCGTAAAGTGTTTCTAAATCCATCTGCACAAAAGAAGAGATATCATTCCTCAACTTAGTCGTTTTAGCCGGCGAAAAATATTTAAGTAAAAAATTTTTAGTTATTTGCTCCCATGTAGTGATTGATCCTCGTTGTAATGAGTTCAACCACTTTTTAGCTTTGTTCCTTAACGAGAAGGGAAACAACCGAAGGCAAATGGCATCATCAGAAACGCCATTAATTTTGAAAGTATTGCAAAATTCTAAGAAGTTGGCTAAATGAGTATTTGGGTCATCATCTTGCAAACCATCAAACTGAACAAACTGTTGAATCATTTGAATAGTGTTAGATTTCAGTTCAAAATTATTTGCAGCAATAGCAGCTCTAACAATACTCGAATCATCCCCAGTTAAATTAGGCTTAGCATAATCATACATAGTACAAAGAGCAGGATTTTCGGCAACCACCGGAGGTAGTGGATTATTATCAGCCATCTCCTCGGTAATATTGGTTTCATCCTCTTGCTCTTCTTCTATGTATTGTAGGCTTCGCCTTATCTCCCTACGATTTCTGTGAGCGGTACTTTCTATCTCACTATAAAAAAGCAAGTGTCCTGACGGGTTTCTTCTAGTCGTAAACTAAAATCACCTGCCAGAAGCAAATAAAAGAAAAAATTAGCAAGTTAAAATAAAATAATAAATTGCAAATAAAAAAATGGCTAAAGTAATAAAAATGTAGTGTTCCTAATATCTTAGTCCCCGGCAACGGCGCCAAAAACTTGATGTGTCTCTAACTAACTACGATCACAATGAAGGAAAGCGCACCTATCGTTTAATAGTATAGTTATGGTAAGACCAGAAATATCGTATCCACAAGGACCAAGAGTACTAGTAATCACTATCTTCTTATTATCTAGCCTAAGAATTGGAATGATTTCTTTTAAACTAAAATTAATTAAAAGCACGACAGAGAATTAATTGGGAAAAAACTTTAGACAACTTTATGAGAGAGGCAATACCCAAGGAAGAATCCACTTAGACTTCACTTATTACTTTTGATTCATACAATTTATTCACTTGACTTAATTCGTAGAAATCCCTGATTTATGTTAATATCTCTTTCAAGACTAAAAACAACTGACTCTAGGTTGATTAATTGAAATCTCTTTCTAATTAAAACCCCTATTATCGCATTAACTCGATCTATGGATTCCATTATAAGATTTGACTCTAATTTGGCAGATTTATGTCGCCCTATTTCTAGGGTTGCAATCAACTTCGCTTAATTGTGTTGATCTACTCTTAAACAGGGACGTTTGCTCCTCTGAATAAGCACATTGGACTTGAGTCAATAACCTGAATTATCAAAACAAGAATAAAAACAAAAATTAAGCATAAGAACAAGTATTTATCTTATAAATCAAATAGTAATAAGATTCTTCTTAGGTTTTATCGCCTTAGGTATTTAAGGGATTTAGTTCATAATGGTAGAGGGAAACATCTTAAAATAAGGAAAACTACAAAACATAAGAAAACCCAAAAACTTCAAGAGAAATTGATAGGAGATCTTCACTCTTGATGGAGATCGATCTTCCAAGCTACTCCCGATGGCTGTCTTTAAGTATTCTCTACTTTCTACTCTGTGTGTGCTCTTAGGTCATCCCCTAGGGTGTTTATATAGTCTTTGGGACTTCTTTCTTGGCCCACAAGTACCCTTTTTCGATTAGAATTAAACTTGGGTTCGATAAGGACATGCACGTGTTGGATAGCCTTAGGCCGTTCTTGATTCTGTTCATCACACATGGCCGTGTTTGATAGCTTAGGTCGTGCTCGATTCTACTCGTCATACACGGCCGTGTGGTTTGCCCGTGTGCGATAGTCCAGGCCATGTTGATTTCTAAGGTAGGCCTATTTTGCCCCCTTTTTTGGCCTGTTTCTCATTCTTTTTGACTCCCTAGGCTCTCCTGAGTGTAAAACATGAAATTAAAAGATTAGGAGCATCGAATTCATCAAATCTAATGAAAATTCATCCAAAAATAAGCCAAGCATGGGGTCAAAATATGTATAAATTATGGTTTATCAAATATCCCCACACTTAAGCCTTTGCTTGTCCTCAAGCAAAATCCTCAACTCACGATTAAAATTAACTTTCTCAATTCATAATTCTCATCAATAATGTCTCATCATAATTCACAGATAATTCATACATTGATAATTTAACTAAAAGAGTCTTAAATATTCAAACAATCTAATTCACAGAAATTGGCTTTGAGTAGTCTTTTACTCTCTAATTCGGTGGCTTGAAACATTTTGGTTATTTTTCTTTCTTGGAGGACGATTTGTGCTAAGAGTGTGGGCAGTATCTTTTCGGTTTTGGTCATGTCGAATACCATTCGGGTTTTTCTGTTCTCTACTTTACAATCAGGTGTGTATTTACCCTGTACCTAATAGTTGGCTAATAAGTCGAAGGTGTGTAACAGTACCCTGTATCCGATAGTTGGCGAGGCAGTCGATAGAGTGTGTGTCACCACACTTCTTATTATCGTAGATCGATGAACTGCCGAAAAGTTGAAATACCGGTGAATGATGTGACATGAACATGCAATTGCACGTGTGGTGGACCGAGCCCACGAACATGGGCGTTAGTCTGTACAGGCCACCACGAGCGTTCTCGTGGTATTAGGATGTTTTGGGCCTCTTTCGGCTGAAATGGGTCGTGTGGGCCCACAAGGATAAAATGTATGTGATGTGGTAAGTGTTGTTTGGACTGTGACGTTTGCATAACTATGGCTGTTTCTGGGCTAAATGGGTCGCAGAGTGTGTAGGCCCACTTGAGTCGAGTAATGGGCCTTAGGCCCATTTACACCGTTATGACTGTTTAGGTTACTTAAGTAGCTCGAGGTGATGGTGGACCTTCTGTTCGGTTGCTGAGACTCCAATTTGTAAAATTATCGAAATACCCTCAGATTGTGAAATTACTGAAATATCCTCAATTTGTGAAATTACCGAAATACCCCTGATTTGTAAAATTACTGAAATACCCCCTATTGTGAAATTACCAAAATACCTCAGTTTGTAAAATTACCTAAATACCCCTGTAGGGCAGGATTACTGAAATACCCTTATAGGGTAAAATGACTATTTTACCCTTGAGGGTAAATGACTGACTTGTGTTATGATTTGACTGGGGTTGTACGGTTGTGTTTTAATTGACTTGACTGTGGTCATGTGACCGATATGCTTTTAATATATGTGTAAATGACTGTTACTAAGCATGGCCATTTTGCATACACGTGTAATGATTGAGCTTGATATACACGACATATTGCATGGGGTTGAGATATTGATACGAAGGAAGTTTTGATAGGGTCACACGGGTCGCATAAGACGATTGTGGATCTAGTATTGATTTGTTAAGGCCGCACGGGTCGCATGAGACGACTGTGGACCGACGAACGGTTTAAATTCGCGTAATCTGATTATGGCTTTGTGCCATCTTGATTATGGCTTTGTGCCAATCATATTTACCCGTGGTTATGTGCCTAACATATATATTGATGACTCTGTGTCGATCATGATTACCCGTGGCTGTGTACCGATTATATTACCATCACTGATGGCTATGTACCAAACTTATTACAATTACCGATAGCTTTGTGCCATCCTGGTTATGGTTTATAACTATTCTGATTATGGCTTTTAGCCGTTCTGTCACGGCGCCGAGCCGTTCTGTTGACTTAATACCGCAACCAGTGCTAAGCTTGGTGTGTTGGCTAGGTGGGTTGATTTTATCCCCACAAAAGTGTAGGGTTGGTACAGGTGGTGTGTTGGCTGGATCGGGGTGGGATTCATCCTCATACTATTGCACAACTGTTTATGAGATCTCTCACTGTACTAGGCTTAGGCCACTTGTTCTGTTATTGGGTTGGGCTAGGCTCAATTGATTCTATTATGGGCTGTGACCCAAATGATATTGTAGTGGGCTTGGCCCACGTATGCTCTGAAACTGGACTGTACTGTTACTATTAAAGGGCTTTGGCGCAGACTGTTTCAGTTTCTGTTTCTGTATACTGACTGTTACTCTTGTAAGGGGATTCCACGTTGAGTTTTCGTAAACTTACCCCATTTTTAATTGTGCAGGTAATCCTCAACGCTAGGAGGATCGGTGCTACGAGGGACTCGGAGGTGACCACACAACTGCGGCTATTATGTTTTGGATTTTATATAAGTTTTAAATTCTATTTTGGGTTTTAATTTCTGTAATAAGGCCTCTCTAGATTTATTTCTAAATTTGGGATTTTATTACGTTTTATATCTGTTAGACGTAGATGAGTTTTCAACCCAATTACTATTTTTAAAAACATATGTTTTAAACTTCTTTACCTTAAATTAGCTTTCGCAACTAAAAGAGATTTTCAACGAAGTTAATAACGTTTTTTTAAAAGTGATTAAATTTTCAATGAACTACATTTTGAAATTGAACAATCATAAACTGGGACTTTAGACTTTAAATATTAAGGAGGGTTTTCAATAAAAACATGGTTTTCGAAAAACACTTCAATTTGACACGCCAGATTCGGGCCTAACTTCTGGGCCGATTTTGGGTTGTTACATTTAATGGTATATGAGCCTGGTTATAAAACTTGGCTATGGAATGGGTTTTCAAATCTTGGATTTCAATAAGTTGTATTTTTTCAATATGTGAAGGGTTTGAAATATTTTCTCTGAAAAGTGTGGCACACCGAGTCTCCGGCACCGAATCCGTAAGTTTCTGAAACTGTTTTTTGTTTTCATTGAAAAGCAGTAGATAGAGATACTGTGATTTCTTAGATATTAGACTGTATTGCTATACTTAAAGTTTGAGTTTGTATTTATTCTGCGTGTAGTCTGGAAATGATATGCGTGTGATATCCATCCGCTCAGATAGATAGATGGTGTGGTGCGTGCTTGTATTATTAGAATCAGAGTGCACAGCGAGAGCTTAGTGTGGTAGGCTAGGATGTGCGACTATTCTGATAGTTGGAAATTTCGAGGACGAAATTTCTTTAAGGGGGAAGAGTTGTAATGCCCCGAATTTTGGGCCTAGAAGTATTGGGCCTTGTGTATGATTAGTAAGGAGGTTGTACATAAGTATTTAATTATGCAAGGAAATGAGACAATTAAATGTCCACTTCAGTGGTTAAGGGCCCTGAAAAGTGTTGGAGAAGTCCTGGGTTCAAACCTGGGCTTTAACAAAAATTTTGGTTTTAGGTGAATAAAACCCTGGATGTAAGTAAGTAGGTTTTAAGAATATTGTTGGCGAAAAAATGAGACAATGAAGCATGTGGTCTAGTGGTTGTGTCGTCATTAAGGTTGTAAGGGAGCCTGGGTTCAAGTCTTGGCTCTTGCAATTTATTTTGGTTTTTCTTTTAAAGGAACCTGGACTTTGGCCTATAGACCTTTTTATTAATTGAGGATATTTTGTGACACAAAAGAGCTTGTGGCAAGGAGGCAAGTGGCGTGTTAAGCTATTGAGGGGGGCTTGGGTTCGAATCCCTTTGCAAGTAAAATACAATTATTTTGCTACATGGGATGGTAAGTGGTTGAATTGGATTGAAAATCTGGAAGGTTGTTGTGGACTTGCTAAAAGGGTGAAGTTTGAATTGGTCATGGAGAAAATGTAGGAGGAGAAAGGGAATTTGAATTGGATGGTGGAGAGGTTGGAGGAGGGATTATAGGAGCGGTTTAAGGGTGGTGGATGGTTTGAGTGATTTGGGGAGGAAAATTGGGGATTTTGGAAGGAAAGAGGGATGTGTGTCGAATGAGAATTTTAGCTTATCAGAAATCAGCTTTGAGTAGTCTTTTACTCTCTAATTCGGTGGCTTGAAACATTTCGGTTATTTTTCTTTCTTGGAGGCCGATTTGTGCTAAAAGTGTGGGTAGTATCTTCTCATTTTTGGTCATGTCGAATACCTTTCGGGTTCTTCTATTCTCTACTTTGCATTCCTCTGCAAACCTCCTGTCAAACTGATTCTTTTTCTCTCCTCTACCTCTTCACATTTTTGTCGAATATTTTTTTACTCTCTCAATTGGTTGATGTGTTTTTGGCCAAACACATTGTATCTCCTCCCTTCTTTCTTTCGGCTTTTCTCATTTCCCTCCTCTTTTGCTAAAGCTGAACAACCTCTGAACTTCTGTGCTAGTCGAATACTTGGTCTCAGGGGAGTGCGATTCTTTCTTCTTGTGCCTCGGTTTCTGGGTGTGTTGTGGTGGTGGCCGAATACTTCTGTCTCTCAGTCTTAATTCCACAGTTTGGGTAGTTTTTAAAGGACTTGAAGTGAAGTGGTCTCCTGCGACGACCTGAGTAAGATTGATTAAGGAGGGTGATAGTTTGCTGATCTTGTGTGTAAGTCGCGCACGTTCGCAATCAGGTGTGTATTTTACCCTGTACCTGATAGTCGGCTGATAAGCCGAAGGTGTGTAACAGAACCCTGTATCCGATAGTCGGCAAGAAAGCCGATAAAGTGTGTGTCACCACACTCCTTCTGATAGTAGATCAACAAAATGCCGAAAAGCCGAAATATTGGATAAAGCCCACGAACATGGGCGTTAGTCTGTAGAGGCCACCACAAGCGCTCTCGTGGTATTGGGCTGTTCTAGGCCTCGTTGAGCCGAAATGGGTCGAGTAGGCCCAGTGGGTTTGTGGGCCCACTAGGATAAAATGTATGTGATGTGGTAAGTGTTGTTTGGACTGTGACGTTTGCATAACTTTGGTTGTTTCTGGGCTAAATGGGCCGCACAAGTGTGTGGGCCCACCTTGGCCAAGTAATGGGCCTTAGGCCCATTTACATCGTTGTGACTGTTTAGGTTACTTAAGTCGCTCGAGGCAACGGTGGACCTTTTGTTGGGTCGATGAGACCCCGATTTTTAAAATTATCGAAATACCCTCAGATTGTGAAATTACTGAAATACCCTTAATTTTTGAAATTACCGAAATACCCTCGATTTGTGAAATTACCAAAATACCCCTGTTTGTAAAATTACCTAAATAGCCTTGTAAGGTAGGATTACCGAAATACCCTTATGGGGTAAAATGACTATTTTGCCCTTGTGGGTAAATGACTGACTTGTGCTATGATTTGACTGGGGTTGTATGATTGTGTTTTAACTGACTTGACTGTGGTCATGTGACCGATATGCTTTTAATATATGTGTAAATGACTGTTACTGAGCATGGCCGTTTTGCATACACGTGTAATGATTGAGCATGACATACACGACATATTGCATGGGGTTGGGACATTGATACGGAGAAAATTCTGATAGGGTCGCACGGGTCGTATAAGACGATTGTGGATCCAGTATTGATTTGTTAAGGTCACACGGGTCGCATGAGACAACTGTGGACCAACGGACGGTTTAAAGCCGTGTAATCTAATTATGGCTCTATGCCAACCTAAATATGGCTTTGTGCCATCTTGATTATGGCTTTGTGCCAATCGTATTTACCCGTGGCTATGTGCCTAACATATATATTGATGACTCTGTGTCGATCATGATTACCCGTGGCTGTGTAGCGATTATATTACCATCGCTGATGGCTACGTGCCAAACTGATTACAGTTACCGATAGCTTTGTGCCATCCTGATTATCGCTCTGTGCCATCCTGATTATGGTTTATAACCATTCTGATTATGGCTTTTAGTCGTTCTATCCACGGCACCGAGCCATTCTATTGACTTAGTGACGGAACCAGTGCTAAGCTTGGTGTGTTGGCTGGGTGGGTCGATTTTATCCCTATAGGAGTGTAGGGTGGTACGGGTGGTGTGTTGGCTGGATCGGAGTAGAATGCATCCTCATACTGTTGCATATCTATTTATGAGATCTATCACTGTACTGGGCTTAGGCCACTTATTCTGTTAGTGGGTTGGGCTAGGCTCAATTGATTCTATTATGGGCTGTGACCCAAATGATATTGTGTGGGCTTGGCCCACGTATGCTCTGAAATGGATTGTACTGTTACTGTTAAAGTGCTTTGGCGCAAACTGTTTTGGTTTCTGTTTCTGTATACTGACTGTTACTCTAGTAAGGGGATTACACACTAAATTTTCGTAAACTCATCCCATTTTTAACTGTGCAGGTAATCCCCAGCGTTAGGAGGATCGGTGCTGCGAGGGACTCGGACGTGACCACTGATGGAACGCCGGTACCCCATGGCGCAGCAGAATAAAATTAGATCCAGCGATCCAAATCATGGATCCATGTGTGAGGAACGAATCGGGGTGAAATAAAGGTTTTGAAATTACCAAAACTTCAATCTCAGTAGACAGCGACGCCTTGGCAACAAGAGTTTTGATCTACTGTCGAATCAAGCCTCAACCTTTTCCGATGTCAGCCTCTACGTAATCCACCCGGTTTGACTATGAACGGAAGAAATCTCCGAAACTGTTTTGGAGGCTTATTTGCTTGACGGCTGCTAGACCTAACAAGCAATCACTTAGGGTTTTCATATTTTGTTTTGTCTCCTTTTAATACCTTTTATAATGGGTGCCTTTCTCATTGGGCCTTTTATAATAGGTATCCTCTTAATTGGGCCTTTTATAATTGGTATGTCTTGAATGTATTACAAGATTAAATAAATACAATAAAGTTTTTAACCGAAAATTATAATTACATTAATTATAATAAGGATTCCGGTAAACTATATTTATTTAAATTTATATATGAATCAAATTCATATATTAATAAAATTATGTTATCATTATGTGTACAACATCCTTGTACATATAATATGTTCAATATTTGATTGCCCAATTAAATTAATTCTTTAATTAATTTAATTTATGTGACAACCAAGCACAATACCAACTATATTTTATTCCGTTCATTTCAACCATAGGGTGTGACCCTGTAGGTTCTTGTAACGTTAGCAGTAATACTAGAACGATTCTATTGTCACAGACAATGAGTGGCATCTAGCAATGCATCATTGCTACCTAAGTTACAAGAAGTCATGATTCGACATAACCTTTCGTGATTAACCTTTCATGCATTAATCCTTAAGTCCTTTATCTCTGGAACGGATACAAGTCATGGGATAGTCACACTTGCATAATCCATCCCATGTTTCTTGATATCTTGAGTAGACTATGATATACAAATTAGTATGACATCTCATATCAACTTATTTGAGCATGGCCATGCATTTCTAGTCTCACTCAATCAAGTGGCCTAAGATATTACTCCTATTATGTAGGAGGGACTTATCCTTTATTGATCAACCATATCCCTCTACATAGATTGTGGTATATCCAACATCAGCCTTTATAGAACAACCTGTTACGGTGTACGTTTGACTGTATAAAATATACAACTCACGATGCTGGGATAATAATGATCTCAAGTCTGAGGATCATATACATATTAATCACTATGAGTAATGTTGTGACAATTACATAATAATCCAAGAAACATACTCATAGCGGGTCAATCCAATATGTTGTTCTCTAACACACATATTCATGCATTAATTTTGACACTCCATATCAATGACAACTCTTTATCATCAATCAACTACATGTTAGTCTTAATGCATTATTATTGTCCTAGTCAACAATAATACTCGACTAAGGATCTTTTAAGAATAATCATATTATTCTCAGGACATTATTATAAAACAGTTTATCTATACACACAGAAGGAAAAACTGAAATAATAATGACAACGCTTTATATTAATAAACATGGTAAATTAAGTATGTTATTACAACCATCTCATGATTGATCTTTGGGCATACTCTTACAATCTCCCACTAGCACTAAGACCAATCACTCATATATCTAATACCAAGTGACTTAGTGTGACGATCATGCTTCTGCTGTGTCAGAGGCTTGGTCAGGGGATCAGCGATGTTATCATCTGAAGGTACTCTGCATATCTCTACATCCCCTCGATCGATAATCTCTCGAATAAGATGGTAGCGTCTAAGTATATGTTTGGATCGCTGGTGAGATCTGGGTTCTTTAGCTTGTGCAATAGCTCCATTGTTATCACATCGGAGTTCTATAGCATCCGATATGCTAGGCACAACCCCTAGTCCAGTAATGAACTTCTTGATCCAAACTGCTTCTTTTGCTGCCTCACTGGCTGCAATATACTCCGCCTCTGTTGTAGAATCGGCTACTGTACTTTGCTTTGAACTCTTCCAGCTCACAGCACCACCATTAAGGCAAAACACAAAACCTGATTGCGATCGAGAATCATCCTTGTCGGTTTGGAAGCTGGCATCAGTGTAACCTTTTACACTTAACTCTTCCTCACCTCCATATAATAGGAACGTATCCTTAGTTCTTCTTAAGTACTTAAGGATACTCTTGACTGTGGTCCAGTGACCTTCACCGGGATCTACTTGATACCTGCTCGTCATACTTAAGGCATACGAGACATCTGGACGGGTACATAACATAGCATACGTGATAGATCCAATAGCGGAAGCATATGGAATTTTACTCATACGTTCTCTCTCTTGTGGAGTTGAAGGACACATTTCCTTCGAGAGTGAAATACCATGTCTCATAGGTAGGAATCCTCTTTTAGATTCTTCCATACTGAACCTTTTCAGTACTTTATCTATGTATGTACTTTGGCTTAGACCTAGTAGTCGTCTTGATCTATCTCTATAGATCTTGACTCCTAAGATATAAGTGGCTTCGCCCAACTCCTTCATAGAAAAACAACTTCTTAACCAAGTCTTAATAGACTGCAAGGTAGGTATGTCATTTCCCATGATAAGTATGTCATCCACATATAGTACCAAGAATGTGATAGTGCTCCCACTAACTTTCTTGTAAACACATGGTTCATCTTCATTTTTGATAAAACCAAACTCTTTGATTGCATCGTTAAAACGAATATTCCAACTTCGAGAAGCTTGCTTTAATCCATAAATGGATCTTTGTAGCTTACATATCTTTCTAGCATCCTTTGGATTTACAAAACCTTCAGGTTGTGTCATATACACATCCTCTTCAAGTTTCCCGTTAAGGAAAGCTGTTTTGACGTCCATCTGCCAGATTTCATAATCATGAAATGTAGCTATGGCGAGCAAGATCCTGATGGATTTAAACATAGCTACAGGAGAAAAGGTTTCATCATAGTCAACACCATGAATTTGACGAAAACCTTCAGCGACTAATCGCCCTTTGTATGTTTGTACATTACCATCCATGTCTATTTTCTTTTTGAAAACCCATTTGCACCCTATAGGTTTAACCCCTTCGGGTGGGTCAATTAAAGTCCATACTTGGTTTTCATACATGGAATCCATCTCAGATCTCATGGCCTCAAGCCATTTCTCAGAGTCTGGGCTCGTCACCGCTTCTTGATAAGTCCTAGGCTCATCTTGATCTATAAGAAGAACGTCACCATGCGTTGTAATGAGAAATCCATATCTCTCAGGTGCACGGCGTTCTCTTAAAGATCTGCGCGGTGGTTGTGTTTCTATAGCAGTTGTTTGTTCCTCAATTTCTTGTGGAATTTGGTTTTGTTCAATCTCTGGTTCAGTGGTATCTTGTGATTCTTGAATTTCTTCAAGTTCAATCTTTCTCCCACTTCCTTTTCTAGAAGTAAATTCTTTCTCTAGGAAGACACCAGTCCGAGCAACAAAAATTTTGTTCTCAGTGGGATTAAAAAAATAATATCCTTTGGTTTCTTTTGGTTACCCCACAAAAATACACCTTTCAGATTTGGGTTCAAGCTTAGTAGACGTCTGACGTTTAACATAAGCTTCACAACCCCAAATTTTCATAAAGGACATACTAGGACGTTTCCCAGTCCACATCTCATATGGCGTCTTTTGAACCGATTTAGATGGAACACGATTTAGTGTGAAGGCAGCAGTCTCAAGTGCATGTCCCAAAAAGGAAGTCGGTAGATCAGCATGACTCATCATGGATCGAACCATGTCTAACAAAGTTCGATTTCTTCTCTCAGATACTCCATTCCATTGAGGAGTCCCAGGAGGAGTAAGTTGTGAGACAATCCCACATTCTTTCAAAAGATCATCAAACTCTAGGCTCAAATACTCTCCACCTCGATCAGATCGAAGTGACTTGATAGTTTTGCCTAGTTGATTTTGTACTTCATTTTTAAATTCCTTGAACTTTTCAAGGGACTCAGACTTATGGCGCATGAGATAAACATACCCATATCTACTGAAATCATCAGTGAAAGTAATGAAGTAGTGAAATCCACCTCTGGCCTGTGTATTTATTGGTCCACATACATCAGAATGTATTAGGCCCAATAAATCACTAGCTCGTTCACCTTTTCCAGAAAAAGGAGATTTAGTCATTTTTCCCAATAAGCAAGATTCACATACTTCAAATTGTTCAAAAACAAATGAATTCAAGAGACCATCTCTATGGAGTTTGGATATGCGTTTCTCACTTATGTGGCCCAAACGACAATGCCAAAGATAAGTTTGATTTGAGTCATTTATTTTAGATCTTTTAGTATTTATGTTGTAAATGGGATTCGTTTGATCTAAAATATAGAGGCCATTAATCAATTGCGCCGAACCATAGAAAACATTATTGAGATAAAATGAACAACAATTATTCTTAATAATTATCTCAAAACCAATTTTGTCTAAACAATAAATTGAAATAATGTTTTTAGTCAAAGTGGGCACAAAATAACAATCCTCTAAACATAAATCAAGTCCACTAGGCAAAGATAAAGTATATGTTCCCACAGCTAATGCAGCAACTTTTGCTCCATTTCCAACTCGTAGGTCCACATCTCCTCTAGCCAAAGTCCTACTCCTTTGTAGTCCCTGTACAGAAGTACAAATATGAGAACCACAACCAGTATCTAATACCCAAGAAGTAGTAGTTGATAAATTAATATAAATAACATAAATACCTGAAGCAGACATTCCGCTTGCTTTAGCCTTCTTGACTTCTTCAAGATAGGCAGGGCAGTTCCGTTTCCAATGTCCAGTCACACCACAATGAAAACAGTTTCCTTCCTTAGACACCCCACCTTTAGGTTTCAGTGCAGCCTTTCCTTTTCCAAATTTGGGCTTACTTTTGCCCTTGGGCTTTGTTTGAACTTTGGCCTTTCCCTTGCCCTTGTTATTACAGACCATCAGTATGGGCTTGGGTCCAACCTTTTTCAAGTTGCCTTCAGCAGTTCGTAACATACTGAGCAATTGTGGTAGAGTCTTGTCAATTTCATTCATATTGAAATTGAGGACAAACTGGCTGTAGCTATCCGGCAACGATTGTAAAATAACATCAGTGGCCAACTCTTGGCTCAATGGAAACCCAAGCTTAGACAGGCTTTCAATATAGCCAATCATCTTATGGACATGAGGTCCTACTGGGCTTCCTTCAGCCAACTTACATTGGAATAAGGCCTTAGAGATATCAAACCTCTCTTGCCGTGCTTGTCCCTGATAAAGTTCTTTCAGGTGCTCGATCATATCATAAGCAACCATGTCCTCATGTTGCTTCTGAAGTTCAGGATTCATAGTGGCAAGCATAAGACATCCAACATCTATCATGTCATCGAGATACTTCTTGTAAGCATCTCTATCAGTCCTCGAGGCATTAGTGGGTGGTTCATTAGGAAGTGGTTGTTCAATGACATATAATTTCCGTTCTTGTTTAAGGACAATCCTCAAGTTACGGAACCAATCAAGAAAATTCAAACCATTCAATTTGTCCTTCTCAAGGACCGATCGCAATGAGAGTGTGCTAGTGTTTGCAGCCATAATATATCTACAACAATTAAATATGCATGTGAGTAAATTTACCAATTTTATATCAATCATTAAAAAGACTTTATTAAATGATATTCCCACTATTTTATTTCAAAATTAATAACCCTCGTTTATTAATTTCAGAAAAACTTTCTCAAAAGTATTTCTAGTAGGTTAAGGATCCATATTTCACCACCTCTTAAGTCAGCTTTGGCTTTACTCTTAAGATTATGGTTATTTAGGTAAGCAACATTTGCTAATTACATCATATGTAACTCCTAATATTTGGTGAACAACTCTTGTTCTAATCATCTTATGATTTATCCAATTTACTTGCCTCTAGGTTTCTAATCCTATTAGAGTAACCTAGTTAAGTCATTAACCAATTTTTAACCAGCGAATATCACTTGTTTATTCTTCGCGTTTAACCAAGATAAATACTAGTACTTCACTTTGGCAGAACCTACATAGTATTGATCGAGGCCTTAACGAGGGCAAAATTGGAAGGCCATGTTGACTTAATATTTTAATAGAGGGATTTTATTAAGGTTGTTGCATCTCACCAATTATGGTCTACTTTAGCCCATTTAGTCTTCTAATCGATCTCATCAATTAATAGGGTTTATTATCAACAAGGTTTATTATCATCCATAGCATCTCATACATGAATAAATAAAGCAATAAATAAATGCAATAGTTATAGCCCATAAACTAAAGTGGTTCAACCCAAGCCAATGGGAAAACCAAAAGGAAACCTAAAGGTGTAAGCCCTTTCACAAGCTATCATTCACAATCATTGTCCCACCTTCCTTCTTGTTTGGCCCACAGCAACTCTTGCAAATTACAATATGCAGAAACTCGTTTTACATAAGAGGGACTAAGATGAGAAGAGGAATACAAGAGAATAGTAGCAAGGCATGACACGCAGGCCATATTTTAAAAAAAATACAACCTTTTATCGAATGGGTCATTGGGCTATAACTATGCATTTCAAACACCGTGCATGTCAAAAATAGCATACATAATTCAATGCTTTTTTTTTTTTTTTGCTAAGGTGAATTATAAAATATCCTTTCAACCTTTTGTGGCCCATCAAGTTTATAAATTTCTTTTATTAACAACCTTTTATCGAATGGGTCATTGGGCTATAACTATGCATTTCAAACACTGTGCATGTCAAAAATAGCATACATAATTCAATGCTTTTTTTTTTTTTTGCTAAGGTGAATTATAAAATATCCTTTCAACCTTTTGTGGCCCATCAAGTTTATAAATTTCTTTTATTAACAAATTTTTTGCGGGCCCGCTTCCTCCGACATCTTCAGATCCCTATCCCGGGGGGTGCGGGGGCGGAGACCCCGCGGCGCGAATCGCATACCCCAGTCAAATGAAGCCTCACGATTTGATAAATTTTTATCAACAGAATCGTGTTTTTAGGATTTTAGTCCTTGGGGTTTCATATCGGAACAACCCTTGTTCCACTAGCCAGTTAACACTTACTGGAAACTATAAATACCACCGCCGCTACAGATTTGTTAATAGTTAACAGTAATAACATAAAATCGAATAGGCCACAACACCATGATTAACATTTAATCAATTACCGAAAGGAACAATTATCAGATTATGCTTAAACGATTTAAACAATCGAAAATATAATAAGATCAAAACATGTATCCCATAAAATTGCATCACCCAAGTATTTAAACCGGAATTCGTATCACACAAGTGGCTCTGATACCACTGATGGAACGCCGGTACCCCATGGCGCAGCAGAATAAAATTAGATCCGGCGATCCAAATCATGGATCCATGTGTGAGGAACGAATCGGGGTGAAATAAAGGTTTCGAAATTACCAAAACTTCAATCTGAGTAGACAGCGACGCCTTGGCAACAAGAGTTTTGATCTACTGTCGAATCCAGCCTCAACCTTTTCCGATGTCGGCCTCTACGTAATCCACCCAGTTTGACTATGAACGGAAGAAATCTCCAAAACTGTTTTGGAGGCTTATTTGCTTGACGGCTGCTAGACCTAACAAGCAATCACTTAGGGTTTTCATATTTTGTTTTGTCTCCTTTTAATACCTTTTATAATGGGTGCCTTTCTCATTGGGCCTTTTATAATAGGTATCCTCTTAATTGAGCCTTTTATAATTGGTATGTCTTGAATGTATTACAAGATTAAATAAATACAATAAAGTTTTTAACCGAAAATTATAATTACATTAATTATATCTGAAAATTATAATTACATTAATTATATCTGAAAATTATAATTACATTAATTATAATAAGGATTCCGGTAAACTATATTTATTTAAATTTATATATGAATCAAATTCATATATTAATAAAATTATGTTATCATTATGTGTACAACATCCTTGTACATATAATATGTTCAATATTTGATTGCCCAATTAAATTAATTCTTTAATTAATTTAATTTATGTGACAACCAAGCACAATACCAACTATATTTTATTCCGTTCATTTCAACCATAGGGTGTGACCCTGTAGGTTCTTGTAACGTTAGCAGTAATACTAGAACGATTCTATTGTCACAGACAATGAGTGGCATCTAGCAATGCATCATTGCTACCTAAGTTACAAGAAGTCATGATTCGACATAACCTTTCGTGATTAACCTTTCATGCATTAATCCTTAAGTCCTTTATCTCTGGAACGGGTACAAGTCATGGGATAGTCACACTTGCATAATCCATCCCATGTTACTTGATATCTTGAGTAGACTATGATATACAAATTAGTATGACATCTCATATCAACTTATTTGAGCATGGCCATGAATTTCTAGTCTCACTCAATCAAGTGGCCTAAGATATTACTCCTATTATGTAGGAGGGACTTATCCTTTATTGATCAACCATATCCCTCTACATAGATTGTGGTATATCCAACATCAGCCTTTATAGAACAACCTGTTACGGTGTACGTTTGACTGTATCAAAATATACAACTCACGATGCTGGGATAATAATGATCTCAAGTCTGAGGATCATATACATATTAATCACTATGAGTAATGTTGTGACAATTACATAATAATCCAAGAAACATACTCATAGCGGGTCAATCCAATATGTTGTTCTCTAACACACATATTCATGCATTGATTTTGACACTCCATATCAATGACAACTCTTTATCATCAATCAACTACATGTTAGTCTTAATGCATTATTATTGTCCTAGTCAACAATAATACTCGACTAAGGATCTTTTAAGAATAATCATATTATTCTCAGGACATTATTATAAAACAGTTTATCTATACACACAGAAAGAAAAACTGAAATAATAATGACAACGCTTTATATTAATAAACATGGTAAATTAAGTATGTTATTACAACCATCTCATGATTGATCTTTGGGCATACTCTTACAACCACACGACTGCGGCTATTATGCTTTGAATTTTATATAAGTTTTAAATTCTATTTTGGGTTTTAATTTCTGTAATAAGGCCTCTCTAGATTTAATTCTGAATTTGGGATTTTGTTACAATTTATATCTGTTAGACATAGACGAGTTTTCAACCCAATTACTATTTTAAAAAAATACCTTTTAAACTTCTTTACCTTAAATTAGCTTCCGCAACTAAAAGAGATTTTCAACGAAGTTAATAACATTTTTTTAAAAGTGATTAACTTTTCAATGAACCACGTTTTGAAATTGAACAATCATAAACTAAAACTTTAGTTTTTAAATATTACGGAGGGGTTCAAGAAAACATGGTTTTTGAAAAATCCTTCAATGTGACACGTCAGATTCGGGCTAATTCTGGGCCGGGTTTGGGTTGTTATATTTAGTAGTATCAGAGCCTGGTTACAAAACTCGGCTGTGGAATGGGTTTTGAAATCTTGGATTTCAATAAGTTGTTTTTTTTATATGTGAAGGGTTTGAAATATTTCCTCTGAAAAGTGTGGCACACCGAGTCTCCGACGCTGAATCCGTAAGTTTCTGAAAATGTTGTTTGTTTTTGTTGAAAAGCAGTAGATAGAGATACTATGATTTCTTAGATATTAGACTGTATTGCTATACTTAAAGTTAGAGTTTGTATTTATTCTGTGTGTATTCTGGAAATGATATGCGTGTGATATCCATCTACTTCGATGGATAGATGGTGTGGTGCGTGCTTGTATTATTAGAATCAGAGTGCGCAGCGAGAGCGTAGTGTGGTAGGCTAGGATGTGCGACTATTCTGATAGTTGAAAATTTCGAGGATGAAATTTCTTTAAGGGGGAAGAGTTGTAACGCCCCGGATTTTGGGCCTAGAAGTAATCAGTAAGGAGGCTGTACATAAGTATTTAATTGTGCAAGGAAATGACACAATTAAATGTCTGCTTCAGTGGTTAAGGGCCTAGAAAAGTGTTGGAGAAGTCCTGGGTTCAAACCTGGGTTTTAGCAATAATTTTGGTTTTAGGTGAATAAAACCACGGATGTAAGTAAGTAGGCTTTAAGAATATTGTTGGGGGAAAAATGACACAAGGAAGCATGTGGTCTAGTGGTTGTGGCGCCATTAAGGTTGTAAGGGAGCCTGGGTTCAAGTCTTGGCTCTTGCAATTTATTTTGGTTTTTCTTGTAAAGGAACATGGACTTTGGCCTATAGACCTTTTTATTAAATGAGGGTATTTTGTGACACAAAAAAGCTTGTGGCAAGGAGGCAAGTGGCTTGTTGAGCTTCTGATGGGGGCTTGGGTTCGATTCCCCTTGCAAGCAAAATACAATTATTTTGCTACATGGGGATGGTAAGTGGTTGAATTGGATTGAAACTCTGGAAGGTTGTTGTGGACTTGGTAAAAGGGTGAAGTTTGAATTGGTCATGGAGAAAATGTAGGAGGAAAAAGGGGAATTTGAATTGGATGGTGGAGAGGTTGGAGGAGGGATTATAGGAGCAGTTTAAGGGTGGTGGATGGTTTGAGTGATTTGGGGAGGAAAATTGGGGATTTTGAAAGGAAAGAGGGGTGTACCGAATGAAAAATTTGGATTATCAGAAATCGGCTTTGAGTAGTCTTTTACTCTCTAATTCGGTGGCTTTGAAACATTTTGGTTATTTTTCTTTCTTGGAGGCCAATTTGTGCTAAGAGTGTAGGCAGTATCTATTCATTTTTGGTCATGTCGAATACCTTTCGGATACTTCTGTTCTCTACTTTGTATTCCTCTACAAACCTCCTGTCAAACCGATTCTATAACGCCCCAAAAATCTCGAAACTTTAATTTTTGTGCATTGAAGTTAGTATGTATGTGTAGCGTTTAGAATAATAATATTAAGGTATTATTGGGATTATTTGAAGCCTTAGAGATAGGGGAGACCATAGGGAAAATTTTATTTTTCTTGCTTAGTGGACCCTAGTCTCAAGCATTAAGCCTCAGAAGTAGATTGAGAGAAAATAAGACACAGATGGGCTTGTGGCCCAATGGAAGTGGCGTCACTTGGGAGCTATGAGGTGGCGTGTGTGAAAGCTGAAGAGGTCCAAGGTTCGAGCAGGAGGAGTGTATTTTGGAGTGTTTTATTTTGCATGGAGGACGGCAAGAGTTGTGTTGGTTTTGTACTCTTGTCGTGGAGAGTTTGAAGTAAGCAGATAGGATATGAGAAGGATGAAGTGTTGGGGCCAAATATGACTGTGAAGGGAAGGTAGGAGGAGTTCTTAATTTTTAATAATTTCTTTTTCTTTATTCTCCCCAAACGATTACTCCCTTTTTGCTAAATTTTCACGAAGCCAATTTCCTCCCTTGCCGAAATTACTATCATCCTTCTTTGCCAAATCTCTACTCTTGCCGAACCCTTATTGTTGTTCCTCCACCTCAATCATTTGTTATCTACTCCTAGTCTCAAAAGCCAGATTTAAGCCGCAGGATCAAAGGAGAATTTCGGTAAGTGCTTAGTTGATCTTTTAGTGAGTTTTGTTAAAAGCCGAAGGGCTACCTAACACTCATTGTCGTTAACTTGTATTAACAAGGGTAAGGCTCCACAAGCACAAGCTTGGTAGGTAAGGATTGCTAACAATGTGGTAAGTGTTCTTGACTCAGTCATGGTTTTGTAAGTGGCCAAATCTAATGTGGCTCATAGGGGTGACTTATGTTCAATATGGGTCACTTGGTTTTGACGATATAGGTGTTTGGGTGCAGATTTAGAGGATAATCGCACATAGTAGCAAAGGAAGGGCTACTAGAACGTGAGGCACACGGTAAGGGTACAGTGATGTTTCGGTTTTTGATAAGTATGTGTTAAAGCTTTCGTTAGTCACTAGTAATGTCGATTGTAGGTTCGTGACTAAGGGCTTTGCAGCACCCGAGGTTACCAGGTGTGTACAAACATTACACACACGATATCGGCAACGCTGAAAAGTCGAAAAGCCGAAAGTGGCTAAATGGGCCTGCTGAAATTGTGGGCCCAAAACGGCAATGGTTGATATGTCAGCATGATTAATGAGTTAGCATAAACGATTGTATGATTGGATTGTAATTGAGCCCAATGGGCTATATGACATGAAATGGGCTATATGAGATGAAATGGGCTTTATGGGGACGTGGACAAGTATGTTAGGGTCTATGGACTTTAAGCCTAGTTTGAACAACTCTGAAATTTCATAAGACTTAATCTAATTAAACGTGTCTGTGAACAAGTCGCAGGGTTAGGGTGTGGCAACAGGCATACGCATGTCTAGGATTGGATTTAGGGAGAGCTTGGTAGTCAAGCGGCCCTAGTGGCCCACCTCCTTTTCTCCAGAATCCTACCTGGTGCATGTGTCTGTTCACTTTAGCCGCGAGGACTTGTTGATGGGCCAAAGTTCATAACTAAAACCCGAAAGGGACCAAATACCCTTATGTTTGTAAAATTACTAAAATACCCTTATATTTGTGAAATTACTAAAATACCCTTATTTTTGTAAAATTACTAAAATACCCCCTAGATTTTTAAATTACCAAAATACCCCTAGATTTGTAAATTACCAAAATACCCCTATTTTGTAAAAGTACCAAAATACCCTTATTTTGCCAAATTATCAAGATACCCCTATTTTGCCAAATTACCAAAATACCCCTATAGGGTAGAATTACGAAAAAACCCTTGGGTAGTGAAATGACGAAAATACCCCTATGTGACGAATATGAGTTTGTGGATGTTACTTATGTGTTTGATGCATTCTTATGATATTCTGCTTAGGATGCATATGGGTGGGAATTATGGTACGGAGGAAGATTTGAGGATCGCATAGTCGCTTGACGACCATGGATCCACCGGAGGCTTTAAGCCCATTATATGATTAGCAGCTTTACTACAAAGTTAGGTGTACTGCAACCGGGCTAACTTTTGTGTGTAGAGGATGGGTGGGTTGATTTAGAAATCCCCACAAGTGTGTTATGGTTGGAAGGGAAATGGTGTGTGTAGCGGATGGATTTTTGGGGAGGGTTTTGCATTATCTTGTTTGTATATGATACGATATGATTTGATATGATATGAGGTCATTGTGGGCTAAGGCCCAAGACCAATCGATTTTGATAGGGCTTAGTCCCAGTGTGAATATTTGTATGTGATTTGATTGCCAAGGGTTGTACACACTGAGTTTCGCAACTCACGCCCTTATATTTAATGTTTCAGGTGTTCTTGAATAGACGGCTCAACGTGGGAGAGAACTCGGAGATGGCCACACTACAAGTTGATCAAATGTTTCATTTTGTTTAAATGAATTTATTTTAAATACTTTGTTTCTTTTTCATTGAATTGTAATAAGGCCATGTAACTCCTAATAGACTTTGGATTTTGGGTTTTATTATTTTTGTTTCAATTATCCAGTTAAAAAACTTAAATAAAATTTCTAAGGTTCACATGGTTTTCGTAATAACTCAACCTATGAATGTTTTCTAAAATATGGGCTTTTCAACGTAACTTAACAAGATACAAGGGTTTTGGGCTTTGGGGCCTTAAATTGTTAAATTGTAAAATCGTTTTGAAGTGTGCCTTTAATGTGACATTTCAGACTCGGGCCTAACTTCTAGGCTGGGTTTGGGGTGTTACATTTAGTGGTATCAGAGTCAAGTTGCAAAGCTCAGGCTGTGAAATGGGCCTTAGATTTTGGGTTTTTAAAAATTTTTTGGCGAGATTCTTGAAGTGTGGTTAACCGAGCCCTCGACGTCGAGCCAAGTAAGCTTTTTGTACTACATTTGCTTAAATTACTAAACTGTGCAGATAATGGGCTACTTAAAAATAGGCTTTTAGAGACTAAAGCATGTAGGGAACTTAAGCTTGTAGTGGATTCTCGACCGCGGAATAACTTTAAGAAAATTGTTGTTACTTACATAAGACATGTGCCCTAAACAATTGGAACTAAATACTAATTTCATAAAATTCTTAATTCAAAAATATGCAACATGAGCGCTAGAAGAGGTGGAAGAGGTCGCGGTATAGGCCGTGAAGGTGTTAGGGCAGGGCCGTCAGAGTCAGGCCATATGCCTAACGTAGGAGTAGGGGAGGCTCCGGCCTCACCAGTAGCTGAAAGAGGAGCGAATGAACGGGCTGCCACTATGGAAGATGTCTATCGCAGGCCATGTTAAGAATCTTGGAAAGGGTCGTTGGGCCCAATAATGGTACGAGGAGTCGTGGGTCGATCATGGAGTGACTCCGAGCTAATGGGGCTGAGATTTTCAAAGGAGTAGCGGGGGTGGCCCCAAATGTGGCGGAGTATTGGTTAGAAGCCACTGAAAGAATAATGGACAACCTGGATTGCACGGCTGAACAAAAGTTGAAAGAAGCAATATCCCTACTTAGGGAAGAAGCTTATCAGTGGTGGTTGACCGTAAAGGAGGGCAACCAACCGGAGCAGATCACTTGGGAGTTCTTCAAATCGGCATTCCAGGGGAAATACATTGGAGCGGCCTATGTGGGTCCTCGAAGGAAGGAGTTTTTGAGTCTGACTCAGGGAGATAAGCTACATTGGAGCGGCCTATGTAGATGCCCGAAAGAAGGAGTTTTTGTGTCTGACTCAGGGAGATAAGCTAGTAGCAGAGTACGAGGCTGAGTTTCTGTGCCTCAGTCGATATGCCAAGAGGATAGTAGCAACAGAGTATGAAAGATGCGTACGATTCAAGGATGGATTAAGGGATAGCCTTAGGATACTGATAGCTCCACAAAGGGAGTGAGATTTTGCAGTTTTGGTGGAGAAAGCAAAAATAGCAGAGAAGGTAAAGAGCACGGAGCACCGCAACTGAGAGAAAGAGAGGGGCAAGAACAAGCAGAATATGGAACTTATGGGAGTCGGACAAAGGCCCATGAGGAGGGCCAGAGTGAATGGGCTGGTTAGAGATGTGGCCCTTGTTGTTGCTGTTAATAACGGAATACCACTTTGTGCTGAGTGTGGGAGAAGGCAGCTGGGCGAATGTTGGAGGAGGATGGAAGCATGTTTGGTCTGTGGATCGATGGAGCATAGGTTTAGACAATGCACGAGAACGCTAGATTAGGAGCGAGGCGATGGTAGAGGTAATTTCCAGCCTCGGAGGGGTGGTCAACAACCACCAAGGGGTCGTGGTCAAGCCAGAGGTGGCAATGGCACAGGTTGAGGACGTGGAACACCAGGCAGAGGCGCAGGTCAGGCAGAGGCAAGACAGCCAGCGTTGGTTTATGCTGCTCATTACAGAGAGGAAGGTGATGCACCAAATGTGATAACGGGTATGTTCCTTATTTGTGAGCTACCTTATATTACACTAATTGATGTGAGGTCAACACACTCTACATTGCATGTAATAGGACTGAAACAGTAGGGGTTGAGTTTGAAATAGTTGAGAATGAAATGACCGTGTTAAGTCCTTTAGGGCAGTCGGTGAAAGTTAGTAAACTTTTTAGGAATGTACCATTGGTGGTTCAAGGGGTTATTTTCCTAGCGGACTTGATGGAATTGCCATTTGGTGAGTTCGATATCATTTTAGGCATGGATTGGTTGACGAGGCACTAAGCAACTCTAGATTGTGCCGTGAAGCGGATGGTGTTAAGAACGGTGGAAGGAGATGAAGTGGCAGTGATTGGAGAACGAAGTGATTATTTGTCGAATGTGATTTCACCTTTAAGGGCAGAAAAGTTGGTAAGGAAGGGCTGTGAAGCTTACTTAGCTTATATCAGTGATTCGAAATCGAAGAGTTCTACTGTCAAGGATTTGGAAACGGTAAAGGAATTCCCTGATGTTTTTCCGGAGGAGTTGCGGGATTACCTCCCAATAGAGAAATGGCGTTTGGAATAGAATTGTTACCGGGTACGGCTCCAGTGTCCATCGCACCTTATAGGATGGCACCAAAGGAACTAGTGGAGTTGAAGGCCCAGATTCAGGAGTTATTGGACCGCGGATTCATTAGACCAAGTGTGTCTCCATGGGTCCATGAGGATGTGCGTCGATTACAAGCAATTGAACAAGTTAACCATTAAAAATAAGTACCCTCTATCTAGGATAGATGACCTTTTCGATCAACTTAGGGGAGCCTCAGTTTTCTCGAAGATTGATTTGCGTTCAGGGTACCATCAATTGAGGGTTAAAGAAGCCGATGTGTATAAGACAACTTTCAGAACTCGTCATGGACATTACGAGTTCTTGGTAATGCCGTTTGGGCTAACAAGCGCACCTGATGCTTTTATGGATCTCATGAACCGGGTTTTTCAACCATATCTAGACCAGTTCGTAGTAGTCTTTATAGATGACATCTTGGTATACTCGAGAATGGAGGTTGATCATAATGCACAGTTATAGATAGTGTTGCAAGTTCTAAGGGAGAAGCAACTTTATGCTAAGTTTAGCAAGTGTGAATTTTGGCTAGGGGAAGTCACTTTCTTAGGACCTGTGGCTTTCGCTGAGGGAATTAGAGTTGACCCTCAGAAGGTAGAAGCAGTGTTGGATTGGAAACGACCTAAGACGGTGTCGAAAATTCAGAGTTTTCTAGGCCTGGCAGGGTACTATAGGCGATTTGTCGAAGGGTTTTCCCTAATCGCGGCACCTTTGACCAAGCTGCTACGGAATGGGGTGTCGTTTTTGTGGACGGATAAACAGCAAGAAAGCTTTGAGAAGCTTAAGAAGGTTTTAACGGAGGCCCCTGTTTGGATTCAACCGGAGCACAGGAAGGAGTTTATGGTTTATATTGATGCGTCACACGTGGGCTTGGGCTATGTTTTGATGCAAAAAGGGAAGGTGGTTGCTTATGCGTCGCGCCAGCTTAAGACTCACGAGGGGAATTACCCAACCCACGGCTTGGAGTTGGCAGCAGTAGTTTTTGCGCTTAAGATTTGGAGGCATTACTTGTATGGAGAGAAGTGCACCATTTATAAGGATCACAAGAGTCTGAAGTACCTCTTGACTTAGAAGGAGTTGAACTTGAGGCTGCGCAGATGAATTGAGCTGTTAAAGGACTACGATTGCACAATCGAATATCACCCGGGCAAAGTAAATGTGGTGGCTGATGCGCTAAGCCGTAGGACTATGTTGGATTTGAGGGCAATGTTTGCTCGATTGATTCTGTATGACGACGGGAGTTTGTTAGCCGAATTGCAAGTGAGGCCACTGTGGGTTGAGCAGATTAAAGCTAAATAGTCATTGGATGAAACTCTGAGTTCTCGATTCAAGCAAGCTGAGAATGGGGAAACGACGGATTTTGGGATGAATGGTGATGGGTTATTGTGTTTCCATGGTAGAATTTGTGTACCAAGTGAGGAGGAGCTAAGGAAGTCTATACTATGGGAAGCGCATAGTAGTTCATATGCTATGCACCCCGGAGGTAACAAAATGTACAAGATTTACGAGAGCTTTATTGGTGGTCGGGATTGAAACGCGAGGTTACGGAGTTTGTGGGCAAATGTTTGGTATGTCAACAAGTGAAAGCGGAACATCAGTTGCTGTCGGGATTACTTCAACCGATTAAGATCCCACAATGGAAGTAGGAGCGGGTTACTATGGATTTCGTTAGTGGGCTACCCTTGACGCCTGCTAAGAAGGACTCTGTGTGGGTCATTGTGGATCGTTTAACTAAGTCTTCCCATTTTATACTGGTCCGCACTGACTACTCACTACAGAAGTTGGCAAGGTTGTATATGGCAAAGATTGTGAGGTTGCATGGAGTTCCGGTCTCGATCATATTGGATAGAGATCCTCATTTTACGTCTCGCTTTTGGAAGAAGTCGCATGAGGCGCTAGGTACGAGGTTGGATTTCAGTACAGCATTTCACCCTCAGACTGATGGTCAGTCAAAAAGGGTAATTCAAGTGTTGGAGGATATGCTGAGAGGGTGTGTAATTGAGTTTCGAGGTAGTTGAGAGGACTACCTGCCGTTAGCTGAATTTGTGTATAACAATAGTTATCAGGCAAGTATTGGAATGGCACCATATGAAGCACTGTATGGACGAAGATGTCGTACCTTGACTTGTTGGACTGAGTTGGGTGAGCGAAGAGTTTGGGTCCAGAGTTGGTAGCAGGCACCAAAGATAATGTGAAATTGATTCAGGATCGGTTGAAGGAGGCGGTAGATAGGCAGAAGTCGTATGCTGACCTCAAATGAAGAGAGATCGAATATGCTTTAGGGGACATGGTTTTTCTCAAGGTTTCCCCTTGGCAGAAGGTGTTAAGGTTTGGTCGGAAGGGCAAGTTAAGCCCAAGGTTCATTGGGCCTTATTGAGTATTGAAGCGAATTGGGTCGGTTGCCTATCAGCTGGAGCTGCCTTCTGAATTGAGCCAAATACACGATGTGTTCCATGTTTCAATGCTAAGGTGTTATCGCTCAGATCCTTCTCACATCGTGTTAGTCGAGGAGGTCGAGGTTAGACCAGATTTAACCTTTGAAGAGGAGCCAGTTCAGATAATTGATCAAGATGTCAAGGTGCTAAGAAGGAAGTCTGTCCCTTTAGTCAAAGTGCTTTGGTGTAACCATAATGCCGAGGAGGCTACTTGGGAACCTGAGGAGGCAATCCATCGACAATACCCTCACTTGCGTCAATCAGGTAAATTTCGAGGCCGAAATTTTTTAAGAGGGGTAGAGTTGTAACGCCTCAAAAATCCCGAAACTTTAATTTCTATGCATTGAAGTTAGTATGTATGTGTAGCGTTTAGAATAATATTATTAAGGTATTATCGGGATTATTTGAAGCCTTAGAGATAGGGGAGACCATAGGGAAAAATTTATTTTTCTTGCTTAGTGGACCCTAGTCTCAGGCATTAAGCCTCTTAAGTAGATTAAGAGAAAAAAAAGACACATATGGGCTTGTGGCCCAGTGGAAGTGGCGTCACTTGAGAGCTATGAGGTGGCGTGTGTGAAAGCTGAAGAGGTCCAAGGTTCGAGCAGGAGGAGTGTATTTTGGAGTGTTTTATTTTGCATAGGTGGACGGCAAGAGTTGTGTTGGTTTTGTACTCTTACCGTGGAGAGTTTGAAGTAAGCAGGACTGATGGATGTGGAGGAGATTTCAAATAAGATTAAGGTATTATTAGAGGGAAAAGATAGGAGATGAGGAGGGTGAAGTGTTGGGGCCGAATAGGACTGTGGAGGGAAGGTAGGATTTGGCCTTGGTTATAAAAAGGGGCTGTCGAATTCCAGTGAGGGGTTCCTGAGTTTTCGTAATTTCTTTTTCTTTATTCTCCCCAAACGTTTTCCCCATTTTTGTCGAATTTTCACAAAGCCAATTTCCTCCATTGCCGAAATTACTATCATCCTTCTTTGCCGAATCTCTACTCTTGCCGAACCATTGTTGTTGTTCCTCCACCTCAATAATTTGGTATCTACTCCTAGTCTCAAAAGCCAGATTCAAGCCGCAGGATCAAAGGAGAATTTCGGTAAGTGCTTAGTTGATCTTTTAGCGAGTTTTTTTAAAAGCCGAAGGGCTATCTAACCCTCCTTGTCGTTAACTTGTATTAACAAGGGTAAGGCTCAACAATCGCAAGCATGGTAGGTAAGGATTGCTAACAAGGTGGTATGTATTCTCGACTCAGTCAAGGTTTTGTAAGTGGCCGAATCTAATGTGGCTCATAGGGGTGACTTATGTTCAATATGGGTCACTTGGTTTTGACGATACAGGCGTTTGGGTGCAGATTTAGAGGATAATCGCAAATAGTAGCAAAGGAAGGGCTACTAGAACGTGAGGCACACGGTAAGGGTACGGTAAGGTTTCGGTTTTTGATAAGTATGTGTTAAAGCTTTGGTTAGTCACTAGTAATGTCGATTGTAGGTTCGTGACTAAGAGGTTTGCATCACGCGAGGTTACCAGGTGCGTACAAACACTACACACACGATATCGGCAATGCCGAAAAGCTGAAGAGCCGAAAGTGGCTAAATGGGCCTGCCGAAATTGTGGGACCAAAATGGCAATGGTTGATATGTGAGCATGATTAATGAGTTGGCATGAATGATTGTATGATTGGATTTTAATTGAGCTCAATGGGCTATATGACATGAAATGGGCTATATGACATGAAATGGGCTTTATGAGGATGTGGACAAGTATGTTAGGGTCTATGGACTTTAAGGCTAGTTTGAACAACTCTGAAATTTCATAAGACTTAATCTAATTAAACATGTCTGTGAACAAGTCACAGGGTTAGGGTGTGGCAACGGGCATACGCATGTCTAGGATTGGATCTAGGGAGAGCTTGGTACTCAAGCGGCCCTAATGGCCTACCTCCTCTTTTTCGGAATCCTACCTGGTGCGTAGTGTCTGTTCAGTTTAGCCGCGAGGACTTGTTGATGGGCCAAAGTTCATAACTAAAACCCGAGAGGGACCAAATACCCTTATGTTTGTAAAATTACTAAAATACTCTTATATTTGTAAAATTACCAAAATACCCTTATATTTGTAAAATTACTAAAATACCCCTAGATTTGTAAATTACCAAAATACCCCTAGATTTGTAAATTACCAAAATACCCCTATTTTGCAAAAGTACCAAAATACCCTTATTTTGCCAAATTATCAAGATACCCCTATTTTACCAAATTACCAAAATACCCCTATAGGGTAGAATTACGAAAATACCCCTATGTGACGAATATGAGTGTGTGGATGTTACTTATGTGTTTGATGCATTCATATGATATTCTGCGTAGGATGGATATGGGTGGGAGTTATGGTACAGAGGAAGATTTGAGGATCGCATAGTCGCTTGACGACCATGGATCCACCGGAGGCTTTAAGCCCATTACATGATTAGCAACTTTGCTGCAACATTAGGTAGTACCGCAACCGGGCTACCTTTGGTGTGTAGAGGATGGGTGGGTTGATTTAGAAATCCCCATAGGTGTGTTATGGTTGGAACAGATATGATGTGTGTAGCGGATGGATTTTTGGGGAGGGTTTTGTATTATCATGTTTGTATATGATACGATATGATTTGATATGATATGGGGTCATTGTAGGCTAAGGCCCAATACCAACCGATTTTGATAGGGCTTAGGCCCAGTGTGAATATTGTATGTGATTTGATTGCCAAGGGTTGTACACACTGAGTTTCACAACTCACGCCCTTATATTTAATGTTTCAGGTGTTCCTGAATAGACGGCTCAACATGGGAGAGAACTCAGAGATGACCACACTACAAGCTGATCAAATGTTTTATTTTGTTTAAATGAATTTATTTTAAATACTTTGCTTCTTTTTCATTGAATTGTAATAAGGCCATGTAACTCCTAATTGACTTTGGATTTTGGGTTTTATTATTTTTGTTTCAATTATCCAGTTAAAAAACTTAAATAAAATTTCTAAGGTTAACATGGTTTTCGAAATAACTCAACCTATGAATGTTTTCTAAAATATGGGCTTTTCAACGTAACTTAACAAGATACAAGGATTTTGGGCTTTTGGGCCTTAAATTGTTAAATTGTAAAATCGTTTTGGGAGTGTGCCTTTAATGTGACATTCCGGACTCGGGCCTAACTTCTAGGCCGGGTTTTGGGCGTTACAAATTCTTTTTCTCTTCTCTACCTCTTTACACTTTTGCCAAATATTTCTTTTCTCTCTCAATTGGTTGATGTGTTTTTGTCCAAACACATTATTATCTCCTCTCTTCTATCTTTCAACTTTTCTCATTTCACTCCTCTTTTGCTGGAGCCGAATAACCTCTGAACTTCTGTGCTAGTCGAATACTTAGTCTCAGGGGAGTGCGATTCTTTCTTCTTGTGCCTCGGTTTATGGGTATGTTGTGGTGGTGGCCGAGTACTTCTGTCTCTTAGTCTTAATTCCACAGTTTGGGTAGTTTTTTAAGGACTTGAAGTGAAGTGATCTCCTGCAACGACCTTAGTGAGATTGATTAAAGTGGGTGATAGGTTGGTGTTCTTGTGGGTTAGTCACGCACGTTCGTAATCAAGTGTGTATTTTACCCTATACCTGATAGTTGGCTGATAAGCCGAAGGTGTGTAACAGTACCCTGTATCCGATGGTTGGCGAGAAAGCTGATAGAGTATGTGTCACCACACTCTTTCTGATCGTAGATCGACGAAATCTGAAATACCGGCGAATGATGCCACACGAGCGTGCACGGATGAAATGTATGTGATGTGGTAAGTGTTGTTTTGACTGTGACGTTTGCATAACTGTGGCTGTTTCTAGGCTAAATGGGCCGCACGAGTGTGTGGACCCACTTGGGCCGAGTAATAGGCCTTAGGCCCATTTACACCGTTGTGACTGTTTAGGTTACTTAAGTCGCTCAAGGCGACGGTGGACCTTCTGTTGGGTCGCTGAGACCCCGATTTGTAAAATTACCGATATACCCTAAGATTGTGAAATTACTGAAATACCCTCGATTTGTGAAATTATCGAAATACCCTCGATTTGTGAAGTTATCGAAATACCCCATTTTGTAAAATTACCTAAATACCCCTGTAGGGTAGGATTACGGAAATACCCTTATAGGGTAAAATGACTATTTTGCCCTTGTGGGTAAATGACTGACTTGTGCTATGATTTGACTGGGGTTGTATGATTGTATTTTAATTGACTTCACTGTGGTCATATGACCGATATACTTTTAATATATGTGTAAATGACTGTTACTGAGCATGGCCATTTTGCATACACGTGTAATGATTGAGCATGACATACACGACATATTGCATGGGGTTGGGATATTGACGCGGAGGAAATTCTAATAGGGTCGCACAAGTCGTATAAGACGATTGTGGATCCAGTATTGATCTGTTAAGGTCGCGTTTAAAGCCGTGTAATCTAATTATGGCTCTATGCCAACCTAAATACGGCTTTGTGCCATCTTGATTATGGCTTTGTGCCAATCGTATTTACCCGTGGCTATGTGCCTAACATATATATTGATGACTCTAGGTCGATCATGATTACCCATGGCTGTGTGCCGGTTATATTATCATCGCTGATGGCTATGTGCCAAATTTATTACAGTTACCGATAGCTTTTTCAATGAACCACGTTTTAAAATTGAACAATCATAAACTGAGACTTTAGTTTTTAAATATTAAGGAGGGTTTTCAATGAAAACATGGTTTTCAAAAAACACTTCAATGTGACACACCAAATTTGGGCCTAACTTCTGGGCCGAGTTTGGGTTGTTACACAAAGGGTCAGAACACACACACAAGCACATATTCAGATCAGAAATGCATACAAAATCAAAACAAGTGACTTAAGACCACACGCCCGTGTGCTCTGGCCGTGTGGTAACGCCTAGGCCTTGTGGGAGATCAAAAGCCCGTGTGAGGAGGAGCACAGACGACCTGTGTCTAAGGCACACACCCGTGTGGACCAAGGACATGGCCGTGGGGGCAGGCTGTGTAACTCTCTGTCCATTTGTACTAAATTCAAGTACAGGGCTGACACGACCATGTAAGGGTTTCTCACGCTCGTGTGCCCCACTAGACACGGTCGTGTGTCCAAAACACACACCCGTGTGAAATTTGTAACATCCCGAATTAGGGCCTAATTAGAATAGTAGTTTGAGACCACGAATCAGAAGTAGAAATAATTATTTAATGACTGTGACTCGAGAAAACAACTTAACTGGAATTTGAATAAATAGAAAGAATATGAAAATAGCATGTTATCGCATTGCTTATTATTTTCATGTGAGCTTACTAAGCATAAAGCTTACTCCTTCCTTTCCATTTCTTTTAGTTTTGTCAGGTCAGCTCAAGGTTGGAGATCGTCGGAGGCAGCATCACACTATCGAGCCATTATTCTAGGAGTATTGGCATGTGTATGTTTAATGTTTTCAAGTGTGTGGCATGTATAGGGACTTAGTTTTTCTATGATAGATGTAGTTGTGATTAGCCAAATGTATTGGCTTATATTGATTTGTTGATTATAGCCATGAGATATGGCTTATAATGATTTTGGCTTGTAAGCCTATTTGTCCATGGTATGTGTTAATGTCTTACTATGTGGTATAAGTGATTAAATAGATGACAAGGTCAAATGCATGTGTTTGAAAAGTTTTAAATTTTGGGCGAAATTTGATAACCCGATTTTGTATGATTGTGAATGTTTAAGTCTGGTAATGCCTCGAACCCTATCCCAGTGTTGGATACAGGTGAGGGGTGTTACATTTGGGGTGTTACAAAATCCCTAAAACCCCAAATTAGCCACACGGCTGTGTGGCACTGAATGACTCAAACCCTAATCCCCAATCTCACACGCTCGTGTGCCTGAGGGACACGACCGTGTAAGAAACGATAAAATCCCCAAGTCGGCCACACTACAGTGTGGCCCGGCCGTTTGGCACCCAATTTAGCTCGAAAACCCTAATTCCCAATAGCACACGATCGTGTGAACTGTCACACGCCCATGTTTAAATCCCAGTGGCCACGAAACTACCCTAAATCAGCCTTGAAAATGAGCTTTTCCTCCCCCAACACTCCGTAGCCTCCACAAAATCAGACACATACAATCGTAAACCAAATTCAATGCATTCTAATATCAAAATGACGTTACGATTACACCATTATTGAAACCCACACACTAATTTTCCAATCCTACCACATTTTGACTCCAAATTAAACAATTCACAACAAAGTTGAAGATTTTCGTTCCCACACCTGACTCGTGATTGAAAAATTTAAATTGAAAGCCTTATTCTCGTTTCTTTCTAAAATCGATATTTACATGCCATCTTTGGCCAAATTTAACCTATACATGCCATTATAACCAAAATGTAGATTACTATATATACCGAAACGAGCCGATGGATAATGTGAGATATCTCTGCCAAGCATCCAGCCCAACGAGGTTTTGAAGTACTATAAAACAGAGGAAATGAAACGGAGAAAGCATTTTCTACCATAAAATTTCATAATTCAACTATATTCATCCATGGAAAAATCCTAACACTTTGATAACTTTACAAATTAATCCCCGAGATAGCTAGATTAAGCTATTACGATCTCAAAAATATGAAATTTATTAAAAACGGGATAAGAAAACATACCTAATTGAGCCAAATAAGTTTGCTCAAAACCCAAATACCATGGCTAGGTTTCCATCTTTTTATTTGCGAAAGATGATATAAAATGATGATATATTATATTTTTTATTGTTTATCATCTTTAATTATTTCATCTTTCCAATTTCATCATTTTCTTTATTTATTTTTTCCATGGATGAATCACCATACTTATCTACTAACTCCTCTTAATGGTTTATTTGCCATATAAGGACCTCAAATTTTGAATTCCATAGCTATTTAATCCCTTTACCTACTAGAGTTCAACTTTTTCATTTAATGCAATTTGGTCCTTTTTATCAAATTAAACATGAAATCAGTAAAATTTCTTAACGAAATTTTCATACGATATTCCTATCATACCGTAGACCATAAAATAATATTAAAATAAATTTTATTTCAGACTCAAATTTGTGGTCCCGAAACCACTATTCTAATTTCACCAAAAACGGGCTGTTACATTTTGATTCGTTGTAAAAAGAATTTCATGTTTTAGTCGAAATTGAGATCAATAATGGTGGAATTCGGGTTTTCAAATTAAACTATTATTTCTAAGTGTATTTTTACTTGTTTTGATTATATTATAAGGTTTCTAATCTCGCTTTAATCAATCGTTAAGATATCTTAAAGATTTGATGATTTTTAGATCAAAGTAGTCGTGAACGTCAATATTTTTCAAAAACTTAAATATGAAATTATGGGTGTTTTAAGGGTTGAAATATGTTCTAAAGTGAATAATTAGATGTTTAGAATTGATTTCAAGAAATAGAAACAAGTTTGGATCAAGAAATCTGAGTTTTGGCTAAACTAGTCAAAATTTTCGATTTAAAGAAATGCTAGGTAAAATATGTGTTTTGTTTGATTTTTGATGTGGTTGTCGCTATTAATGATTTTTACATATTATGTGTATTATGTTTTTGAAGCTTCAAAACCATTGGAGCCATCTATGAGCAAGGCGAAAGGCAAGGCTAAACTTGTATAAGATTTTGGCTAGCAAGCGAAAGCGATATCAGTGAGTGTTCTAGAGTCGTTGCTGGTATGCGTGATTCATAGTGTTAATCGAGAGCTTAGGATTAGCCTAAAACCCTGTCCTAAGTTCCAAGAGTAAGCCTTTCCTATACTTTTTCTTTAGTTGTAAAATCATGCCTAAGTAAGTTGAGTTGTTATATGATGTTATTACAGCAGGAAATATGTGAAAATATGTGAATGTGATATGTGATTTACTAATTTTAATGCACACATATGAGGTATGGTATATGATAGCTCAATGACCACTATTGTGGCACTTAATGTGCAATTAAATGTAAACTTGATAAGCATGTATTGTGTATGAGAATGTGATGTGAATTTATGAATATAAATAGAGGTTATGTGCATTAAAATAGTAAATAAAAATGTGTAATTGTGGATACTTTGGCCTTATGATCTCTTGAAACCATTAGATATAGTTGGCATGCCATAGGATTATGAGTACTCACCCTTGTGTTTTTTGATTTGGGCTTTGAGGCCCCGAGACGGGTTGGAGAGATAAGGGAATATCGAGCTATGCTCCATTCATCAGGACATGTTGGTGTGTTGGAGAGTGTTTAGCTTAATGTTACATTTTTTGGACATGTTAGATTCTTTGAGTCATTGGTGTGATGGAGATCCGTCTATCCAATGTGTGGTGATTGAGTCCACGTATATGTTTCATAATCCCAGGTTGCCAAATCATCATTATGTGAATTATAAATGACATATGTTGTGTGCGAATACATGTGAAAGAACATTCTTTTGACTTGATGAAAATGAAGTTGCGAATGTGTCTTAGTATGCTCTTGTTTAACTTATGCCATTGTGTATGCTTAGTGGTACTTTCGAACATTCACTGAGCATGAAAATGATCACACTTTTTTCCAAAAACTTGCAGGCTAGTAATGCATCTAAGGAGTGAGGAGTGGGCAAGTGTGGTGATCTCTCCAAGGCATAACTTTCAAGTAGGTGGTTTTGTGATTTTGGACATTTTAAACAAAGGAAATATGGGTTATTGTTATTATTATTTTAGGATTAAACCTTATGGACTATTGATGTTGTTTTTTTTTTGGATTTTTATTGTGGATATTTTGATGCTTGAAAATGAGTTTGATAATGCATGTTATTTTTTCTTAATGAACATGTATTAATATGGCATGTAAAATGGTTAAAAAATGTTAGTAGGCTTGAAACAATATTCTGGAAATTTGAGCATGTTTAAAATGACAAAATGGTGGAAAATGGACATTTAGGAACCTTAGGAACCTTGAGCTCCTACTTAGGCATGTTGAGTAGTGATTTCTTGGAGCGAAAGTATGATTTCTAGCATGATGGTTACATGGTATGTGTGCATGTTCTATTTGATGTTGGAAACACAAAAATATACACACTTTTTCATGCCCTTTTTAACTCAAATTCATGCAGTTTCGGTAAAATTCTTGTCGAAAAATAAATAATAATTATAAAATAATTAAATTGCACTCAAATTATGAACAAGTTGAATTTTAAATAATTTAATATTAATTTTTGATTATTTTTGACAGATTAGCACAACGAGCGAAAAACAGCTCAACAGACACTACTAGAAGCACAAAACCAAGAAGCAATTTTAAAGCATCAAGGCGAAATAAATTTTCAGCCTAAGACGGTCCAAATTATGTGTATTAATTCATAATATAATTAATTTTAATTTTAAACCAATTTAATTTGGGTTAAATAAATTATTATTAATTAATTATGAAAAAGGGCCCAGTTGAGCTGAACCGAGAAAACTGATCCAACCGAGCACTGGGAAGCCCAAATGTAACAGCTTTGGGTCTAGTCGGAACAGCGATTTTGGGTCTAGTCGGAACAGTAGTTTTGAGGCCACAAATTCGAGAAGGAAAATCTTGTTTTTATTATATTTTTATGGTCTACGATTTCACAGAAAGATTTCGTGAAAATTTCGTTCGAAAATTTCGACGTTTGGGCACTCAATTTAGACAAAAGGACTAAATTGTAAATAGTGCAAAAGTTGAGCTCCACACGTTAGAGGTGTCCAGTTTCTATGAAATTTTAAATTGGAGGTCCTTAAATGGTAATTATACCATTGGTTCAGTTGTTGGACAAAAATGGACATGAGATAAGTGAAATAGGATATTTTTAAGTTAGCGGCATTTTGGTAATTTGGTAATTAAATGGACTAAAAGAAAAAAATAAAAGCCAAAAACCCTTGTCCATCTTCTTGCTTGATCGAATTTAGCATGGTGGAAGCCATGGATAGGGTTTTCAAGCTTCCAAGCTTGGTGATCAAAGAAAACGAGGTTCGAACATAGAACGGAGGAAAAACGAGTAATTGACGGTTAGGTCTCTTTTTACCATTTTGGTATCGAGGTAAGTTTATATGTAAATGATACATCTTTTTTATTTATGTTTTTTCATATTAATGTATTATGTGAAATGTGAGTGAATATTATTGATATTTATTAAAATGATGAAAAGTGAGGAAATTCCTGGATGAACCTTCGAAATAGAAAATGGATACGGATGAACACTGTACAATTATGATTATTAGTGGGCTGTGTGCGATACCACCGTATTTATTATTATGTGGGATGTGTGCGATATTGATAAACCATAATTTACACATATTTTAACCCCATGCTTGGCTTAATTTTGGATGATTTTCCATTGATTTTGATGAATTCGATGCTCTTAATCTCTTAATTTCATGTTTTATACCCAGGAGAGCTTAGGGAGTCGAAAAGAATGAGAAACGAGCCAAAAAGGGACAAAATAGGCCTACATCAAAAATCACACGGCCTGGACTATCGACCACGAGCAGATCACATGGCCGTGTGTGGCGAGCAGATTCGACTACGGCCGAGGGAGTCCACCACGGGTGTGTCACACGGGCGTGTCCCTGCCATCCCTAGGTTTAATTCTATTCAGAAAAGGCTACTTGTGGGCCAAGAAAGGCATCTCGAAGCCTATATAAACACCCTAGGGGGAAACCTTAAAGGGGACGACGAGCAGAGGCCGAGTAAAACGCAGAAAATACTCCAAGACAGTCGTCGGGAGCAGCTTAGGAGAAGGATCTCCATTAAGACAGAGGATCTCTCATCAAGTTCTTTAGAAGTTTTTGGGTTTTCTTATGTTTTGTTGTTTTCCCCATTCTAATATGTTCCCCTCTATCAGTATGAACTAACTTCCCTAAATACCTAAGGGGATGAAATCTAAGATAGATCTTATTATTGTTTGATTTATAAGATAAATACTTGTTCTTATTCTTAATTGTGAGTTATTATTATTGTTTTGATAATTCAGGTTATTGATTCAATTCAAATGTGCTTATTCAGTGGAGCAAAAATCCCTGTTTAAGAGAAGATCAACACAATTAAGCGGAGTTGATTGCAATCTTAGAAATAGGATGACGAAAATCTACCGAATTAGAGTCAAATCTAATAAGGGAATCCATAGATCGAGTTAATGCGACAATAGAGGTTTTAATTAGAAAGAGATTTCAATTAATCAACCTAGAGTCAGTTGTTTTTAGTCTTGAAAGAGATATTAACATAAATAATGGATTTCTACAGATTAAGTCAAGTGAATAAATCATATGAATCAAAAATAATAAGTGAAGTCTAGGTGGACTCTTCCTTAGGTATTGCCTATCTCATATAAGTTGTCCAAAAGTATTTTCCCAATTCACTCTCTGTCACGTTCATAGTCATTTAGTTAGTTAAATTAGTTAGTTAATTTTAGATTAAAAATAAATCCCTTTAATTATTAGGCTAGATAATAGAAAGATAGTTATTACTAGTAATTTTAGTCCTTAAGGATACGATATTCCGAACTCACCACAAGTATACTACTGTTCGATAGGTGTGCTTGCCTTTGTCGAAATAATAGTTAGTTTCGAGCCCATCAAGTTTTTGGCGCCGTTGGCAGGGACTAAGATATTAGGAAAACTAAATTTTTATTACTTTAGCCATTTTATTTATTTGAAATTTATATTTATTTTACTTACTTTACTAAAAATTTTTTTCTTTTATTTGCTTCTGGCAGGTAATTCTAGTTTATGACTAGAAGGAACCGTCAGGACCCTTGATTTTTGATAGTGATATAGAAGGTACCGTTCGCAGAAATAGAAGAGAAATAAGGCGAAGCCTACAATACATAGAAGAAGAACAAGAGGACAATACCAACACTACCGAAGAGATGACTGATAATAATCCTCTACCTCCTGTGATTGCCGCAAATCCGGTGAATCAAAACCCTACTCCTCGTACTATGTGTGATTATGCTAAACCTACTTTAACAGAAACTGAATCAAGTATTGTTAGACCTTCTATCGCTGCAAATAATTTTGAACTGAAACCTAACACTATACAGATGATTCAGCAATTTGTTCAGTTTGATGGTTTGCAGGATGAGGATCCAAACAATCACTTGGCAAATTTCTTGGAATTCTACGACACTTTCAAAATTAATGGCATTTCTGATGATGCCATTCGCCTTCGGTTGTTTCCCTTCTCGTTGAGAAACAAAGCTAAACAGTGGTTGAACTCGTTACGACGAGGATCAATCACTACATGTGACCAAATGACTGAAAAATTTTTAACTTAAATATTTTCCGCCAGCTAAAACGGCTAAGTTGAGGAATGATATCTCTTCTTTTGTGCAAATGGATTTAGAAACACTTTACGATGCATGGGAGAGATACAAGGATCTATTGAGAAGGTGCCCTCACCACGGGTTACCATTATGGCTACAGGTTCAAACCTTTTACAACGGTGTAAACCCCTCAACTAGGCAATTAATCGTTTCAGTCGTCAGCGGTACCCTAAACAATAAAACACCTGAGGCTGCCTACGAATTCATTGAAGAGATGTCACTGAATAACTATCAGTGGCAAGTTATGAGGATAAAGCCAACAAAAGCCACCAGTGTTTTCAACCTCGGCGCAGTAACCATCTATCAAACTAGGTAGAACTGTTAAATAAAAAGATTGATGGTTTATATGGTTCTTCGCAGGTACATCCAATGATGCAGTGCTATTCAAATGGAGGAGGGTCGTACAATACAGAATACACACCCTACAACCGTGGCATAGAAAGTGAACCGATGAACTATATGGGTAATAATTCTAGATCTCAATAACCCCTATAGTAACAATTATAATCCAGGTTGGAGGAACCACCCAACCTTTTCATGGGGTGGCCAAGGAAATCAGAGACAACAACCCCCTCCAGGCTTTCAACAGCAACCTTACTCACAGGAGAAGAGACCGAACCTTGAAGATATGCTAGCAAAGTTTATTTCGGTATCCGAAACTCACTTTCAGAATACCGAAACAACGTTGAAAAATCAGCAAACATTAATTCAAGGGCTCGAGAATCGAATTGGACAGCTGGTTAAGTTAGTTTCCGAAAGGCAACCAAGTAGTTTACCCAGCAACATCGAACCTAACCCAAAATAGCATGTGAAGGCAGTTATGCTAAGGAATGGGAAGGTATTGATTGAAGCTGAAAAAAAAGATGCCACAAGAAACTGATAAGGCAAAGGGTGAGGAAGTAAACGAAAAGGTAACACTGGTACTTAAAGAGTATAAACCACCAATCCCATATTCAGCAAAGTTGAAGAAAGACCCAATGGATGCACAATTCGGTAAATTTCTTGAACTTTTTAAACAGTTACATATTAACTTACCTTTTGTTAAAGCTATTTCACAGATGCCGACATACGCCAAATTTTTAAAAGAACTTTTAACAAATAAAAGGAAGCTTGAAGAGCTATCAACCGTGGAGCTTAATGAGGAATGCTCAGCTATTCTTCAAAATAAGCTACCAACCAAATTGAAAGATCCAGAAAGTTTCACTGTTCTCTGTTTAATTGGTAGTTTAAATATTGAGAAAGCACTAGCTGATTTAGGTGTCAGTATTAATTTAATGCCTTATAAAATGTTCAAGCAACTTGGTCTTGGGGAACCAAAACCCACTAGGATGAGTATTCAATTAGCTGACATATCTATTAAATATCCTAGGGGAATTATTGAAGATATTTTGGAAAAAGTTGATAAATTTATTTTCCCTATTGATTTTGTTGTGCTTGACATGGATGAGGACGTTGAGGTGCCTTTAATTTTAAGACGTCCATTTTTAGCTACTGCTAAGGCTGTTATTGATGTAGGTGATGGTAAACTTGTGCTAAGGGTAGGCGACAAGGAAATTATTTTTAAAATTTATGATGCTATGCGATATTCTAGAGAGCAAGGTGATTCCTGTTACTTTATTGATGCCATTGATCATTTTATTCAAGATTCTTTTCAGGAAATCATACATGAAGACACATTGGAACTGTGTCTAACTCAAGGTGAGGGGGAAGATGACGATACCAATGAGTTGGGGGAGATAAAAAGTGAGTTAAATTCTAACACTTTTTCCCCAAGACAAAAGAAAGACGAGGGCTTTGAAATAAACGACGAACTAAAACAAAAACCCTATATTAAAGAACCGCCCAAATTGGAATTGAAACAGTTACCAAATCACTTAGAATATGCATTCCTCGGTGATAATTCTACACTACCAGTAATTCTACACTTAGAATAGCTTGGAAGATTTCTGACATTAAAGGGATAAGTCCATCATTTTGCACTCACAAAATTTTAATGGAAGATGAATATAAACCATGTGTGCAACCTTAAAGACGATTGAATCCCAACATAAAGGAAGTCGTTAAAGCTGAGGTACTTAAACTTCTAGATGCTGGAGTTATTATCCTATTTTTGATAGTACTTAGGTAAGTCCTGTGCAGGTTGTTCTAAAGAAGGGAGGCATGACTGTTGTAGCTAACGAAAAGAATGAATTAATTCCAACAAGAACAGTCATAGGTTGGAGAGTCTGCATTGACTATAGAAAGTTGAACGATGCCATGAGAAAAGATCACTTCCCTTTACCCTTCATTGATCAGATGTTGGAAAGATTATCTGGGCATATGTACTACTGCTTCTTAGATAGACTCTCTGGCTACTTCCAAATCCCAATAGCTCCTGAGGATCAAGAAAAGACAACATTTACGTGTCCATACGGTACGTTTGCTTATCGAAGAATGCCTTTTGGATTATGTAATGCTCTTGCTACTTTTCAGCGTTGCATGCTAGCCATCTTTGATGAACTCGTGGAAGACATTATGGAGGTATTTATGGATGACTTCTCGATATTTGGTAATTCTTTCCATCTTTGCCTTAAAAATTTAAAATGAGTTCTAATGAGATGTGAGGAAACGAACCTTGTGCTTAATTGGGAAAAGTGTCATTTTATGGTTCGAGAAGGGATTGTGTTGGGTCACAAAATTTCTAGTAAAGGGATTGAGGTTGATAAAGAAAAAATTGAAACCATAGAAAAATTACCTCCTCCTAGTTCAGTAAAGGCTATTAGAAGCTTTTTAGGACATGCTGGATTTTATAGAAGATTTATTAAGGATTTTTCTAAAATAGCTAAGCCTTTAACAAAACTACTAGAGAAAGATGTGCCTTTCGACTTTGATCAGGAATGTTTAGATACATTTAATATCCTCAAAAATAAACTAATAAATACTCCAATTATAATTGCACCTGATTGGAATTTACCCTTTAAACTAATGTTGATGCGAGTGACTTTGCAGTAGGTGCAGTTTTGAGATAGTGAAGAGACAAGCATTTTCAGCTGATCTATTATGCTAGAAAAACACTGATGGCCGCACAAGAAAATTACACCACCATCGAAAAAGAATTACTAGCTGTGGTTTTTGCATTTGATAAATTTAGACAGTATTTGATATTATCTAAAAGTTGTAGTTTACACTGACCATTCAGCTCTTCGTTATCTTTTAACTAAATCTGACGCAAAACCTCGACTCATAAGATGGATTTTACTCTTACAGGAATTTAATTTGGAAATTCAAGATAAGAAAGGAGCTGAAAATGCAGCAGACCATCTTTCTAGGCTTGAAAATCCACATATCAAAGAACTCGATGAGAGTGAGATAAATGGCTCGTTTCTCGAAGAACAATTATTTTCCTTATATGACTCCGAGGTACCTTTTGCAAATTACTTAGCTGCTAACATCCTACCAAAAAGGTTAACACATCATCAAAAGAAGCGATTCTTTGCTAATGCGAAAAAATATTTTTAGGATGACCCTTTTCTTTTCCGTATATGTGCAAATCAAGTAATTCAGAGATGTGTTACAAAGGCATAAGCAAGCAAAATCCTAGAACATTGCCATTCAGGGCCATCAGGAGGACATTATAGTAGGACTAGGACAGCACATAAAACGTTCAAATCAGGTTTTCATTGGGCCACTCTGTTCAAAGACGCTAACAGGTATGTTGCTTCGTGTGATAGATGTCAGAAAACAGGTAATATCTCTAAACGCGATGTAATGCCACAAACGTATATGCTATCATGTGAAATATTTGATGTATGGGGTATTGATTTTATGGGTCCATTCCCTAGCTCATTTGGGAATAAATACATCTTAGTAGCAGTGGATTATATGTCAAAATGGGTGGAAACTCAAGCTTTACCTACTAACGATGCTAGAATAGTAGTGAGATTTCTTAAGAAACTATTCTCTCGATTTGGAACACCCAGAGCAATTATTAGTGATAGGGGTACTCATTTTTGTAATACTCAATTTGATAAAGTCTTAAAGAAATATAGAGTACACCACAGAACAGCTACCCCTTATCACCCTCAAACCAGTGGATAAGTGGAAGTAGCAAATCGAGAGCTTAAGCGTATTCTAGAGAAAACAGTAGAATCAAACAGGAAAGATTGGGCATTAAAAGTAAACGATGCTTTATGGGCCTATAGAACCGCTTTTAAAACTCCCATAGGAACATCCCCATACAGACTTGTTTACGGAAAAAGTTGTCATCTACCATTTGAATTAGAGCACAAAGCATTTTGGGCTATAAAATTCTTAAATTACGATTTTAAACTTGCAAGTGAGAAAAGAATGATGCAGTTGAACGAGCTAGATGAGTGGCGAGCTAATGCCTACGAGAACTCACGTCTATATAAGGAGGCAACAAAGTGACGCCATGACGCTCGTTTGAAGCAACCAAGGCGATTCGAAGTGAGAGATCTCGTTCTACTATACAATTCAAAGCTCAAACTGTTTCCTGGAAAGCTGAAATCAAGATGGTCAGGTCCATTCATAATCAAAACTATTTTTCCCTATGGCACATTCAAGGTAAACGGTCAGCGACATAAAATATAGAATGGTGAAGATTTTAGGGATATGAGAGAGAAGCTTCAGCTTCGTGAACCTTCATATAGAAATGAAAACAGGGTAAGTCTAGCTTAAGACTTTAAACGAGTGCTTCTCGGGAGGCAATCCGAGCACTAACTTCACTAATGTCATATTTTTTATTTTAACCTCTAAGTAAGAACTAACCAATTTAATAGGCACAGGATTTCCTACCCACACGGCCTAGCACACAAGCGTGGCCGTGGCCGTGAGGACACCACGGGAAGAGAAATAAGCGTGGCAGAGACCGTGCGGGCCAAGAGAGAAAAACTTTTCCCCAACATGGGTTGCGATAAAACACCACGGTCGTGCGATGCGGCCGTGGTCGAAACTGACCCAAAAACATGGGCCACAATAAAAGGGCCACGACCGTGCAATTCAGCCGTGGTCGATACTGAGTAAATGACACGGGCGTGCGGCATGCCCGTGCCCAGAAGCCGTAATACACTAATAAGTAACAACATATGTATTAAAGATGTATCATTTATACATAAACTTACCTCGGTGCAAAATGCGTTGATCGACGACTTAATCCAAAACCTTGCCTTTTCCCTGGTCAAGGTTGTTTTCACGCTCTTCTTGATCCATAATAATAAAATTCACTCATTTAATCACTTTATAATTCATGATACATCAAAATTTCTACGTAGGCAAAAATGACCATTTTGCCCTTATACTTTGGCAAAATTACTATTTTACCCTTAGGCTCGTAAATAATTTTTTCAGATTTTCTCATTAACCATGCCTAGTTGAACATTTATTTCTCTTACAATAACTCACAAAACCAATTATTTCATGCATTTATTACTAAATTACAACTTTTATAACTAAGTCCATTTTAGGTGTTTTCATGGTAACACCTTTCACAAAAGTTGTTCCTTAGCTCACTAACATTCATTTTCTTCCATAAAAACTCAGCAAACAACATAAACACTCTCATGGCAAGTCCCTAAACTTTCAACCATATTGCAAATTAGTCCCCTCATTAGCTAGCTTAAGCTTTGGGGGTTCCAAAAGTACAAAAATTATCAAGAAAAGCCCCTAGAATCACTTACTTGCAAGAGATTTGTGTTGCTGAAAATTTGAACTCCAAGAACCCTTATTTCCTCTCAATTTTCGGTGGAGAAGAAGCACGAATAGTGAAAGATGACATCTTTTTCATTTAGCTTATTTTATTCATTTTTTATCACCTAATTTCACCAAATTTTGACCAAAATTTAATGCCCTTGCCTCCTTGTTTCCTATGGCCGACCACACCCTCTTAATGGCCTAATTTCACTTTAAGGACCTCCATTTTAATATTCTATTGCTATTGACACTTCTACCTTGTAAATTAGAACTTTCGCACTTTATGCGATTTAGTCCTTTTTCACAATTAAACATGAAATCACCAAAATTAATGCACCAAAATTTTTATACATCCTCATAAACATACTATAACACGTAAAATAATATCAAAATAATTTTCTACAACCTCAAATTAGTGGCCCCGAAACCACTATTCTGACTAGCCCCAAAATCGGGCTGTTACAACTCTCTTCCCCTTTAGAGATTTTCATCCTCAAAAATCTTACCGAAAAAAAGGTTTGGGTATTGTTCCCTCATGGCTTCTTTCGGTTCCCATGTAGCCTCTTCCACACCGTGTTTTTGCCATAACACTTTCACTAAGGATATGCTCTTATTTCTTAACTGTTTAATCTCTTGGGCCAAAATCTTGATTGGTTCTTCTTCATAAGTCATGTCCGGTCGTATCTCAATTTCTGTTGAAGGGATCACATGCAAAGGATCAGAACGATATCGCCTCAACATCGACACATGGAACACGTTATGTATTCTCCCTAACTCTATTAGCAAAGCCAATCGGTATGCTACTAGCCCAATCCTTTCAATAACCTCATATGGCCCTATGAATCGCAGACTCAATTTGCCCTTTCGGCCAAATCGCAATATTTTCTTTCACGGGGATACTTTCAGAAATACTTTGTCGCTCCCCTGAAACTCGATTTCTTTTCTATTTAAATTCGCGTATGACTTTTGTCGATCCGAAGCAGCTTTCAGACTATCACAGATCATTTTCACTTTCTCTTCGGTCTCTTTAACTAAATCGACCCCGTGAATTTGCTTCTTACTAAGCTCAATCCAATACAAGGGAGTCTGACATTTGCGACCATACAAAACTTCTATGGTGCCATTCGTATACTCGACTAATAACTGTTGTTATAGGCAAACTCGACCAAAAGTAGATATTTTTCCCAACTACCTTCGAACTCTAACACACAACATTGGAGCATATCCTCTAGAACTTGAATCACTCTTTCGGATTGGCCATCGGTTTGGGGATGGAACGCAGTACTAAAATTCAACCTTTTACCCAAGGCTTCCTGTAATTTCTTCCAAAACCTCGAAGTAAATCTTGGATCTCTATCCGAGATAATAGATATAGGTACCCCATGCAATCTCACCACCTCAGCAATATACAACTCGGCCAACTTATCAAGTGAATAATCCACACGCACCGGTATAAGGTAAGCTGACTTCGTTAATCTATCAACAATAACCCACACATCATCTTTCTTTCTCGGAGTCATAGGTAACCCCGTTACAAAATCCATGGTGATTCGATCCCATTTTCACTCGGGAACCATCACTGGCTGAAGCAATCCCGAAGGTACTTGATGCTCGGCTTTCACTAGTTGACAGATCAAACATTTTGTAACAAACTCAGAGATGTCTCTTTTCATACCTGGCCACCAATACAATTTCTTCAAATCATTGTACATTTTTGTACTGCCAGGATGTACTGACAAGCAACCACTGTGTGCTTCATGTAAAATTTTTCGGATCAACTCATCGTCCTTAGGTACCCAAATCCTATCATGAAACATCAAGCAACCATCTAAACTCACCCGAAGATCAGAGTCATTTCCCGATTCGCACTGGGCTCTCTTAGCTTGCATCTCACTATCATTCTTTTGAGCTTCACATATCTACTGAATAAATAGCGGTTTAGCCCTCAACTCGGCCAATATAGCACCATCATCAGACAATGCTAAGCTCGTACTCATAGCTCTCAAAGCATACAGGGATTTTCTGCTCAAGGCATCCGTAACAACATTCGCTTTCCCCGGATGGTCATTGATTACTGATTCATAATCTTTTAATAATTCAAGCTACCACCATTGTCGCAAATTCAAATCCTTTTGGCCCTTCAAGTACTTCAAGCTCTTGTGATCGGTGAAGATTCGACACTTCTCACCATATAAATAATGACGCCAAATCTTCAAAGCGAAGACGATCGCAGCCAACTCCAAATCATGAGTCAGATAATTTTTCTCATGCAGTTTTAGCTATCTCGAGGTGTAAGCTACTACCTTACCCTCTTGCATCAACACACAACCAAGGCCATTTAATGATGCATCACTATAAAGCACAAACTCTTTCCCTGACTCAGGTTGTACTAAAACTAACGCCTCAGTCAATAATTCTTTAAATTTCTCGAAACTCTGTTGGCATTTTTTCAGTCCATTCAAACTTAACATCTTTATGCAATAGTTTCGTCATCGGGGTAGCAATCATGAAGAACCCCTTTACAGAATGTCTGTAGTACCTCGCTAAATGCAAAAAGCTTTTAATTTCTACACAGTTTCCACTCCACAATAGCCGAGATCTTACTCGGATCAACTCTAATGCCATCACCTGACACAATGTGTACTAAGAATCCGGCCTCTCGGAGCCAAAACTCACTCTTGCTGAATTTAGCATATAACTGATTGTCTCGTAAAGTCTACAAAACAATTCTCAGGTGCTCTGCATGCTCACTCTCATCCCAGGAATAAATTAATATGTCGTCGATAAAGATAACTACAAACTTATCCAAATACGGTCGGAAGATGCGGTTCATTAAATTCATAAAAATCGCAAGAGCATTCGTTAAGCCAATTGGCATGAAAAGAAACTCATAATGGCCATATCTCGTCTGAAATGCAATTTTCGGCACATCTTGCTCCTTAACCCTCAACTGGTAGTAACCAGACCTTAGTTTTATCTTAGAGAACATTGTAGCTCCCTTCAATTGGTCAAACAAATCATCTGTCCTTGGCAAGGGATATTTATTCTTCACTATCACCTTGTTGAGTTGTCTGTAGTCTATGCACAATCTCATCGACCCATCTTTCTTTTTCATAAAAAGTACCGAAGCACTCCACGGTGAATAACTCGGTCTTGCAAAACCCTTGTCCATTAACTCTTGCAACTAAACCTTCAATTCTTTCAGCTCTAATGGTGCCATCCTATACAGGGCAATTGAAATAGGTGTTGTACCTGGAACTAACTCAATTCCAAATGATAAACCGTAATATATACATATTTTAATCCCACATTTAGCATACTTTTGGATGATTTAAGCCTTGAATTATGAAATTTGGTGCTCCTAATCCTTTAATTTCATGTTTCATACTTAGGAAAGCACCGGAGGATGAAAAGAACGAGAAACGGGCCTAAAACGGAGTAAATGGGCCATATCATGAAATCAACATGGCCTGGGCCCAAGCCATACGGCCCTGCCCCCTTAACAGACCCGAACACGGCCTGGCCATGATTCACACGAGCGTGTGCCATGGGCGTGTCCCTGCCGTGACAAAGAAGAGTTTCATTCGGATTAGGGTACTTAGAGGCAAATAAAGCCATTCCAAAAGCCTATATAAACACCCTAGAGGCCAACCTTCAAGAGGAGTCCAGTTAGGTGTCCAGTTAGGTCGAAGAGCCGAGCCAGAGAGGCTAGAATTGTGGGATTTACTCGAAGAAAGCCAGTTGATTCATCTCAAGAAACCGGAGTTATACTTAAAACGGAGATCTTCCCTTCGATTTCCTTCAGGGGGTTTTAGGGTTTTTCTTATGTTTTGTTTTAGATTTTCTTCTGAGATGTATTCTTTCATTATGAACTAAACCCTCAGATACCTGAGGGGCATAAACCTAAGACGTATCTTGTTATTGTTTTCTGAACTATATGATAAATACTTGATTTGTTCTTAATTATGTGCTATTAATTCTTGTTTTGATATTTCAGGATATTGATTCAAGTATTGATGTGCTTAGGCAGTGGAGCAAAAGTCCCTGTTTAAGAGTAGATCTAACATAATTAAGCGGAGTTGATCGCAACCCTAGAAATAGGATGACAAAAATCTACCGGATTAGGATCAAACCTAATATGGGAGTCCATAGATCGAGTTAATGGAATTCTAGGGGTTTTAATTAGAAAGAGATTTCAATTAATCAACCTAGGGTTAGACGTTAGCAGCCTCGAAAGAGGTACTAATATAAATTAGGGAATCCTACGGATCAAGTCAAGTGAATAAATCGTCTGGTTCAGCGTTAAATAACAAGTGAAGTCTAGGTGGATTCTTCCTCGGGTATTGTCTTAATTAATTGGTTTTTCCCACAAGTATTTTCCCAAATTCATCCTCTTTGTCTTTGTATCTTTAACTTAGTTGTTAGTTAATTAATAATTCACTTTTATTCTTAGGCTAAATAATAAAAAGAAAGTTAGTATTAGTACTTCTAATTCCTTTGGGTTCGACAATCTGGTCTTGCCACTAAACTATACTACTATTTGATAGGTGCACTTGCCTCAATCGTTGTCATAGTTAGTTTCTAGGCTCGATCATTCTTTATATAAATTTTTAAGACTCTGACATACAATCAAGTTTTTGGCGCCATTGCTGGGGAACTAAAATATTAAGAACGCTTAATTTTTATTACTTTAGCCTTATTTTATTTTATTTTATTTTTGCAATTTATTTTTATTTTTATTTTGCTTTTAACTTTGCTAATTTTCCTTCTTTTTGTTCCTAGAAGGTACCTCTAGTTTATAACTAGAAGGAACCTGACAGGACCCCTAATTTACGACAATGAAATAGAACATACCGCTTGCAAAAATCAAAGAGATGTCACTGAATAATTATCACTGGAAAGTCATGAGAACAAAGCTTACTAAAGCAGCCGATGTTTTCAACCTTGACGCGGTCACCATGTTATCTAACCAGGTAGAACTTTTAAATAAAAAAATTGATGGTTTGGATGGTTCTATGCAGGTACATCCGGTAATACAGTACGATACAAATGGAAGAGGGGTGAACAACATAGAATATCTATCCTACAACCCTAGCACAGAGAACGAACAAGTCAACTATATGGGTAACTATTCTAGACCTCAAAATAATCTTTATAGTAACACTTATAATGGAGGCTGGAGGTACCATCCCAGTTTCTTGTGGAGAGGTCAAGGTAATCAAAGACCGCAACTTCCTTCAGGTTTTCAACAACCACCTCACCAGCAAGAAAAGAAGCCGAACCATGAGAAGATGCTGACAAGATTTATAGCGGTGTCAAAAACTCATTTACAAAACACTGAAACATCACTCAAAAATTGAGAAGCATCGATTCAAGGAATCAAGAACCAGTTAAGTCAGCTTGCTAAGCTGATCTCAGAAAGACCACAAGGTATCTTGCCTAGCAACACCGAAACTAACCCAAGAGAGCAACCTCAAGCCATAACAGCTTAGGATAGTGAAGGGTTAGATGAACCAAAATTGAAGTAAGAGAATGTGGTAGAGGAAGGTAAGGTTGAAGTAAGCCATGATAAACCAAACCCGGTAATTACAGAGTACCGACCTCGTGTGCCATACCCCAATGCAATAAAGAAAGACCACACAGAGGAACAATTCGGTAATTTTCTTAAACTTACAAAGAAATTTCATATTACTTGTCGTTTCTTGAAGCTCTTTTGCAGATGCCAGATTCAAGGAGATTTTTAAAAGAAATTTTGACTAACAAACGGAAGTTAGACGATACGTCACATGTGGAGCTAAACGAAGTGTGCCCAACAATTCTACGAAATAAACGACCACGTGAGCTCACATTTCGTGTAAGTGACGAAACGGTCACTCTTCAGGTTCTTGACACGGCTAGGACATCAAGTATTAAAGGTGGAATCAATCACTTCAAAGTTGGGGACCAGGTACTATCAGATGCAACCGACCTTTAAATAGCCGCTTCAGAGCTTAATACAAACGGTGCGACTCTTTTTTCGACACGTGAGGCCTTTCCATACGGAACGGTCGAGGTAACACATTCTAATTTAGGCACTTTTGAGGTAAATATTACCCGACTCAAACCATATGTTGATAGAATTGATAGTAAGAAAAAGGAGTTCCATGGCCATACGAATAACAGGTAAGTCTACTCAAGACTTTAAACGAACGCTTCTCGGGAGGCAACCCGAGCACTAACCCCACTAACGTCCATATTTTTGAATTTTAGCATCTAACTAAAAACTAACCTAAATTTTTAGGCATAGGTTTCCCTACCACACGGCCTTGTACACGGGCGTGGCCGTGACCGTGTGGACACCACGAATATGCACACCAGCGTGGCAGAGACCGTGCAAATCAAGGACGAAAATTTCCCAAAACACGGGCTGTGATAAAATTCCATGGCCGTATGATGCGGCCGTGGTCAAAATTGACTAAAGAACACTGGCGTACGACACGCCCGTGCTTATAAGCCGTGGACAACACTAATTAAGCAACACGGGTGTGCGAACCCTTTAGACGGGCGTGGGATAATTGCATGAAGGTCAACACAGCCGTGCAATTCGACCGTGTGACATAAGATGCCCAAGGCATGGGCATGGACTGTTCCTCTATTTGAAATCCCCTTCTTCTGTTCACTCCCCCCCCAAAGTCTTCGTCCCCTTTACCCTTTCTTTTTAAACGCATATCTATTTTCCATTTTTTACTTTTATTCTTATTTTTATTTTCTTTTTACTTTCTTTATTATTTTCTTCTTATTCTTCATGCCATTTAGATTTAGCTTAGGATACAATAAAATCAGGTCAGCTGCTTCGAGGATTCAATTTCAAACGGTTCGAGTCGCTCCCCTAAGATCACCTCTGCCAATTCCTATTCGGTTCCTTTTCATTGACTCCATCCAAAATTCAGGAATTTTCACTTCTCTCCCTATCTTATGATTTTATTACTATTTTGCTATTATCTATCTTTGTACATTGAGGACAATGTACATCTTAAGTGTGGGGGGTTAACTATAGTATTATTTGAAAACCCCTGAATCATGTCTTGTTCGTAAGAAATTTTCTCATATTACAATTAGAACGAAATTTCTTCTGATTTATGATTTTTATTGATATGTTTTGGATTAAGGCATTGATAATTGTGTAGTGATGATTTAAACTTTAGGAGACTGGAGAATCAAGCATGATGAGTCTATTTTCAAAAATTAAAATTTTGTTAGGTTGTCTACCTGAATCTAATTATTACTTTGAAATTTGAAATTTACAAGGTTGATATCAAAAACCCATAATTTTTGTGATATTTTGAGCCTTTTAGAGCATACATTCTTTCGTGATCACTTTTTGGTTATGAGTATGTCAACATTGATTTGTTATTCTAGAACTTGCTTCGATTATACATGTCAAGACCACATTATTGATTTGATGTACTGAGATGATAAAGGCACTTAGGATTTAACCCACTCACTCCACTAAAAAGCCTACCTTCACAATTAACCCCTAGTGAACCCTTTTGATCCTAACAACCCTTTTTATTGACTCACCCACTAGTATTAAACCAAAAACCCGGTCTGTATTTGTTATCACTATTCCTCTTGACCACCCTTATATTGAGATTTGATTTGATCTGTTGCCTAACTATAATCTTTAATTCAGTAGTTAAATTCATCTTTTATTATGACTTGATTTATTCTTAAAAAAAAAAGTATATTCAATATTAGCTCTATGTAATTGAGCTTATACGTTTAAATTCCACATCTTGAGAAGAAGCTCATGTTATTAGTATTTCATGTTTTCAATTGATGTAATTATTCAGGATTAGTTCATTTTTCTAGTTAGGTAAATTGTCAATTCAATCTCGATTCTAACCCTCTAATTCAGCCTTTATCCACACCTTTAACTCGAGCCCCATTACAACCCTTTTTAAAGACCTTTTGATTTATGTATCATCTCATTTTACAGTGGTGGAGATTTGATTTTCAGGCAAGCCTATGGGATTAACTTTTCATGTTCGATTTTTGAGTGCTTAATCTTGAACCTTAAACACTTTGAGTGATTTGAGTGAATCTTTAGTAAGGATGTCAACTCTTGTCGATTTTGAATTAAAGGTGATTATTTAGGTAAGGGAAAACGCCTATATTTTTCATGCTACAAAACTATGACTTTGATTGTTTGAATCTTTAGGACCCTTTTACTTAAATTATCACTGTATGAATTATCTTTGAATTATGATGGAACACTATTGATGAATATTATGTCAAGGAAGTTCATTTTAATTGTGAGTTGAGAATTTTGCTTGAGGACAAGCAAATGCTTAAGTGTGGGGTTATTTGATAAACCGTAATATATACATATTTTAATCCCACATTTAGCATACTTTTGGATGATTTAGCCTTGAATTATGGAATTTGGTGCTCCTAATCCTTTAATTTCATGTTCCATACTTAGGAAAGAACCGGAGGATGAAAAGAACGAGAAACAGGCCTAAAATGGAGTAAATGGGCCATATCATGAAATCAACACGGCCTGGGCCCAAGCCACACGGCCCTGCCCCTTTAACAGACCCGAACATGGCCTGGCCACGATTCACATGGGCGTGTGCCATGGGCGCGTCCCTGCCGTGACAAAGAAGAGTTTCATTCGGATTAGGGTACTTTGAGGCAAATAAAGCCATTCCAAAAGCCTATATAAACACCCTACAGGCCAACCTTCATGGGGAGTCCAGTTAGCTGTCCAGTTAGGCCGAAGAGCCGAGCCAGAGAGGCCAGAATTGTAGGATTTATGCGAAGAAAGCCAGTTGATTCATCTCAAGAAGCCGGAGTTATACTCAAGACGGAGATCTTCCCTTCGATTTCCTTCAGGGGGTTTTAGGGTTTTTCTTATGTTTTGTTTTATATTTTCTTCTGAGATATATTCTTTCATTATGAACTAAACCCTTAGATACCTGAGGGGCATGAAACCTAAGACGTATCTTGTTATGGTTTTCTGAACTATATGATAAATACTTGATTTGTTCTTAATTATGTGCTCTTAATTCTTTTTTTGATATTTCAGGATATTGATTCAAGTATTGATGTGCTTAGGCAGTGGAGCAAAAGTCCCTGTTTAAGAGTAGATCTAACATAATTAAGCGGAGTTGATCGCAACCCTAGAAATAGGATGACGAAAATCTGCCGGATTAGGATCAAACCTAATATGGGAGTCCATAGATTGAGTTAATGCGATTCTAAGGGTTTTAATTAGAAAGAGATTTCAATTAATCAACCTAGGGTTAGACGTTAGTAGCCTCGAAAGTGGTATTAATATAAATTAGGGAATCCTACGGATCAAGTCAAGTGAATAAATCGTCTGGTTCAGCTTTAAATAACAAGTGAAGTCTAGGTGGATTCTTCCTCGGGTATTGTCTTAATCAATTTGTTTTCCCACCAGTATTTTCCCAAATTCATCCTCTTTGTCTTTGCATCTTTAGCTTAGTTGTTAGTTAATTAATGATTCACTTTTATTCTTAGGCTAAATAATAAAAAAAATTTAGTATTAGTACTTCTAGTTCCTTTGGGTTCAAAAATCCGGTCTTGCCACTAAACTATACTACTATTCGATAGGTGCACTTGCCTCAATCGTTGTCATAGTTAGTTTCTAGGCTCGATCATTCTTTATATAAATTTTTAAGACTCTGGCATACGATCACCAAACTCGACCTCTCTAACTGGAGGCAATCCGAGTTTCTAGGAACACATATGGATACTCGTTTACTACCGGCACTGATTCAATCTTTATCTCTGACTATTGAGTATTCAGCACAAAGGCGAGATAAGACTCATACCCTTTTCTCAAGTATTTCTTGGCTACTATAGGTGAGATTATCACAGGTAAACTATCTGATCTACCTGATTCAACCCGAATGACATCTCCATTTACACATTTTAATTAAATAAACTTACTACCACAATTCACTAAAACATTATGAGCAGTCAACCAATCCATGCCAAGAATCAAGTCAAATTCATCAAACGGCAACAACATGAGAGTTTTTGGAAAACAATGACCTCTAACTGTCAAGGGATAATTCCTACACAACTTGTCAACTAGCACATGTTTGCCTAACGGGTTGGACACCTTTACTACAAATTCTGTAGACTCAACAATCATACTCATGGTAGATGCCAATTTCATGCAAATATAAGAATGGTAGACCCCGGATCAATCAAAGTAACAACATAGATATCATGATGAGAAAAAGCACCCATTATCACATCTGGAGAGGATGCCTCTTTGCGGGTGTGAATGGTATAAGTCCTTGCAGCTGCTCGACCCTCTGATCTCACCGCAGAGTCTCTGGGTGCACCTCTACTACTAGTCCCACCTCCCGGGTTCTTTTGTGATCTACCTCTCACAGACACAGTGCTTGATCTTATTTCTTGCTTCCTTTCCTTCTCATCTCTCTTAGGACAATTTCAGATAAAATGATTGGATGAACCACACTTGTAACAATTTTGGTTGTTTCCTCAACACTCCCCAATGTGTTTCCTACCACAATTTGGGCACTCCAGTTTATTTAACCTTGGATTGCCCAAACTTGCCATCGAGGTGGCTTGAACTCTCGAGCCCGAGTATGTATTACCTCGATCTTGATGTGAATATCCAGCTGATGCAGTCGTCCAAGGGTTCATTTCCTTGGACCTCTTTGATTGAGTTTGGTACGATTTACTCATTGGCCTCTTCCTTGCATCTCGGGCCTCATTCATGGCTTTTCTCTTTTTCTTATTTAGCTCATCGACTTTGCATGCCCTATCAACCAACACCACAAACTCTTTCAATTCTAAGATCCCAACTAGAAGTTTGATATCCTCATTCAGCCCATCTTCAAACCTCTTGCACAAGATAGCTTCTGTGGGCACACACTCTTATGCATACCTGATGAGCCTAACAAACTCGCGCTCATATTCTGCCATAGTCAATTTGCCTTGCTTCAGTTCGAGGAATTCTTTCCATTTTTGGTCCACAAATCTCTAACTTATATACTTCTTTTGAAACTCCTCCAAAAAGAGGTCACACGTTACTCTCTCCCTTGGAACTACCGACGTCAACGTTTTCCACCAAGGATATGTCAAGTCTTTCAACAATACACGGTGCATTTCAAGCTCTCCTCAGATGTGCAGGAGAGTACATCAAATACTCGCATTGATTTCTCAAGCCAGAACTCCGCCCTCTCGGGGTCATCGTCTATATTAGCTCTGAATTCCTCGGCCATTTGCTTCCAAATCTTATCTACCTGGGGTTTGGTCATTCTCACCAAATCTATACCTTGAGGAGCCACATGAACTGGCTGAGGTATAGGAGGGGGTGGAGGAGGTTAAGCATTAGGGTTCGCTCGTACGTACTCCGTGTACCAATTACTCATCATTTGGAGAAAGGCTTCCCGAGCCTCTTCTCTTTGACCCATAGTCTTGGGTCTACTCTCTACAGGCGCAGTCCCTTGCGTGGGAGCCGACGCGTTACTAGCAGCGTCATCAACAGCCGCTAGGTCGGGATCCATTTACTATATAAAAACAAAGTTTAGAATTTTCAGAAGTCACCACACTATCAATATACATTTATGGCATGTGTAGCTAGACTCTTACACACGCTACAGTAGTCCAAGAACCGACTAAACCATAGCTCTGATACCACTAAATGTAACACCCCTTACCCGTATTCAACATTGAAACTGGGTACGAGGCATTACCGAACTTAACTCACTTGAACACACAACTTTGGGCTATCAAATTTCATTCCAACTTAAAACTTTCCATCTTCATTCATAACATTCTTATTATAGACCTACAAGGCCTTAAACATGCAAACGGAGGGCCTCGGAATCAAACCGAGAACTTTTGTAAACTTAGAAAAATTTTGCCTTAACAAGGCCACACGCCTGTGTGAAATGGGACATGCCCGTGTGGGCAAGTCGTGTGGTCACACACACCTATGTCCCTAGCCCGTGTGGAATTTATTTTTCATTTCGAACCTATAGGGTTTTTACACGGCCGAACACACACCTGTGTCCTTAGCCCGTGTCCTCCACACAGCCTAGACACGCCTATGTCCTCACCCGTGTGTGAAAACATGGGTATTTTGTTTATGACGTCAGCAACCATATAGGAGCACACGGCATAGGCACACGCCCGTGTGTCTAGCCTGTGGTTAACATTGACTTGCAACATTAACATGCTGGGGACACACGGCCTGGTTACACACACATGGGACTGACCATGCGTCACACACGGCCTAGACACACACCCGTGTGCCTGCCCGTGTGGACAAGAACAATGATATTTACCAATTTCTTTTTATCACCCTAACTCATGCAACATAAATTCCATTCAACCATTACTAATTAACCCAATCATACGTCATACACAAACATGAATAACTTCATCTTTCGATATATTCATAATAATGAGTCATTAAATATGGCCATTTACAAAAGAGTTCATCCTTGGAAAAGCCAACACACTTGGCCAAAACAACATAACATTTCACTAAGTCTAGCCCTATACATGCCATACCCAAAATGCTAAGTCTAGATAAACTGAGATGAGCTGATAGTGTGGATGATCTTCAAATTATCCTCGTATCTCGAGCCGACTCTTTGACACTATAAAATAAGGGAAAAGAAAGGGAGTAAGCTTTAAGCTTAGTAAGTTTACATGTAAGCTATAAGCATCATAACATATGCCAATCAATCAATAACATTTCATAATAAGTAAGAAAAATTCACATTTCTATAATCATGCTTACTCATCTCAACTCTTACCACATTCCAACCATACAACATATATATTGCTCACAATTACTTGTATACATTCCCTACACTTATCACCACAAAGCAACATGAAACATTTACTTATACATTTTCTCGATGAACCCCTAGAAATAATACTATGTACCCGGTGGTTCCGCACATAGCCCACCATTAATCAATAATAGGGTGGTATCGCACATAGCCCACCAATAAGAATATTTAAGGTGGTTTCGCACATAGCCCGCCAAATGATATATATAAACGATGGTATCGCACACAGCCCATCGTGAATAAGTAATAACGTGGTAACACCAAAAAGGATGATTACGGTGGTCTCGCACACAGCCCACCAATTAATCATTTTGGATATTTTTCCACACTTACATATCTATTCCGAGGTTCATACGAGAACTACTCACTATCTATCAATTTCAATCAATCTCAATCATAATTGATCTCATTCATGTAATACACCAATAAGTAACAACATATGTATTAAAGATGTATCGTTTACATGTAACACCCCTAACCCGAAACCATTGCCGGAATAGGGTTAAGAGGTATTACCGATCAACCAGAACATTTAACATCTAAAATTTACGACACAAAGTCAAACATCTTCAATCACAATAATTTACAATCATGTTGTCCCTTATCAAGGTATATGAGGCCCTTATCACATGCTAAAGAGGGGTCGAGACTAAACCGAAACACATACAAAATTTAATGGAAAATTAAAACTTTTATAAGTTACAGGACTTACACGCCCGTTTGGGCAGGCCGTGTGCCTTCCACGGCTAATAGACACACCTGTGTGTCCTTCCCGTGGTCTATCCTGACTATACTCCCACGGCCACCAAGCACGCCCGTGTGCTTTGGCCATGGACTATCTTGACTTGGTCCCCATGGTCACAAAGCACGCCCGTGTACCCTAACCATGGTCGATCCTGCCAAAACCAACACGACTACTAGGCACGTCCGTGTGCCATGGCCGTGCGCCCTTAGGCCATACACTGACTTACACCCACGGTCACTAGGCACGCCCGTGTGCCACAATCGTGTGGCAAAAATAGGCCATTTGCTAGGCCAACATGCCACCCACATGGGTCAATCACTACAAGCACACTTAAGCATGTTTATACACACATTTTGGCAACCATTTCCTATCATATGATCAATTTATCAACTCATACAAACTCACTTTTAAACATATCAACTTATAAGCTAACATATACAACTTAAACACATTCAATAGTAAACATTATTCCTTCTCAATTTCACTAAATCATACTAGCATTTTATCATCACAAAGTTACCATTCACAAGTCAATTTCTCAACTCACAATCCATACCAAAAGATGCATCATATATACCAAAGTCATTCATGCTAAAAACTAGCCCATATCTAGCCACATCTCATGGCTACTTACAAATCTCAAACATGATTCATTAACTAGCCTATACATGCCATATTTTAACTATGTACATCTTTCCAAAATACCCTAAAATAGATTGCCGATAGTGCGACCGAGATGTTGACGATCCCCTGATCCAAGCTAGCTTTACTGACACTGCAAAGCAGAGAAACAAATCACACAGTAAGCTTTCCAAAGCTTAGTAAGTTCGACATACAATACAATTATCTCATCAAATCAAACCAATGTATATAATGAACAATCACATAGATTAATTATCTCATATTCATGCCTCCACATCAATAGCTAAAATACTCATTCACTCATTCATAACTTGTTTATAACTCATCAACCACAAAGGTTCAATACATACCTTAGCTAACACATAGTTATTCAATTTCCAAGCTACTCAATGCTCGATATCACATGTCGATCATCTTCTGATATTCTTTCAATTTAATCTCACACTCAGTGCCATATACATGATCGTTACATATTAGTCATCGCACACTTAGTGCCTAATCTTTCAACCGACTTATCTTGGTAACGCACACACAGTGCCAAATCTATAAGCCGAAGCTTTCATAATATCGCACACACAGTGCTATTCATTTCTGTTTCGATTTCAATATCGCACACTTAGTGTCATTAACTAAATCTTGCATATAGCATCTCGATTTCATACACATATACACATTCATTTCATAATACAAAAACATATCTTAATAACCTGTATTATATCCGAACTTACCTCGGACGTCGAATTATCGATACGGTCGATTAATCGAGCACTTTATCTTTGCCTCGATCTCGATCCGAACCTCTCCTCTCTTGGTCTATACACATTCAAATTTAGTCCATTCAATCCCCAAATGATTCATTTTAGTCCAAACACACATATTTAAAGCATCTTACACAATAACCCTCACATTTTCACATTTTGACACTTTAGTCCTTAATTCATTAAATCACTAAATACACATAATTTGCTTGTGCTCAAGCCTAGCCAAATTCTCACTATGCTCATACAAGCCCACCCCTTTCATTTATTTTATATTTTAGTCCCTCAATTTCTCATTTTTCTCAATTAAGCCCAAAACCCAACACCAAGTTTTCATATTTCATTTTCAACTAGCACATAGCTCAAACATTCATAATGGCTCATCACAAAAACATCATCAATTCAAAAAATTTAAACATGGGTTAGCTAGAGCACGAAGCAACGATGATAAAAATGTAGAAATTATCAAAAATCGAGCTAAAATCACATACCAATTTCTGCCTAAGCTTGCCAAAACCTCAAAGCTTCTTAGCCCTTCTTTCTTTTCTATTTTCGGTGACTAAAGATGAACATTTTCATCTTGATTTCATCTTTTATTTGTTTATTAAACATATTATTATCAAATTACTAAATTATCCTTTCATTAAACATATAAGACAAAAATATAATAAGGCTAATATGTCATTTGACTTGCCACTAACTTATAAATGGTTTATTAACAACAATAGGCCTTCTCCTTAAAAAGCCATCAACAAATTGACACTTATGAATCAGCACACAGCTTTTACGCCTTATGCAATTTAGTCCTTTTTCATAAATCAGCACACAGTCGATAAAATTATCACACGAAATTTTCACACAGGCTATGTCACATACTATTCACACAGAAAATATCATTAAAATATTTCGACCAGGGTCTAAACCGGGCTGTTACAACTCTTCCCCCCTTAGGGATTTTTGTCCCCAAAAATCTTACCAGTGAATTGTTGTGGATGTTGCTCTCTCATAACGTTCTCAGGCTCCCACGTAACCTCTTCAATTCCATGTTTGTGCCATAATACTTTCACTAAAGAAATTCTTTTGTTTCTCAACTCTTTAGTCTCTCGTGCCAAAATTCGGATCGGTTATCACATGAGACGAATCTGATCTATACCGTCAAAGCATTGATACATGAAACACATTATGAATCTTTTCTAACTCAGATGGCAATCTCAATCTATAAGCAACCGGTCCAACTCGTTCAATAATCTCATACGGTCCGATGAACCTCGGACTCTGCTTGCCCTTTTGGCCAAATCTAAGTATTTTCTTCCACGGAGACACTTTCAAAAACACTTTATCACCAACCTCAAATTCAATATCTTTTTGTTTTAGATCTGCATAAGACTTCTGACGATCTGAGGCTGCTTTCAAACTATCTCGAATTACTTTCACTTACTGCTCAGTCTCTTTTATAAGATCAACCCCGTGAATCTTGATCTCACTCAGCTCGGTCCAATACAATGGAGTTCGACACTTTCGTCCGTAAAGGGCCTCATATGGTGCCATTTTGATACTAGATTGATAACTATTATTATACACAAACTCAATCAATGATAAATGCTTCTCCCACGTGCTTTCAAATTCAATTATGCAACATCTCAGCATTTCTTCGAGAATCTGAATGATTCGCTTGGATTGACCATCCATTTGCGGATGAAATGCAGTACTGAAATCCAACTTCGTGCCTAAAGCATCTTGCAATTTCTTCCAGAATCGCGAGGTAAATCTCGGATCTCTGTCAGACACAACAGATAGAGGTACCCCGTGCAATCTCACAATCTCAGTAATATATAATTCAGCCAACTTATCTAAAGAATAATCAGTTCTCACCGAACAAAATGAGCTGCTTTCGTCAATCTGTCCACTATCACCCAGATTGCATCTTTCTTACTCTGAGATAAGGGTAAACCCGACACAAAGTCCATCATGATTCTCTCCTATTTCCACTCAGGAATCATGATCGGTTGTAATAAACCGGACAGAACTTGATGTTCAGCCTTAACTTGCTGACAAACTAAACACTTCGACACAAAGTTAGAAATGTCTCTTTTCATGCCATGCCACCAATAGAAAGTTTCGGATCATTATACATTTTAATACTCCCCGGATGTACAGTCAAATGACTATTGTGAGCTTCATTCAAAATCGTTTGAATCAACTCTAAATTTCTTGGAACACAAATTCGATCTCTGAATCTCAAACAATCATCACTATCAACTTGAAATTCTGATACAGTATCCGAATCACACTGAACTCTTTTTGCTAACAACTCATTATCACTCTTCTAAGCATCACATATTTGTTGTAAAAACAACGGTTTTACTTTCAATTCAGCTTCAACTGCATCATCATCATCACACAGATCTATCTGATTACTCATAGCTCTCAAAGCGTATAACAATTTACGACTCAAAGCATCAGCTACAATGTTAGCTTTACCCGGGTGGTAATCTATTACAAATTTGTAGTCTTTCAACAATTCTAACCATCTTCTCTGTCACAAGTTCAAATCTTTCTGAGTCATCAAATACTTTAAACTCTTATGATCAGTATAAATATGACATTTCTCACCGAATAAGTAATGACGCCAAATCTTCATTGCGAACACAATCACAGCCAATTCAAGATCATGCGTTGGGTAATTCTTTTCATGCGGTTTTAACTGTCTTGAAGCGTAAGAAATAACTCTCCCTTCTTGCATTAGCACACAGCCCAAACCATTCAATGATGCATCGCTGTAAACTATGAACTCTTTGCCCGATTCGGGTTGAATCAAAACTGGTGCTTCCGTTAACAACAACTTTAACTGTTCAAAACTTTGCTAGCACTTTTCTGACCAGTCGAATCTAACATCCTTCTGTAATAGCTTTGTCAATGGAGTCACAATCGTCGAAAAGCATTTCACAAACCGTCTATAATATCCTGCTAGTCCCAAAACTACGGACTTCAGACACATTTCTCGGAGGCTTCCATTCTAAAATAACAGAGATTTTACTCAGGTCAACTCGTATCCCAGCAGCTGATACAATATGCCCCAGAAATCCAACTTCACACAGCTAAAATTCAGATTTGCTAAATTTTGCATATAACTGATTCTCACGTAGAGTTTGTAGCACGATTCTCAAATGCTCAGCAAGTTGCGTCTCATCACATGAATAAATCAAAATATCATCAATAAACACTACTACAAAGCGATCCAAATACGGTCTAAAAATCCGATTCATCAGATCCATAAACATTGCAGGAGCATTTGTTAGTCCGAAAGGCGTCACTAAGATTTCATAATGTCTGTACCTCGTTCTAAAAGTAGTTTTCGGTACATCGGATTCTTTAACTCTTAACTGATAGTAACCAGATCTCAAATCTATCTTAGAAAACATTGTAGCTCCTCTGAACTAATCAAACAAATCATCGATACGAGGCAACGGATATTTGTTCTTTATCGTCACTTTGTTCAACTACTGATAATCAATACACATTCTCTTAGTTCCATCTTTCTTTTTCACAAGTAATACAGGAGCTCCCCAGGGTAAGAAACTCGATCGTGCAAATTCTCTACCAGTTAATTCTTGCAACTGTGATTTTAACTCTTTTAATTTTGTTGGTGCCATTCTATACGGAGCTATAGAAATGGGAGTGGTTCCCGGCACTAATTCAATACCAAATTCCACTTCCTGAATTGGAGGTAATCCTGGCAACTCTTCAGGAAACACATTTGGAAACTCACATACCACAGGCACAGATTCAACTTTCTTTTCCGACACTTTTGTATCAATCACGTATGCCAAAAAAGCTTCAAAACCCTTTCTCACATAGTTCATAGCTTTCATCGCAGATACAACAGCTGGTAATCCTTTCATATCACTGGATTCAATTCGAACTAGCTCACCGTTCTGACTTCTCAATTCAATACTCTTTCTTTTACAATTCACAATGGCATTATGCAGAGTAAGCCAATCCATACCCAGAATTATGTCAAACTCATCGAATGGTAACAACATCAAATTAGCCGGAAAACAAACATCTCAAAAAATCAATGGGCAATTCTTGCACACCTTATCCCCCAAAACACACTTGCCTAAGGGGTTCAATACTCTAATCACAAATTTAGTAGACTCAACAGGTAGAGTCTTATTCAATACTAAATTCATACACACATAGGAATGAGTTGATCCTGGATCTATCAATGCAAGGACATCAATATCAAATAAAGTGAAAGTACTGGTGATAACGTTTGGAGATGATACTTCCTCTCGTACACGTATAACATAGGCGAGAGCTCCTATCAGTTGTCCCTCTCTGGCTATCGCTCACATTTCTGGTGTTTCTGGGTGGTCTACCTCTAGCTGTCACATTACTCAATTTTTCATTCTGAACATTTTCTTCTCCCACCATCTTCGGGCAATCTCGAATAAAATGATCTCGGGATCCATATTTATAACAAACTCTATTGTTATACTTACCCCAGCACTCTCCCACATGTCATCTTCCACACTGTCTGCACTCAAGTTTGTTACTCTTAACGCTACCAATACTCGATTCATTCAGAGCTTGAATTCATGGACCAATACTTTGTCTCGAACGATTACTTGGATGTCCAAACAAAACATTTGAACGATGGTTTGCATCTCTATATCTCTTCACTGAAGGTTGAGATAACTTATTCATCGATCTCTTTCTTTCATCACGAGCCTCAGAATCGGCTTTCTTCTTTTCTTTACTGAGCTCCTCAGCTTTACATGCTCTTTCGACTAACACAACAAATTCATTTATATCAAGTATCCCAACCAACAATTTAATGTCTTCATTCAATCCCTCTATAAAACATTTGTACATAGTAGCTTCGGTCGAAACGCATACCCTCACGTATTGACTCAATCTTACGAATTTCCACTCGTACTCAGTAACAGACAAACGGCCCTGATTCAGCTCTAAAAACTTTTTACGTTTCTGATCAATGAAGTGTTGACTGATATACTTCTTTCTGAACTCGGCTTGAAAGAAGTTCTAGGTGATTCTCTCTCTCGGAACCACAGATATCAATGTTTTCTACTAGTTATAAGCCGTGTCTCTCAACAATGAAACTGCACACTTAATGCATTCATCAGGATTCAACGACATCTCATCAAATACTCTGATTGTATTCTCAAGCCAAAACTCAGCTCGCTCAGCAACGTCATCAGATGTGGCCCTAAACTCCTCGGCCCTGTATTTCCTAATCTTGTCTACAGGTGGCTTATTCAATTCATCGAATCTATAACTTGAGGCACAACAAGTACTTGTGGGGGTGGAGGTTGTGGAGCAGCCGGATTTGTTCGAACGAACTCCGTAAACCATTCACTCATCATTCAGAAGAAGGCTTGCTTAGCCTCTCCTCCCTCACCACTGTTATTCGACCTTGATGTGGTCGGCGCTGTCCCTTGAGCGGGAGCAGGTGCATTGCTTTCTACATCGTCAGCAACTGCTCGATCGGGATCTATTACTATATGTAAACACATTTCAACTGTCAAAATTCACCACACTATTGCAATTTCCAATATGGCATGTATAGCTAGACTCACACACGGTACATTAGTTCGAGAATCGACTAAACCGTAGCTCTGATACCAATAAAATGTAAAACCCCTGACCCGAAACCATTGCTGGAATAGAGTTAAGAGGTATTATCGATCAACCAAAACATTTAACATCTAAAATTTACGACACAAAGTCAAACATCTTCAATCACATTCATTTACAATCATGTTGTCCCTTATCAAGGTCCATGAGGCCCTTATCACATGCTAAAGAGGGGTCGAGACTGAACCGAAACACATACAATATTTCATGGAAAATTAAAACTTTTCTAAGTTACAGGGCTTACACGCCCGTGTACCTTCCACGACTAACAGACACAGCCGTGTGTCCTTCCCGTGGTCTATCCTGACTATACTCCCACAGCCACCAAGCACGCCTGTGTGCTTTGGCCGTGGACTATCCTGACTTGGTCCCCACGGTCACAAAGCACGCCCGTGTACCCTAACTGTGGTCGATCCTGCCAAAACCAACACGGCTACTAGGCACGTCCGTGTGCCATGGCCGTGCGCTCTTAAGCCATACACTGACTTACGCCCACGGTCACTAGGCACGCCCGTGTGCCACAACCGTGTGGCAAAAATAGGCCATTTGCTAGGCCAGCATGCCACCCACATGGGTCAATCACTACAAGCACACTTAAGCATGTTTATACACACATTTTGGCAACCATTTCCTATCATATGATCAATTTATCAACTCATACAAACTCACTTTTAAACATATCAACTTATAAGCTAACATATACAACTTAAACACATGCAATACTAAACATTATTCCTTCTCAATTTCACTAAATCATACTAGCATTTTATCAGCACAAAGTTACCATTCACAAGTCAATTTCTCAACTCACAATCCATACCAAAAGATGCATCATATATACCAAAGTCATTCATGCTAAAAACTAACCCATATCTAGCCACATCTGATGGCTAGTTACAAATCTCAAACATGATTCATTAACTAGCCTATACATGCCATATTTTAACTATGTACATCTTTCCAAAATACCCTAAAATAGATTGTCGATAGTGTGACTGAGATGCTGGCGATCCCCAGATCCGAGCTAGCTTTATTGACACTGCAAAGCAGAGAAACAAATCACACAGTAAGCTTTCCAAAGCTTAGTAAGTTTGACATACAATACAATTATCTCATCAAATCAAACCAATGTATATAATAAACAATCACATAGATTAATTATCTCATATTCATGCCTCCTCATCAATAGCTAAAATACTCATTCACTCGTTCATAACTTGTTTATAACTCATCAACCACAAAGGTTCAATACATGCCTTAGCTAACACATAGTTATTCAATTTCGAAGCTACTCAATGCTCGATATCACATGTCGATCATCTTCTGATATTCTTTCAATTTAATCGCACACTCAGTGCCATATATATGATCGGTACATATTAGTCATCGCACACTTAGTGCCTAATCTTTCAACCGACTTATCTCTGTAACGCACACACAGTACCAAATCTATAAGCCGAAGCTTTCATAATATCACACACACAGTGTTATTCATTTCTGTTTCGATTTCAATATCACACACTTAGTGCCATTAACTAAATATTGCACATAGCATCTCGGTTTCATACACATATACACATTCATTTCATAATACAAAAACATATCTTAATAACCTGTATTATATCCGAACTTACCTCGGACGTCGAACTATCGATACGGTCGATTAATCGAGCACTTTATCTTTGCCTCGATCTCGATCCGAACCTCTCCTCTCTTGGTCTATACACATTCAAATTTAGTCTATTCAATCACCAAATCATTCATTTTAGTCCAAACACACATATTTAAAGCACCGTACACAATAACCCTCACATTTTCACATTTCGACACTTTAGTCCTTAATTCATTAAATCACTAAATACACATAATTTGCTTGTGCTCAAGCCTAGCCGAATTCTCACTATGCTCATACAAGCCCACCCCTTTCATTTATTTTACATTTTAGTCCCTCAATTTCTCATTTTTCTCAATTAAGCCCAAAATACTCAATTTTATCAAAAATCCTAATACAAACTATGTTAACCCAACACCAAGTTTTCACATTTCATTTTCAACTAGCACATAGCTCAAACATTCATCAATGGCTCATCACAAAAACATCATCAATTCAAAAAATTTAAACATGGGTTAGCTAGAGCACGAAGCAACGATTACAAAAACGTAGAAATTATCAAAAACCGAGCTAAAATCATATACCAATTTGTACCTAAGCTTGCCGAAACCTCAAAGCTTCTTAGCCCTTCTTTCTTTTCTATTTTCGGTGACTAAAGATGAACATTTTCATCTTGATTTCATCTTTTATTTGTTTATTAAACATATTATTATCAAATTACTAAATTATCCTTTCATTAAACATATAAGACAAAAATATAATAAGGCTAATATTTCATTTGACTTGCCAGTAACTTATAAATGGTTTATTAACAATAATAGGCCTTCTCCTTAAAAAGCCATCAACAAATTGACACTTATGAATCAGCACACAGCTTTTACGCCTTATGCAATTTAGTCCTTTTTCATAAATCAGCACACAGTCGATAAAATTATCACACAGAATTTTCACACAGGCTATGTCACATACTATTCACATAGAAAATATCATTAAAATATTTTTACAACCTCAAATTTTTGGTCCTGCAACCACTGTTCCGACCAGGGTCTAAATCGGGCTGTTACATTACACATAAACTTACCTCGATGCAAAATGTGTTGATCGACGACTTCATCTATAACATTGCCTTTTCCCCGGTTAAGGTTGTTTTCACGCTCTTCTTGATCTATAATAATAAAATTCACTCATTTAATCACTTTATAATTCATGATACATCAAAATTTCTACTTAGGCAAAAATGACCATTTTGCCCTTATACTTTGGCAAAATTACTATTTTGCCCCTAGGCTCGTAAATCATTTTTCATCGCATTTTCTCATTAACCATGCCTAGCTAAACATTTATTTCTCTTACAACAACTCACAAAACCAATTATTTCATGCATTTATTACTAAATTACAACTTTTACAACTAAGTCCATTTTAGGCGTTTTCATGGTAACACCTTTCACAAAAGTTGTTCCTTGGCTCACTAACATTCATTTTCTTCCATAAAAACTCAGCAAACAAAACAAACACTCTCATGGAAAGTCCCTAAACTTTCAACCATATTGCAAATTAGTCCCTCATTTGCTAGCTTAAGCTTTGGGGATTCCAAAAGTACAAAAATTATCAAGAAAAGCCCCTAAAATCACTTACTTGCAAGAGATTTGTGTTGCTAAAAATTTGAACTCTAAGAACCCTTATTTCCTCTTAACTTGTAGTGGAGAAGAAGCATGAATAGTGAAAGATGACATCTTTTTCATTTAGCTTATTTTATTCATTTTTTATCACCTAATTTCACCAAATTTTGACCAAAATTTAATGCCCTTGTCTCCTTGTTTCCTATGGTCAGCCACACCCTTTTAATGGCCTAATTGCACTTTAAAGACCTCCAATTTAATATTCTATGGCTATTAGACACTTCTACCTTGTAAATTAGACACTATAAACTCATGATGATGCATCCATGGTTGAGTAAATTGTATGCTATGACTTGTTACGTGTGTGTGATGGATATTTTGGTTGCTTTAATATGTCATGAAATGTGTCATTCAAGTTATACTCAAGTATGGGCATGATAGGGTAGAAATTGGCTTGGAAAATAGTCAACTTCTTAACCACACAGGCAGAGACACGACCGTGTGTCTCAACCGTGTGGAGGACACGAACACGGTCTAGCACACGGGTGTGTGACCTGGTCGTGTGTTCCAAGATGAATGATGATGTCATAAACAGAGAGTTACATGGGTGGAGGACACGGGCATGTCCTGGGCCACACGAGCGGGTGTAACCACACGGCTTGCCCACACGGGCGTGTGATGTAATAGCCTAAATTTTAGCGATGTCGAAAATAGTGGTTTGAGACCACCAAATCCAACAAAAAAATTTTAGATTATATTATTTAATATTTACGAGCCAAATGTAGCTTTTAAAAGATTTTTCAAATAGTAAATTGTGTTTTATAAAGATTTATTTGGTCAAGAAATTGAGAAAAAGAGGTATCGAGATCTCGGTATTATAAACTGAGCTGTAAATATTTTTATGAATATTTACGGAGTGTCAATAAGGTAGTATTAAATTTTTGTTAGAAAATTTTGACGTTCGGGTGATTAATTAAATAAAAAGGACTAAATTGAAAAAGGTGTAAAAGTTGCTAGAAGGATTAAATAGCTCAGTTTTTAGAAGGACCTACAGTGTAAATAAGCCCAAAGGAGATATTTTGGGTGGCAATGGCTAAGAAAAATCAGGAAATGGGTGAAATAATGGCAAAATTGGAAAATTGCCAGAATTAGTTAAATAAAAATGAGACCAAATTGGAATATCGAGAATTCTCATCATTTTTCTTCATATTCATCAGCTGAAAAATAGCTGTGGAAGAGGGTTCAAGATGGTTTTCATACTTTAGCTTCATGTAAGTTCAATTCTAGCTTTCTCCTTGAAATTTCTATGTTTTTGGACCTTTACAATTGGGTCCAACTTACTATGTCATTAGTTTTTGATTCCATGGCTAATTTTTAAAGTTGCTATGGATGAGTGCTGGAAGCATATGATGAATAAACATAAAATTGAAGCTTTAATTTTGATATATGATGATTTTATCAAGTAAAATTGATGGAAATTGACTTTAGGACCTAATAGTGAAAGAGTTTGAAATTAATGTCTAGTGCTAAAGTTTTGATTTCCAAGGGTTATGAAGTCGTTTAAAATGATAGAATAAAGTATTAATTGAGAAAAAAATAGCTAAATTGAGGTGTTAATTGAGCAAGGACTGAATTGTATGAACTGTGAAATTTGGGGCAAAATGAAAATCAACATTTTGCACTAAAACAGTTTTGGACATTAGCAGTAGTCTAATTTTTAAAAATCACTAAAAATTGTAGAAATTGAATTAGAGGATGAATAAAATATGAAATTAAATCATATTGAGTCTAGTTTCTTATAGAAGAAACAGTTAAGCAATGGAATTGTGAATCATGAGATATAATAAATTTTGTGAGATAAGGTCAGAATGATTTTGGGTTCGCCTATTCTGTATTTGGAAAATCATAAAAAATTGGAGAAAAATAATTAATGGTTATAATTTATATTCTTAAAATCTTTAATGAGCCTATTTTCAAAATAAACAAACGGTAACATTATCCAAATTCTGTATGATGAGATAATTAACTTTTAGTAAAGAGGGGTCAGAACTGTCGGATAGCGGAACAGGGGTGATTTTAAAGAATAAACTGTACTTATTGGCTAAACCAAAAATTCTAAAAATTTTATGGTAAGAATATATGTGAGTCTAGTTTCAGGGAAAATTAGCGGATCTTAATTTTGAGTTCTATAGCTTAAGATAAAAATAATTTAGCGACTATGACACGGATGGACAGCTTGAATATCCATATAAGTAAATAGTGAAAATTATAGATAATGTTACTTACAGTGTGTTATTTATATTGAGGATGTGGATGGGGAGGAGGAGGAGGAAAAATATATGAATGACTTGTGTATAAATTGATCACATGCCCGATTATAATCGATAAATGTTAAATTAGAAATGATATAATGTTTTATTTCGAATATTTACTATGAAATTGTGATTATCGTTATGATATAAAAATTGTATTTGTAAGTTTTTTATGTAAATAATATATCGTTTTTATTTATGTTTTTTATATTATATGAGATATGGCTGAATATGGAGTAATTATTTGATGTAAATTATGAATTGTGATTGATTATAGATGAATTGGTAAAATGTTGAAAAGTGAGAATTCCCGGTTGAACCTTCTGAATAGAAAAGATACGAATGAGGTAGCTAGGTCACATGTGTGGTACTAAGTGTAGGCCACAATGTGTACAAGAGAGCTACGAGATGGTTTTAGGTCACGTGATTAATACTAAGTGCAGGCTACTACGTGTACCAGACGGATAGGTTGCATGTGTAGTACTAAGTGTAGGCTACTATGCGTACCCGATAGCTTCGATCACATGTGTGGTACTAAATGCAAGCCACTATGTGTAAGTGGTGGTTTTGATCACATGTGTAGTACTAAGTGCAGGCTACTATGTGCACCAGATAGCTTCGGCTACAAGGGTGGTACTATGTGCAGGCCACCGTGTATCTGTTATCATTTTGATGAGGTCAACAGAAAATTGACTAAGTGAAAATAGATGTGATCATGTAACGACCAAGTGTAATTGAATATGACTATGTGATGAATTGACGGATAAGTCCATGGTTTCACCATGGCATAATGATAGTGAAGATGTAAGACCATAGCTGAGCTATGGTATTCTAGTGAAAAGACCATAGCTATGCTATGACATCAGTGGTTATCAGTGAAATTCAGTGTATACCCGTGCAGACCAATTCTGTAAGACGCTCACTAATTTGACAAAGTTTGGTAAGTGTTACATGGAATTATGTGATATAAGAAAATACGAGTTGATGAGACATGAACATAAATCTTGGTTGATGAATGAGTTCAGTTGTGATTATATATTTGTACACCTTGAGTGTATTGTCCGTATGAATTGGTATTCCAAATGAGTTAATGAGAAAAGTTCTAATATGAAATAATCTGAATTCGAAAATGAAATATTATGAAAACGTACTTGAAATACATTGGTATATCTTGTATATGTTATTTGAATTCATAATGTGGAAAGTAAATGTATATGGAAATTTGATATGATGATATCTGTACATGGAATCTATTGGTGGATACGTACATCCAAATTTATATGATAAATTTTAGTCAACATTGAAATTGGACTCAATAAGTGAATAAGTGATTTGTCAATTTAAATTGTGATTGGCAGGAAGAGTTAGTGAGTTGCATGTTTATAAATTATTACACGTATTTGTATGAAATACGAGGAAATGATGGTACTTGATACATGGAAATATGAGACTGTGATATATAAAAACATGGAATATGTTTGATAAATGTGTTTATTCATAATTATAGAATTGTACACCCCAAGTGTACTATTTGTGTAAAGATGATGTTCAAATAATTTGATGAGTAGAACTCAAATATGAAGTAGTTAGAAACCAAAACAAATTGTTATGAAAATGTATATGAAATGCAAATGTATGATTATTATATGTGATATGAATACATAATGTGAAAAAGTATAGGTATAAGAGGAATTTAATAAGAATTGAGCCTATATACGCTTCTTGTTCTTTATGTGAAATGTACGACTAACAAATGGTAATAAGTATAAGGCTTGGTTGAATATCTTAAATTGGTTCTTGACTGTATTAAAATGTTGGTAAAGATAAAGGATCAAGTGAGTGAGAAATATGGCTTGGAAAATAGCCTAATTTTTATCCACACGGTAGACACGGGTGTGTGTCTAGGCCGTGTGTGACAAGCAGTCTACCCCATGGGCGTATGGTCTAGCTGTGTGTCCCCAGTCACATTCGCGTGTGACCCTTATAAGCGAGAAAAATTTTAAAAGTCGCGAAAAATTTTCCTAAGGATTCGGTTTAGTCTCGACCCGATCTTAATGCATGATTTGGACCTCGAAGGTCCGTTAAAGGAACGTTTATAATTAGTCTCGGTATTTGAACAATAATGATTTCAAATTATCTGTAAGTGTTCTGTACTACTTGGTAATGCCTCGTAACCCTGTTCCGGCAATGGATACAGGTTGGGGTGTTACATGTGACTCTCCAAAACTAGAAAATTTTCTAAACGTTCCAATAGTTTTAAAAGTTCTCGGTTTAGTCCCGAATCGCTCCCAAAGCATGTTTTGGGCCTTTTAGGGACTTGATGATATAAGATAAAAATTTTAAATTTTAAACCAAAATTTATGCCTTGAATTTGTTCAGTTACAAGTGTTATTGTCTGATAACGCCTCATACCCTGTTCCGGCGTTGAACACGGATAAGGGGTGTTACATTTAGTGGTATCAGAGCTATGGTTTAGTAAGTTCTCTATCTAACCTAGCATGAGTAAGAGTCTAGCTATACATGCCATATGTGGACTGTGATAGTGTGATATCTTCGGGCTCTAACGAAATTGTTTTGTTGAGACAGAGGTGCTTTCCAACCGAGCTATTTTCAAAAATGCTGACTTTGACACTGAGATGTTTGAAAATGTGTTTGTGATAAGTTGAAATGTGGTAAGGTACGAATAAGAGTTCATACTATGCATGTGATGATGTATAAAATGAAATAACTATGATTTGAGAATTTTGGGTATAATGTTACTGTCCTGGTTGAATGTCGTATTTCGATGAGTTATGGTGATTTTATGCAATAGATAAAATGTTATAAATGTTGAGAAGTTATGAAAAAGGAATTAAATGTGTAAACCGAGTAGAACGCTGGAAATGGGTACTTTCGTTTAGAGATATGTAATGAATTGACGATAAAAACCATGGGCTGACCATGGCAGCATGTGAAAAATGTGACTATGTGATTTCCGTATAAGACCATAGTTGGTCTATGGCTTCGGTGCATAATATGTGTATATGTGAAAGACCATAGTTAAACTATGATATTGTGTAAAACGAAGTACCCAATTTCATAAAAAGCTCTCTAATTTGACGTAGTAAATGAAAGTGTACGAGGATTTAAAGGATAAATTTGTAGTGAACATGAAATTGAGCTTGAATGAATGATTTTATTAAAGAAATATTGTGTATGGCAGGATGTGATAGTAAATTACATGTTGTAAATGGATACTTAAAGTTTGATAATTGATGTATGAAACTAATATGGGAAAGTAAAACTAAATGAAGGTTTATATTATGACAAGCATTCATGTTTGTTTGGCATTCACATGATGTAATGTGCCTAGCTTGTGTGATTAGGTGAATGCGATAAAAAATATTCAAAATTTATGGAATATATATATAAACACGTCTGTTCGGATAAAATAATCAGAAAATTTGTATAACATGAATATGTGTGTTAAATTGCCTAAAATAATTGGTGTGTTATGATGAAATTTTATGAGATTTATGTTGAATGAACTCACAAATGAAAGACTAAAGAATTTAGTAGTGGATCAACTATTATGGTGGCCAAATAAAAGAATAAGTCGATAAGTAAGGATAGAACTAAAAGAGATATTCAATCGTTTTGAAGATCATTCAGATTATGCAAGGCTAAGGTTAAAGAAGTCAACTTTGATGAAACAAAACATACATGTATGATACCTAAAGAATGTACTAATTGGAAGTTTTTCTGAGTTGGTTTATGATAGTGGATGGAATAATATAAACCTTATGATGATAGAATTAGATAGTGAGATAATGTTCGAATTGTATCGATAGCTAAGTGCAGTGATTATAGTTGAGTAACCTACCTTAGTTCCTTCTGGGTATATTATGTGTTCGATAAATCTCAAAGGGATATGAGGTTATTTATTTTCAAGTAAAACTTTTATCACAAGGGGTACGATATCTAAAGATACAGGTAGGCGAAGGCCTTGTTGACCTGTTTGGATTATGTTCGGCATTTTCCTATCTTTCATTTGTATTTCATTTCTTTTATTAAAGAAAAGATGATGACAGAATTTGTGTGATGATGGTATCCGGTTCCTACCAGTCATTGTTCTATTTAGTGTACAAAAAGATTGTGTTGCTTCTGTTACAATTGATTGTAGTGTGGATGAGTGATGTTTTTTTTTCGAAATTACTCTGAGACCTCATTGAGGTATTTATCATTTGGTAGGAGTTGTGTTCTTAAATTTCGGTATAGTTTTATAGCTGGAATATTATTTATCTATACAGTTGAAACGTTGACTTTATTTTGGCATTTTGATTTTAAAAACATCTGATGGTTATGGCTTTATCAAAGTTGAACATTGTGATGATTAGTAATGGAAGACGGTTTGGATATGCACCATCCTTCCTAGTTGTAATTGAATTGACATTGATAAATGTGAAAATCAGAAAATATTAATGTTAATCAAGTGGTGTAATGGAGGGGGACCATCATGATTGAGAAGCCTAATCAGTGGTATTACTTATTAGTAAAGTTAGAAACAGTTGAAACATGATTAACAGAATCACCAATTCTAATTTAGCCTGAGTTAAGAAAAAGGTTTATGTTTTTCAGTTAAGTATTATTGCATGACCTGGGTATAAATAGTACTAAAATGTAAAGTGATGGTTCATATTTTTATATGATTAATACCACATTAAAAGAGAACTATTCGACAAGTGATTTAGAGACGGTCACTTTTAGGTTCATATTGAGAATTTGGTGATAACGTTTATTCGACGAAAGGTGTCACATATTCTCTGATTTCAAGGATTAAAGTAACGAATGTTATAGAAAGATCTAAAGTTAAGATAATGTTAAAAACCCTAGCTATCGGAAGATCGCAAGTAGTTGTTGATTAATCTCGGGGAAAGCAGATATAGTCACAGATGTTATCCGATTGTGATTGATCGTTCGTGTAAAGATTTCTTGTTTAACAAACCAGATGAGTAAGATGTTTCTGGGATTATTCGATTATGCAAAGTATCAGACTCTATTATTTTGGATTGAGATCCAAGGGCTAAATCCCAATTATGGAAAGAGCTACAAGAAACTATGAATACGCAATTGCATCTTGGCACGATAATACACCTGTAAATCGGTGGTAAATCTGAGAGAGTAATTCAAAACTTTGACGATATGCTCTGACATGAGGTGTTAAAGTTCAAAGGTGACTAGAAAGAGATATGAGGTTGATTTGATTTGTGATTCTGAGAAATTAGTGGAAGTGATTCATGAGAGTTGAAAGCAATTTCTTCTGGTAAGATTTTCGGGGACGAAAATCCCTAAGGGGGGAGAGTTGTAACAACCCGATTTTGGGCCTATTCGGAACAGTGGTTTTGGGGCCACAAATCCAACGAAGAAAATCTTTTTTTATTATATTTTTATGATCTACGATTTCACGGAAAGATTTCATGAAAATTTCGTTCGAAAATTTCGACGTTTGGGCACTGAATTTAGTCAAAAGGACTAAATTGTAACTAGTGCAAAAGTTGAGTTCCACATGTTAGAAGTGTCCAATTTCTATGAAATTTTAAATTAGAGGTCCTTAAATGGTAATTATACCATTGGTTAAATTGTTGGACAAAAATGGACATGAGATAAGTGAAATAGAATATTTTTAAGTTAGGGGCATTTTGGTATTTTGGTAATTAAATGAACTAAAAGACAAAATAAAAGCCAAAAACCCTTGTCCATCTTCTTGCTTGGCCAAATTTAGCATGGGGGAAGCCATGGATAGGTTTTCAAGCTTCCAAGCTTGGTGATCAAAGAAAATGAGGTTCGGACCTAGAACGGAGGGAAAACGAGTAATTGACGGTTAGGTCCCTTTTTACCATTTTGGTATCGAGGTAAGTTTATATGTAAATGATACATCTTTTTTATTTATGTTTTTGCATATTAATGTATTATGTGAAATGTGAGTGAATATTATTGATATTTATTAAAATAATGAAAAGTGAGGAAATTCCCAGATGAACCTTCGGAATAGAAAATGGACACGGATGAACAGTGTACAATTATGATTATTGGTGGGTTGTGTGCGATACCACCGTGTATATGTGATTATTGGTGGGCTGTGTGTGATACCACCATATTTATTATTATTAGTGGGCTATGTGCGAAACCACCGTGTATCCGGTATTATTCCAAAGTGTTCATCGGGAAAATTTGACCAAGTGAAATTTCGTGTGGCAATGTGGTGACAAGTGCAGGGTTATAAGTGCTTGTAATTGTGAGCAATGTCTATGTTATGTATTTGGAATGTGAATATCTGACGATTAAGTGCAGATATATGTATGTATAAAATCATGAGCAATATGCTCGGTATGTGATCGAATTTTGGTAAGAATGTAAACGAGTAAGTTATACCTATGAGAATGACCTTGTGATTATAAGTCCATGCTTATGATGTATGAATATGTGGTAAATGTGATTGATGATCATGTGTGAGGCTTTTAGGCCAAATTAAATTGAGAAACGATATGTTCAAGTCTTTTTTGTTGATGTATAGGTTAAATTGGCCAATGAATGGCTTGTAAATATTTGATAATGACTAGTTATTGGAATGGCTAACCATGGATATACTTTGGTGTTATATGTGTGTAAATGAAAATTAATATAAAGGAAATATGAAAGAGTAAAATTAGCAATAAAACAGTATGGACAACAGCAGTTGTATCACTTTGAAAAATCACCAAAAAAGGTGGAAATTGAATTAGAGGTTGAATGAGATATGAAATTAAAGCTTATTTAGTCTATTTCTACATAAAAGAAACAGAATAAGCAAAATAATATCATATGGTGAAATATTTTGATTTTAGTGAGACAGGGTTAGTATGGTTTTGGAATCCCCTATTCTGACTTGGGAAATTCATTAAAAATTGTAAAAAAATAATAATGGGATAAAATTTATATTCTTGAATTTCGTAGTGAGTCTATTTTCAATAGAAACAAACGGAAACATTATTCGGGTTCTGTACAATGAGATAAATAATTTTTAGTGAAGAGGGGTCGGAACTAGGGGAGAAAATGTACTGATTGGTTGAACCAAAACTTATGGAAATTTTATGGTAAGAAGATATGTGAGCCTAGTTTCAGGGAAAATTAGCAGATCTTAATTTGGAGTTTCGTAGCTCCAGATAAAAATAATTTAGTGACTGTAACTCGAGTAAACAGCTTAAGATGAACATAAATAAATTGTGAAATTTTATGCAATAATGATGGTATTATCTTGAAAGCTTATAATGAGGATTGTTAAAAGCATGGTAATCAATTATTTATCATTTACATATGTACTTACTAAGCTTTATAGCTTACTCCGTTGTTTTCCGTGTTTATAATGTACTCAGGTTATCTCCCATTGGAAGTTGTCGGAGAACCTATCACACTATCAAGCTTACAATTTAGGTATCGATGATTTTATACTTAGGGTTAAGGCATGTATAAGGAGCTTGGTCATATGTATATGTTACTATGAGTTTTCCTAGATTCGGAGTTCATTGTTGTATAAGGCCATTTAATGTGGCCAATAAATTGGTTATGCTATAAACTCATGATGATGCATTCCATGGTTCTTGAAATTGTATGCTATGACTTGTTACATGTGTGTGGTGGATATTTTGGTTGCTTTAATATGTCATGAAATGTGTCATTCTAGTTATACTCAAGTATGGGCATGATAGGGTAGAAATTGACTTGGAAAATAGCCAACTTCTTGACCACACAGGCAGAGACACGACCGTGTGTCTCAGCCGTGTGGAGGACACGGTCTAGCACACGGGTGTGTGACCTGGTCATGTGATCCAAAACGAATGATGACGTCATAAATAGAGAGTTACATGGGTGGAGGACACGGGCATGTCCTGGGCCACACAGGCAGGTGTAACCACACGGCCTGCCCACATGGGCGTGTGACTCTCCCAAACAAGGAAATTTTCTAAATGTTCCAATAGTTTTAAAAGTTCTCGATTTAGTCCCGAATCGCTCCCAAAGCATGTTTTGGGCCTCGTAGGCCCATTTTAGGGACTTGTTGGTATAAGATAAAAGTTTTAAATTTTAAACAAAAATTTATGCCTTGAATTTGTTCAGTTGCAAATGTTATTGTCCGGTAACGCCTCGTACCCTGTTCCGACGTTGAACACAGGTAAGGGGTGTTACACCAAAACCGTCCCACATGCTGACCCAATCAACTTGTTTGGCTGATTATTTGGATTGCAAAATGGCCCTTCAAGACTCATTCAATTTACATTCAAACCCCTCCACTATTCTTGCCTTTCAAGATTTGCCCCTACCTAAAAATAGCATGTTTGAAATCTTCAAACATGCCACATGTGTGGCCAGGCATGGGGGGAGTCTTTGGCTGCTGATTTTGGCTATTTATAGTAGCCTTTCCAACCTATAAATACCCCTCTTGGCTGCTCAATTCAAACACATCTAAAACCCATTCATTTCTTCACTTCTCTCTCACTTTTCTCTCCTTATTCCCTTTCATTGTTCTTCATTTTCTTCCCCTATTCCTTTGTTGATTTCACCTCTTGAAAAAGAGTCATTCAACCAACATTTGGAGCAGCATTCAAGTTTTCGTGGAAGCCTCAGTTCAACAAGAACAAGTGGAGAAGGAGGAGTGGAGCAAACTAGGCAAGCCTTGGAGAAACACCAGATTTGATTCTTATTCCCTATTCTTTTAATTTTGTTGTTGTTATGATGAACATGTTTATGAATATTTGTGATGTTGATATGTTTATTTTAATTAATATGGCTTAAACTTAATTTGTGTTAGGTTGATTTCATTTCGTCTACTTGAGTTATTAAAATTGTGTTTGTGTTGTTATAGGTCTCGGTAAGATGTTTGATTAATTAAAACCATGACTAAGTTAGTCTTGCATTACAATTATAAGGGAACTAATAAATTAATTATTTAAATGGATTGAAATTGTAATTAATTGACATAATACTTAATCAATGTATGTTTAATCATCTAAGGTAGCTGAGGATTAAATTAGCAATTGTATCTAACGATACATTAACATTGCATAACTTGCAAGATTATTGTGATTAAACTGTTTCAAGGTAGAAATACATTGTTACCTTATGTAATCTTTTATGTGCTTGTAAGATTGAATTAATTGTTTGAGTTGGCATAGAGATATGTACAAGAGATTATTTTAATTTCATAAGTGTGTATGTGCATTAACACATTTTCTTATTAAACTTTGTTTAATCGGCTGATTTGACATAGAGATGTAGTCAAGAGATAAATGGATTTTGGTAGGTAAGTATGTTCATAGGTTAGCAATTTACCGAGTTGCCGTGAATTTATTCGTAACAACATAAACATGAGTTTAATAATTCTAAGTTAAGAAATGTAATTAATCTAGCACAATTACATCATCTTGATTAAAATCATCTTTTGAAATCGTGCACTGGAACTTTTATTTTATTTTTATTTATTTTACTTAGTTAAAATCTTAGTTTTTAATCACCTCCTGAAATCAAAATATTTTTCTTCACCAAAGTGTTTCTAATTGATTCATAAATAATTCTTTTCACAATCCCTACGGGTACGATAACTCGACATTTAATTGTCACTTTATTACTTGTTGCGATTGTGCACACTTGCACATTTTCGTCGTTCCAAGTTTTGGCATCGTTGCCGGGGACTATTTTTGTAACACCCCTAACCCGTATCTGTCACCAGAACAGGGTTACAAAGCATTCCTAGAGTTTATAGCTCAATTACAATTAATTCATGTCTTTTACTATTCATATTCGAAACAAATCATAATTCAATCATGTTGTCCCTTAAATAGACCCTCGAGGTCCTATTTATACATTAGAAACAAGTAGGGACTAAATCGAAAACTCAGAAAATTTTTCGCAAATTTCAAAAATTTTCCTAGATACAAGGGACACACTACCATGTGGGTAAGTCGTGTGGCTCACATGGCCAAGTGACACGCCCATGTCTCAGGCTGTGTGGACATTCGATGTGAGGCACACGGCCGTGTTCCAGCCCTTGTCCATACCCGTGTAACTCTCTGACTTGAGTCACACGGTCAGCCACATGCCCATGTGCCAGGTGATAAACCGTAATATGAACATATTTTAATCCCACATTTAGCAAACTTTTCGATAATTTAAGCCTTGAATTGTGTAATTTGGTGCTCTTAATCCTTTGTTTTCATGTTTTGTATTCAAGAGAGTACCGAAGGATGAAAAGAACGAGAAACGGGCCCAAAACGGAGTAAATGGGCCATATCACGAAATCAACACGGCCTGGATCCAAGACCACACGGTGGTGCCTTATCAACAGACTCAAACACGGCCTGGCCACGATTAACACGGGCGTGTGCCATGGGCGTGTCCCTGACGTGAGAAAGAAGAGTTTCAATCGGATTGGAGTACTTAGAGGAAAAGAAAGCCATTCTAAAAGCTTATATAAACACCCTAGAGGCCAACCTTCAAGGGGCGTCCAGCTAGGCCAAGGAGCCGAGCCAGAGAGGCCAGAATTGTAGGATTCACTCGAAGAAAGCCAGTTTATTCATCTCAAGAAGTCAGAGTTATACTCAAGAAAGAGGATCTCTCCTTCAATTCCTTCAGGGGGTTTTAGGGTTTTCTTATGTTTTGTTTTATCTTTTCTTTTGAGATGTATTCTTTTATCGTTATGAACTAAACCCTCAGATACCTGAGGGGGATGAAACCTAAGATGAATCTTGTTATCGTTTGCTAAACTATATGATAAATACTTGATTTGTTCTTAACTATGTGTTCTTAATTCTTGTTTTGGTATTTCCAGGATATTGATTCAAGTATTGATGTGCCTAGGTGGTGGAGCAAAAGTCCCTGCCTAAGAGTAGATCTAGCATAGTTAAGTGGAGTTGCTCCCGCGCCTAGAAATAGGGTGACGAAAATCTGCCGGATTAGGGTCAAACCTAATATAGGAGTCCATAGATCGAGTTAATGCAATTCTAGGGGTTTTAATTAGAAAGAGATTTCAATTAATCAACCTAGGGTTAGACGTTAGTAGCCTCGAAAGAGGTATTAATATAAATTAGGGAATCCTACGGATCAAGTCAAGTGAATAAATCGTTTGGTTCAGAGTTAGATAACAAGTGAAGTCTAGGTGGATTCTTCCTCAGGTATTGTCTTAATCAATTGGTTTTTCCCCAAAGTTATTTTCCCCAATTCATTCTCTTTGTCTTTGCATCTTTAGCTTAGTTGTTAGTTAATTTTAGATTAGATAAAAATTCCTTTAATTCTTAGGCTAAATAATAAAAAGAAAGTTAGTATTAGTACTTTTGGTTCATTTGGGTTCGACAATCCGGTCTTTCCACAGCTATACTACTATTTGATAGGTGCACTTGCCTCAATCGTTGTCGTAGTAAGTTCTAGGCTTGATCATTTTTTATATAAATTTTTAAGACTCTGATAGACACGATCAAGTTTTTGGCGCCGTTGCCGGGGAACTAAAATATTAAGAACGCTTAATTTTTATTACTTTAGCCATATTTTATTTTTGCAATTTATTTTTATTTTTATTTTACTTTTAACTTTGCTAATTTTTCTTATTTTTGTTCCTAGCAGGTACCTCTAGTTTATAACTAGAAGGAACCCGACAAGACCCCTGATTTATGACAGTGAAATAGAACGTACCGCTTGCAAAAACCGAAAAGATGGCACTGAATAATTATCAGTGGCAAGTCATGAGGACAATTCCTACTAAAGCAGCCAGTGTCTTCAACCTCGACGCGGTCACCATGTTATCTAACCAGGTAAAGCTAATAAATAAAAAGATTGATGGGGTATGTAATTCTTTGTAGGTACATCCAGCTATACAATACGATATAAATGAAGGAGGATGAACAACACAGAATAACTATCCTACAACCCTAGCACAGAGAACGAACAAGTTAACTATATGGGTAACTATTCTAGACCTCAAAATAATTTTTATAGTAACACTTATAATGCAGGTTGGAGGTATCATCCCAATTTCTCGTGGGATGATCAAGGTAGTCAAAGATCACAACTTCCTCCAAATTTTCAACAACCACCCTACCAGCAGGAACAGGAGCCGAACCTTGAAGAGATGCTGACAAAATTTATAGCGGTGTCAGAAACTCGTTTCCAAAACATCGAAACGGCACTCAAAAATCAAGAAGCATTGATTCAAGGGATCAAGAATCAATTAGGTCAGCTTGCTAAGCTGATCTCAGAACAACCATAAGAAAGCTTGCCAAACAACATTGAAACTAACCCAAAAGAGCAAATTCAAGCCGTAACAACTCATGACAGTGAAAGGTTAGTGGAATCTGATCCGAGGCAAGAGCCTGTGGTAAGTGAAGGTAAGGTTGAAGTAAGCCATGATTTACCAAACTCGGTAATTATAGAGTACCAAGCTCGTGTGCCATACCCCAATGCGATAAAGAAAGACCACACAGAGGAATAATTCGGTAAATTTCTTAAACCTCCAAAGAAGTTACATATTAACCTGTCGTTTCTTGAAGCTCTTTCATAGATACCTGATCCTAGACCTCGTGTCGATAAAGAAGAAATTCATGAGGAATGAAGGCTTTGGATCAATGAACTAGACGAGTGGAAGACACACTTCAAAGAGAAACTAAAAACGCACGAAGCAAAAATGAGGCAACTCCACGACAAACTTAATGAGGGGACAACCCAGCTTAAGATAGGAGATCAGGTACTCAAAATCTTCCCATATGGAACAGTTGAGGTAACTAGTCCTAAATTTAGCACTTTTAAGGTAAACACTACTCGACTTAAACTTTATATCAATAACCGAATTGATTGCATTAGAAAGGATTTTCACCTCCTCAAACCACCATGAATGTGCGAATGAGAGGTAAGTTTAGCTCAAGACTTTAAACGAGTGCTTCTCGGGAGGCAACCCGAGCACTAACCCCACTAACGTCCATATTTTAGCATCTAACTAAAAACTAACCAAAAATTTTAGGCGTAGGTTTCCCTACCACACGGCCTTGCACACGGGCGTGGCCATGGCCGTGTGGACACCACGAATTTGCACACCAGCGTGGCAGAGATCGTGCGAATCAAGGATGAAAATTTCCCAAAGCACGGGCTGCGATAAAACGCCATGGCCGTGCGATGCAGTCGTGGTCAAAACTAACTAAAGAACACGGACGTGCGACACGCCCGTGCTTATAAGCCGTGGACGACTCTGATTAAGCAACACAGGTGTGCGAACCCTTTATACGGGCGTGGGATAATTGCATGAAGGTTAACACAGCCATGCGACATGCCCAAGGCATGGGCATGGACTGTTCCTCTATTTGAAATCCCCTTCTTCTATTCATTTCCCTCCCCCAAAGTCTTCGTCCCCTTTACCCTTTCTTTTTAAACGCATATCCATTTTCCATTTTTTACTTTTATTCTTATTTTTATTTTCTTTTTACTTTCTTTATTATTTTCTTCTTATTTTTCATGCCATTTAGATTTAGCTTAGGATACAATAAAATCAGGTAGGCTGCTTCGAGGATTCAATTTCAAATGGTTCGAGTCGCTCTCCCAAGTTCACCTCTGCCAATTCCTATTAGGTTCCTTTTCATTGACTCCATCTAAAATTCAGGAAGTTTCACTTCTCTCCCTATCTTATGATTTTATTACTATTTTGCTATTATCTATCTTTGTACATTGAGGGCAATGTACATCTTAAGTGTGGGGGTGAATATTGATTTCGAGAAAATGCCTAATTTTTTTTATTATTCTCAAATCCTTGAATGATATCTTGTCTTTAAGTAATTTTCTCATATTACTAATTAGAATGAAATTCCCTATGATTCATGATTTTCTTTGATATGTTTTGGATTAAGTCATTAATAATTGTGCAATGATGATTTAAACTTTAGGAGACTAGAGAATCAAGCATGATGAGTCTATTTTCAAAAATTAAAATTTTGCTAGGTTGTCTACCTGAATCTAATTATTACCTTGAAGTTTGAAATTCACAAGGTTGATATCAAAAACCCATAATTCTTGTGAGATTTTGAGCCTTTTAGAGCATACATTCTTTCGTGCTCACTTTTTGATTATGAGTGTGTCAACATTGATTTGTTATTCTAGAACTTGCTTCGATTATAATGTCAAGACCACATCATTGATTTGATATATAGAGATGATAAAGGCACCTAGGATTTAACACACTCACTCCACTAAAAGCCTACCTTCATAATTAACCCTTAGTGATCCCCGTTGATCCTAACAACCCATTTATTGATTCACCCACTAATATTAACCCAAAACCATTTGTATTTGTTATCCATTCCGTGACTACCCTTTCTGTCGAGATTTGATTTGATCGGTTGCCTAATTATTTTATTTCAGTAGTTGAATTCATCTTTTATTATGTATTATGATTTGTTCTTAAAAAAAATTCGAAGTATATTCATTATTAGTCCTATATCAGATGAGCTTATACATGAAAATTCCAAATCTTGAAGAAGAAGCTCGTATTATCAGTAATGAAGTTTTCAATTGATGTAATTATTCCTTATCAGTTCGTTATTTCTAATTAGGTAATTTCTGAAGTCAATCTCAATTCTAACCCTCTAATTCAGCCTTTATCCACACATTTAACCTAAGCCCTGTTATAACCCTTTTTAAAGACCTTTTGATCTATGTATCATCTCATTTTACAGTGGTGGAGATTTGATTTTCAGGAAAGCTTATGGGATTAACTTTTCATGTTCGACTTTTGAGTGCTTAATTTTGAACCTTAAACACTTTGAGTGATTTGAGTGAATCTTTAGTGAGGATGTCAACTCTTGTCAATTCTGAATCAGAGGTAATTATTTAGGTAAAGGGAAACACCTATGTTTTCGTGCTATAAACGTATGACTTTGATTGTTTGAATCTTTAGGACCCTTTGAGTTAAATTATCAATGTATGAATTATCTTTGAATTATGATGAAACATTATTGATGAATATTATGAATCGAGGAAGTTCATTTTAATTGTGAGTTGAGAATTTTGCTTGAGGACAAGCAAATGCTTAAGTGTGGGGGTATTTGATAAACCGTAATATGAACATATTTTAATCCCACATTTAGCATACTTTTGGATGATTTAAGCCTTGAATTGTGTAATTTGGTGCTCTTAATCCATTGCTTTCATGTTTTATATTCAGGAGAGCACCGAAGGATGAAAAGAACGAGAAACGGGCCCAAAATGGAGTAAATGGGCCATATCACGAAATCAACACGACCTGGGCCCAAGACCACACGGTTGTGCCTTATCAATAGTCCCGAACACGGCCTGGCCACGATTCATATGGGCGTGTGCCATGGGCGTGTCCCTGACGTGAGAAGAAAAGTTGCAGTCAGATTAGAGTACTTAGAGGCAAAGAAAGCCATTCTAAAAGCTTATATAAACACCCTAGAGGCCAACCTTCAGGAGGTGTCCAGCTAGGCCAAGGAGCCGAGCCAGAAAGGCTAGAATTGTGGGATTCACTCGAAGAAAGCCAGTTGATTCATCTCAAGAAGCCGGAGTTATACTCAAGATAGAGGATCTCTCCTTCAATTCCTTCAGGGGGTTTTAGGGTTTTCTTATGTTTTGTTTTATCTTTTCTTTTGAGATGTATTCTTTTATCGTTATGAACTAAACCTTCAGATACCTGAAGGGGATGAAACCTAAGATGAATCTTGTTATCGTTTGTTGAACTATATGATAAATACTTGATTTGTTCTTAACTATGTGTTCTTAATTCTTGTTTTGGTATTTCTGGGATATTGATTCAAGTATTGATGTGCCTAGGTAGTGGAGCAAAAGTCCCTGCCTAAGAGTAGATCTAGCATAGTTAAGCAGAGTTACTCGCGCGCCTAGAAATAGGGTGACGTAAATTTGCCGGATTAGGGTCAATCCTAATATGGGAGTCCATAGATCGAGTTAATCCAATTCTAGGGGTTTTAATTAGAAAGAGATTTCAATTAATCAACCTAGGGTTAGATGTTAGTAGCCTCGAAAGAGGTATTAATATAAATTAGGGAATCCTACGGATTAAGTCAAGTGAATAAATCGTCTGGTTCAAAGTTAGATAACAAGTGAAGTCTAGGTGGATTCTTCCTCGGGTATTGTCTTAATCAATTGGTTTTTGCCCAAAGTTATTTTCCCCAATTCATTCTCTTTGTCTTTGCATCTTTAGCTTAGTTGTTAGTTAATTTTAGATTAGATAAAAATTCCTTTAATTCTTAGGCTAAATAATAAAAAGAAAGTTAGTATTAGTACTTTTGGTTCCTTTGGGTTCGACAATCCGGTCTTGCCACAGCTATACTACTGTTCGATAGGTGCACTTACCTCAATCTTTGTCGCAGTTAGTTCTAGGCTCGATCATTCTTTATATAAATTTTTAAGACTCTAATAGACACGATCACCAGGCCGTCTAGATAATTTAATTTTCAAAAATTAGGTGCAAGATTCACACGGCCAAGACACACACCCGTGTGCTAGGCTGTGTGTCACACACGATTGAGACACACACCCATGTCTCTACCCGTGTAAACAATTCGAAGCATACTGTTTCTAAATTTTTAGAATGTAGGGGACACACGGCCAAACCGCACGCCTGTGCACGTGGCTGTGTGTCACACACTATTGAGACACACGCCCGTGTGTCTACCCGTATGGACAAAAATAGGCCACTTTTCTCACCCAATTTTGCCTTCAGCCTACAAAAATCTTTGAACACTTTCACCAACCAATTTAAGACATTATAACCTAGCCCAAATTCAATCTTATGCACAATATATCGCTTCTTAAATGCATTTATCCCATTTACTTATATGGCCATATTAACATATATATATTACCAAATCATGCATTCTTAAACATACTTGTATAACTCCCATCATTAATACATTATAATACACATATCAAACATGTTAATACCTTATATAATTACATTAAAATATACCAAACACTAGCCATTCCAATGGCTAGTTACAACCAAAACATTAGTGTGCCAACATTGGCTAATTTACTTATACATGCCATTATACTCAAAATAAAGTTTACCTTTTTATACCAAAACGAGCTGAAGGATAGTGTGATGATACTCCGACCGATTCCAACCTTTACGAGCTTCTGAGCACTATAAAATAGATAAAAGAAAACTGAGTAAGCATTTCAAATGCTTAGTAAGTTCATATAACAGGAATTTAACTTACCAATTATGTTCAATTTAAGTAATCATGTAAATAACATGCATCCCAACAAATTGACCAATTGCCTAATCACATACACTCAATCAAGCAAGTTAGTCATGAATTTCTAAATACTTTTCAAGTAATAAAGATGAGCTCATCATGTAATAACTTTCATACATATATACTTTTCTTATCATATTTCCATATAACATATACATTTCTATGATAAATCATCTCAAGTTCAGATTAGCCACAATAGAACTTTGCCCGTTGAATTCAAGTGAGCCACATAAGGAAGCTCACAAAGAGCCTATATCAGGAGGCTCATAAAGAGCTGCGTTTGTGTCCACAATATATGCAGGATCAAAATCGATTATATAATAGGACGCTCACAAAGAGCTGCGTTAGTTCGCAACACATGCAGAATCACTACCAATCAGGATGCTCGTAGGAACCATGTAACAAGAAGCTCGAGAAGGCTTATAACAGGATGCTTGTAAGATTTGTGGTGTGTCTGCAACATATGCAGGACTACAACCAATTCGGGAAATCTTGTATCCAATGAATTCCATTATTCAAACGAGATTTATCACACATCAGGCTTTGTCGGATATAAGATTAATTTCATATTTATGACAATGATACAATTCACATGCATATCATTTAATTTAAAACATATAAATACAAAATTTAGTTACACAAACTTACCTCGATAAACGTTCGTATACAAGGATCTACTAATCCGATAACTTTTTCTTTTCATCGATCTAACTTCGTATTTGAGTTATCCGAATCTATATAAATGAATTTAACATTAATTTGATAAAATTCACATTCAATTTCATTTAATTCACATTTTAGGCAAAATTACTATTTTGCCCCTATACTTTTTATAAATTCCAATTTTGTCCTAGGCTCGAAAAACAAAATTCATGCAATTTAATCATTATTCCAAGCCTAATAAATTTTACATATAACATTTACAGCCCATGTACTTCACAAAAATTAGAACTTTTCCATAAATTTTACATCTTTACAATTTAGTCCCTAAATCACAATTCCATGGAAATTTCCTTTACAAAAGTTGTTTATCTATCAATAATCTTTCATTTTCTACCATAAATTTCAAAATTTCAGCATACTCATCAATGGAAAATTTTTAACACTTTGATATCTTTGCAAATTGATCCCTAAAATAGCTAGATTAGGTTATTCCGATCTCAAAAATATAAAAATTACTAAAAACGGGACAAGATTACTTACCTAATTAAGCTTGCTTGATTTTCTTTCTCTTTCCTAGGGTTTCCATAGAATTTGGGGAAGAAGATGATATAAAATGATGATACTAGTTATTTATTTAATTTATCATCTTTTATTTTTTTCAATTTCCAATTTAGTCCTTTTCTTTTTCTAATTTTCCATTGATGAATCATCAAAAATATCTACTAAATTTTCTTAATGGTGTAATCACCATGTAAGGACCTCAAATTTTGAATTCCATAGCTATTTAATCCTTCTAGCTACTAAAATTCAATTTTTGCACTTTATGCAATTTGGTCCTTTCTTTCTAATTAAACACAAAATTGGTAAAATTTTCTTATCAAAATTTTCATACGTCTTTCCTATCATGATGCAGACCATGCAATGCTATTAAAATAAATTTTCTTTCTAACTCAGATTTGTGGTCTCGAAACCACTGTTCCGATTTCATTGAAAACGGGTTGTTATAGTTTTAAAAGACATTATTTGTGAAATTGTTAATTTTGCATTTTAGTCTTTTTTCTGTTAAATTTTAATTCCATTTTTTTATGTTTGTTTCAGATATTTATGAGTATTGATCAAATTTTTAACTTACTCTCTATAGACCCTAAAATTGAAAGGACTTTCTGGCAAATGAGAAGACAAGCGAACCAAAGAATGACCGAAGAGATGAATTTCGAAAATCCAATGACAGAAACTGTGTCATTCGATAATATGCTATTCCTCTATTCAACAAGCTTAATCTGAGTATTAGAAGACCCAAAGTTGAGGCACAACAATTCAAGCTGAAGTCGGTCATGTTCCAAATGTTGCAAAATATGGGTCAATTTAGTGGGATTCCTATTGAAGATCCACATCTTCATTTTCAGCTATTCATGGAAGTGAGTGACTCATTTAAACTATTCGGGGTGACTAAGGACAGCTTGAGACTAAGATTATTTCCATACTCCTTAAGAGATAGAGCACGAGTGTGGTTGAACTCCCTACTGTCCGGTTCCATAATTACATGGCAGGAGTTGGTTGAACGTTTCTTAATGAAATATTTCCCTCCATCTTTAACCACCAAGATTCGAAATGAAATCACTTCATTTCAGAAACTTGACGAAGAATCTTTACATGAGGCATGGGAGCGATTCAAGGAGTTATTATAAAAGTGCCCTCATCACGACATTCCTTGCTGCGTTCAAATGGAGACTTTCTATATTAGTCTCAATATTCATACTTGAACGATGGTGGATGCTTCAATAAATGGAGCCATTCTTTCTAAGTCTTATAATGATGCTTATGAGATTATTGAAAGAATTGCCAGCAATAACTATCCGTGGCCAACCAACCGAGCAGCCTCAGGAAGATGGGTAGCAGGAATACATGAAGTTGATGCGCTTACTTCTTTGGCAGCCCAGGTATACTCTATGTCTTCTATGCTTAAGAACATAACTGTTAATGGTTTCAATGGTAATCTAACTAACTGTTAATGGTTTCAATGGTAATCTAACAGGTCAACAATTGAACCAGTTTGAGGATATTTCTTATGAATACTGTAGAGATGGCCATTTCTTTGAAAATTGCCTATTGAATCAAGAGTCAAAATATTACATGGGAAATCTAAATTGGAATGGTCCACAGTCAAATTCTTACAACTCTTCATGGCAGAACCATCCAATTTCTCCATGGAGTAATCAATGGGCGGACCATAATGACTCTTCTATGTCATATCGACCAAATTATCCGCCAGAATATTCTCAATAAGTGCAACAACCCACACCAACTGAATCTTCAAGTAATCTTGAGAATTTGCTGAAGGCATACATAACGAAGAATGATGAACTAATCCAAAGCCAAGCAGCAACATTGAAGAATTTAGGAAACCAAGTGGGACAGCTAGCCAATGAGCTCAGAAGTAGACCCCAAGGTATTTGGCCAAGTGATACAGAAAATCTGAAAAGCATGGCCAAAGTGCATTGCAAAATTGTCATTTTACAAAGTGGGAAGACATGGGAACCCAAAGATGTCGAGGTTGAACATAAGCATATTGTAGCTAAAGGTAAAGAGGAAGTTCAACTGAGTGTTGAAACTCCTGCTCCACAAAAGTTAGATATGGTGATTCTTGATGAGGTAAACTGTAAACCAGTTAGTTCTGATTACCTTACACCCATATCGGATACAGAAAAATGTCCACAGAAGAGTTTTCCAGTTAAAGCTAAGATTCCACCACTACCATATCCTCAACGATTCCAGAAGCAACAAAATGATACTCAGTTGAAAGAAATCTTTGATGACGAGGTGACTTTTAATTACTTCGATGCTGCTAAATCCCCAGATATAGTTGAAGAATGCTCTGCTTTTTCCAAGATGGAATCGTTGGCTTGTACAGAATTGGAGCTCAATTCTTTAGAAGATCCATTAGAACATATTATACTGGAGGATTCACCAAGTGATGATGAAGACAAGGAATGTTTGGCTTAGTTAGAAGCTAATTTGAAGGAATTCACTCGAGAAGTTCCACTCAAATCACTAGAGTTATCATCTCAGGAGTATACGTAACCAAAGTCGTTGATTGAAGAGCCAACTAAATTGGAATTGAAGATTTTGTCTCCTCATTTGAAATATGACTATTTGGGTCTGTCTTCGACTTTACCCGTCATTATTTCATTTGAGTTCACCAAAGATCAAGAAGAAGAGGCACTTGTGATTTTGGAAAGGCACAAGAAGGGTACTAGATGGGTTATTTCACATATCGAGTCACGGGCTGGAGGATTTGTAGGAATTATAGGAAGTTAAACAAGGTCACCAGTTACAGGTTTTCTTTCCCTAATAAGATGTTGGACAGATTTGATAGGAAAGAATATGATTACTTCCTAGATGGTTATGGTTGGTATGAAAAATGAACATTTGACACCACCATGGTCAATGACGATACTAAATAAAATGGAGGGAGTTCTCTTCACTTTCTCTATCGTTATTTTATATTTTTAGTTTTTTTCTCATTTGAATAAAATGGTAGACTTAGATAAAATTTTCTTTGGTTCATTACATTAATTAAAACTCTGTCTAGGAGATTGGGACTTAAGCGGGACCATCTATGACTGCTCCAGTCTTTCCTGGGAGTTTAATTTAATGTAATTTTTTGAAAAATATTCTTCTTAGTAGGCTGAAGATTTTAAGTATTTGTTTTGTTAAATAAAGGGTCAACTTTTAAGCTAAGCACTAATTTCTTTGAGTTTTTTTTTAGTTTACTTTCAGTATAGGAGCTTAGGATCCAAAAAGAAGTTGCCATTAAGCTTAAGGTACTGTTAGGAAGGGAAATATTCAACCATTTTTTGCCCAAACCTATAGCCCTTACCTTGCTCCACCTCTACTCCTAAGTAGCCCAATAGTGCATCTCACTTAACCCCTTAATGTTGCAGCCCTTAACTCCCTGAATCACCATCCCGAACACCTTCACTCGAAGTCACCGACTACCTCACCTAACTATCCTTAAAACCGCCACCCTCTTCAACTCTAAACCTTACCATCGGCTACTCAACCACCTGTCCAAAATTGAAACCACCCTTAAAGTATTTCTTTCCGATATCGAGCATCAATTCATCTAGCACCATTTCACAAAATGAACAGTTTTATATAATGGCTATGCTGCAACACATGTAGTTGCAGCAACAAGTTTACCGGAGATACTCAAAAATTCAGGATGACTCAACCAGAGATATATTTAAAAAATATATATTTCATAACCTATTTGTTTTTGTGCTTGAATTTCCAGACTTAATACTCAAACCATGGACTCCAATGTCGAGGAAGGAATGAGGCAATCAAGTTCTGCAAATAAAAATGGGGGATCTTGTCTCTACTTTATTTTATTTTATCTCTTAGGATATTTCTATTTCTCGCACAACAAATCAAGAGGTTGAAATCATTAATAAAATTGAACAATTTATAAAATAAGAAGTGTGGCAATAGATATGTACATGTCTAGGATTGGATCTGTCTAGGAAGAGCTTGGTATTTAAGCATTCAAACTTGACTCACCTCCTTTTTCTAGGATCCTACCTGGTGTACAGTATCTATTCACTTATATATTTTCATTTTCTCTATTGTTTTTCACAATGGGGACATTTTTCATCTTAAGTAGAGGGACCAAAAAATTGAAATTATTTCCTCTTAGAATAAATTTTTCTTTTAATTATGATTAACTTATATTTTGTTCAAAAATTTGAAATTTTGTTAAGTATGCTAAACTTTAGTATGAATAAAGTTCTATTATTCCAGTAATTGTTGTTAGCTGAAGTATGACACAAATGTACTCTTAATAAAGTGTGTAAATCATACCATAAAATTTTTAGTTCCTTAAGAAAGTTAGGCATGCATGAAAGTTTAAGTCTCTAGAATTGATTTAGTAGTTTCTTAAGGTAAAATCCTATGAAGCATGGAATGTTTAAAATGATTTAGGCAACTTTTGTTTGGACCATTTGAGCCTTTCAAGCCAACCTTGATGAAATTTTATCCCTTGAAACCCAACTTTGAGACTATATGGCCTAATTTTATTTGAACCCTTTCAATATTTAGCCATCACTTTTTTTCTTAATTATCTTTAAATTGACTCAAGCACTAGACTCAGTACTATTCAAAATGTTCTTTGAAAATAAGTTTGGGGGAGTTGAAAAGAAGTATCAAATGCTCAAAAAAATTGTAGTACATACAGTAAAATGCTCGTGAAAGAAAAAAGAGAAAGCATATGTACTTGAAAGAAAATAGATGTACAAAAGAGCATGTGAAAGCAAAGTAAGTTGGTGTATTGTAGGTAATTATTCCGAAGGTCTAATTGAAGCTGAGTCTAGGTTTTTTAGCCTAAATTTATCTATCTTTTACCTACCCCTAGCCTAGCCACGTACAACATTTTTAAAAACCTATTGATTCAAGTTTCTTTGCTACCTACATTAGTGGATAGAAATTGCTATGTTCAACATATGAAGGCATAAGTTAAACTTAATGATTGCAACTTAATCTTGAATAAGGGAATAAAATCAAATTGGTAGGAAGATAGCATGCATTTATTGAGAAAGCATTTAGTTTATTTTTGCTATCATAAGAATAATTGAGATTAATTTGAATGATATGTATACATAAGTAGCATAAATATCGAATTTCTTGTTTTTGAGCATAAGTATACTAAAATCATAATTTTGGGAAGAATGATGTTCTGAAGGAATTTTTCAAAGGCGTTTCCGAGAAATTCTTGCACATTTGTGCATTACTCGATACGAGCAATGAATTAAGTTTGAGGGTGTGGAAACATAAAAAATATACACACTTTTTCATGCCCTTTTTAACTCAAATTCATGCAGTTTCAGTAAAATTCTTGTCGAAAAATAAATAATAATTATAAAATAATTAAATTGCACTCAAATTATTAACATGTTGAATTTTAATTAATTTTATATCAAATTTTTATTATTTTTGACAGATTTGCACAAAGGGCAAAAAACGGCTCGGCAGACACTACTAGAAACACAAAACCGAGCAGCAATTTTAAAGCATCAAGGCGAAATAATTTTTTAGCCTAAGACTGTTCAAATTATGTGTATTAATTCATAATATAATTAATTTTAATTTTAAACCTGTAACACCCCAAACCCGGCCCAAACACCACGACCGAATCTGGCATGTTACTTGGAAAGAATTTATAAAACTTTGCGAACTTCCGAAAATTTTTAAATCCCTTTTGAAACTCCAAGTTGGTAGTTCGTTCGAAAACTCATTATTCATTTAAGGAAAAATTTTAATTAGCCCAATCCTTGTGTTTAGGTGACATTTGGAAACACATATTGTTATATTAGATTATTCTAGAAGTTTGTCGTAAAAATCCGTTTATAAAATCGTTAATTAAGTTGTGAGAAAAGCTTTTATTTGCATTTTGTAAAAACGACTTATCGAACATTTGTATTCAAAATGTCTAAAGTTTAAATCGAAATTAAACCAAATTATTAGTGGCCTTATTACATAACAAAATCCCGAAAATTAAAGAAGAGTAAAGTTCTATCTAAATAAACCGTGCATGGCCACCCCGTAGTCCTCTCCGGCCCAAATCCACTGCACTATGAGTTACCTGCAAAAATGTTAAGCAAAAATGTTAAGCAAAATGGGTGAGTCAAGAGACTCAGTGTGCAATTGCCAAGCACCATCACTGGGCCCAAGCCCATTCATTTACCATCTGGACCTTAGCCCCTTTTCATAATCACATTGGGCGAAGCCCATTCGGAATCAGATTGGGCCTTAGCCCTACAGTACAGTATAACAGATAACATATGCAAAATGATGCAAAACCCCTACCCAACCTAAATATCCAACCGCTACACACCACCCGTTCCTGCCAATCACACCAGTGGGGATTTCTACAATCGACCCTCACCGCTACACACCATCGATGGCAGTCATGCTGCATTTAGCTGCTCATCGTCAGAGTTGTGACAGAGTCACCAGATTATGTGGCATGGCCACCAGAACAGAGTGTGGCAGAGCCACCAGATATTGTGACATAGTCACCAGATACGCTCCCCCTTCCAATTAATAACATATGCCCATTCCCATGCACATAAAATCATGATGTATGAATGCAGCAGATACCGACGTATATAAGATGTTCAGAGTATACATAATATCATGTCACATAATCGCTTGTATAGCATAATCAGAAGTCACTAACCTGATGTCTCGTCTCTACCCTCCATGTGATATGGGCTGGCTCGGGGTGAGTCGAAACGTATGCGGGTTGCCCAATCGTCTACGAGGAGGAATCAAGCCTTCGGAAGATAATCGGAAAATATAAATGAGTTTGCGGAAGCTTAAATAAATAAAAATAGGATTTGGTTCGGTTTTGATAAAATAAAATATAAAATAGATAAAAGGATAATTGGATGGAGATGGATAAACGAACTTAAACGAGAAGCGATTCAACACTAAAAAGTGTCACCCCGGGTTCTATAATGTTTAAGGTGAATAAATGGATTCGAAGGTGGAAATGGAAATACGAACTTAACTTAAGAAAGATTCAACACTATATAACAGTGTCACCCCGTTTCTTATATCGTTAAGGTGGATAGATGGAGATAGGTTGATGAACGCCACACCAAACGAAATTTGGTGATAAGTTCAAACAAGCCGAAGACGCCACAAGCAAAGCTTGATAAGTCTAACGAAACTTGTACGAAAACGAAGAGGAGATAAACTCACTCAAATGAACAAAGGTTCATAAAATTTCATTCATGAAAATTCTGTGTCTCTTACAAATAAAAGTAACAAACTATTTATAGCCAAACTAGGTAGCCGAATTGCAAATTAATGGCTAAGAAAATCAGCCATGAGCATACAACCTTACCGTCCAAATCTTGTTCATGATTTAAGCTTGTGCCGTCCAACTCAAAGGCATGAAATCATGGGAATTATTTAATCCAATATGCTTTGCCGTCTAAGTCATAAAGGATGGAAATTCATATCCAATAAATAAATGAACCATGCTTCCATCTATTTTTGTCTCCAATAAATAAATGAATCATGCTTCCATCTATTTTTGTCTTCCTTAATGCTTTAAATTTCAGCCATGCATCCATTTGTTTAAGTTTCAAGCTCCCATTTGGCATTGAAGTTCCCAACCTATAACTCCATGTTCCACGTGAAAAACCATGCTTGCTCTTCAATTATTTATTCTCCCATTAACAAGCCTTGCCGTCCAACAACCCCATTATTTATGCTTCCATTCAATTGAATTTGCCATTTTGTTTTTGGTTGCATATTGCTCTTTTAATTGCTCATTTGTTTATTCCTCCATCATGTTGTTTATTTAATTCAAAGATTGTCAAACCCCCATACTCCCAATGTCGTCTATCTCATAATTGCCTTCAAAGTGCAGCCCATTTATTATTCACGCATGAACACACCTTCCATTACTTTTAATTTCCTCATTCTTTCTCCATCTCAAACTAGTGCCGTCCAAGTCTTGAATAATAATTTAAAATTCATGAAAGGCATAAGTCTTGCATGTGCTGTTTAATTCTTAAAATTCATTCATGCTCCATCTTCCCTTATTATTTTATTATTCCAAGACCAATGCCCCACCATGCCGTCCCAATCCCTTGAAAACCTGCACCAAATTTAAACCAACTCATTAGTTCATTATATAAACATTTAAAGGGAGCAACTAGCCATTATAAATTCGGCAAAATAAAGGTCATAGACATCTTAAATTCGGCACACTAGAGGACATATTAAAACACATGTTTCAACTAGGATATTTTAATCATATGAAATAAATTTAACATATTTAATATGATACTAATTATTTGGCAAATTAATTTGCTATAGAAAATCAATTAAATAAATTAAGATGTTTAATTCATTTAATTAAAATTCAGCAATTTAATTTTCAACAAATTCAAAGACTCGATTTATTTAAAGCAATAAAATTTAAAAATTTGGCGTCGAGCTTCGTCGACTTGAAAATTCGGTGGGTGCCCCGGGCGTGCTCGTATCACCATGGGTAATCCAACAGCCAATACTGAAGTTTCGGCATTTAATAATGCATATACAAATTAACAAAAACAACAGGCAAAGGTGTGAGAATTGCACACCTGTATACGAGGAGAACTAAACTCTCGATATTATCGACACTCTCAGAAGAGGGAACAACCGTAATCTGTCTATTCAGATCCGAAGCCGGCCCACAATCCGGTGGAAAATCTCGAACGGCTGACACTGCATGCCGTTTGAACTTAGGAGTAGGGACTACGAGTCCAACCCCCTCCTTCCCTTGACTGGCATTCGAATCCATGACAGATTTTGATCAGAGAACTAGGTTAAAGCAACGAAAAAGAACGAAAGAATAGATGCTCATACCGAAGAAGTCCCTTACCTAGATTAACAGAAGCTGAACGCCAACTGATTGGCCTAAGAAATCAATTGAGTCCCTAATACATCACTATGTTAGAACCGATCCTCCATAAGAATTAAAAAGAATGGCCTTTCGGCCAAACAAGCTAATAAGAATCTCTTACCACCATTCGGCCAACAACTACTTACCAAAATCCGCCCTTGAAAGCCGGTCACACGGATAAGAGATAATGAAAACACCCCCTTCTACAATCAGCCCATGCCCAAAGAAGTGAGTCAAAGCTTCAGTTAAATCAAACCAATAGAAGAAGGAAGATGAACGAGAAGAAAAAGAGGAGATAGCTCCTTACCGAACCAAAAGATTAACGAGAGAAGAGTTTACAATCGGCTACTAGCAAAACCAATAGGAAGAGTGCCCACACTTGATGTAACAAGAGGATCCGGCTTCTGCAAATATATGAAATAAGGCAAAGAAGGAAGATGCTAGAAGAAAGGAAATGAGTCTCAGCTGAGACACTTACAATTTCGGCTATGAAGAACAAGAAGCAAATGGCTAGGGAGATTAGGCTATGACCAAAAGAACAAGAAGGAGAAGAAACAAAAGCTCACAAAAGCAAAAGAGAATAAAAGGGTTTCTAAGCTTGATTTGCTAACACTCTACTCAAAATGACCCTTGGAAGAATCAGCACACACACACACTTACACCTAAAGACCGAAAGTGCACCAAAAAGATGAAATTAATGCCTAAGACCCCTTTTGGCACACTCGCCTCACCTAGCCTCAAAACCGAAAACCCCCTTTAACCAAACCACATTCGGTCAACAACCCCCCAACAAGCCACCAAATCCCTTGATTACCTCCGACATTCCCTCTCCTCCCATCATTTGAATCGGCTTGAATGATTCAAACTCCACCTTTCTCTCGTGACCACCCATTTAAAATATTTGACCCCTTCAACACTCCTCCTTGAAGTGTCCATGCCGAAATCCACCACCTCTCATCCTGACGCTAAAAAGAATCTCCCAAAAAGCAAGCTATGGGACTCGAACCTGCTCCCTCACTGTTCCCCTGTAGCGTCACTTACCTGCATCCTAAGTGGCGTCTCCTTGCCACTTTACCACTCCTTTCCTTGCGTCAACAAACACAAGCAATAATCCTTAAAGCCTGTCCCAACCAGCTCTCCCTTAAAGTGCCCAAAATTGAAATTTCCACCAAGGCTTCAGCTTAACCCCGAGCCTTCCCGGGGCCCCAAAACATAACAAATTAACAGATAGAGCACACCAAACACACAAAAACATAATAAATGCAAAGCCCCTAATTCCCGGATGTTACAGTTTTACCCCCTTAAAGAAATTTCGGCCTCGAAACTTACCTAGTCAAAAGAGATGAGGGTATTGCTGACGCATAACATCCTCTGGCTCCCATGTGGCCTCCTCTGAACCGTGGTTCCGCCACAAAACTTTGACCAAAGGGACTGATTTCCTTCTTAGCACTTTAATGTCTCGATCCAAGATCTGTACTGGTTCCTCTTCGAAGGACAGGTCTGGTCTTATCTCAATTTCCTCAACGGTAGTGCCTCAATATCGAGACATGGAACACATCATGTGTCTGTTTCAATTCTAAAGACAACTCAAGCTAATACGCCACTGGTCCCACACATTTCAATACCCGATAAGGCCCGATAAACCTGGGACTTAGCTTGCCTTTCCGTCCAAACCTCAAAACTTTCTTCCAAGGCAAAACTTTCAGAAACACCTGATCCTCCACTGCAAATTCTATATCCTTACGTTTCAGATCAGCATAGGATTTCTACCTGTCGGAAGCCTCCTTCAACCGAGTTCGAATCAACTTAACTTTCTCCTCTGTCTCCGAAACCAATTCCGGACCCAACACCCGACGCTCACCCAACTCTGTCCAGCAAGTAGGAGTACGACACCTCGTCCATACAATGCTTCATAGGCGCCATCTGAATACTAGACTGGTAGTTGTTGTTGTATGCGAATTCTGCCAACGGTAAGAACTCCTCCCAACTACCCCTGAAGTCAATGACACAACCTCTCAACATATCTTCCAAGACCTGGATTACCCTCTCAGACTGACCATTAGTCTGTGGATGAAATGTTGTGCTGAAGTCTAGTCTTGTACCCAATGCCTGATGCAGCGCCTTCCAAAAGTGCGACGTAAACCTAGGGTCTCTATCCGATATGATCGACACTGGTACCCCATGCAACCTTACAATCTCCTCCACATACAGCTTAGCCAGCTTCTACAGAGAATAGTCGACACAAACAGGTATGAAATGGGCGGACTTCGTTAACCGATCAACAATCACCCATACCAAATCTTTCTTAGTAGGCGTAAGAGGTAGCCCACTAACAAAGTCCATCGTGATCCTCTCCTATTTCCACTCCGGAATCTTCACTGGCTGTAATAACCCCGAAGGCAACTGATGTTTCGCTTTCACCTGATGACACGTCAAGCATTTACCCATAAACTCGGTAATTTCCCGCTTCAAACCAGGCCACCAAAACTATTCACGTAGATCCTGATACATCTTATTCCCACCAGATGTATAGCGTAAGGGCTACTATACGCCTCTTGAAGAATCATCTGTCTCAACTCAACATCCTTCGGCATACAGACCCTCTCACGAAAACACAATACCCAATCACTGTTCAGACTATAATCCTCTACCCCACCATTCTGTACTTGCAGAAGTCGAGCACCCAAGACATCATCCGATAACTGCTTCTCTTTAATCTGACTTGCCCACGTCGGCTTCACTTGGAGTTCAGCTAACAAACTTCCATCATCATACAGACTAAGATGAGCAAACATTACCCTCAAATCTGATATCACTTTCCGACTTAACGCATCCGCCACCACGTTAGCTTTTCCCGGATGATACTCGATCGAGCAGTCGTAATCCTTTAACAGTTCAATCCACCTGCGCTGCCTTAAATTTAACTCCTTCTGAGTAAGGAGATATTTTAAACTCTTGTGGTCGGTGTAGATAATGGACTTCTCCTCGTACAGGTAATGTCTCTAGATCTTCAGAGCGAACACTACCGCAGCCAACTCCAGATCATGCGTAGGATAGTTCATCTCATGTGGTCTTAACTGCCGAGACGCATACGCAACTACCTTCCCATCTTGCATTAACACACACCCTAACCCCGTGTGTGAAGCATCACAATAGACAACAAACTCTTTCCCAACCTCAGGCTGAATCAAAATCGGAGCTTCTGTCAAGATCCTTTTCAACTTCTCAAAGCTTTCCTGCTGCTTAGCAGTCCAAACAAATGATACCCCTTTCCGCAACAACTTAGTTAAGGGTGCCGCAATCAAGGAAAACCCCTCAACAAACCTTCTATAGTACCCGGCCAATCCCAAGAAACTTCGAATCTCCACCATAGACTTAGGCAGTTTCCAGTCCAACACAGCTTCAATTTTCCGGGGATCAACCCTAATCCCCTCTGCAGATACAACATGACCCAAAAAGGTAACTTCTTTCAACCAAAATTCACACTTACTGAATTTGGCATACAACTGCTTCTCCCTCAAAATATGCAGAACCACCCGAAGATGCGAATCATGCTCTTCTTCCGTCCTGGAATATACCAGAATGTCGTCTATGAACACCACAACAAACCGGTCCAGATAGGGTTGGAATACCCGGTTCATCATATCCATGAACGCAGCTGGTGCATTCGTCAACCCAAACGGCATCACTAAAAACTCATAGTGACCATAGCTAGTTCGAAACACCGTCTTATGAATATCCGCTTCCTTGACCTTAAGCTGATGATATCCTGACCTCAAATCTATCTTCGAGAAGACTGAAGCCCCCTTAAGTTGATCAGCGGGTATTTGTTCTTAATCGTCAACTTATTCAACTGGCGGTAGTCAATGCACATACGCATCGTCCCGTCCTTTTTCTTCACGAACAATACCGGCGCTCCCCACGGAGATACACTTGGTCAGATAAAACCACGATCCAACAATTCTTGAATCTGCACTTTCAGTTCCACTAACTCCTTCGGCGCCATTCTATATGGGGCAATAAACACTGGCGCTGTTCCCAGAAGAAGATCAATACCAAATTCCACCTCGCGATTCGGAGGTAACCCTGGAAGCTCCTCTGGAAAAACATCAGAAAACTCCTTCACTATTCTGACATCCTTCACAGTCAACTCCTTGGCCTCCAGAGCACGAACAAAAGTTAAGAAAGCCTCGCATCCTTTTCTCACCATTCTTTCCGCCTTTAAAGCAGACACTACATTGGACAAGTAGTTTCTCCTTTCGCCTATCACTAAAACTTCATTATCCTCAGGAGTCCTTAACACCATGCACTTAGCAGCACAATCCAAGTTTGCTCGAAGTCACTCAGGAATAGACTTTCGAGATACTGTCCCAGTGCTTGCCCCAGTAACTCGTTCCAACACACGTAGCATTGCTTGAGACAGGGCATCATCCCCACTAGTTCTATCTTGAGACCCTGTTTCTGCCACAAGTGATGCTGGCGCTTCACCTTCAGGCTCATGCCTTGCTTCCGAGAACTCAGCCTCAACACCCCGGCCTCTACCGCGGCCGCGTGCAACACGTCCACGTCCTCTAGTACTCATGTCTACCATTTCGTCTTAATCTAGTTTACAAATTTTATGCATTAGCATTTCTTTTCACTATTTATTAATGAGTAGTTTTATGAGAATAGAGTTTTAAGTAGTTTCTGCAAAACACACATATACCTAAAGGTTTCCATTTCTAAAGTAAAGTTTCTTAATTCTACATTTCATGGCACAATATATCTAATTCATGCAATTCACCCAATGCAGTCAGAAAAACTTACCGTATGGACTTGGTGCCGGAGACTCAGGTGCCATACTTCCAGAAATCATGTACATATATATGTATTTTCTTTCTAAACCGTCTTTAACCCAAATTTGGAAAATGTTTTGAACCCAAAACCCATGGCCGAGCTTTTAGAACATGGCTCCGATACCAAAATTGTAACACCCCAAACCCGGCCCAAACACCACGATCGAATCTGGCATGTTACTTGGAAAGAATTTATAAAACTTTGCAAACTTCTGAAAATTTTAAATCCCTTTCGAAACTCCAAGTTGGTAGTTCGTTCGAAAACTCATTATTCATTTAAGGAAAAATTTTAATTAGCCCAATCCTTGTGTTTAGGTGACATTTGGAAACACATATTGTTATATTAGATTATTCTAGGAGTTTGTCGTAAAAATCCGTTTATAAAGTCGTTAATTAAGTTGTGAGAAAAGCTTTTATTTGCATTTTGTAAAAATGACTTATCGAACATTTGTATTCAAAACGTCTAAAGTTTAGATCAAAATTAAACCAAATTATTAGTGGCCTTATTACATAACAAAATCCCGAAAATTAAAGAAGAGTAAAGTTCTATCTAAATAAACCGTGCATGGCCACCCCGTAGTCCTCTCCGGCCCAAATCCACTGCACTATGAGTTACCTGCAAAAATGTTAAGCAAAAATGTTAAGCAAAATGGGTGAGTCAAAAGACTCAGTGTGCAATTGCCAAGCACCATCACTGGGCCTAAGCCCATTCATTTACCATCTGGGCATTAGCCCCTTTTCATAATCACATTGGGCGAAGCCCATTCGGAATCAGATTGGGCCTTAGCCCTACAGCACAGTATAACAGATAACATATGCAAAATGATGCAAAACCCCTACCCAACCTAAATATCCAACCGCTACAAACCACCCGTTCCTGCCAATCACACCAGTGGGGATTTCTACAATCGACCCTCACTGCTACACACCATCGATGGCAGTCATGCTGCAGTTAGCTGCTCATCGTCAGAGTTGTGACAGAGTCACCAGATTATGTGGCATGGCCACCAGAACATAGTGTGGCAGAGCCACCAGATATTGTGACATAGTCACCAGATACGTTTCCCCTTCCAATTAATAGCATATGCCCATTCCCATGCACATAAAATCATGATATAGAAATGCAGCAGATACAAAACCACATTCGGTCAACAACCCCCCAACAAGCCACCAAATCCTTTGATTTCCTCCTACATTCCTTCTCCTTCCATCAATTGAATCGGTTTGAATGATTCAAAATCCACCTTTCTCTCATGACCACCCATTTAAAATATTTGACCCCTTCAACACTCCTCCTTGAAGTGTCCATGCCGAAATCCACCACCTCTCATCTTGACGCCAAAAAATATCTCCCAAAAAGCAAGCTATGCGACTCGAACCTGCTCCCTCACTGCTCCCTTGTGGCGTCACTTACCTGCATCCTAAGTGGCATCTCCTTGCCACTTTACCACTCATTTCCTTGTGTCAACAAACACAAGCAATAATCCTTAAAGCCTGTCCCAGCCAGCTCTCTTCTAAAGTGCCCAAAATTGAAATTTCCACCAAGGCTTCAGCTTAACCCCGAGCCTTCCTGAGGCCCCCAAATATAACAAATTAACAGATAGAGCACACCAAACACACAAAAACATAATAAATGCAAAGCCCCTAATTCCTGGATGTTACAAAACCAATTTAATTTGGGTTAAATAAATTATTATTAATTATTTATGAAAAACGACCTAGTTGAGCTGAACTGAGAAAACTGATCCAACCGAGCACTGGGCAGCCCAAAGCCGTCCCACTTGCTGACCCAATCAGCTTGTTTGGATGATTATTTGGCTTGCAAAATGGCCCTTGAAGACTCATTCAATTTGCATTCAAACCCCTGCACTATTCATTCCTTTCAAGATTTGCCCCTACCTAAAAATAGCATGTTTCAAACCTTCAAACATGCCAGCCATGGGAGGAGTCTTTGGCTTATGATTTTGGCTATTTTTAGTAGCCTTCTCAACCTATAAATACCCCCTTGGCTGCTCACTTCAAACACATCTAAAACCCATTCATTTCTTCACTTCTCTCTCAGTTTTCTATCTTCATTCCCTTCTATTGTTCTCCATTTTCTTCCCCTATTCCTTGGTCGATTTCACCTCTTGAAAAAGATTCATTCAACCACCATTTGGAGCATCATTCAAGTGTTCATGGAAGCCTTGGTTCAACAAGAACAAGCGGAGAAGGAGGAGCGGAGCAAACTAGGCAAGCCTCGGAGAAACACCAGATTTGATTCTTTATTCCCTATCCTTTTAATTTTGTTATTGTTATGATAAACATGTTTTTAAATATTTGTGATGTTGATATGTTTAATTTAATTAATATGGCTTAAATTTAATTCGTGTTAGGTTAATTTTATTTCATCTACTTGAGTTATTAAAGTTGTGTTTGTGTTGTTATAGGTCTCGGTAAGATGTTTGATTAAGTAAAACCATGACTAAGTTATTCATGCATTACAATTGTAAGGTAACTAATGAATTAATTATTTAAACGGATTGAAATTGTAATTAATTGACACAAAACTTAATCAGTTCATGTTTAATTATCAAAGGTAGCCGAGGATTAAATTAGCAACTGTATCTAACGATACATTAGCCTTGCATAACTTGTAAGATTATTGTGATTAAACTGTTTCAAGGTAGAAATACATTGTTACCTCACGTAATATTTTATGTGCTTATAAGATCGAATTGATTTTTTGAATTGGCATAGAGATATGTACAAGAGATAATTTTAATTTCTTAAGTATGTATGTGCATTAACACATTTTCTTATTAAAATTTGTTTAATCGGTTGAATTGACATAGAGATGTAGTCAAGAGTTAAATGGATTTTGGTAGGTAAGTATGTTCATAAGTTAGCAAATTACCGAGTTGCCGTGAATTTATTCGTAACAACATAAACATGAGTTTAATTATTTTAAGTTAAGAAATGTAATTAATCTAGCACAATTATGTCATCTTGATTAAAATCATCTTTTGAAATCGTGCATTGGAACTTTTATTTCATTTTTATTTATTTTATTTAGTTAAAATCTTAATTTTTAATCACCTCCTCAGATCAAAATATTTTTCTTCACCAAAGTGTTTTTAATTGATTCATAAATAATTCTTTTCACAGTCCCTGTGGGTACGATAACTCGACATTTACTTGCCACTTTATTACTTGTTGCGATTGTGTATACTTGCACATTTTCGTCGTTCCAGATGTATGAATGTATTATGACTTGTCTGGATAGACTTTAGGCCTCTAATGCACAAAATGGTAAGCGGGGAAGTGTCCAAACGTTGGTTTAGCAAATTGTAGGTCTATTTGCTACAAAAATTGCAAAGCTCATCGAGACGACATTCGAACATTGTTAGGATGCTCTTATCGCGTCATTGAGATGATGGCTACTCTCTAAGGCACATTGCGACGTGCTGCTTCACGTCATCTCGACGTGGTGCATGTGCCCCCCCAAAGGTCAATTTTCACAGCTTTGCAATTTAGTCCCTAAATTTTGGTGGTGCAATTGGAGTCTCAAATGTTCGCAAAATGCTTTTAAAATTCACATACCAGAGTCTCAGATGTTTAATTTCATAAATATACTATTAATTTTTTAATTTTATTATTTTTAATATTTTTTCAATATTTGTATTTAGTCCCTAGGATTCTTGTTTTTAAAATTAACTAAGAAATGCTAATTGGATTAAACTGATTCTTTACAAAATGTTTCTAAAAATATTTTAGAATTAAAATGCACATTTAGATTGATGTTACACGTATGCTAGCGTAATTTGGACATGAAATGACGTTTTTGCCATTATGTCTCGTTTGAGTAAATTTTGTTAGAAGAAATGTAACAGATCGTTTTCAGTGGTGTCAAAGACAGTGGTTTCAGGGCCACAATTCTAACATGTGAGACCATAAATATTATTTATTTAATATTTACGAAGTCATTATAGTGTCATATTGAAATTTGGTCCGATATTTTTTATGTTTGGTTAGTTAATTAAAGAAAAAAGACTAAATCGTAAAAATTACAAAGTGAGTTGTTCTTAGTTTACAAGTTTTAATTGAGTATAAAAGTACAATCGGATGGTTTATATGGCAATTTATAATAATGTTAATAGACGGTTAAAGATTATAGTTTAATGAAATTAAAAGATTTACTTAAGGTTAATTCAGTAATTAAGTAAATGTTAAACATAAAGAAAAGAAGCCAAAAGTATCATCTTTTTTGTCTCACCATTTTTTGACTGAAAACCATTGAAGAGAAAGCTTGGAGAATTTGATTCATTTTCTCCCTTGCATGTAAGTGTTTTCTTAGTCATTTTTTTATGAATTTTACGTTTTTGAGGTCGTTGTAGCTTAATCTAGCTAACCCAGGGACTATTTTGAAATACTATCAAAGTTTTGAAAATTTACCTTTTATGTTCTTAAAGCTTTTTAGATGTTAATGGTTGATTTTGAAGCTTGATGATGAAATAGGACTAGTTTATAAAGTGATTTTGAATGGTTTTGAGTTTAATGACTAAAACGATAAAATGTTGAAATTGGCTTGAAATTATTGTAAATCTTATTACTTATGAGCTTTAGAGGGATGTAATTGAATTCGACACTATGGTTTAGGGCTTAGTTGTAAAAAATAAGCTTGTTTCGATTTTAGCGGCTAAATTGAATAAAATGCAAAACTTTAGGGAAATTATGAAAAATGTTAATAGGAAGTCATATGCAGCAAATTGAATGTTATGATGTAATTGAGGCTGATAAATTGAAATAAAATTACTGTATAGATCAAGAACCAATAGATAATCGTGAAAAAGAGAAAATTCCATACTAGTCCTAGAAACTCATTTCTTTGTTGTTTGGCCCTAGTAAGTTCATACGATATTGTCTTGTATATTTTGGTAATTTATTTATTGAATTATTTATTTTGTGGATATTGAATGTAAACTTAAATGTTACAACTGATACTATGAGAGAATGGATTAAAATGGAAAATATTATAAGATTATATGTATCAAGCCCGAATGAACATAGGATAGATAAATTGGCATGCCAATAAGTTATTTTGTACATTATACGAGATTGATATATGATGAGATGATGATATATGACATGATATTATACACTAACTATATATTAGAATCCAACATTTGTTGCGAATTACCAAGTTATATTTACAGTGATTGTGGCATGTTTTTAGGGGAGGATGTAAAGCTTATGAGCTTGGCACTTGGTGCCCAGTTGTGTTCTTGGTTGGATTAGCTCGGTTGAGCATTCTAGCGTGTCTTGGGTGGATAATTGTGTATCTGTATCTGTTCATATTAGCTCATTGGGCTGAATCATGTATGTAAACGACGTAATGGCTTGTATTGATGCTTGGTAATAATGTCTTGATAAATGACTTGAAAATATGTGCTCATGCTTATGGACATTACATGGTGACTTTGTATTAAATGATCTTGTTTAACTTGAATGGTTATATGACATGTATATTATGAAATCACCTATGAACATGGTTATGATGACAGGATTAAGTGTTAGTTAATTGTTTTGTTAATTTATAAATGTGACATTAAGGTATGTTATATCGTTTTTCTACCTATGAACTTACTAAGCTAAGTTGAAGCTTACTCTGTTTCATTTTCCTATTTTTATGTAGTTGTTGTATTGTGGAACTAGGTGATCAGATCAACTTGAAGATCACACTATCCAGACACCTTTTGGTAGACTTTGAAGTTATTATATTTCGGTGTTGTGGTATGTAATAGGAGTATTTTGGTATATATGTACTTATGTGGTAGTAATGTATATATATGTTTATGCTTGCACAAAATGAAGTGTGCTTGATGGTTAAATGGTATGATTGTTCATGGTTTAATATGGTAATTTCGAATATGGAATTGACTTGGTATATGATGAAATAAACTAGGTTGCTGGTAGGTTGTGATATGGTATGGAATGAATGGTTAGGTGAGATAAGACATAATGGCTTTATCTTTTATCTGGATGTTATTTAGGTTATGTACAATGGTTTATTTATGGAAAATACATTGATGAATATGCCTTGGTTTTTGGTGGTTAGTTGGTGATAGGAGTTATGGTATCTTTGATGATTTATATAGAAATTGCTTAGTTATACTTGTTTGAAGTAAGAAAATCCTTTGTATTAAATGTTGTTTGTGAAGTTGCCTTATGGCATATTGGTTTGGCACATAGGATGGTGTTTTAAGTTGTGTTTTGGTATGCCTTTGATGTCTTTTGGATGAGTTTGTTGAATGGTACAAAGCATACTTGTGGCCTAAGTAAACCATAGATTATATGACTTGCATTTTAAGATTCAACTTAGCACACACGGGCTGCATACGGTCGTGTGCCACACATGGGCATGTGGCACAACCGTGTGGTCATTAGATTTTGGGAGTAATTGTTGCACACTACATCACTGAGTTACACGGCCTGGACACACGGTTGTGTACCTCCAGCTTACATGGCCTCAGTTTGCTACACGATCTAGGACACATCTGTGTGACTTACGTTAGAAATTTTGCATTTAGGTCCACACGGCTATAGTCTGTTATACTGTCGGCGACATAGTCGTGTGACCTCTTTACACACGACATTAGTATTCCACACAGTTTGAATACACGATTGTGTTATCTAGCTCCACACAACCTCAGCCTATCACACGGTCTGGTCACACGACTGTGTGACCCCTGTTTAGCCTTATTACCTAATGTTTTGTAAAAGTTTTAGATTAGTCCTGAATTGTTTCTAAGTTGGTTTAGGAGCTTCGTAAGCTCGATTTTGGTTTTGAATCGTATTATACTTATGATATTGAATGCTTGATTGATTAATTGCATATTTAAGATGAATTTGTGTGTGTTAAATGTTGTTAATTGTCGTAACATCTTATAACTTGAGTCCGACGATCGAATCGGGTATAGGGTGTTACAAGAAAGCATGCAACTAGCTTTCAATTGTTTATTAATGTATATATATGAGTTGAATGAAAGCATGAGATTTTTGCTATTGATTGATAAAGAAAACGAATAATTAATTGCATACTAAAATGTCGCATGGTGTTTTAGGTCACTTCGGTGACTAATATGACATTTCAGATTTGGGTCAAACTATCTCGATCGGGTTTAGGGTGCCACATGAAGAGGCGATAGCCATGTCATGATGTGGAGGTGTGTATTCAACTTAAACCGAGCTCCTTCTCCCAATTAAACTCTGTTATTTTTCCTAGTTAAACTCTATTAGTCTAGGAATATTTTAGTCATATTAAGACTTTAATATTAGCCTATTGAAAGGTTTTTTCTAACCCTATTTAGAGAGTTAATAGAATATATCTTATGTAAGATTTGATGAAGAATTAAGGGGAGAGTTTTAGAGAGCTTTGTATTCGGGTTTTGGATTTTGCTAATTTAGGTTTATTTTCTTCATCTTGTACTCTTTGTTGGTTTGTTGATTGGTAAAGTTTTCTTTGTCTGTGGTTTTTATCCTCTTCGGAGGAGTTTTCCACGTAAAATTTGTGTGTTCGATCTTTTCAGTTTCTTCTTGTTTGTTGTTTATACGAATTGATCCCCAACAAATTGGCATCAAAGCCAAGTTTGGTTTTCACATTCAGCCCATTCAAATTGGCAATGAGATACGATAATAAAAATTTTGATGGGATCACAAATTTTAGTTTGTGGCAAGTTTGGATAATGATAATTGTGGTTCAAAATGGTATGAAGAAGGCCGTCATCGAGCAAAAGCCCGAAAATCTAAACCAGTCAAAATGGGAAGAGCTTGATGAGAAAGCTTTATCAATACTTCAATTGTACCTCACAAACAATGTGTTGCAGGAGGTGCTTACAAAGAAAATGACAACAACCTTATGGAGAAAATTCAAAATATTATACATGACAAAGTCTCTGGCTAATAGTTTGGTGTTGAAACAATGCCTATACACGTACCGTATGGACAAAAGTGAGAACCTTAGGGGTCATATCAGTCAATTTGTTACTCTCTCAAAAAATTTGAAGAATGTCGAGGTCAATATAGATGATGAAGATTAGACTATGCTATTATTGTGCTATTTGCCCCATTCGTATAAAACTTTCATGGAGACCCTAATTTATGGTAGAGATAAACTCTCATTTGAATATGTGAAGGGTAACTTGTTAGGCAAGGAAAAACTTGATAATAAGTTAGGTCTGGGTAGCAAGTCTGGTAGTCAAGCCTCGCTTTTGGTTGCTAGAGGGAGGCAACAGTCTAAAGATTCAGGTCAAAACAAATCTAGGTCAAGATCAAAGTCGAGGAATCATGACAAAAGATGTCACTACTACAAGAAGTTGGATCACATTAAAACATAATGTTATAAGCTGAAAATAAAAACAGGAGGGTTGCTGAGAGTGACAAGGAATAAAAATTGTGGTTACTGATGCTAGTGTGGCCGAGGACAATGGTGATGATTGGTTGTTAATGTCTACGACAGAAAGGTTTAAACTTATGTCTGAGTAGATTATAGATTCGGGATGCTCTTTCCATATGTGTCCAAAGAATGACTTATTCTCCATATACAATCTAGTTGAAGATGGAGTTGTACTTATGAGGAATAATTTGCCCTGTAAAGTAACCGGTGTTGGTACCGTTCAGATCAGGATGCACGACGAAATCATTGGGAAACTATCAGATGTCAAGCATGTGCCTAATTTAAAGAAGAACTCATCTTCTTGGGAAATTTTAGACTCAAAGGATTGTAGGATCGCCATTGAGTTAAGCGGCATTAAGGTATCTTGTGGAGCTCTCTTTCTGATGAGAGGTTGAAAGATCAACAATCTTTATGTTTTGCAAAGTTCAATGATGATCGATAAAGTAGTAATTTCTTCATTTGTTAAGGAGTCAGATTCGACTCATTTGAAGCATAGGTAACTTGGTCATATAAGCAAAAAAAGGTATGATTGTTTTGAATAAAAGAGGTTCTCTTCCGGGTGTAGGAGTTGGTAAGACAAAGTACTGCATTTGTGGGAAGCAGACACGAGTCAACTTTGATTTGGCAGTTCAAAAAACTAAAAGTTTTCCAATTTCAAAGTGCAAGTATTGTTTGGACTTGTTTAAGCATCTTGCAAAATCAAGTTAGGCTATTGATGGGGCTTGGCAAATAAGGCTTATGAAAATACAAGTCAATATGGAAATTTGTGGGGTGTGCCTTGCATTTTCGGGAAAACCATAGATTAAATAGAATTTATGTCATGAAAAGGAGTACGACGTGATAGACGACATCCTAACGAGGCAATAACCATGTCACAACGTAGTGATGTGTATTCAACTTAAACCAGGTTTCTTCTCCCAATTAAACTTTATTATCTTTTCCCAATTAAACTCTAATTAGTCTAGAAATATTTTAGTCATATTAGGACTTTAATATTACCTATTTAAAAGGTCTTTGTAACCCTGTTCAAAGAGTTAACAAAATATCTCTTATATGATATTTGATGAAGAGTTCTAGGGAGAGTCTTTGAGAGAGCTTTGTATTCAGGTTTTGGGTTTTGTTTATTTAGGTTATTTTCTCCATCTTGTACTTTTCATTTATTTTCTCATTAAGTGAAGTCTCCTTTACCTGTAGTTTTTATCTTCTTCGGAGGATTTTTCACGTAAATATTTGTGTTTTCGATCGTCTCTACTTTTCTATTTCATTATTTATACGGGTTGATCCCCAACAAAGTGTTTAAGTTCACTCAAACATGCTACCTTTAAGAGTCCATGAACTAGTACCATTAGTTTTTTATCTCTTAATTTTCTTACTTCCTTTTAATTTTTTTCATAATAATAATAAAATTTAATTTTCTTATGACATTTTATATAGGATTTATATTTTTTTGGTCCATCATAATAATACTAATGCACTAGACCCCATCAGAACTTCACAATTAAGTGACTACTAAATAGAGGTTGAAGTTATATACTTATAACAATATTTTATATTTAAATTATATTTATTTTTTAAATTTCCAATTAAAATGTATAATCTATCTATTTTATATTTAAAGGATTTATTGAGTTGGCGCTACCCTTCAATCGAGTCTTAACTCAATTGAGTAATTATTGAAAGCTCTTTATTTTATAAAATAATAAGCATTACAGTTAGGTTATTTTTATTATTTCAAATCATGACAATATTGGATCTAGTGTCCTAAGTGTAGTATATTCGCTTTGTTTACTTGTATTTTCAAAAAAAGTTGGTTTAATAATAACATCCATTAATTACATTAATACCTTTTATACATTGTCCTCAATGTTTTTGCACGCAAACCAAAATGGAAGCAAAGTTTGTCTCATCGGTTATCTAATGTTTAACAAATACTAAGCAATATTACTTGATCGGGTCATAATAGAGAAAAACAACTTGTATTTGTAACACCCCAAACCCGGCCCAAACACCATGACCAGATCTGGCATGTCACTAGAAAAGAGTTTAAAAGTTTTACAAGATTTAAAAGTTTGTTCTATTTTATCTAGACATTTTGAAAAACCCCAAGTTTCGTGGTTCAGTTGAAAACCCATTATTCATTTAGGTTAGAAAATTTAGTTAGCCAAGCCTTGCGATTAGGTGACATTTAAAAACACTTATCGATTACTTGATTATTAGATTATTAACAAAATCCCTTTGTATAAGAAATGTTGTTTGACAGGTTGTAAGAAAATATTCGTTTGTATTTTATAAAAAAAATCTCCTCGAGTAGATTGTGATTAATACGTCCAAAAAAAATTAAAGTCAAAGTTTACCAGATTCGAAGTGGCTTTATTACATATTAAAAATTCCCCAAAAGTAGCAAAAGACAAATAAAATAAAGTTTTGATAGAATCACCCACGCATGGTCACCCCGAGTCCATTCCAGCCCAGTCCAACGATCTAAGAGTCACCTGCAAGTTGTTTAAGCAGATAGAGTGAGTCACAAGACTCAGTGTGCAATTAGTCCACAAAATCCACATGTGGGCTTGAGCCCCCAAACACAATCGGCCGAAGCCCAGTCATAGCAGCATATCAAAACAATCAATATGATACCCAACCCAGCCTAATTTTCCATCCTCTACACACCGCTCTATATATCCATCCTCAACACACCTGTGGGGATTTCTACAATCAACCCTCCATCCTCTACACACCTCTTTGGCAGTCATACTGACAGTCACGCTGCCCAAAGTTAATATAGCATGGTCTAGCCACTGATAATCATGTGACCGAGTCACCGATACGATACTGAGGCACGGAGCCATCAACTAGTGTGACAGTGTCACCGATAAACACTCCCCCTTCATATCATTAACATCCCAAATCCCATGCACATGTAACATAGTATAATAAACATATCATATGGTGTCATACATGCATTATTCAAATACACATACCATCATGCTATCAACATTAATTTAAGGCCTAATCAAATACACTGACCTGGGTTTCGATTTTACCCAACATGGGTAACTAAATCGCCATTCCCGAGATTTCCGGCTCTCAAACATAACACATACACATTTTATACAATTAAGGGGTAGTGTGGTAATTACACACCTGTAAACACGCAAGACTACACTAGCAATCTCGTTAACATCCTCACTCGCAGGGATCACAGCGATCTGCTTATCCCTTTCTGAAGCCGGCCCACAGCCCGGTGGCCAATCTCGTACTGTTGATACCGCACGTCGCTTAAACTTAGGGGCTGGGACTATGGGTCCAACCCCCTCCTTTGCTTGACTGGTACTTGATTCCATGAAAGAAATCTTGGTCAGAAGATACTATAATGAAACAGCGGTTGTTTAACAACAACGTTGGGTTAAGGCAGCGAATAATGAAAGGAGAAACCGATCGAATAACTAGAGAGGAATCCCTTACCTTAAGATCTCGAATAGAGAGATAGGATTTGGAGATTAGCTGATCCTCAGACTTGGAACTCAATTGATTCGGCTAGCGATGTTTCTCGAAATAAGTGCCCCCAATGAGAGAAGAAGATAAGGAAGAGAAGTCAAATTAATTGCAACACCAAGCCAATTAGCCATTCAGCTTTGGCTACCAAAAACCAAAAGAAGAACAGGAAAGAAAGGAAAATAGCAACGTCTCTCTTACCTTACCAACCGAAACGATGAAAGATCCGGAGCAGACCCCTAGCACCTTGTTCCACAGTATTCGGCTAACAGGCACAGAGGACCCAAATAACACACAAGAAGTTTCGGCACAAGTCACTAAAGTAGAGAAGATTTGGTTCAAAGATGATATCTCAAAGAGTGGAATGAGGATTCGACTAAAAGATGGGTAAAAGAAATCTCAAGGAGAAGAATTGAGAGATGAGTTTTGGTTATGAAGAACCATTAGAGAGAATAAGGAGCAAGAAAGAAAAATAAAAATAGAAGAAAAACAATGGGGTGCTACGGCTTTGAGTGGATGAGAAAAGAATCAAAACAAAAGAAGAAAATGGAACCCTATGAGAATTCGGCAAGGGTTGGGAGATTGGAAAATGAAGTAAATGAGAGAAGAAAGAAAAGCCTAGAAGAGAAGAGTGCCCAAAAAAGATTTTGGTTTACCAAATAGAGAATGAACCACTGCTAGCCTTAGGAATTTCGACAACCGAGGAGAGAAAATGTGTTGAAAAGCACCCAAAAGCCGAAAAGAGAATTCTTAACACACAAAGTTTGCTAAATTCCTACCAACATCTCGGCACCTAGACTCACCAAAACCGAATGCCACCATTTTTCCCTTTTGACTGAATCCCCCCAACACCAACCAAGAATTCGGCCACACCCCTTCTCCTCTCCTACATTCACTCTACGCCCCTCATTTGAATTAGTTTGAAACATTCAAATTCCCCTTTTCACTCTTGTCCATCAATTTGAAATATTTGACTTAGTCCACTCCCACTCTTCAAGGTCCCCAGCCGAATCCATCACCTCCCTTCCAGTTGCCAAAAAAGAACTCCCAAAATGTAAACTGTGCGACTCGAACCTACTCTTCCACTGCTCCCTGTGGCGTCACTCACCTGCCTCTTAAGTGGCGCCTGCTTGCCACCTTACTAATGCACTTCTTGTGACATCAAACCCAAACTATAATACTTAAAACCTGGCTCAACTAGCTCTCCCCTAAAGTGCCCAAGATTGAAATTTTGGCCAAGGCTTCGGCCTAACCCTGAGCCCTCCCGGGGACCCCAAACCCACTCAAACAACAAATAAAGCCAACCAAACATACAGAAGTATGATAAACGCAAAGCCCCTAATTCCCGGATGTTACAGTTCTACCCCGTTAAAGAAATTTCGGCCTCGAAATTACCTGATCAAAAGAGATGAGGGTGTTGTTGCCGCATAACATCCTTTGGTTCCCACGTAGCCTCCTTTGAACCATGATTCCGCCATAAAACTTTGACCAAAGGGACTGATTTCTTCCTCAACACCTTAACGTCTTGATCTAAGATCTGTACTGGTTCCTCCTCAAAGATAAGTTAGGCCTTACTTCGATTTCTTCCACTGGCACAATATGGGATGGATCCGAACGGTAGTGCCTTAACATCGAGACATGGAACACATCATGAATATGACTCAGTTCTTAAGGTAGCTCGAGTTGATAAGCTACCGGTCCCACACGCTTCAATACACGATAAGGCCCAAATAAACCTGGGACTTAGCTTACCCTTCCATCCAAACCTTATTACCTTCTTCCACGGAGAAACTTTCAGGAAGACTTGATCACCTACCGCAAATTCTATATCCTTACGCTTCAGATCAGCATAGGATTTCTGCCTATCAGACGTTTCCTTTAATCTAGTTCGAATCAATTTAACTTTCTCCTATGTCTCTAAAACTAATTCTGGACACAAGACTTGACGCTCCCCTAATTTCGTCCAACAAGTAGGAGTACGACATTTCCGTCCATACAATGCTTCATAGGGCGCCATCTGAATGCTAGACTGATAGCTGTTGTTGTATGCGAATTCTGCCAACGATAGAAACTCTTCCCAACTACCCCTGAAGTCAATAACACAGCCTCTCAACATATCTTCCAAGATTTGAATTACCCTCTCCGACTGACCATCAGACTGTGGATGAAAAGCTGTGCTGAAGTCCAGTCTTGTACCCAATGCCTGATGCAGTCCTTTCCAAAACCGCGACGTAAACCTATGATCTCTATCTGATATGATCGATACTGGTATCCCATGCAACCTCACAATCTCTGCCACGTACAGCTTAGCCAACTTTTGCAAAGAATAGTCGACGTGAACAGGTATGAAATGAGCGGATTTTGTCAACCGGTCTACAATCACCCATACCGCATCTTTCTTAGTAGGCGTAAGAGGTAGCCCACTAACAAAGTCTATCGTGATCCTCTCCCATTTCCACTGTGGAATCTTCACCGGCTGCAATAACCCCGAAGGTAACTGATGTTCCGCTTTCACCTGCTGGCTTAAACACTTACCCACAAACTCGGTAATCTCACGCTTCAAACCAGGCCACCAAAATTGTTCACGCAGATCTCGATACATCTTATTCCCTCCAGGATGCATAGCGTAAGGGCTACTATGTGCCTCCTGGAGAATCATCTGCCTCAACTCAACATCCTTCGGCATGCAAACCCTCTCACGGAAACACAAAACTCCATCACTGTTCAGACTATAATCCTCTACTCTACTATTCTGCACTTGCAAAAGTCGAGCACTCAAGACATCGTCCATCAACTACTTTTCCTTAATCTGACTTATCCACATCGGCTTCACCTGAAGTTTAGCTAACACACTCCCATCATCATACAGTCTAAGATAGGCAAACATCACCCTCAAGTCTGATATCACCTTCTGGCTTAACGCATCTGCCACTATGTTAGCTTTTCCCGGATGATACTTGATCGAGCAGTCGTAATCCTTTAATAACTCTATCCACCTTCCCTGTCTTAAATCAACTCCTTCTGAGTAAAGAGATATTTCAAGCTCTTATGGTCGGTGTAGATGATGGACTTCTCCCCATACAGGTAGTGTCTCCAGATTTTCAGAGCGAACACTACCGCAACCAACTCCAAATCATGCGTGGGATAGTTCATCTCATGCGGTCTTAACTGCCGAGATGCATACACAACTACCTTCCCCCCTTGCATTAACACACACCCTAACCCCGTGTATGAAGCATCACAATAGACAACAAACTCCTTTCCCGCTTCAGGCTGAATCAAAATCGGAGCCTCTGTTAAGATCTTTTTCAGCTTCTCAAAGCTTTCCTGCTGCTTGTCAGTCCAAACAAATGGTATCCCTTTCCGCAATAACTTAGTTAAGGGTGCCGCAATTAAGGAGAAACCTTCAACAAACCTTTTGTAATATCTAGCTAACCCAAGAAAACTTCGAATCTCCGCCACGGACTTAGGCGATTTCCATTCCAACACAGCCTCAATCTTCCGGGGATCAACCCTAATCCCCTCAGCAGATACAACATGCCCCAAAAAGGTAACTTCTTTCAACCAAAATTCACACTTACTAAATTTGGCGTAAAGTTGCTTCTCCCTTAAAATCTGCAGAACCACCCGAAGATGCGACTCGTGCTCTTCCTCCGTCTTGGAGTATACCAGAATGTCGTCTATGAACACTACAACGAATCGGTCCAGATAGGGTTGGAAAACCCGATTCATCATATCCATGAACGTAGCTGGTGCATTCGTCAACCCAAACGGCATTACTAAAAACTCGTAATGACCATAGCGGGTTCGAAACACCGTCTTATGAATATCCGCTTCCTTGACCTTGAGCTGATGACATCCCGACCTTAAATCTATCTTTGAAAAGACCGAAGCCCCCTTAAGTTGATCAAACAGGTCGTCAATCCTCGGCAGTGGATACTTGTTCTTAATTGTCAACTTATTCAACTGACGGTAGTCAATGCATATACGCATTGACCCGTCCTTCTTCTTCACAAACAGCACCAGCACTCCCCACGGAGACACACTCGGTCGGATAAAACCACGATCAAACAGCTCCTGGATCTGGGCCTTAAGTTCTACCAGCTCTTTCGGTGCCATTCTATAAGGGGCGATGGACACCGGAGCCGTACCTGGAAGCAGCTCAATTCTAAACTCCACCTCACGATCCGGAGGCAACCCTGGAAGCTCTTCAAGGAAGACATCCACAAATTCCTTTACTGTTCTAACTTCATTCACAGTTACTTCCTTTGCATCCAATGCACTGACAAAATTTAAGAAAGCCATGCACCCTTTTCTCACCATTCGTTCTGCCTTAAGAGCAGACACTATATGGGACAAGTAGTCTCTCCTTTCACCTATCACTAAAACTTCATCATCCTCAGGAGTCCTTAGCACCACGCGCTTAGCAGCACAATCTAAATTTGCTCGATATCTTACCAACCAATCCAGGCCTAAGATCAAATCAAACTCCCCAAACGGTAATTCCATCAAATCAGCGGGGAAAATCGACCCTTGCACTTCTAAAGGCACACTTCTAAAAAGTTTGTTTACCACTACTGATTGTCCTAAAGGACTAAGTACAGTCATCTCCCTAGAAGTAGTTTCAGAGTTCATGTTCAAAGTTCCAGACACCGCACTAGCAACATAGGAATGCGTCGACCCTATATCAATTAATGCAGTAAAGGGTAAACCGAAAATGAGGAACGTACCCGTTAAAACATTGGGTGCATCCCCCTCTTCTCAGCGTCTGGCTGCATAAACTAACCCGGGCTGTCTTGCCTCTGCATTCCTAACACCTCTGCCCGGTGCTCCACTACCCCAACCAAAACCATTCCCTCCTCTGTTCGAACCACGACCTCTCGGCATCTGCTGTCCACCCCTTCCTGGCTGCACATACCCCTGACCTACCATCCGTGCCCTGGTCATTTCTAGTATACAATTTCTTATTAGATAATCCTTTGACCCACACTTGAAACATACCCTATCTTTTCTTCAGCACTCTCCTACATGTGACCTCCCACACTGAGCACACTGTCGAAATTGCCCAACAGCAACTAGCACTGCAACGACCCGGTCCCTCAACCCTAGACCTCTTCTGGAAACCCCCAGATGACCCTGACGATCCATAACTTCGCTTATTTCTACCTTTATCCTTGTCTCTATTTTGCCTCTCAGTCCGTTTTACCTCCTCAGCTATTTTAGCCTTTTCAACTAGAATAGCAAAATCCCTCTCCCGCTGTGGAGCTATCAACACTCTCAACTCGTCTCACAACCCATCTTCAAACCGTACACAACGCTCATGATCGGTTGCGACTATCCCCCGAGCGTAACGACTCAACCGCAGAAATTTTGCCTCGTACTCAGCCACAGATTTACCCCTTGTACCAGATTCAGAAATGCTTTTCTCTGAGCATCCGCGTAGCTTGCCCCAACGTATTTCCTCTGAAATGCAGTTTTGAAGAAATCCCAATCGATGCGATCCGTCGAAGTACCTTCTCTTACGGTGAGCCACTATTGGTATGCCTCGTCTCGAAGAGGAGACACCGCTTCTTTCAATTTTTCCTCTGCCGTGCAGTCTAAATCATCCATAATCCGCTCGACTGCCTCCAGCCAATACTCCGCTACATTCGGAGCCACACCAGAAATACCCCTAAACATTTCATCCCAGTTTGCTCGAAGTCGTTCAAGAATAGACTTCCGAGATACTGTCCCAGTGCTTGCTCCCGCAACTCGTTCCAACACACGTAGCACTGCTTAGGACAGAGCATTATCCTTACCAGTTCTATCTTGCGATCCCGCTGCTGCCATCGGTGATGCTGGCGCTTCACCCTCTGGCTCATTCCTTGCTTCCGAGCACTCATGTCTATTGTTTTGTCTTTTTTTTACAAGTTTTATGAATTAGTATTTCTTTTCACTGTTTATTAATGAGTAATTTTTATGGAAGTAGAATTTTAAGTGGTTTTTCCACCAAGCACATGTATACCTAAAAGGTTTTCATCTCTAAAGTAGAGTCTCTTAGTCCTATCATCTACCGTAATATATTCACATAACACATTCATTTCATGCAAATCATCCAACAGTCAGAAGACTTACCTTGCAGACTTGGGCCGGAGACTCGGGTGCCATACTTCTAGAAAACAGGTTCACATGTATTCTTTTCTTTTTAAACCATCCTAGATACAAAATTCAGAAAACGTTTTAAACCCAAAACCCAAGGCCGAGCTTTTTAAACCAGGCACTGATACCAAATTGTAACACCCCAAACCCGGCTCAAACACCATGATCGGATCTAGCATGTCACTAGAAAAGAGTTTAAAAGTTTTACGAGATTTAGAAGTTTGTTCTATTTTATCTAAACATTTTTAAAAACCCCAAGTTTCGTGGTTCAGTTGAAAACCCATTATTCATTTAGGTTAGAAAATTTAGTTAGCCAAGCCTTGCGATTAGGTGACATTTAAAAACACTTATCGATTACTTGATTATTAGATTATTAACAAAATCCATTTGTATAAGAAATGTTGTTTGACAGGTTGTAAGAAAATATTCGTTTGTATTTTATAAAAAAAATCTCCTCGAGTAGATTGTGATTAATACGTCCAAAAAAAATTAAAGTCAAAGTTTACCAGATTCGAAGTGGCTTTATTATATATTAAAAATTCCCCAAAAGTAGCAAAAGATAAATAAAATAAAGTTTTGATAGAATCACCCACGCATGGTCACCCCGAGTCCATTCCAGCCCAGTCCAACGATCTAAGAGTCACCTGCAAGTTGTTTAAGCGGATAGAGTGAGTCGCAGGACTCAGTGTGCAATTAGTCCACAAAATCCGTAAGTGGGCTTGAGCCCCCAAACACAATCGACCGAAGCCCAATCATAGTAGCATATCAAAACAATCAATATGATACCCAACCCAGCCTAATTTTCCATCCTCTACACACCGCTCCATATGTGGTAACACATAACACATACACATACACATACACATACACACCTGTAAACACGCATACACATTTTATACAATTAAGGAGCAGTGTGGTAATTACACACCTGTAAACACGCAAGACTACACTATCAATCTCGTTAACGTCCTCACTCGCAGGGATCACAGCGATCTGCTTATTCCTTTTTTAAGCCGGCCCATAGCCCGGTGGCCAGTCTCGTACTGCTGATACCGCATGTCGCTTAAACTTAAAGGCTGGGACTACGGGTCCAACCCCCTCCTTTGCTTGACTGGTACTTGATTCCATGAAAGAAATCTTGGTCAGAAGATATTATAATGAAACAATGGTTGTTTAACAACAACGTTGGGTTAAGGCAGCGAATAACGAAAGGAGAAACCGATCAAATAACTAGAGAGGAATCCTTTACCTTAAGATCCCGAATAAAGAGATGGGATTCGAAGATTGGCTGATCCTCAGACTTGGAACTCAATTGATTCGGCTAGCGATGTTTCTCGAAATAAGCGCCCCCAATGAGAGAAGAAGATAAGGAAGAGAAGTTAATTCAATTGCAACACCAAGCCCTATCAAAATATTCACATTGGGCCTAAGCCCTATCAAAATCGGTGGTCTTGGGTTTTAGCCCACAGTGACCTCATATCATATCATATTGTATCATTTATAAACAAATAATGCAAAGCCCACCCCAAAAATCCATCCGCTACACACACCATTTCCCCTTCCAACCTTATGACTCCTGTGGGGAGTTCTAGCTCGACCCACCCCTCCGCTACACACCAAAGGTAGCTCGGTTGCGGTACTACCGAACGTTGCAGCAAAGCTGCTAATCATATGTTGGGCTTAAAGCCTTATGTGGATCTATACCATACGGTTATGCGATCTTGGATCCATACCATACGGCCATGCGATCCTCAAATCTTCCTCCGTACCATAATTCCCACCCATATGCATTCTAAACAGAATATCATATGAATGCATCAAACATACGAGTAACATCCATAAACTCATATTCGTCACATGGGGGTATTTTCGTCATTTCACTACCCAGGGGTATTTTGGTAATTTTGCAAATCAAGGGTATTTCGATAATTTCACAAACCAGGGGTATTTCGGTAATTTCGCAAACTAGGAATATTTTGGTAATTTCACAAACCAGGGGTATTTTGGTAATTTCGCAAATTAAGGGTATTTCGGTAATTTTGTAAACCAGGGGTATTTTGGTAATTTCGTAAACCAGGGGTATTTTGGTAATTTCGTAAACCAGGGGTATTTCAGTAATTTTACAAATCAAGGGTATTTCAGTAATTTCGCAAACTAGGGGTATTTCGGTAATTTCGTAAACTAGGGGTATTTCAGTAATTTCACAAACCAGGGGTATTTCGATAATGTTGCAAATTAAGGGTATTTCGGTAATTTTGTAAACCAGGGTATTTCGGTAATTTCACAAACCAGGGGTATTTCGGTAATTTTGCAACCTATGGGTATTTCAATAATTTTACAATCAGGGGTATTTTGGTACTTTACAAATCTAGGGGTATTTTAGTAAATTTTACAAATATAATGGTATTTGGTCCCTTTCAGGTTTTAGCTATGAACTTTGGCCCATTAACAAGTCCTCGCGGCTAAAGTGAACAGACACTACGCACCAGGTAGGATTCCAGAAAAGAGGAGGTGGGCCACTAGGGCCGCTTAAGTACCAAGCTCTTCCTAGATCCAATCCTAGACATGCGTCCCATTGCCACACTCCAACCCTGCGACTTGTTCACAGACATGTTTAATTAAATTAAGTCTTATGGAATTTAAGAGTTGTTCAAACTAGGCCTAAGGTTCATAAACCCTAATATACATGTCTACGTCCCCATAAGCCCATCAAGCCCATCACACCCTTACGGCCCATTAGGCCCAAATCTCATCATATGGCCTATTAGGCCCAAAACAAATCCAATTCATGTATCATGCATGACTAATTCAATTCGTATAACCAACCAAACCATTTCATTAATTCTTAGCCTTAGGGCCCACCAGGCCTATTTAGCCACTTTCAGCTTTTCGGCATTGCCGATATCGTGTGTGTAGTGTTTGTACACACCTGTTAACCACGCACGCTGCAAATCCCTTAGTCACGACCCTACAATCAACATTACTAGCGATTAACCAATATTTAATGAATACTTATCAAAAATCGAAACCTCACCGTACCCTTACCGTGTACCTCACGTTCTAGCAGCCCTTCCTTCGCTACTATTGGCGATTATCCTCTAGATCTGCACCCAAACGCCCACCAAGGTATATTAACTCTCCTCATAAAATGCTCTATATATAGCTAGCTTCTCACCTTCCTTCTTTGTATCTTTCCGATGTGGGATCCCTCCGTTAGCAGAGTTTAAATCCAACTCAAACTCTTGTCGTCCAGTCCGCAAAATAAATACTCCTTTGCTTGTCATGAGATTCGAACCCAGGCTCCCTTCAATAGTTCAACACGCCACTTGCCACCAAGCCACAAGCTCCTCTTGTGACTAAAATCATGCGCAACTAAATATAAACCTATGGGCCAAAGTCTAAGTTCACTTAAAAATAAATAATCTAAAAGAAACGCAAGTGCTACAACTTGAACCTTGGACCTCCTTCCTTCCTTGTGGCGTCACCCTTTTGCTCCCTAAGTGGCGCCACTTTGCCACTACACCACACCTCCACTTGTGTCATTTTTCTCCATATTTTATTTTTAAAGCCTACTCACTAACTCCCAGGGTTTTATTCACCTAAAACCAAAATTTCCCTAAAGCCAAAGTTTGATCCCGGGACTTTATAGAAGCCCCTTAGCCTTCAAAAATCACTCACTTAATAGGTCCAACTTGCGTTAATGCCGCTCCCCAAAAAAAAAATTCAACGCTCCTACGCCTAAGGCCCATTGGGCCCAATTCTACTAGGCCCAATTTTGGGATGTTACAAATCTACCCCCTTAAAGAAATTTCGTCCTCGAAATTTCCAACTAACTAACAGCTGCACACTACCGGTTATACCACTACGCTTCTGCTGCGCACTCTAGTCCTAATTGTAAATTAGGCAAATAGCTCATTATTACCTCGCGTATTATCTGAATTAGAAATTTTATGAATAGTACTTAGTTCCACTTGTTTAGGGCACATGTCTTATGTAAGTAACAACAATTTCTTAGAGTTATTCTGCGGTTGAGAATCCACTACAGGCTTAAGTTTCCCTACGCGCTTTAGTCTCTAAAAGCCTATTTTTAAGTAGCCCATTATCTATACATTTCAATAATTCAAACAATAACAGAAAAACTTACTTGGCTCGACGTCGAGGGCTCGATGAACCACACTTCAAGAATCCTGCAAAAACCTTTTTAATCCATTTGTTTAAAAAACCCAAAATCTAAGGCCCATTTCACAGCCCGAGCTTTACAACCGGGCTTTGATACCATTAAATGTAACACCCCAAACCCAGCCTAGAAGTTAGGCCCGAATTCAAAATGTCACATTAAAGGCACAATTCAAAACGGTTTTGCTAATTAAAAATTTAAGGCCCAAGAGCCCAAAATCTTTGAGTCTTATTAATTAAAGATAAAAACCCATTTTATTGTTTTAAGTAATTCGGAAACCAAGTTTAAACATAAGAGCTTACTTAGGTTTAATAATTAAAATAAACAATTAATCTCAAAACCCAAAATAAATCTAAAGTCAAAACGGAGTACAAGGCCTTATTACATCCACCGAAAATTAAGTAAATAAAAACATGTATTTTGAAACCAATAAATGAAAATTCAAGCCTCTTGTAGTGTGGCCATCTCCGAGTCCTCTCCCATGTCGAGTCGTCTATTCGGGATTACCTGAAACATTAAATTAAAGGGGTGTGAGTTTCAAAACTCAGTGTGCACAACCTTTGGCAATCAAATCACTTACAAATATTCACATTGGGCCTAAGCCCTATCAAAATCGGTGGTCTTGGGCTTTAGCCCACAAAGACCTCATATCATATCATATTGTATCATTTATAAACAAATAATGCAAAGCCCACCCCAAAAATCCATCCGCTACACACACCATTTCCCCTTCCAACCTTATGACTCCTGTGGGGAGTTCTAGCTCGACCCACCCCTTCGCTACACACCAAGGGTAGCCTGGTTGCGGTACTACCAAACGTTGCAGCAAAGCTGCTAATCATATGTTGGGTTTAAAGCCTTCTGTGGATCCATACCATACGGCTATGCGATCTTGGATCCATACCATACGGCCATGCGATCCTCAAATCTTCTTCCGTACCATAATTCCCACCCATATGCATCCTAAGCAGAATATCATATGAATGCATCAAACATATGAGTAACATCCATAAACTCTTATTTGTCACATAGGGGTATTTTCGTCATTTCACTACCTAGGGGTATTTCGGTAATTTTGCAAATCAATGGTATTTCGGTAATTTTGCAAATCAAGGGTATTTCGGTAATTTCGCAAACCATGGGTATTTCGATAATTTCCCAAATTAAGGGTATTTTAGTAATTTTGTAAACCAGGGGTATTTCGGTAATTTGGCAAACTAGGGGTATTTTAGTAATTTCCTAAACCAGGGGTATTTCGGTAATTTCATAAACTAGGGGTATTTCGGTAATTTTGCAAATCAAGGGTATTTCGGTAATTTCGTAAACCAAGGGTATTTCGGTAATTTCATAAACTAGGGGTATTTTAGTAATTTCACAAACCAGGGGTATTTCGATAATTTTGCAAATTAAGGGTATTTCGGTAATTTCGTATACTAGGGGTATTTCGGTAATTTCACAAACCAGGGGTATTTCAGTAATTTTGCAACCTAGGGGTATTTCAATAATTTTGCAATCAGGGGTATTTTGGTACTTTACAAATCTAGGGGTATTTTAGTAAATTTTACAAATATAAGGGTATTTGGTCTCTTTCGGGTTTTAGCTATAAACTTTGGCTCATCAACAAGTCCTCACGGCTAAAGTGAACAGACACTACGCACCAGGTAGGATTCCAGAAAAGAGGAGGTGGGCCATTAGGGCCGCTTAAGTACCAAGCTCTTGCTAGATCCAATCCTAGACATGTGTACACTCGATGCCACACTCCAACCCTGCGACTTGTTCACAGGCATGTTTAATTAGATTAAGTCTTATGGAATTTAAGAGTTGTTCAAACTAGGCCTAAGGTTCATAAACCCTAACATACATGTCTACATCCCATAAGCCCATCAAGCCCAAATCACACCTTTACGGCCCATTAGGCCCAAATCTCATTATATGGCCTATTAGGCCCAAAACAAATCCAATTCATGTATCATGCATGACTAATTCAATTCGTATAACCAACCAAACCATTTCATCAATTCTTAGCTTCAGGGCCCACCGGGCCCATTTAGCCACTTTCGGCTTTTTGACATTGCCGATATCGTGTGTGTAGTGTTTGTACACACCTGGTAACCACGCGCACTGCAAATCCTTTAGTCACGACCCTACAATCGACATTACTAGCGATTAACCAAGATTTAACGCATACTTATCAAAAATCGAAACCTCACCGTACCCTTACCGTGTACCTCACGTTCTAGCAGCCCTTCATAGCTAGCTTCTCACCTTCCTTCTTTGTATCTTTCCGATGTGGGATCCCTCCGTTAGCAGATTTTAAATCCAACTCAAACTCTTGCCGTCCAGTCCGCAAAATAAATACTCCTTTGCTTGTCATGAGATTCGAACCCAGGTTCATTTCAATAGCTCAACACACCACTTGCCACCAAGCCACAAGCTCCTCTTGTGACTAAAATCATGCGCAACTAAATATAAACCTATGGGCCAAAGTCTAAGTTCACTTAAAAATAAATAATCTAAAAGAAATGCAAGTGCTACAACTTGAACCTTGGACCTCCTTCCTTCCTTGTGGCGTCACCCCCTTGCTCCCTAAGTGGCGTCACTTTGCCACTACACCACACCTCCACTTGTGTCATTTTTCTCCACATTTTATTCTTAAAGCCTACTCACTAACTCCCAGGGTTTTATTCACTTAAAACCAAAATTTCCCTAAAGCCAAAGTTTGATCCCGGGACTTCATAGAAGCCCCTTAGCCTTCCAAAATCACTCACTTAGTAGGTCCAACTTGCGTTAATGTCGTTCTCTTGCTCCCAAAAAAATTTTAAACGCTCCTACGCCTAAGGCCCATTGGGCCCAATTCTATTAGGCCCAATTTTGGGATGTTACACAAGTCGTTTGTCTTTGTGATAAATGAATTAATTACTATTTGATAGTAATTAATTTTTATGAAGGAAGATGTAGCGGTTATCATGAGATAAAATAAGATCATATTGGAGGAGCAGATTTATCCCAAAGACATTAAGGATATCATATGAGGGTAACACGCTTATGAGGTAAGGTCATTGGACAAGCATTAATTAAATAGCTTTCATAATGTTATATAATTAGGGAGAGCTCATTCACAATACTATAGTGTATTGACTTCGTGGCTAATAAGTTTATAATTAATAGGCGAAAAGTCGAAACTTAATTATAAATCATTTGAGCCATAATTACATATGTTCAGTAGTTCCCTCCGCTAGCTTATTGAAATAGACATGAGTTGCATGTAGAACCAAATTAACAAAAATGATGAAGTTAGAGAAATGAGTCACATTCACAAATGAATGCATTTTCTCACTGAGTATAAAAATAACTTGAGAATTAATTCAAGGTTTTTGAATTATTATTTTGTAACAACCATATTTTGGGTCTAGTCGGAATAGTAGTTTCGGGACCACAAATCTGACGTATTAAAATTCATTTTTATTATATTTTTATGGTCTACATTTTATGGAATGATTTCGTGAAAATTTCGTTTGAAAATTTTGACTTTTCAACACTCAATTTAGTTAAAAGGACTAAATTACAAAAAGTGCAAAACTTGAATTCTATATGTTAAAGGTGTCCAATTGCTATGATATTTTAAATTAGAGGTCCTTAGATGGTAAGTAGACCATTAGTTAAGTTGGTGGACAAAAATGGATATGGTTTAGTGTGTTTCTAAAGTTTTTCATTAAGGGTATTTTAGTAATTTGGTAATTAAAATGAATTAAAAAGCCAAAATACAGCCAAATTTGTCCACCTTCTTCTTCCTTGATCGAATTTGACATGGAGAAGACATGGCTAGGGTTTTTCAAGCTTCCAAGCTCGATTGTAAGTCCGTTCTAGCCTCGTTTTTAATGATTTTTATGTTTTTAAAATCCTTATAACATGATCTATCTATTTCTACCACCAATTTGAAGAGATGTCAAAGACGAAAATTTTACTCATGTTGAACATGTATGTATTTTGATGTTTGATGGTGGAAAATGCATGATTGTTGTATGTTAAACAACTTTTGCTAAGTGATTTTCGGTAAAAATGCCTAAAAGGACTTATTTGTAAAAAGTTGTAAAATGGGTGTTAAAATGAAAATAAAATAACAATGTGGGTTGCTATAAGCATGTATAAGGTTCGGCTAGGCATGGGTATTGAAGAAATTGAGTACATTTCATTTTACGAGCCTAGGGGCAAAAATATAATTTTGTCATAATGTGACTTTTGGACTGAAATGAATAATGTATTGATTAAATAAGTTAAATGTGATATTATAAATCGAGAAAAATGAGGTTCAAAGTCAGAGCGGGAGAAAAACGAGTGTTTGACAATTTAGTCCTTTTTTGCCGTTTTATGCCGAGGTAAGTTCGTATGTTTAATAAGCATTAAATTATATGTGTATAAATGCTTAATTGATATAATTGTGGTAAATGTTATATTATTGAAATGAAATGTGAATGCTATTGAATACAATGCTACGGAAATGACCAACAGAGATTCGGTACAGCGAAAGTCCCAGTTGAACCTTAGGAATAGATATGGCATAAATGTCATGACATTAGGGTTACTGAGGTTACGTGTAAGACCATATCTGGGATATGGCATCGATATGAGACTTCGTGTGAGACCATAGCTGGGCTATTGGCATCGATACGAGATTACATGTAAGACCATATCTGGAAAATGGGTTGGTACGGTACTGTGTGTACGAGATCCCCGAGTATCCTTTAGTATTCCAAATGGTTCAACGAGAAATTCAATGGGTATGTCAAAGAAGAGAAAGAGTATGTAAGTATTACGAATTGGTACAGTTATGTACGTAAAGTTTATAAGCATTGACTTCATGAAATTGTGAGTTCATGATTTTCCACGAGAATGACTTTATGAAAACCTTGTGATTATTAGTCTATACTTGTGATGTTTGAAATTCATGATAAATTCGATTGACGATTATGTGATTGGCTTTCGGGCCAAAATGAGTTATGATATAGCATGTTTCATTCACACAAATTGTGATTTATCGGATATGAGAAAAAGGAAAGATTGGCATAATTGCCTATTAAAATGATTATGGAAGTATGAAAAGATATGAGCTTTAAACAATTGAAAGATGTTAAAATATATGCTTGGAAAGTGAATACTCATAATTAATACGCATGTTTATTATGAGGTTTGAAATGATCGGTTGACTGTGGTAATTGGTTACAATTGTGAGATTTATAGCAATTTGTACTATTTTATGTTTATATTGTTGGACTTGGTAAATGATTGGTAAGAGTTGCCTATTATTTTCGTACGGACTTACTAAGCTATATATATATAGCTTACTCCCCTTCCTTTCCAATGTCTTATAGGGTTATTGAGCTAGCTCGGGTTGGAGATCACCGGAGATCCTATCACACTATCAAGCTATCAATTTGGGTATAAATGAATTCAAGTATTTTAAGTCTATGGCATGTATAGCAACTAGGCCAATTTGTTATGTGTATCATTATTAATTTGGTCATATGTGTTAGCTTGTAATTGTTAATGCTTCATCTTATATATATAGCCATGAATGATGGCTTAGGTTGATCATAAGTTTATTCATATGTTAATGCCTTCTTGTGAATGTGAAATTAGTATGTTTTTAACGGGCTAAGTATGATGTTTTAAGCATGGTAATAATGACATGTTATTGTCTTGGTTGTGGTTGTTAGGTTGCTCTCATATGCTTAAATTTGTGTTATGTGATGTTGAGTAGATGAGTGCAAGTGAGGGTGGCAAAATGGCTTGGTAAATAGCCTTGTTTTTATCCACATGGGTAGACACACGGGCATGTGTGTAGGCCATGTGTGACACACGGTCTACCCCATGGGCATGTGTTCCGGCTGTGTGTCCCCTACACCTTAATTTTGAAAAAAACAGAATGTCCCCGGGGTCACACGGGCATGTCCCTTGGACCACACGGGCGTGTGAGCCCTGTTTCTAGCAAAATTTTCTAAGTTTTGTAAAAATTTCTAAAGTTCTCGGTTTAGTCCCGAACCACCTCCAAAGTATGTTTTGGGCCTCGTAGGCTCGTATAAGGGACTTTATGATTGACTATAAATGGTTTTAATTTGGACGAAAATTTATGACTCGGAATTGTATGAATGCTTGTGTTATAAGTCCGGTAATGCCTCGAACCCTATTCCAGCGTTGAATACGGGTAAGGGATGTTACATATTTAATTAATTATAATTAAATAATTGAAATTCAAATATGAAATTAAATTAACTAGTCATTATGTATCCATTGAATGTGGAAATTAAATATATTTTATCACAGATTCTTTTACGGTAAAGTCATCATGACTTTAAATGAATTAGAATTGGGTTGAGAAGATTATTTAATTAAAAAATTGATTTAGTTAATTTAATTAATTAATATTTATTTTGGGAACATACAACAAATATTGAGTTGAATTCAATTATAAAGTGTTGCGTTAAATGTCCAAGAAACACATATAATTGGATCCAATACATGAGAGACCCAATTCCCCTCATTTTACAGGGGTGACAACCCTAGTTTTTTTTATCTAGGATGTGTCGCCCCCCCCCCCCCAAACTTCTAGTCAGACTAAAAGAGTGTTTTTCCATTAAATAAATATTATTAGTGTTATACTTATTCAACGAAGATGTTCCTATCTCTCCCTATAAATATATGATGTTGGTAGAGCTATTTACATATAAGTTTCATATATTGTTATTCTGCCAGAAAATAATGAAAATTTATTTTCTTAAAATAAATTTTATTTTCTAGGAATGATAATTTCTACCGGTTTCTATTGAGAGAATTACTTTTGTATTGAAAGTAATAAATCATTATTTGTTATGTGTTTGGTTCTTGCTGTTTGAGCCCACACTATGCAATTCGGGGTACGAGAATAGCAAAAAATGTCGTTTAGTTGAAAGCCAAAAACGTTTCGTATTTGTCTCGCACAAAACACATATATTTTTCGAGAAAATGTTTATTGCTTCACTAACGGCTCGATTTTCACTTAAACTTCCATTGTAACTAAAAATCATTTTTTAACCGGATTTTTCCAACAATGAAATCTTGGAAAATGCACTTGATAGGATTCAAACCTCAAACATCATAAATTTCAATGTCTTTACTATTTCAACTAAAGCTTCATTTTTTTTAAATCATTTTTTATAAATATATTTGTTACATAAAATTTTTACTCACATCGTTGATATGCCATAATCTAGTTAATAATAATATGAATTTGTGAGATTTACATCACATCTTTAATAAACTTATCAATGTATTTCCATTTATTAAAAGCTATTTTCATTAATAAAATAAGGATAATAGTTATTTTAGGTAAAACTTAAATATTTTATTGATTTAATATCTTAATTACAACTTATTATTTTTATTTCACTAAGGACTAAAATTAGTTTCACTAAAATTTGAAAGAGTATGTTGTTATAGAGAACTAATTTAGTAAAAAAGTGTGTTTTAAAGTTTATAAATGTTGTTATAAGTGAAAAACTTTTATAGAGGGTAAAAATAAAATATAAAACATTGGTTCTACAATAAACTTGAATGTTATAGTAGAATGTTGTTATAGAGGGTAGTTGTTATAATGAAGACTTATTGTGCCATGATAAATGACCTCCTAGGAAGTGGGAAGATTTTCCATATTTTGTTATAACGAAATGTTGTTATAGAAAATGTTGATTGTACTAGAACGATTGACATTCTGAGAAATAGGAAGCCACCTTTATTTTTAATATTTTGTTATAGTGAAATTTTGTTATAGAGAGTGATTGTTATAGAAAATATTGATTGTACTAGGATGAATGACATCCCAAGATGTGGGAAGTCACCTTTACTTTTCATACTTTTGGTCTAAAAATCTTTGTTTGGAACTTAGGAGACTTATAGAAAGATTTTCAATGATCTACACAATCCAATAGTTTGTGAGCGGGAATACATGTCACACTTGAAGTTTTAGTTTGATCTAATAGTGGTTCGACAAATTGGATTTGTTTTCCTCTCGCACTTTAGTTTGAAGTTTCGTGTTGATTTTGAGAAATTCATGGTGATCTATTCCAACAAAAAAAGAGAGGAGGAAGAGGATTGTTATAGAAAAGATTGATTGTACTAGGATGAATGACATCCCAAGATGTGGGAAGTCACCTTTACTTTTCATACTTTTGGTCCAAAAATCTTTGTTTGGAACTTAGGAGACTTATAGAAAGATTTTCAATGATCTACACAATCCAATAGTTTGTGAGCGGGAATACATGTCACACTTGAAGTTTTGGTTTGATCTAATAGTGGTTCGACAAATTGGATTTGTTTTCCTCTCGCACTTTAGTTTGAAGTTTCGTGTTGATTTTGAGAAATTCATGGTGATCTATTCCAACAAAAAAAGAGAGGAGGAAGAGGAGGAGGGGAGCACTTTGGTATTGTTGACGGGTGGAAAAAAACCACTGGTCACGATGGAAGTTAGAGCTTAACTAAAAATTTAGGCCCATTTACTAGGTTCGGGATCGATCCAACCTGAAAAATGGGCCTAAAATTTTGCCCAAGCCCGACCTGGATAAAAATGCTAAAACTCGGGCCCGACTCGGCCCTCCCGTATTAATTTTTATATAATTTTTTAATATATATAATACATCAAAAATACTAAAAACATCAAAATAATTTTTTCCCAACAAATTGAAAATAAATTTTAAAAAATATGTATACTTAAATAACACTAAGATAAATGTAACTTAACAAGCAAATGTCTCTAAAATAATAATAAAATTAACAAATTCCTTTAAAATAATAACAAAATTAACAATAAAATAAGTTTTTATACAATATCCAAATAATAACAACAAAATAGTAGCAATATAATAGTAAAATGGTAGCAAAATAGGGAGAAAACAACAAGAAAATAACATTCAAAAACAAAAAAAAAAGCAGATTTTTTTTGTCCTTTAGAGAATTCGGGCTCGATCCAAAAATGTCTTACCCGATGCCTGGCCCTTTTTTAAACAAGCCTTATTTTTTTGTCTAAACTCATTTTTCAGGCCTACATTTTTACCCAAACCTTCCCACATTTCGAGTGGGCTTTCGGGTCGGGCCACTCGGGATCAGGTCTATTGAAAGTGTAAAACAACTAGTGCTTTTAATTACTTTTAGCCATAAATGCAAAATCCTTAAAATTGATGATTAATGATCCAATTCTTTCTTCCACTATTGCTGAAATATAAATTTAAGATCAATATCCCACATTTCTAAAAAAAAAAAATATTCATTGATTAATGTGTTATTAGTTTTTTTATGAAGTAAAATAATGAAATTCTTTTATGATTTTCTTATTTAATGATTTTATATATGTTTATTTATTTATTTTTGGTATAAAAAAATGGAATAATGATTTTAAGTTCTTTTTAGCTCTCTTAATAAAGTGTCACATCTCGTCATACCATTGGTCAATACGTTACATATAATTAGGTATAAATTGATAAATGAAATACAACTTCAAATGTTAAAAGTGGACATTTTAAAAACATAAATAACAAACTCTAAAAGACAAGGGTTATTCATGTCATTTCCCCTTCTACAAAGGCATTCTTCTCAATCTAGGTGAGTTCTTAAATGTTCTTAGCATAATAGTAATAATAATATGATGGAAAAACTACAATGATGATGATCCATCAAGCGAAAAACAAAAATTACGCTATTGATTATATTTTGCTTTCGAAATGAAGATTATAAATAAAACCACAAGTAGGAAAAAAACTAAAAATTACTTTATTCATAATAAAGAGAAAATAAGAAAATAATCATACAATGGAAGAGTACTGCAACTGAATAATGAGATTTTAAGAAATTTTTTTAGAATTTTTAATATTTTTTGCATAATTAAAATTAATAATTTTATAATTTTAAAAAATAAATTATGAATTTTAAACGCTATTTAGATTTTTTTTTTTGCATTTATCATTAAAAAAATTTCTAAAAGTACTAAATTGGTGTTTTAGTTATAGTTGAATGACCAAAACAAAAAACTTATTAATAATTGTGTGACTAAAGGTATAACTTACCCAAATATATTTGAGGAATAGTGGCTTAATGACCCAGATTGATGTCTTTTAACAAGCTAACAAAAGGTGGTTTAAATAACCAAATTTAAAAAATTAAATGATCTAATTATAACTTTTCATAATTAAGTAATTACGAGTATCATTTATCAGAAGAAAAAGCTAGGCCTGGAAGCATTAAAAAAATCCTCATTTAAACTTGAGCCCAGCCCGCCAGATCTTGTATAAACAGAATCACATCACATGGGCCTAAATGATCTCAAATTTTGAAACAATTTGAAAGGCAAAAGAGAGGAAAGAGAGGCGGGATACACCACTTTTCAATTCAACATAAACAAACGGTTAACTTTTCTTTCTTCCTCTCAGAAGAAAAACTAGTCAAGAAAGATCCATCAAAATGGCATCTCTCAAGCTCAAGGTATTTTTCCCCCTTCTTTTTCATTAAGAATAATGCTTCTTAATTTATAACGAAAATTGTGCTGCTTCTCATTATCTTTTTAATAATTATTTTTTCCCCTTTAAGTTTGAGTTAGGGTTTCAGTTTTTATTTATTTATCAGTATATTCTCTCATTTTTTCCAGGGGAAAACAGGAGATCAACTTAGCTCCAGTCGTTGTAATTCTATCTATTCCGATTTTCTATATTCAGTAATTATATATATTCTTTTAGATTCATTATATTCTTTTCTTATTTGTGTAAAAGGTTTGAAAATTTATTCCCAAAATGAAAATCCCAAAAATGAAGCATCTACCATGTAAGTTTGCTGCCCTTGCTTCGATTAGAGCATCGTCTGATTTTTTTTTTTTTAAATAAAGAATAATTTGATTGTTTGATGAACTGGTTTTCTTTTATATTTTCTTTTCTAGGACGAAACCAGTAGTAGGTAGCAAAGCAGCCGTTTTAACTACTGCAATCGATTCAAAGGTTATTACCTTTTTTTTACTGATTCTCATAATAAAGCATTTTTTATTTATTTATATTAATGTTTAACTTCCAAATGTAATTTAAAGGGGTCTTTGAAGAACATGACCAAGATTAAAGGCAAGCGCGATAGTTCTGGTAAGCTTCATCTGCATCTGCAACAAATTTGTCATAATGAGTATCTCCATTCTATGCCATTGAGAACTTTTTTTTTACAGTTCTTTATATGCTCACTTTTCAGAAAATAAAATAGTTCAAAGAAAGGCACTGTCAGATCTTAGCAACCTTACTTCTTTTGTTTCTTCCACGAAAGTTTATGATGGCTCTAAATCAATGTGAGTGCCACAGTTATAATGCTTTTGAATTGTTAGCTCTTTCTGGAATTGGCTTAACTAGTTGTCATTGCTGCCCTTTTTGTAACGCAGGAAGAATGAGAGAAGTGCCTTGTTGGAACGGTATGAAATCTAATTGTTGTCATTGTGTCTTATTTGGCTGTGGATATGATGCATTGCCAAGATTTGAGGACACAATAGACCCTTATCAATTTCGCCCATTGATTTTTTTTTTTTTTGGGGGGGGGGGTTATGAATAAATTTATGGAAATTTTGTTCAGTGTCAATCTTTCTTCTCTATCTTTTTTTTTTTAAAGAAAAATTTCTAATTTATGGTCTAGACATGTTTCAACTTTGAACTACTGTACTTTTTGTGCCTAGTTGTCGCTTTGTGTTTGATTCTGTTTCTTTCTATGACCTATTTTTTCAGTAACATTTTAATGACATGCATTTGCTTCCCCTCCCTGACAGTCCCTGTCTGTCTCTGCTTTGTTATTGAACGAAGAAAATGTTCCATTTATCCAAAATGAATATGGGGCCAAATTTTACAAAATTCTACCGAAGAAGATGATAGCCCTAGATGGATATTTGTATGTTAATTCGTTTATTGTTTTTAGACTATAGTTCAAATATGTGAAGTAATTTATTTGCAGGGTTTCAGTGGCTTCGGCTGCAAAAACTGCTAATGTCTCATCCAGGAGATCTTTCAAGGTACAAGTACTAGATTAAAAGTTCAAAGCTCTTTTCTACATTTTCCCCTGCCCCTACAGCCCCTCAAACATACATGAAGTCATTTAAAGTGTGAAAACTAATAACTAAGATCTTGGTAAATCTGTTCTGGAACTATCCTAATTGCTAGTCCTAATGGCATGTGTACTGTTGATATCATATTTATTTTATATCACCAAAGTAGTAAGGTAGAAGTGATACTCTGATTGTCATGAACAATCAATCATTAGAAATTGTTGATTGGGAATAACCAATGAAAAGTGGTATGATGTAACATTTATTGTAGTGTTGAGTTTAAACTTTAGTAAGTTCTTGGCTGAAGTTTAGGACTTTCAAACTGCTAAATTTGAGTGTTTTATCCATATTTATAGCATCTTAATTTCACTTGATAATCCAGACCACAATTACTGAAAGAAAATTCATTATGTAGTTTTGATATATTCATTTGATTTTCCACTATAATCAAAGAATTATTAGGTTTGCAATAAGCCTCCTTTGTAGCTCTCTTGATATCATCACCTTTTGTTTGTATTATCATGGAATTACGAAGGACTTAATCTATTTCACAATATTTTTTAAAATAGGGAAAAGAGAGGGACCATCTAAATCAAGGTGCTGTTATTCATACTTCAAAGACAGGTAGCCTGCTATTATTTATGAAGTTGTTTTGGTAATGTTCACTAGTAAAACAACATATAAGCAAGTTTTGCTTTCTGAGAACAGAAAGTAATAAAGATGTGAAGACTTCCTTGAGTGTCCAAAGTGTTACAACCAAGAATTCAGATCGTAAATCTGTTCTTACCACCAGCAGGTACAATGTTAAATTGAGTTCAATTTCTGTTTGGGGTGCAGGATAAAACCTGCTAGTATGACTGCTGTTTTGAAATTATCTGATCAAGTTTTTCTCACTTCAATTCAGGACAACCAAGAATCCACTTCCACCCTCAAGGTTTGTGAAATTAAGCGTCACTGGAATAATTGATTAAAAGATGTATATAATATCTCCCACTGATGCATGCTTTTATTTCCATTTCATCTTGAAGGAAGTCTTTACTGGTGTTGAAGAAGGTGAACCAAGCCCTTCCAAGTTACGCAATATTGAACATATTTATTTCATTTTCTTCCAAAGAAAAAAGAAAGAAATGAAAATGAAGATAGTGTTATTCCCTTTTCTCATGATATTATCTTGCTCGTCTTGTTGCATCTGCCTTTTTATCTTTTATTTATTTATTGCCTATATATTTCCCCTTTTCCATGTAGGACAAAGCTGCAGAAGCTAGTAGGATTACAAGTAAGATGCATGATCTATTTTCCTTAAATCTCCAGAAGTGCAGTGCCCAGACTTGCTTTCACTAAGATGGCATTTTTCTCCTTTCTATTCTTCCCCTTTTTTTGTCCCCATTTTGGGGGTTTCAGGTAAGGCTAAAGTCTGTGAGAGTGCTTCACATCAAGCAAGCTATGGAAAGAACCATCTTTCAAGGAATAGAGGGAGTGATAGCTTTGTAATGATGTAAGCACGAGTCTCTGATTTCATTCTGGTTCTTTACACTGCTGAACTCAGATTATTTTTGTTGGAATAAATAACATAATGAATTACCCATTTACACTACCAGTTAATACAATCAAAAATTTTAATGAGATAAATTAGTTTTTGATGAACTGGCTGGTCCAAGAATTGGAGGTCTAACTGGTTATCCAGCCCTTTTTCTAAACATTGTAGTAAGGTCTTAATCAGGGACAGAAGTGAAATGCTTTTTCAGTCTCCTACATTAAAGTATAAATTTGCCACCAAGAATTTGAAGTCTATTAAAATTTCAAATTATAGACGAGCCACTGTAAAGTTTGCAATTTATTGAAAAATGCCTTGTTGAATTCTAGCTTATCTGTGTCAATGTTAATGGTGATTGGTCTTGCAAGGCCGAAAGTTACAAAGTTATATTTCATTGAATGATTGTGCTTGATGCTGAGGATAATCAACAGTCTTTACCTTTGTCATATTGGTTCACTGTTTTATCTCCTGAATCAGTTTTCCTTTGGTGTCTATCTTTTACAAAGCATGTGAATTAATTCTAGGATGTCTTTTAGCATTTTAGAATTTATCTGCAATGTCCACCTCTACGTTAATATTTTCTTTTTCTACATGCTCATACTGAATGGGAATTTATCCACTTTTAATTAAACTGGCAACTAACCGCTTCTTTTTTTAGCTGGGCACCATGAGGAATATTTGTTATAAAACAAAAAGATAGATGATAGATCTGCTTGAAGGTTTACTGGCATATATTATAGATCCATAATGAAGTTTTGCGGGTTTATATAGCATGTTCTTTCTAATAGTAAGCAAATTTCATTGCATGAGTATTCTGATTATTAGCTTAAAATTTGGAACTAGGGCTACTAAAAGTGGATCTAATTCAGCTGCTCGTATATTGCCAAGATCTTTCAAGGTATATGACATGCTATTGTCTTTCAATTAGTTTGCTCTATATTTTAATGATATTGCCTTATTTTTTCTGATTTGCTTAATGCTTACCTGGCAACTGATGCTGTATTTGTGTCCTTCATAAGTTGTTTTTTGTCATTCATTGCTCAGCCAAGTGTTAAGACTGCACTCAGGCCTTCTAATACTCAAAGAGCATCAAAATCGAAGTGTTCTTCAGGCTTGAAAAAACAAGCATCTGTTGCTGCAATCTCATCCAAGAAAGACATAGAATGTACTCTTCCAGCGAATAATGTAGCAGCAATTTCCAGTGAAGCTAGCCAAAAGGATCTTATGTCTAATGGCAATAGTGATGCTAGCATCAACATGCCTGATATCCTTACTAGAAAGAAAGCCAAACGTAGGAGATCTTATACATCCTTATTGATGACAAGATCAAAGGTTTTGGTCCTGCTACAATCTATATTAATGTTTCTGCCTTTTCCTTGGGAAGTTAAATGACTATTGGAAGTATTTTGCAGCTATTAGAGGGAAATGGAGTCAAAGAAGAAGAAAAGCTACCTGGCATTGATAAAGATGACAATCCATTGGAAGTTGCTCAATATGTTGATGAAATTTATCAGTACTATTGGACTACTGAGGTATTTGTTCGTTAGGCTTCTCTTTCTAGAAACATTTTTGGCTTACTATGGTCTTTGTTCTAGGCTTCACGTTAGGGGTGAGTGTTCGATCCAATTGAATTGACGGTCCTATTTCATCATCCTAACTCGATTTGAAGTTTTTCGAATTTAGTGAAAAGAAAATGAGTCAAATCGAATCGAGTGAAATTGTTCAAGTTAAATTAAAAAATTAAACATGTAAATTAAATCTTGTTATAGTATAACTAATTCTATGTTTCAAAGGAAAATAAAGAAAAAAAATTAAGATACTTGAATCATTAAGTAACTTATTTAGGTCCTCAAAATTATTATTTTAGAAATTTTTTAACTTTCTTTATATATTCTTTAAAATTTTTTAAAAATTATTTTGAAAATTTGAAAATTTGAAAATTATTTTGATTTTTTTTTTTGTAATTTTTGTTGAGAGATCAATTTGCTTATTTTTAAAATTGACAGAGATCAATTTTTGTTATTTGAATTGTTCGCTTTGTAAAATTCAACTTGATTCAAGCTCGAAACATGAATTACTTATTCGAGTTGACTGGAATAACTCGATCTGATCGACTCGAAATTCGATTTTCTTTTCGATTTTTTCGAATCGAATTAAGTTTTGCTCACCCGTATTTCATGTAGTGCAATTGTGATCCTTTTTAAACATGAGAATGCAGACCATGGGAATTCTTCTCCTTTAATATTTACATTACATACTATTAAATTACTTATAAGGGGCTTCATCTAATGATGTTGCTAATGGAGATCTAACACAAAACCATCTTATAAAGGACTGACTTTGTAGAAGAAATAGTAACATGGTAAAGTAACAGACGAGTAATTTTTTCTCAACTAGTTGGTTTTTGATCAAAATGACAGTTAAAGAGTTGCAAACATAAGATGATTAAAGGATAATATATATTTTTTGTATTGCCATATTGATGCTTTAGAAAACAGAGATTTATTCTTCATTAGATTTCAAGTTGAAATAATAAATAAAAGCATAGATTTTTTTTTGTAAGTTGTAATTTCTTGCCTGCTACTAACCCATTTCTCATGTTATTGTTTTGTTTTATCCTCGGATGTTGACTTGTTTCTGTACTATATCTGTGTGCATCAAACTCCAATGTTGAAATAATAAATAAAAGCATAGATTTTTTTTTTAGGTTGTAATTTCCTGCTTCCTACTGACCCATTTCTCATGTTATAGTTTTGTTTTATCCTTAGATGTTGACTTGTTTCTGTACTATATCTGTGTGCATCAAACACCAATGTTGTCAAATGATGAAATGACAATATCTTGATGGCGAATTGTTTGCTTATGTTATAGCAGCAATACTTGGGTAACTAGTCAGATAATTTTGCTTATACTGAACTCATAAAAATGCAGGCGTTGAATCCATCTCTGGAAAATTATATGTCAATACAAAAAGATATTACGCCTCATATGAGAGGCATACTGATCAACTGGCTAATTGAGGTATAATTTTTCTGATTTTTTCCCATGGCTTTAATGCACCTTTTGTTCATAGTGTTCTCCTTATGTAAATTATGTAAGGTCTACCTTGCTTATTTTAGTTACTCTTTACCTTGTCACTCTCGCAACAGGTGCACCTCAAATTTGATTTAATGCAAGAAACGCTTTATCTCATGGTCACTTTGTTGGATCGATATCTCTCAGAGGTCCAAATAAAGAAGAATGAGATGCAGCTGGTTGGTCTTACTACACTTTTGCTGGCATCAAAATATGAGGATTTTTGGCATCCTAGGGTAAATATTGATGAGTCAACTTTGCATGGTATCTTGTATAATTCTTTTTTGAATTTCAGTCCTTTTGCTTATTTAATTGCGTGTTTCATCCTTTACAGGTGAAAGATTTAATCAGTATATCAGCTGAGGCTTATACTAGTGAACAAATGCTCAAAATGGTATGCATTTTCTTTTAACAGAATGCAGTTTAAACTCTGGAGAAACAGTCATGGTTTCTACATTTATTTTATGAGGAAAATTCGTGTAGGACAACTAATCCAAAAACTCGGATATTCTGGAATCTCAATCATTCCAAAATCAAAGTCACATTGAAGCTAAAATAGCATATGTATTTATAACTTAACCCAAAAGTACCCTAATAAAATATAAAATACCATCTATAACCCTAAAGCCTTATCTTGTAAAGTAAGATAATGAATAAATATAAAATAATCTAAATACCCTAAAATAGCGTAGATAATTATAAAGATTGCAATCACAAAGCTTACCATCAAACTTGTAAAATATAAAACAGAGTCCCGTATAACTTTATCCTAACTAGGATACTTGTGTTCTCCATCACTTGGTGTTTGAACTAGGATTCTATCTGCTTTGTGTATTTCTATTTTTAAGGATTAAAGTGGATGCATTGTCCGGTGATGTGCAACCTTCTATATGTGTTTGCTTTTATTATTCTTAACGATATATAATTAACTTGAATTTCAGGAGAAGCTTGTCCTTAAAGAGTTGAAGTTTCGCCTAAATGCGCCTACTCCCTATGTCTTCATGTTGAGGTTTATAAAGGCTGCTCAGTCAGACACCAAGGTACGTGGTATCTTGTCAAATGTCACTGCTGAATCAACTATTTGACAAGACCTGGAATTCTCATTACAAAATTGAGAAAGAAAAGTAGGCAGCTTCTACTCGTAGTGGGATCAGTGATTTGATATTTTGGGATAGTTGATTAAATTTCTATTTGGATATTAGGTATTCTTTACTGTCTTGAATTGGATAGCCATATTGTTTAAAAGTTTGGTTGGTTGGACATTAATTTCAGCTTGAACATCTAGCCTTCTACCTCATTGAGCTGTGCTTGGTCGAATATGAAGCTTTGAAGTTCAAGCCTTCCTTGCTATGTGCATCAGCTATCTATGTTGCTCGATGTACCCTGCAAATGTCTCCTTCTTGGACCCCATTGCTTTGCAGACACACACGCTATGATGCATCAGAAATCAGGCACATCTCTTTTAAAGTCTTGTTATTATTATTTGTTAGTTTTGCTTAGTAGCGTATCTTTACTTGTTGCCTGATTGTGGGCAGGGAGTGTGCGGAAAGGATATTAAGATTCCAAAGAGCTGCCAGTTCAGGGCAATTGAAGGTGACATTTGAGAAGTACACGAGCCCTGAACTCAGTCAAGTTGCAATGATTACACCCTTGAGTAGGCTTCCTTGAACTTGATGATTTTAGTTGAATGAGTTCAATTTTAGCATGTAAGTAAATATAAAAGTGAAATGTGATATATAATACAGAAAATAGTCCGGAAGCTTTCATGTTAATTGGAGTTGTGGTGTTGTAGTTGTAAGCGTGTTGATTGTATTGGAGGTATTGTTTCCTCCTTTTGAGTTTGAGATTGATGACTTAATGTAATGATGGATCATGGGTTCGTACTTGATCGCCTTCTTGAATTAGCTCCACTTTCTTGCCCACTAATTACTTAATTAACTTACAACATTTATCTTATCCCATGTAAAGAATGTGAAAAAGCTCTAAATATTCATTTGTTCTTTTTCATCATCATTCTCTAATCTTGTCTTTTCGTTCATCTTTATTTTCTAATTTTCTAATCTCTTCTTTTAGTTAATCGTTATTCTCTAATATCTAACAAGACCCCAAAAAATGAAAAATTCAATGGAAATCAAAATTTGAATAGTAACAAGATTTAAGACAAACACAATAATTTGTTCGAATATTTGATAAGGTATAATAAGTGAAATGAATTAATGATTCAAATATAAAATATAATGATTTCATTCTCAACAATGTTGGTGATGAGTTTCAATGTTGTTGAGTGAGAGGCAAGATGATTGTGCTTTGGTTGAGGAAAATAAGTTCTGTCAACGCAAAACATTGTACGATTTAATTGAAAAAGATAGTGTTTTATCATAAAATGTCTTACGACTTAAAAATTCGGAAGACATTTTATGCAATTCATTCTCCTTTGACTCTCTCTTTCTCATTTTCTTTTTCTTCGATGCTTTCTTTGAGAAACAAAAACTCTAGAGGTTTTTAGATAAATAATTGATAATAATGAGAAATTAGCTAAAATGTAGGACCGATGAATTCCTTCGTATATATTAGAGAAAGGAAGAGATAGGAACAAAAAAACCATGGAGAGGCGAAAGGAGTGATGGGGGTAGGCCAAATTTGGGTTGTTGATTTCTCTAATAATTCCACTTTTCCATCACGTGACATCCCCAATCTTTTTGTCTTCACTTGCTGACTGTCGCCAAATGTACAAACGCTTGATTGAAAATGCTACACCAAATATATAGGAAATTGAAGCAGCCGTGCCGGCAAGTGTACGACCAAATTGTAATATAATATTGTGTTACAAAGGAACACATGGAAATATTTCGAGGATCATACCCAAGGGAGGATGAATTAAATCGATTGAAAACCTCTTTACAACAATAAGTATTGATGGTCACTAAACTAACTATAATTACGATAAAGGCAAGCGCACCTATCGAACAATAGTATAGCTATGGTGAGTAAGGAATATCGTATCCACGAGGACTAAAAGTACTAGTAATTTTCGTTTTCCTATTATTTAGTCGATAAATTGAAGTGAATGTTTTTAATCTAAATTTACTAATCTAATTTAACTACGAACGCAACAACGAATGAAATGGGAAAATAATCGAAGATAACCAATGAGAAAGACAATTCCCAGGATAAAATCCACCTAGACTTCACTTATTATTCTGAATCTGAATTAAACGATTTATTCACTTGTGTCTTGATCCGTGAAAATCCCTAAATTATGTTAATATCTCTTTCGAGAGTAAGAACAACTGACTCTAGGTTGATTAATTGAAATCTCTTTCTAATTAAAACCGCTATCGTCACATTAACTCGATCTATGGATTCTCCTATTAGATTTGACTCTAATCCTGTAGATTTATGTCATCCTATTTCTAAGATTGCATGCAAATCCACTCAATTATGTTAGATCTACTCTTAAACAGAGACTTTTGCTCCACTGAAATAAGAACATTAAACATGAATTAATATCCTAAAAATATTAAAACACGAAATAAGCATACATAAATGAGAACAAGAATAAAGTATTTATCGCGTAAAAACATAAATTAAATAATAAGATTTATCATAGGTTTCATCTTCCCTAGGTATCTAGGGAATTTAGTTCATAATTCTGAATAGAAACATCTCAAAGTTAGGATAACAACAAGACATAAAGAAACTCAATAAAACTTCAAAGGAAATTAAATGGAGATCTTCGATCTTGAATTAACAATTAACTAACCAATTATTACCTCCCAGCCTCTAACTAATTAATTAATTGTTTGATACTTGCTTATCTCCTGACCTCACTTTCTCAACTAGGATAAATTACGATTGTAACACCCCAAACCCGGTCAATACGCCATGACCGAATCCGGCATGCCACGAAGGAAAACGTTTTGAAGAAAAACAAATTAACGATTAAATATTTGTGAAAAACTCTTTTTAAACTTTGTTTGTAGAAAACAAGTGTATAATAAATTGAAAGCTGATAATTTACTTTTGAAAACCTCAAAATAAGTCTTAAAAACTTAGTTGCAAATCCGTAGATTAGAAAACCTTTTAATATTTTAAAGAAACCAAAGTGATTAGGTTGAAAACTGTATCTAAAAGAAATTTGGAAAGGTTGAGTTTTATAAAAATAGTATGAGTTATCGAAAATACTTAAGATGTTAAAATTATCATATGATTTATGTTACCCGATGGTAACGTTTTAAAAACCGTCGCATTTTGTAATTTAGAAAACTTTATGCTCAAATTATTATATCAAACATGTAAAATTGTAAGCCAAATTTAAATCAAATCCAAAACATATAAATAATCCAAAACATAAATAAACAGGCCTTATTACAAATCCATAAAAATATGAAAACCAAATTTAAATAAAGTACCCAAATGGAAGTTCATGTAAAACCAAATTTTATTGCATGGCCTTCTCGAGTTCATCCGGCTCCTTATCCGCGATCTCACGAATCACCTGAAAAGATATCCCACTGAAGGGTGAGTCAGCAGACTCAATGTGTAACAATACACTAAAAGTCCATTCGATCATAGCAATAAAGTCCATTTAAAATCACATTTAGCCATAAGCCCATAATATAGTAAATCAGATATTCTTATGTACATGTAAAATGAAATGCAATCCCGAGCCCAACCTAGATATCCATCCGCTACACACCACCCGTACCAGCCAATCACACCGTGGGGATTACTAAATCGACCCTCCATCCGCTACACACCATCGAAGGCAGTTGCTGCAGTCAACATGCACATCGCCCTTATAATCGTGGCATAGCCACCAGATAATCGTGACAGAGTCACCGGATTCATAGTATCGTGACCGAAGTCACCGGATTCATAATATCATGACCGAAGTCACCGGATTCATAATATCGTGACCGAAGTCACCGGATTCATAATATCATGACCGAAGTCACCGGATTCATAATATCGTGACCGAAGTCACCGGATAATGTGGTAAAACCACCGGAACACTTCCCCTTTCAATATTTCCCATATGCCCATGCAATAACATATTATTACAATATCATGCCATTTACCCTCAAAATCATATTGGAATTGGACACATTTCATATTATGCATATAGCACTATTAACGATGCAAATATCATGCCTTGTACGTTATCCCAAAAATCATAATCAAATATCGAATATGTTTCATATTAAAATCATACATAGTACGAAGGAATAACGTACCTCAATTCACCGTACCATTGAATGGTACCCGAAGCCATAATCATTTATATTTCTATATAAACACATTTTTATCATTAAAGCTATTAATCTATTAGAAGTTTAGTATAAGTTACACACCTTGCAAACACAAAGAGCGATGGAATATTTAGGATTTCCGACTCTTGCCTACAACGTCGACAGAACCTACATATCACTATGTGAGAAATCGGTTATCACTAAAAGATATGGCCTTAGGCCGAATATCAACATTTTCTTACTTGGGTTATTCAAATCCCGAACGATCTCTCCCTAAACCTCGACTACAAGAAACCCCGAAATCCTCCTTCAAAGATTTGGCCATGGAAAAGTAAGAGAATTAGATTCCTAAAATCGGTTAATCCAAGGGAAAATAAAGAAAAACGATTGATAGATAATCCTTACCCGAAACACGAAGATTGATTAACCCCTACTTGAACTATAAAGGAATTCGGCCTTAACAAATTAAAAGAAAAGGAATAGTGATTTCGACTTTAACAAAAGAAGAGAAAAGATGATGGTTTCAAATATGATGGTTTCGGTTTTTAATCAAAAGAAAAGAAAGAGAAATGGTGAAAAGTATAGAATAGTTTCGGCTATGAGAAAGAAAGAGAAGAGAAAAAGAGAATGAAAAAGAAAAAGAAAATATGAGAAATGCTTTTGGTGATAGAATGAATTTGGCACTAGAGAGGAAGAAAAGAAATGGTAAATGTCTTCAAAAGTACCAATTTGGTCAAAAATGTAATGGCCAAAACAAAGCAAAGTTTTTACCAAATGCCAATTGACAATTTCAGCTAAGAGAAAATATTTGGACAAAGGAAAAAGATGCACAAAAATGCTAAAATGACCAACCAATTCCCCCCAAACTACCTATCAAAATTCGGCCACCCCCCTAGCCTTACATGCCGTCCACATACATGATCTCCCAAGTCAAAACTTACCACTCAATTCTTACCATAGCAAGACACCCCACATCATGCCTTATTTTCTCCCATTAGCCTTAAAATCTTTGATTTCTTTCCCAAACATCAAACTTACCTTAAGCAAATATTCTACTTGCCAAAAGTTGAAAGTTCAACCCATCATAAATTTGAATTGACCGTCCATTAATGCTAGGATGCACAAAATATAAAATTCTCAAAATGCCTTCCATGTTACTCGAACCACTTCCCTCAAGCAACTTTCCTAGCTCCTTATCCACCTTGCCACTAATTCCTCTTGTACTATAATTTAACACTTAAATTAACTTAAGTGTCAAGCTCACCTAATCCACTTCATTAAATAAACCATACTAGAATTATTCTAGCTTCCTAAACAAAATCAAACCTTCACAAGACTATGCTAACACACAAACAATACTACCCGAGCTAACACAAGTAATAAAAATAATACTCAAATTTTTCCTAAAGCCCAAGGTCCAATTAGCCCAATCCTACTAGGCCCAATTTCAGGATGTTACAGATCTACCCTCCTTAAAGAAATTTCGTCCTCGAAATTTCCAACTAGCTAACAGTCATACCTCCTATCTCGCCACACTACGCTCTTGCTGCGCACTCTGATCTTAATAAAACCACAATGTACTCTTTTTAACAAAATCTTGTATCCTTTTTCCCACAACCAGACATCTAATTCACAATAGCAAACCGTTATCTAACACTTACACTTATACCAAAAATTTTCCTAATTCAGCCATCACTTCCAACCAAAACATACCTGACTTGAGAGTGAGGAAACAATCCCGAGCCTTATGCTCCTTAGACCCGCATCTCAAGCATACTCCTGACTCCCTCCAACTTTCTCCCGGATGACACCTTCCACAGTAATCGCAAGCCAAACAGTTCGATCATGCCTTGACAGTTTTACAGATCGAGATTGTGACCCAAGAGAACCGTGATCTCTAATCTTCTTACAGTCCACAGACCCAATCTCGAAGTGCTTCACCGATTCCTTTAACCTCCTCCAAAACTTCCTTAACTATCTGAGTCAGCTCATCAATCCGTATTCGGCCATGAGACCCCGTCTCAACCACTAGCGATGCTAACGCCTCCATTTCAGAAATATGCCTCGGTACCGAAGATCTAGCCCTAGCACAATGGCCTTTACCACGTCCATGACGACCACGATCTCGAGTGCTCATGTCTAACGTCTCGACTTTTCTTATTAAAAAGTTTTATGCATTAATCAATATTCCACTTTCTTTAAAGCACAGTTTTATGAAAAAGTTTCTATAAGTGGTTGTTTCGCGAGTACATCCAACCTATAGTTTTAGGTCTCTAGAGTAATTCCTACTACTACACAATCATATCATCATCATCATCATCATATTATCAAAATCAATAGTTTGATGCACTTACCCGGGCGGATTGATACCGGAGACTCGGGGCCATGCCTTTCCAACCATAAAATTTTTAACAATAACATTTTAAAACCATACTTTAAATCATTTTGGGCCTCGGGCCCACAGCCGAGCTTTTGAACTTAGCTCTGATACCAATTTGTAACACCCCAAACCCGGTCAATACGCCATGACCGAATCCGGCATGCCACGAAGGAAAACGTTTTGAAGAAAAATGAATTAACGATTAAATATTTGTGAAAAACTCTTTTTAAACTTTGTTTGTAGAAAACAAGTGTATAATAAATTGAAAGCTGATAATTTACTTTTGAAAACCTCAAAATAAGTCTTAAAAACTTAGTTGCAAATCCATAGATTATATGAAAACCAAATTTAAATAAAGTACCCAAATGGAAGTTCATGTAAAACCAAATTTTATTGCATGGCCTTCTCGAGTTCATCCGGCTCCTTATCCGCGATCTCACAAATCACCTGAAAAGATATCCCACTGAAGGGTGAGTCAACAGACTCAATGTGTAACAATACACTAAAAGTCCATTCGATCATAGCAATAAAGTCCATTTAAAATCACATTTAGCCATAAGCCCATAATATAGTAAATAAGATATTCTTATGTACATGTAAAATGAAATGCAATCCCGAGCCCAACCTAGATATCCATCCGTTACACACCACCCGTACCAGCCAATCACACCGTGGGGATTACTAAATCCACCCTCCATCCGCTACACACCATCGAAGGCAGTTGCTGCAGTCAACATGCACATCGCCCTTATAATCGTGGCATAGCCACCAGATAATCGTGACAGAGTCACCGGATTCATAGTATCGTGACCGAAGTCACTGGATTCATAATATCATGACCGAAGTCACCGGATTCATAATATCGTGACCGAAGTCACCGGATTCATAATATCGTGACCGAAGTCACCGGATTCATAATATCGTGACTGAAGTCACCGGATAATGTGGTAAAACCACCGGAACACTTCCCCTTTCAATATTTTCCATATGCCCATGCAATAACATATTATTACAATATCATGCCATTTACCCTCAAAATCATATCGGAATTGGACACATTTCATATTATGCATATAGCATTATTAACGATGCAAATATCATGCCTTGTACGTTATCCCAAAAATCATAATCAAATATCGAATATGTTTCATATTAAAATCATACATAGTACGAATGAATAACGTACCTCAATTCACCGTACCATTGAATGGTACCCGAAGCCATAATCATTTATATTTCTATATAAACACATTTTTATCATTAAAGCTATTAATCTATTAGAAGTTTAGTATAAGTTACACACCTTGCAAACACAAAGAGCGATGGAATATTTAGGATTTCCGACTCTTGCCTACAACTTCGACAGAACCTACATGTCACTATGTGAGAAATCGGTTATCACTAAAAGATATGGCCTTAGGCCGAATATCAACATTTTCTTACCTTGGATTATTCAAATCCCGAACGATCTCTCCCTAAACGTCGACTACAAGAAACCCCAAAATCCTCCTTCAAAGATTTGGCCATGGAAAAGTAAGAGAATTAGATTCCTAAAATCGGTTAATCTAAGGGAAAATAAAGAAAAACGATTGATAGATAATCCTTACCCGGAACACGAAGATTGATTAACCCCTACTTGAACTATAAAGGAATTCGTCCTTAACAAATTAAAAGAAAAGGAATGGTGATTTCGACTTTAACAAAAGAAGAGAAAAGATGGTGGTTTCAAATATGATGGTTTCGGTTTTTAATCAAAAGAAAAGAAAGAGAAATGGTGAAAAGTATAGAATAGTTTCGGCTATGAGAAAGAAAGAGAAGAGAAAAAGAGAATGAAAAAGAAAAAGAAAATATGAGAAATGCTTTTGGTGATAGAATGAATTTGGCACTAGAGAGGAAGAAAAGAAATGGTAAATGTCTTCAAAAGTACCAATTTGGTCAAAAATGTAATGGCCAAAACAAAACAAAGTTTTTACCAAATGCCAATTGACAATTTCGGCTAAGAGAAAATATTTGGACAAAGGAAAAAGATGCACAAAAATGCTAAAATGACCAACCAATTCCCCCCCAAACTACCTATCAAAATTCGGCCACCCCCCTAGCCTTACATGCCGTCCACATACATGATCTCCCAAGTCAAAACTTACCACTCAATTCTTACCATAGCAAGACACCCCACATCATGCCTTATTTTCTCCCATTAGCCTTAAAATCTTTGATTTCTTTCCCAAACATCAAACTTACCTTAAGCAAATATTCTACTTGCCAAAAGTTGAAAGTCCAACCCATCATCATAAATTTGAATTGACCGTCCATTAATGCTAGGATGCACAAAATATAAAATTCTCAAAATGCCTTCCATGTTACTCGAACCACTTCCCTCAAGCAACTTTCCAAGCTCCTTATCCACCTTGCCACTAATTCCTCTTGTACTATAATTTAACACTTAAATTAACTTAAGTGTCAAGCTCACCTAATCCACTTCATTAAATAAACCATACTAGAATTATTCTAGCTTCCTAAACAAAATCAAACCTTCACAAGACTATGCTAACACACAAACAATACTACCCGAGCTAACACAAGTAATAAAAATAATACTCAAATTTTTCCTAAAGCCCAAGGTCCAATTAGCCCAATCCTACTAGGCCCAATTTCAGGATGTTACAACGATTTACTCGACAAACTTATCTTCCAACCTCGTTTAACCTTTGATTACTTCCTAGGGTTATTAAGCCTAGGATTTAAGAACGCGTAATTTATATCAACTAATTCGATTGTCAAACCTTTAATCCTCCATTAATCACTTCCCCAGCCACTCGTTAATCTTCCCTAAGGGAATTAGTTACTCATGATATTCATAATCTCAAACTCATTTGATATATACATGTAAATAACACGAATAAATTGAAAAAGAAAAGAGATTTAGAATAATCCTGGTTTGTATCGATTAAGAGCGGAATAGCGAATTTCTCGATTGGGATAACGAATCTTTTCTCTTGCAAAGGGGAATAAATTGAATAACTTCAATCGCATAAAAGAAATCTTAGATTGAAATTGATTCCAAGAGAGAAGCATAAAGCGTTTTAAGAAAATAAAACCTAAATCCTACTCCTAAACTACGAGGGTTTTTTGATGCGTCTAAGACGACTTAGTTACATCATACCTTTATGGTTTTATTTATACAAGTGTTAGCAGCCTGAATTAAGTCTTTAGCACTTCCTAGGTCTTCATATAAAGTTGATTGTGCGGACAAAACTAGCCTCGAAATACTCGGACTCCACGTCAGTCCTATGTCGTGCCATACATAAGCTATGGTGCGACAGGACATGCATTTTGTGGACTTGGAAGTCCTTGTCGTGCTTTTACAGCTTGGGAAGCCTGTGCAACACTCCTCCCACTTTTCTACGTCCATTGGGCCCCAAATTTAACATCTTGCACACTCAAATTAACATATTAGAACTACCTAAGGCCTGTTTCGGCCTAATAAGTAACTAACACTCAAAGTTGTGTTAAAAACACTTATTTTATTAACTTTTACTGCCTAACTACTGAAAATGCATTAATTAATACTAAAATAGCTAGAAAACAATCTCCTTAAGTGCGGAAATATACTAAAATGACTACTACATTTGACGTAAGATCAAATACCCCTACACTAAAGTATTTGCTTGGCCTCAAGCAAACTAAACAAAAACGAAAACGAAACGAAATACTAGAAAACAAAATGACTGAAAACAAGAAATAAACATGCAAGAAAAGAAATGTATTTGAACTATTATGATACATGAAATTAGATAGAAATATATTAACAATATAGTGTAAGTAAACATATAACTCTAGCATTGTAACACCCCTAACCTATATCCGTCGTTGGAATAGGGTTACAGAGTATTACCAGAGTTTACCAAATAAATACAATTAATTCATGTCATTTACTATTCATATCCGAAACAAATCATAATTCATTCATGTTGTCCCTTAAATGGACCCTCGAGGTCCAATTTATACATTAGAAATAAGTTGGGACTAAATCGGAAACTCAGAGAATTTTTCGCAAAATTCCAAAATTTATCTAAGGTACAGGGGACACACGCCCTTGTGGGTTGGCCGTGTGGCTCACACGGCCAAGTGACACGCCCATGTCCCAGACCGTGTGAGCATTCGATGTGAGGCACACGGTCATGTTCTAACCCTTGTTCTTACCCGTGTAACACTCTGACTTGGGTCACACGGCCAGCCACACGCCCATGTACTAGGCCGCCGTGTGAACAATTTAATTTTCAAAAACTAAGTGCAGGTTTTACACGGCCAAGACACACGCCTATGTATTGGGTCGTGTGTTTCACACGGCTGAGACACACGCCCGTGTCTCTACCCATGTGACCAATTCTGAGCATTTTGTTTCTCAATTTTTAAGATGCAAGGGCCACACGGCCAAACTACACGCCCGTGCACATGGCCGTGTGTCACACACGGTTGAGACACATGCCCATGTGTCTGTCTGTATGGATGAAAATAGGCCATTTCCATGGCCACTTTTCTCACCCAAATTGTCTTCAACCTATATCAATACTTGCATATATATATATATATATATATATATATATATCAATTCAAGACATTAAAACCAATCCAACATTAACATTATGCATATTATATCATCACATGTATTTATGTATTCAAACTTACCTTTTGTAAAACATATATGTTTACCATATTTCAATCTAACCATACCAAGCACACATATATTAATCATTATATAACCTCATATATATATATATATATATATATATACACACTAAATATACCATTACTAGTCATTCCAATGGCTAGATTACAATTAACCATTTATGTAACACCCCTTAGCTGTATTCGACGCCAGGATAGAGTACGAGGCATTACCTGACTTATTCATAAGCAACATTCAAAACCTAGACAGGAATTTCCACTTAAATTTAAAACTTTTCAAAAACATTCATATCGTCCCTAATACGAGCTTACGAGGCCCAAAACATGCATCGAAAGTGGTTTGGGACTAAACCAAGAACTTTGGAAACTTTTGGAAATCTTAGAAAAATTTTCATGAAAAAGGGGTCACGCGCCCGTGTGGGTTCGGGACATGCCCGTGTGACCCTAAGACACGCCGTGCTTCAGTCTGTGTTCAAATTAGGGAGCATTATGTTTGTGACATCATCATCAAATTTGGGTCACACAGTCAAGTCACACGCTTGTGTGCTTAGGCCGTGTGATCGATTAAATTTTTATAATTTTTCATAAAATAAGCGTAGACTTCACATGACCAGGGCACACGTCCGTGTTCGAGGCCGTGCTATCCACACAGCTGAGACACACGCTCGTGTCTTTGCCCGTGTGCTCATTACTGAGCATTTTGTTTTGCAACAATTAAGGTGCAGGGGACACACGGCCGAAACACATGCCCGTGGGGCAGACCGTGTGCCGCACACGGCCTAGACACACGCCCGTGTGTCTACCTGTGTGGACAAATATAAGGTTATTTACCAAGCCTTTTTGCCACCCTTCCATGCACCAACCTACACAAAAAAACATAGCACCAATCCAAGCATATACTTTCAACCCAATCAGCCATACACAAGGCATCCATTTATCATTTACATGCTATCATTTATCACATACAAACATCACATGCTTAGCATCTCAAACCATGCAATTTCCCACATTCATGAAAACATCATCATATGTATATATACTTAACCAATATTAGCCAATATCAAATGGCCATTTACAAAATGAATTATCAACTATTGAAGCCATCACTTATGGCCAAATCAATTATGACACATTACAAAAAGGCCAAGTCCCTATACATGCCATAACTCAAAATATTGAAATCATAAGTACCCAAAATGATAATTTGATAGTGTGAATGAATCTCCGACCGTCTTTGATCCCCGAGTTGGCTTGGAAACACTATAAGACAAGAGAAAGAGAAAGGGAGTTAGCTTTAAAGCTTAGTAAGTTCCTATGCAAATAATAAGCATCATACACACTTTAACATATATTTAACATAAAGTAAATTAACATAAATGTCATTGTGAATTCATAATCAAGCTTAGCAAAAATGTTGTTAAAATCTTAACATCATAACTTACTCAATCGAACCAATCCAAGGTTTCATCACATATCGAGCTCATTAAGCATGAGTTTTATGTACATACCTGTGCCAACTTGTAATTTACTATAATCTTTCACATCATACCATATTCTTTCATAACTTAAACTTTGCCGTTAAGTTTCCCGTTGAACCACTTGGAATACTAAAGGATACTTGGGAAATCTCACACACACAGTACCATACCAATGCCATATCCCAGATATGGTCTTACATGAGATCTCATATCGCTGCCAATAGCCCAGCTATGGTCTTACACGAAATCTCATATCGATGCCATATCCCAGATATGGTCTTACACGTAATCTCAACTAACCTTAATGTCATGAGATTTGTATCCTAACAATTCCTAATGTTCAACCGGGATTTTTTTCTCACTTGTCGAACTTTGCCGAATTCATTCAAAGAGTAAATCACAATTCATACAATAATAACACAATTAAAGAATAAATAATAATGCATTATTTACATACAAACTTACCTCGGTACAAAAATGGTAGAAATTGACCTAATCGTCAATAACCTTGTTTTTCCTCCGTTCAAGGTCCGAATCTCGTCTTTCTTGATCTATAATAGAAAATTTACCTTATTTATTATCCACATTACTCAATTCAGTCCAAAATCCTATTATGGAAAAATTACACTTTGCCTCTAAACTTTAACATATTTACATTTTTGTCCCTAGGCTCGTAAAATAAAATGTATCCATTTTCCTTAAATCCCAAGCCTAGCCGAACCTAAATCATGTTCTTAACAGCCCACATTTTTCATCAAATCAGATTTTTACTACCCATTTTACAAGTTTTTACAAATAAGTCCTTTTTATACATTTTCACTAAAAATCACTCAGTAAAAGTTGTTTATCACACCTTAAACAATCAATATCTACCATCAAACATCAAAATACATGCATGTCACACATGGGTAAATTTTTAAACATGAACCCTACTTCAAAATAATGGTAGAAATAGGTAAACTAGGTTATGAGGACTTCAAAAATGTAAAAAGCATTAAAAACGGGGCTAGGATGCACTTACTATCAAGCTTGAAAAGTGGCAAAACCCTAGCTGTGGAGCCTTTATGAAATTCAGCCAAGGTAGAAGAAAGATGAGCAAATTTTGATTTTATTTTCCCTTTTTATTCTTTTATTAACCAAATGACCAAGATGCCCTTTTTGCCAAACTTTAAAATTTTATCTCACCATGTCCATTTTTGTCCACTATCTTAAGAAATGGTCTAATTATCATATATGAACCTCTAGTTTAAAATCCCATAGCAATTAGGCACCTCTAACATGTAGAACTCAACCTTTTCATTTTTTACAATTTAGTCCTTTTGACTAAATTGAGTGCCCAAACGTCAAAATTTTTTAACGAAATTTTCACGAAATCATTTCGTGAAATTGTAGACCATAAAAATATAATAAAAATGAACTTTGTTGTGTCGGATTTATGGTCCCGAAACCACTATTTTGATTAGGCCCAAATTCGGGCTGTTACAACTCTCCCCCCTTAGGAATTTTCGTCCCCGAAAATCTTACCAGAGAATAGGTTTGGGTACTATTTTCGCATAGCTTCCTCAGGCCCACGTAGCCTCTTCGACTCTGTGTCGTTGCCATAAAACTTTCACTAGGGCTATACTATTATTTCTTAACTGTTTAACTTCCCGAGCCAAAATCTTGATTTGTTCTTCACCATAAGTCATATCAAGTCGAACCTCAACCTCTGTCGAAGAAATCACATGTGAAGGTTCTGATCGATAATGTTGCAGCATAGACACATGAAGCACATTATGGATTCTTTCCAACTCTGTCGGTAAAGCTAACCGATATGCCACTAGCCCTATTCTTTCAATAACTTCATACTGCCCAATGAAACGTGGACTCAACTTGCCTTTACGGCCAAATCTTAGAATCTTCTTCCACGAAGATACTTTCAGAAAGACTTTGTCACCGACCTGAAATTCAATCTCTTTTCTTTTCAAATATGCATACGACTTTTTTCGATCTAAAGCGGCTTTCAAGCAATCTCGGATTACATTTACTTTTTCTTCGGTTTCTTTAACCAAGTCAACCTCGTGAATATGTTTCTCATCAAGCTCGGTCCAATACAAAGGTGTTTAGCACTTGCAGCCATACAATGCCTCATAAGATACCATTTTTATACTCGACTGATGGCTGTTGTTATAGGAAAATTCGACCAATGGTAGATATTTTTCCCAACTACCCTCAAATTCTAGATCACAGCATCGAAGCATATCTTCAAGTATCTGAATTACTCTTTCGGATTGACCGTCGGTCTGTGGATGAAATGCAGTACTAAAATTCAATTTCGTACCCAAAGCCTCTTGTAGCTTCTTCCAAAATCTCGAAGTGAACCTCGGATCTCTATCCGAAATAATGGAAGTGGGCACCCCGTGCAATCTTACAATCTCAGAAATGTACAACTCAGCTAGCTTCTCAAGCGAATAATCGGTATGTACTGGAATAAAATAAGCCAATTTCATCAATCTATCAACAACGACCCAAATGACATCTTTCTTTTTTGGAGTCAAAGGTAATCCAGTTACGAAATCCATCGTAATTCTGTTCCATTTCCATTCAGGTACCATCACTGGCTGAAGTAAAGCCGAAGGTACTTGGTTTTCGACTTTTACTTGTTGACAAATCAAACATTTCAAAACAAACTCGGAGATATCTTTTTTCATACTAGACCACCAATAAAATTTCTTCAAATCATTATACATTTTCGTACTATCCGGATGCACAGATAAACAAACATTATGAGCCTCATGAAGAATTTTCTGAATAAGTTCATCATTTTTCGGTACACAAACTCTACTTCGGAACATCAAACAATCATCGGATCCAACATGAAAATCTGAATCACTAACCGATTCACAATGAGCTCTCTTGGCTTGCAAATCACAGTCATATTTCTGAGCTTCACAAATTTGCTGAAGAAATAGCGATCTAGCTCTCAACTCAGCTATAATTGAATTATTATCGGACAATGTTAACCTCGTGTTCATTGCTCTCAAGGCAAACAAAGATTTCCTACTCAGGGCATCTGCAACTACATTCGCCTTACCCTAGTGATAATCAATCACCAACTCATAGTCTTTCACTAACTCAAGCCATCTTCGTTGCCGCAAATTTAAATCTTTCTGAGTCATCAAATACTTCAAACTCTTGTGATCAGTAAAAACATGGCATTTCTCACCGTACAAATAATGTCTCTAAATTTTTAGAGCAAACACAATAGCGGCTAATTCCAAATCATGCATCAGGTAATTCTTTCCATGTGGCTTAAATTGTCTCGAGGCATAGGCTATCACTTTGCCCATTGCATCAACACACATCCCAATCCATTTAGTAACATGCCGCTATAAATCACAAACTCCTTTCTCGGTTTAGGTTGCACTAAAACCGGTGCCTCAGTCAATAAATCTTTCAACTTCTCAAAACTTTGTTGACATTTTTCGAACCATAGAAATTTGACATATTTTTGCAAAAGCTTGGTCATAGGGGTAGCAATCATCAAAAACCCTTTGACAAATCGGCGGTAGTAATCGGCTAAGCCCAAAAAGCTTCTAACTTCAGATACATTCCTTGGCGGTTTCCAATAAAAAATTACTGAAATCTTATTTGGATCAACCCGAATACCATCACCTGAGACAATATGTCCTAAAAATCTGAATTCTCGGAGCCAAAAATCACTTTTATTGAACTTAGCATACAACTTCTTATCTCTCAAAGTTTGCAAAACAGTTCTCAAGTGTTCGGCATGCTGGAACTCATTACAAGAATAAATCAGTATGTCATCAATAAAAACAAATATAAACTTGTCCAAATACGGTTTAAAGGTTCGATTCATTAGGTCCATAAAAACTGCAGGAGCATTCGTTAGTCCAAAAGGCATGACAAGAAATTCATAGTGTCTGTACCTTGTTCTGAAAGCGATTTTCGGCACATTCGACTCTTTTACTCTCAACTGATAGTAACCAGATCTCAAATCTATTTTCGAGAACACTGTCACTCCTTTCAGTTGGTCAAATAAATCATCAATCCTCGACAAAGGATACTTGTTCTTAATGGTTACCTTATTGAGCTGTCGGTAATCTATACAATGTCTCATAGTCCCGTCTTTCTTCTTTACGAACAACATTGGAGCACCCTATGAAGAATAACTTGGTCTCACAAAATCCTTATCTGTCAACTCTTGTAATTGAGTCTTTAACTCTTTCAATTCGGTCGGAGCTATTCTATACGGAGCAATAGATATCGACGAGGTCCCTAGTACTAAGTCAATACCAAACTCAATTTCTCTAACTGAAGGTAACCCAGGTAACTCTTCCAGGAACACCTCTGGATATTCACAAACTATCGACACCGATTCAAATTTCAATTCAGATTCTTTTGTATTCAACACATAAGCAAGGTAAGCTTCACAGCCTTTTCTTACATATCTTTAGGCAGTCATCGAAGAAATCATAACAGGTAACTTACCCGACTCATCTGAATCAATCTGAAGAATTTCACCATTTTCACATTTCAGTTCAATAATATTTTTTTTACAGTTCACTACGACATCATGCAATGTTAACCAATCCATACCCAAAATAACATCGAATTCATCAAATGGCAACAACATTAAATCAGCTGGAAAATAGTGACCTCGAATCATCAAGGGACAATTCTTGCAAACTCTATCAACTAAAACATGTTTGCCTAAGGGGTTTGACACTCTAATCACAAGCTCAATAAACTCAACAGGCAAGCTCTTACTAGCTACCAATTTCATACATACATAAGAATGCGTTGATCCAGGATCAATCAATGCAACTACATTAGTATTGTAGAGAGAAAAAGTACCAGTCATAACATCGGGAGATGTCGCATCTTCACGAGCACGGATGGCATAAGCTCTAGCAGGTGCTTGAGCTTCTGATCTCATAGCTGTATCCTTCGTCACACCTTTACTACTGACTCCATTTTTGGTATTTCTCGGTGGCATACCTCTATTAGCAGTATTACTCAGCCTCACACTCTGAAATTTTTCCTTCTCAGCCATTTATGGACAATCTTGGATAAAGTGCTCTTGAGAGCCACACTTGAAACAAGCCCGGTCATTCATCCTACACTCAACGAGATGTCTTCTTCCACATTGTTGACATTCGGGTCTGTTAGACTTTAAAACTCGAATATTGTTTCTCACGATCTCTTCGTGAATACCCCACTAAAACATTCAGATGGGAATACATCTCTTTCGATTTCTTAGACTGAGATGGAAATGACTTACTCATTGGTCTTTTCCTCAAGTCTCTAGCTTCAAGATCAGCTTTCCTCTTCTCTTTGTTCAATTCTTCAGCATGTTCAACCAATACCACAAACTCTTTCAGCTCTAAAATCTCGACTAATACACGAATATCTTCATTCAATCCATCCTCAAATCTTTTGCACATAATAGCCTTCGTAGAAACACACTCTTAAGCGTATTTGCTCAGTCTGACAAATTCTTGCTCATATTTGGTCACTGTTATACGACCTTATTTCAGCTCAAGAAATTCTTTACGTTTCTGGTCGATGAACTGTTGGCTAATATACTTCTTTTGGAACTCCTCTTGAAAGAAGTCCCAGGTGACCCTTTCTCTCGGAACTACAGATAGAAGTGTATTCCACCAATGGTATGCATAATCTCTCAGAAGCGAGATAGCACGCTTTAAACACTCATATGGTGTGCAGGAAACTCATCCAATACCCTGATGGAGTTTTCGAGCCAAAACTCGGCTCTCTAGGGTTCATCATCCACATTAGCTCTAAAATCTTCAGCCCTATGCTTTTGGATCTTATCAACTAGGGGCTTATTCATTCTTACAAAGTCCATACCTTGTGAGGCTACGGTAACTGATCGAGGAATGGGTGGGGTGGAGGAGGTTGGGCATTCGAATTTGTTCGAACAAATTTCGAATACTACTCATTCATCATCTGGAGAAAGGCTTCCCTGCGTCCTTCTCCTTGACTAACCGTAGGAGGTCTACTATCAGACGGCGCTGCCCCTTGAGCGGGAGCCGGCACATTACTTTCTATTTCATCAGCCTCAGCTCGATTGGGATCCATTACTATATGAAAACACAATTTAAAGTTGTCAAGAGTCATTACACTATCACAGTTCATTTATGGAATGTATAGCTAGACTCTTACACATGCTACGTTAGTCCGAGAATCGACCAAACCGTAGTTCTAATACCACTAAATGTAACACCCCTTACCCGTATCTGACGCTGGGATAGAGTACGAGACATAACCGGACTTATTCATAAGCAACTTTCAAAATCGAGACAAGAATTTCCATTTAAATTTAAAACTTTTCAAAAACATTCATATCATCACTAATACGAGCCTACGAGGCCTAAAACATGCATCGAAAGTGGTTTGAGACTAAACCGAGAACTATGGAAACTTTTGGAAAACTTAGAAAAAATTTTATGAAAAGGGGTCAGACGCCTGTGTGGGTTCAGGACACGCCCGTGTGACCCTAAGACACACCCGTGCTTCATGCCGTGTTCAAATTAGAGAGCATTCTGTTTATGACGTCATCATCAAATTGAGGTCACACGGTCAAGTCACATGCCCGTGTGCTTAGGCCGTGCGATCGATTAAATTTTTATAATTTTTTTTATAAAATAGGTGCAGACTTCACAAGGCCAGGGCACATGCCCGTGTTCGAGGCCGTGCCATCCACACAGCTGAGGCACACGCCCGTGTCTCTACCCATGTGCTCATTACTGAGCATTTTGTTTTGCAACAATTAAGGTGCAAGGGACACACGATCGAAACACATGCCTGTGGGGTAGACCATGTGCACACGACCTAGACACATGCCCGTATGTATACCCGTGTGGACAAATATAATGCTATTTACCAAGCCTTTTTGCCATCCTTCCATGCACCAACCTACAAAACAAAACATAGCACCAATCCAAGCATATACTTTCAACCCAATCAACCATACACAAGGCATCCACTTGTCATTTACATGCTATCATTTATCACATACAAACATCACATACTTAGCATCTCAAACCATGCAATTTCCCACATTCATGAAAACATCATCATATGTATATATACTTAACCAATATTAGCCAATATCAAATGGCCATTTACAAAATGAATTATCAACTCTTGAAGCCATCACCTATGGCCAAATCAATTATGACACATTACAAAAAGGCCAAGTCCCTATACATGCCATAACTCAAAATGTTAAAATCATAAGTACCCAAAATGATAATTTGATAGTGTGAATGAATCTCCGACCGTCTTCAATCCCCGAGTTGGCTTAGAAACACTATAAGACAAGAGAAAGAGAAAAGGAGTAAGCTTTAAAGCTTAGTAAGTTCCTATGCAAATAATAAGCATCATACACACTTTAACATATATTTAACATAAAGTAAATTAACATAAATTTCATTGTGAATTCATAATCAAGCTTAACATAGATGTTATTAAAATCTTAACATTATAACTTACTCAATCGAACCAATCCGAGGTTTCATCATATATCGAGCTCATTAAGCATGAGTTTTATGTACATACCTGTACCAACTTGCAACTTACCATAATCTTTCACATCATACCATAGTCTTTCAAAACTTAAACTTTGCCGTTAAGTTTCCTGTTGAACCACTCGGAATACTAAAGGATACTCTGGACATCTCACACACATAGTACCATACCAATGCCATATCCCAGATATGGTCTTACATAGGATCTCATACTGATGCCAATAGCCCAGCTATGGTCTTACACAAAATCTCATATCGATGCCATATCCCAGATATGGCCTTACACGTAATCTCAACTAACCTTAATGTCATGACATTTGTCTCCTAACAATTCATAAGGTTCAATCGGGATTTTTTTTCTCGCTTGTCGAACTTTGTCTAATTTATTCAAAGAGTAAATCACAATTCATACAATAATAACACAATTAAAGCATAAATAATAATGCATTATTTACATACGAACTTACCTCGGTACAAAAATAGCAGAAATGGACCTAGTCGTTAATAACCTTGTTTTACCCCCGATCAAGGTCCAAACCTCGTCTTTCTTGATCTATAATAGCAGATTTAACTTATTTATTATCCAAATTACTCAATTTAGTCCAAAATCCTATTATGGAAAAATTACACTTTTGCCCCTAAACTTGAACATATTTACATTTTTGTCCCTAGGCTCGTAAAATGAAATGTATCCATTTTCCTTGAATTCCAAGCTAGTCGAACCTAAATCATGCTATTAAAAGCCCACATTTTTCATCAAATCAAATTTTTACTTCCCATTTTACAACTTTTTACAAATAAGTCCTTTTTATACATTTTCACTAAAATCACTTAGTAAAAGTTGTTTATCACACCGTAAACAATCAATATCTTCCATCAAACATCAAAATACATGCATGTCAAACATGGGTAAATTTTTAAACATGAACCCTACTTCAAAATAATGGTAGAAATAGGTAAATTGGATTACGAGGATGCACTTACTATCAAGCATTAAAAACTTACTACTTCAAAAATGTAAAGAGCATTAAAACGAGGCTAGGATGCACTTACTATCAAGCTTGAAAAGTGGAAATGTAACACCCCAAACCTGACCCATACATTTCGACCAGATCTGGTATGCTACGGGTTGTACATTGAAAACTTTTGCTTTGTTGGTTTCGAAAATCGTAAATTAATTAGACAATATTTGAATTAATAGGTGACATTTGAAAAATAAAACCTTGTATTATTATTATTTTGAATAATTAAACCTTTGACAAAATTTCATAAGTTGCAAATATTAAAAACTATGTAGTGAAATATAAACCATGGGGCCTTATTACATAAATATTCCCAAAATTAAAAAAAACTTAAAGAAAAGCTGAAATAATCTATAAAGATAAAAAAAACTTGATGGCCCCTCGAGTCCGTCTCGGCTCCCATGTCCACGATCTACTGCTCATCTGAAAAGTCAGGAAAAATAAAGGGTGAGTCACCAAGAATCAATGTGCAAATCCCGAACACACATAAAAGGCTTGGGCCCACAAACACATTATGAGCCCTGGCCCAAACATGAAGGCAACAATCATAATTACATGTTAAACAATTAATGATGAATAGCCCAACCCATCCTAGAATTCCATCCTCTACACACCAACTCGTACCAACCATCACACATTGGGGGTTTCTACAATCAACCATCCATCCGCTACACACCAAACGACAGCCGCACTGCCTATTCCTATTATTCAGGAATTATTAAACGTGGCATTGCCACTGATCACTATGTGACCTAACATTAGATTTTGTGGTTTAACCACCGATCACCAAGTGACCTATCATGCACTTCCCCTTCATTATCATAGTCCCACCCTATGCATACATACTTAAAAACAATAAATAGGTTTTCATATATATCGATACTCATAGAGTGGTTTCTATGATTACGTACCTGGCATCCTTTGCAAACCCTTTTTCGGGTTTTATTCGACTGTCTACACAGCCTCTTTCTAGCTTTTATGCCCATAACATATATATATCACAAATAACTAGTGTGTTAGAGATCTACACACCTGATTACCATTAGAACAGGACCCTCTAAGTTGACGCTATCCGTAGCCAACACCACCGCTATCTGCCTAAGGTGTTGTTAGAAGCGGGTCCACAACCCGGTGGCCAATATCGAACCGCTGACACTGCGCGTTTTTTAAACTTAGGGATTGGGTTTACGAACCCAATCCTCTCCTTTGCCTGATCCATATTTGATTCCATCAAAAGTCCTTGTCAGAACTACTATAACGAGATAGGGTTGTTAAACCATAACCTATGGTTAAGATTTCAGGTATGATAGTGAATCTAACAGAAATCTAAAGAAATCCCTTACTTTGAAATCCCGAAATCAGAGACTAGCGATTTCCAGCTTTTAAGTCTAAACGAACAGGTTTCCTTGAAATCCCGGAATGCTGCCCAAACGCAGAAAGAGAGGAAATATTAGCCTCAATCGACAGCCTTAACAACCAAGTGGCCATTCGGCCCTGTCTCTTAAAAATCGAAAGAGAAATCGAAGAGATAGGAAAATCGGCACTCACCTTAACACAAAGAATTCGACTACCCCTTAGAGATTCCGGCTTTTTGAGAAGATCAGAAGAGAAGATGATAGGAAGGAGTCTATGTAGATTCGGCTTTTAATGAAGAAATCGGCAAGAAGAAGAAAATATAATTTTGGCAAAATAGGGGTAGGTTCGGCCTTAGCAAGGATCAAAAGAAATATAGGGAAAGGTTTATGGGGTTTCGACTTTTAGGAGTAAGAAGAGAAAGATGGCTTAAGAAAGTTTTCAGCTTTTTGAAAGAAAGTTAACAGAAATTGCAGAGGGAGAGACCGAGAATTTCGGCACAAAGAATGAAGAAAAGAGTAGGGTTCAAATGCCGAAATTGATGAGATATCCCCCTATTTATAGAGAATTTCGGCACTTACCTATCAAAAACAGAAAGTACCCTTCCTGATAAGTAAATATTAAGCAATTAATAAGGGAAAATTTGGCACCCCCTATGGCAAATAAAAACCGATTCCTCCTCCTCTAGGTGATGGAATTTTGGCCAACACCTAGCCTTATAGATAACTCCTATCTTTTCTCCATTATCTACATCTATTCATACCTTTAGAAGAAACCTAGATAGCACCACCTCTTCCTTCTTTTATCAGCTCATTATCCTTATTATCCACATAATTTAATCCTCCTATTTTCTAGCCCCATTGCCGCCCCCCTTGTTCCCCTTTTAAGTGCCGAACATGGCCCAAAGACATGGGCTCCTTGCGGCCAATCTTGGGCCTCTTTCAACTGCTAGTGACGCCACCCTCTAGCTTCCTTGCAGCGCCACCTAGTATTGGGCCACAAGCCCACTTTGGTATTTTAAACATAGTTACTACCTTTTAAACCCTATAATGCCCAAATAGATAATTTTAACCAAGGCCTCTGCCTAAGCCTGAGCCCAATTTGGACCCCTAACACTTAAATTAACACATTAAACATATCCCCACACTAAACGCATAGGCCCAATAATTCATGACGTTACAGGAAAAACCCTAGCTATGGAGCCCTTATGAAATTCGGCCAAGGTAGAAGAAAGATGAGCAAATTTTGGCTTTATTTTCTCTTTTTATTCTTTTATTAACCAAATGACCAAAATGTCTTTTTTGCCAAACTTTAAAATTTTATCTCACCATGTCCATTTTTATCCACTATATTAAGAAATGGGCTAATTATCATATAAGGACCTCTAATTTAAAAACCCATAGCAATTAGGCACCTCTAACGTGTAGAACTCAACTTTTGCACTTTTTACAATTTAGTCTTTTGGACTAAATTGAGTGCCCAAACGTCAAAATCATCCCATGAAATTGTAGATCATAAAAATATAATAAATATAAAATTTGCTGTGTTGGATTTGTGGCCCCAAAACCACTGTTCTGATTAGGCCCAAAATCCGGTTGTTACAATTTACATGCCAAAATTGGTCAAGTTAGCCTATACATGCCATTATACTAAAATAAGTTTGTTATTTATACCAAAACGAGCTGGAGGATAGTGTGTTGATGCTCCGACCAATTTCCAACCTTTACGAGCTTCCGAGCACTATAAAATAAAGGAAAATAAATAGAGTAAGCACATAATGCTTAGTAAGTTCGCATAACTGGAAATTTAACTTACCATTCATTTTTATTAAATAAACATATAAATAACATCCAAATTTTTTTTTGGCTTAAAGCCTAAAACACACAACCTCACCAATTATGTTAGTTAAGTAATTCACATACATATCAAGATTATGGATGAGCTCATCATATAATAAGTTACATATACATATGCTTTCCATATCATACTTCCATATTACATGTACATTTCCATGACAGATAATTTCAAGTTTAGTTTAACTATGTTAGAACTTTATCTATTGAATTTATTTGAAATATCGATGGATATGCTCATGTAGTACACTTAAAATGTACAAAACTGAAAATTCGTTAATTCATATCTAGGGGTACCCATTAGGGCACATAATCAGAAAGCACTCTCTCGAGCCATATAACAGGATGCTCATGTGAGTCATGTAACAGGAAGCTTATCCGGGCTATAACAGGAAATTCATAAGAGTTTAAAATAGGAAGCTCATTGAGCTTAACAGGTAACTCCGAAGAGTTATTATCAAGAAGCTCCAGATAGCCATATAACAGGAAGTTCAAGCAAGCCATATCAGGACCATCATAAAAAGCTGCGTTTGTGTCCGCAATATATGTAGGATCACAACCGATCATATAACATGATGCTCACAAAGAGCTACGGTAGTCCGCAACACATGCAAGATCACTACAAATCAGGATGCTCGTAGGAACCATGTAACAGGAAGATCGAGTGGGCTTATAACAGGATGATCGTAACAGCTATGGTGTGTCCGTAACCACAACCAATTTAGGAAACCTGTATCCAATAGAATTTCATTTATACAAACATGAATATATATTTGTCGGGCACAGTCGGATATGTGATTAATTTCATATACATGGAAATAATATAATCACAGACATACAATTCATTCAATTAAAGCATATAATTATACAATTTAGTTACACGAACTTACCTCGACACTTGTTCGTATTCAAGAATCTACTAAATCGATACTTTTTCTTTTCCTAGATTTAACTCCTTGTTCAATCTTTTCGGATCTATATAAATGAATTTAACATAAATTTAACACATTTCATATTCAATCCAATCCAACTTACATTTTAGGCAAAAGTACCATTTTGCCCTTATACTTTTAATAAATTCCAATTTCGTCCCTAGGCTCAGAAAATGAAATTCATGCAATTTAATCCTTATTCCAAGCCTAACCGATTTTTACATATAACATTTACAGTCCATATATTTCATAAAAGTCAAAAAATTTTCATGAATTTTACATCTTTACAATTTAGTACCTAAACACAATTTCATGAAAATTCACTTTACAAAAGTTGTTTATCTATCAACAACCTTTCAATTTCTACCACAAATTTCAAAATTTCAGCATAATCATCCATGGCAAAGTTTTGATACTTTGATAACTTTACAAATTAATCCCCAAAATAGATAGATTAGGTTGTTACGATCTTGAAAATGTAAAAATTACTAAAAAACGAGACATGATTACTGACCCAATTAAGCTTGCTTGAAGCTCTCGGTAACAACCCGATTTAGGGCCTAGTCAGAATAGTGGTTGCGAGACCATAAATCTGAAGTAGAAATATGTGTTTTATAATTTTTATGAGGCTTATGATGCACTTGCATGATTGTGTGAAAATTTCATAAAGAAATTTTATTAATTAGCGATCAAGTTGTCCATTAGGACTAAATTGCAAAGATTAGAAAATATAAGATTCTAGAAGATTTAAGTATGAAATAGAATTATAAAAATTACTAGAGGTCCTTATTTAGCAATTAGACCATTAAATGTCAAGATGGACAAAAATGGACATGGGAAGGAAAAATCTTAAGGAATGAGCCTTAAGGGCATTTTAGTCATTTGGTTAATTAATGAATAAAAAGGGAAAAAGAAGTAAAAAAATGAGTGTCCATCTTCTTCGCCATAGCTGAATTTTACAAGCCCTCCATAGTTAGGGTTTCTTCAACTTTCAAGCTTGATTGTAAGTACCTCCTAGCCCCGTTTTTAATGTTCTTAGTATTTTTGAAAACCTCGTAGCTCGATTTAGCTATTTCTAGCTATATTTTGTGCTAGGGTTCATGTTCAAAAATTTACCCATGTATGAAATGCATGTATTTTGATGATTTATGAAAGAATATGAAAGTTTGATGTATGCTAAACATCTTTTTCTAAGTGATTTTCATGAAAAATGCATAAAAGGACCAAATTGCAAAAGTTATGAAAATGGTCATATGTGAGTGAAATAGAGGAAATTAGGAGCTGTTTCATTTAATAAAATGATTCGGCTAGGTTTGAAATACAAGAAAGTTGAATGAAAATCATTTTACGAGCTTAGGGGTGAAAGTGTAATTATGAGAAAGTTTAGGGGCAAAATCATAATATTGCCAGAGTGTGATTCATGAGTCAATTTAGTCAATATGAGTATTAAACAAGTGAAATTGTTATTATAGATCAAGAAACACGAAGCCCGACCGAAACCGGGGTAAGGACAAAGTGTTGGACTAAATCAAACATCCACACACATTTTGAGTACCAAGGTAAGTTTGTGTGAAATTAAAGTTTCATAGTGTTTTTATATTTTAAATTGCTTGATATTATGGAAAAGAATATTGTATCCATGAAAATTGAATAATGAAGCCTCGATGAGAAAATGATGAGAACATATTAAGTTAAAGTCCCGGTTGAAGATTCGAAATAACGAGGATACCTATGTCACCACATGAGATAAGGAATGTCTCATATAAGACTATGTTTGGAACATGGCATCGGCACCGAATGTAGGTCCCATATAAGACCATGTTTGGGACATGGCATCAGCACCGAACGTAGGTCCTGTATAAGACCATGTTTGGGACATGGCATAGGCACCGAATGTAGGTCCCGTATAAGACCATGTCTGGGACATGACATCAGCACCGAACGTAGATCCCGTATAAGACCATGTCTAGGACATGGCATCGACATCGAATAAGGAAGGTCCCGTGTAAGACCATGTCTGGGACATGGCCTCGGCACCAAAGGAAGATCTCGTGTAAGACCATGTCTGGGACATGGCATCAAAATTGAGTTAAGAGGTCCTGTGTAAGACCATATCTGGGATATGGCATCGACATCAAGAGGTGTCCCATGTAAGACCATATCTGAGATATGAAATTGGCATCATGATACATGTATGATGAGATTGAGTATCCTCCGATATTCCGAGTAATTCAACGGGCAAAAGAGTTAAGTATGTAAAAATGACAATGAGCTAAGTTATATAAGGATGACAAAGAGTTCCATTTAAGCTAATGATGATAATGATTTAAGTTTATGTCAAGATAGCATAAGTGCTAAATTATGTGCTGAAGTGATACAGGTACCATGAGTAAATTACGAGTTATGAAAACTGTAATGTGATATGTGATGGGTAAGAATAAGTATGAGTAAGTATGTCAAAGTACTTGAGAACATGTGTTGTTATTGTCCTATGAGATGAAAGGATTTTATTATGAGTACTTATGTTGCTATTTTAATTCATGCAAACTTACTAAGCTATATGCTTACCCCTCTTTTTTCCATTTTCCTTGTAGTATCGCCAAACTAGTTCGGGAATCGTAGAACGCCGGAGTTCGGATCACACTATCAATCATTCTTTTGGTATAGTAAAGTTGTTTTATTTTGGGTATGGCATGTATAGGAACTTGGTCATTTTGTGTTATGTCATATTTGGAAGCCAAAGTGTTGGCTAGTAAGGTTACTCATTCATTTTGTAAATGGCCATTAGAAAATGGCCAATATTTGTCAAGTTGCATATTTTAAATGATGATGAGTTTTATGAGGTGAAAATTCATGCAATTGAAGGAGTAAAATGTGAAGTGTATGAATGATGATTTAGTGAGGGGTATTTCGGTAATTTCACAAATTGGGGTATTTCGGTAATTTTGCAAACCGGGGTATTTCGATAATTTTGCAAGTTGGGGGTATTTCAGTAATTTCACAAATTGAGGGTATTTCGGTAATTTCGCAAACCAAAGTATTCTAAACAAAGATAACGATACGAATGGGCCTAGGGCCCATTCTCGGCCCAAATGGGCCCACACGCTCGTGTGGCCCATTTAGCCCAAATCTAGCCACAGATATGAGATTCACATAGATCAGTCCAATATCTACTACACAATCATACAATTTATTCATATGGGCCCACGAGCCCCACATGGCCCCTTTCGGCCCATTGTGGCCCAAATAGCTACCCTCAAGAACATTCATGATGGCCTCAACTATTGCGTCGAAGCTCCCACACGTGCGCTTGCACGCTCGTGTGGCTACCATCGCTGTGTGACCGGCATTTCGGCATTTACCGCTCTATAGCTAGAGTAGTGCGAAATACACACCTGATAGGAATCTGGAGTTAATCCACGCTCCGAACACTCCTATGCCCAAACGCCAACCAAGGTATGCTTACTCTCATCATAGATAGCTCTATTTAAAGCTAGCTTCTCGCCTACTCTCTCGCTAGCTTCCTGATGTGGGATTTCACCTTCAGCAGAGTTTAATTCCATCACAACCACCTGCCATCCCAACTTAGCAAAATAAATATCCCTTTTTGCTTGGAAAGGGATTCGAACCCTTACCCTCTCCTATGCTCCAGACGTTACATGCCACCACAACACAAGCTCCTTTTGTGACTTAAAACATGCGCAACTAAATATAAGTCTGTGGGCCAAAGTCTAAGTTCATTTAAAAGGAAATCAAAATGAATTACAAGGCAAGACTTGAACCCATGCTCCCTTGCAACCTTAATGACGCCTTGCCACTAGACCACTCACTTCCTTGTGTCATTTTTTTCCACATTTTATTCTTAAAGCCTACTTACTTACTCCTAGGATTTTATTCACCTAAAGCCAAAATTTTTCCTAAAGCCCAGGTTTGAACCCGGGACTTCATGGAAGCCCTCTAACCTTCCAAAATCACTCACCTAATATGTCCAACTTGCATTAGTGTCGTTCTCTTATTCTCAAAAATTTTAAACGCTCCCATGGCCAGGGCCCAATAGGCCCAATTCTACTAGGCCCAAAAATTCGGGGCATTACAGATGTTGGTTCAGAGATGCCCCATATCATGGTCTACTTGATTGGTTACGATTTTAGATGTTCTACAACAAGTTGGATGCAAATGAAAGATCAGGATTAGACGGAGCCACAGGAGGAGCCCTGATAAATTGAACATACAAGGATGTGTATGATCTTATTGAAAACATGGCGATGAATTCCTGCTAGTGGCCAAACGAACAATTTACTTATGGCTAGAGACCATCCGTAGTAAAAGCTATTCAAGAAGAAGATAAATACCAACAAATCTTGGATAGACTTAACCAGATAGAGTGTACGTCTATTGGATCTTTAATATTCGGCGGAGATAGACCAATCGATCAATATTTTGAGAACCCAATCAAGAACGTGAATTACATCAGGAACAGGGGTGGAAATCCCTATTCAAATACTTACAATCTCAGCTAGAGAGAGCACTCAAATCTGAGATGGGGCAGCAATCAAAGAGGAGGTAATAGTTCTAACCTTGTTAAACAAAATATTACTTACCAACCTTCTTATCTACAAAAACCTTAGGAAAGGGCCAACCCAATTGATCGTATTGTATGTGGTCAAAGACTGGATTGAATCGAAGGAAAGATGCAGTAAATACTAACTTAAGTGAAATAAGTATAGTCTCAGTGTACCCAAACAACAAAGATATTGACTAACTTGAAGATCAAATGAGCCAGTTGATGAGAATGACGGGAGACATCAAAAGACAAATTGGCACCGGGATACCATGTGACACTAAAAATAATCCTTAAAGGGAATGGAAGGCGCATACGAAAGTAATTCTTCTCTGTTCGGGTAAACTATTTAGTAGCCTGCATAACCTAACTCAAGAGGAGGGCAAGGAGGATGCCGGTGATCTTCAAGAAGAAGCCCCTCGAAACAATGATGCTAATCCTAAATCAGAAAAGGTAGTTGAGCTAAAAGTTGAGCCAACTCGAGAATCTGTACTAACTAAGGTACCATTCCCCTCACTGTTGGAAGATAAACGAAAACGAGATTAAGCAAAATTTGTAAGTTTTCTAAACTTATTCAAATCACTTAATGTTAACTTGCCTATGATAAAATTAATTGAAAAAGTTCCTAAATACGCTAAGTACTTAAATAAAATCATGGCTAGGCATAGGAAACATAAAACATGAGAGCAAGTTAATATAGATGCATCATGTAGTGCAATAATTTCTAAACATATACTCCCAAAACTAAAAGATCAGGGGGATTTTATAATTCCTATAGAGATAGTGGATATTCACTTTAGTAAACCTCTATGTGATCTAGGAGCTAGCATAAACCTAATGCCCTTATCAATATATAAGAAACTCTAGTTAAGGGAACTTAAAAACACCCATATCACACCTGTAACACCCTAAACCCGGCCCATACACCATGACCGGATCTGGCATGTCACTAAGGAGATTTTAAAAGATGTCGCAATTTCAGAAAATATTTCTCTTGAGTTTAACCTTATTTTTCTTTTCGGGAAAACTAAATACATGGATACTTTGTAAAAGATATACCTTTTATATTAATACAATAGTGAATTAAAAACCGAAATTTGATACATGCCTTAGCTTAATTAAAATGTAAATTTAAATGTCTAATAATATTAAAACCCAAAATAAAACCGAAAAATATAAAGCTAGTGGCCAGTGGCCTTATTACAAAGAAATTTAAAACCTACTAGTTAAAATTATTAAAAATAAATAAACTAAGTGAAGTCTTTTGCTGAATCCAAATAATCTTTTGCATGGCCACCTTGCGCTCCTCTCCAGCCCGGTCCGATGCACTAGGTGCTACCTGAAAGATGTTAAATAATAGGGTGAGTCACGAGACTCAGTGTGCAACCCTAGTGCACCATCAGATTGGGCCTTAGCCCCACAGAACAGATAACAGTACATAATATATCAGAAAAATATGCAAAGCCCAACCCAAACCTAAGTATCCATCCGCTACACACCACCCTTACCTGCCAATCACACCATTGGGGATTTCTACAATCAACCCACACCGCTATAGACCATCGATGGCAGTCATGCTGCAGTTAGCTGCTCATCGTCAGATCATGGCAATAGCCACTACAACAGATCATGGCAAAAAGCCACTACAACAGATCATGGCAAAAGCCACTACAACAGATCATGGCAAAAACCACTACAACAGAACACTTCCCCTGTAACATCCCCAAACCCGGCCCATTCACTACGACCGAATCTGGTTATTCCACTGCGAAAAGACGGTTAAAAATCTTTTGACTTTAGAATAAAACATTGTAATTGGTGGACTTTTGAAAACTGTTTGTCTATTTAAAATTATACTTACCACTTTGTTATTATAAAATGTCCATATTAAGACTTTAGTGTATATCTCTTGAATAAATAAGTTGTTAAAACTTAAATCATCTTCACATAGTATTCAATTTAACCAAGCCATAATAAAAATGTTAATAAAATGATTCCAAAGATAAATAAAAATAAGGCCCTTATTACAATCAACACTTAAAACCAAATACTTAAAAAAAATAAGCTTAAAATGATCAAACTTTTTCTTCTGCATGGGCCACCTTGCATCATCGCCTAACCCGGTCCAACTTTATGCATCACCTGAAATAGTTAAGAAAATAACTGGGTGAGTCCATAGACTCAGTGCATAACCATATCACATATTTCCACACGTATGGGCTTGGCCCATATCCATACAGTCCACATAAGTCGTCATGCAAACTGCATCACAGCCCAACCTAGGTCCATCCATACACCAGCCTTAGCAGACTCCCTACTCAAGGCCGTGGCTAATCCACCGATCACAACCGAGTGATCCACATCTCATACCTCGGCAGACCTGCTGCACAAGGCCGTGGCTGAGCCACCGATCACATAAGTGATCCCAACAGTAATCTATCTACGGTGATGCACTCAGCTATCAACCGCCGAGATGGGCACCAAGCCAACATCTCCCTTGATGATGCACACAGCAACTCATTAAGCGCTAATGTAGCCCGAGGCTAACATTAGACCACGTACATCAATGTGTACACCCTTCCTTCCTCGATCAACTCCCATTCCCATGCATGTATGTGAATGCCTCATGTCAAATCGTCATACAAAATGAGTATACATCTCATATCATTACCACATCATATATATATATATGTATCATAAAACTTAATATCACAACTTACTCACCTGATATCCGATTACCCAAAATATGGTATTCACCACTTAAGCCATTATGATCGGCTAGCACACATCATACATATGCATACACATTAATAAACAATTAACTGGAGAAACAGTGCGATGATTACGCACCTAATTACTTAGAGTTCTAAACTCTCGATCCCAACGCTATCGCTAAACGAGACCACAGCTATCTGCCTATAGCTTTCTCCTGCTGCTGGCCCACACCCCGGTGGCCAATCTCGAATCTCCGAGACCGATCTTTTCTTGAACTTCGGGGTAGGGACCTTCCCTTGCCCACCTTGATTGGTATTGGCCTCCATCAACACACTTAATCAGGACAAAGGTTAAACCTCCAAGCCAATAAACTAAGTATTTAATCTTACTAAATATTGCTTACCAAAACCACTTACCAAGTCGACTGCTAACAAAAGGAGGCTTGACTGAATACCTCAAAAACCCAGAGTACCTCCACCAAACGATTACAAAAGCAATCCCGAAGAGGTCTATACTACTTCTAATATTCGGCCAAGGTGAGTTAATAATAGGAAGGGATTTCGGCAAAGAGGTAAGGTGTAGGTTCGGCTATGGTTGATTAACAATAATAACCAAGGTTCAGCTCAGAGCGAAAAGAGAAAACGAATAAGAGTGAAAAGAGATAGGAATTTCGGCTTACAGGATAATAGTATGAAGGGACAAAATGAAATGGTTTCGGCTCAGGTGAAATGGGAAGAACAAATGGAGAATTTGGCTAAGTAATCTTGAAGTTTCGGCCAAAGGAAATAGAAAGCAAATGGGGAAAAAGGGTGGCCAAAGGTGAGCACCGCCTATTTATACTACTAAAATCGGCACCCATCTAACACCCTCCAAGAAAACCGAAAATGCCCTCCCCTAGCTCCCCAAATTCGGCCACTAGCTCAACCCCTCTCAAAATCCCAAGATTTCCTCCTAAACCTCCTCCCTAACATTCATTCAAAAAGGTTTGAATGAGTCAAACCTTAATCCTACCTCCCTAGCCGAATTCAAAAAAGAGAAGACCAAGTCTTCCTCATCCTTTGAAGAGCCTTCTAGCCGTCCAACACCTCTCCTCCATGACGCCAAAAATAAAGGCCAGAATTGTTGCCTTTGCAGCTCAAACATGAGAACCCTAAGCACCTTGAGGCGTCACCTTCCAAGCTCTAGAGTGGCACCTCCTTGCCATTCTACCCATGCGCTTTCTTCTGTCTTATCCTCACCAAAATTTCTTTTAAGACCCACATAGCCAAGCTCCCCTTTTTAACCACTAAAACTAAAAATTTCCCAAAGCATCTCTTACCTTCTAGGGTTCTCCAAACCCCCTAAAATTTGCCCAAGCACACAATAAGCCTATCGTCTCTTGAGTTATGCACTAAATGCATAACCCCTAGAACCAGGGTGTTACAATTCTACCCTCCTTAAAAATAATTTCGTCCTCGAAATTACTTGGCTAGACTAACACCACACTACGCTATAGCTGCGCACTCTGATCTTAAAGAACTATCCACATTTTCTAGGCACAATTTCTAAATCCATACCCAAAGTTCTAGATACTTACTAGCAATAAAACCAACTGCCACTATAGCAACAAAACAAATAAGAATATTCCAAACACAAGAAACTTACCAGCTGACACATCCGGCACACCATTATCCTCTCTTCGACGGATTGCATAAACCAGACCTGGTTGTCTTGCCTCAGTGCTACCATTACCGCGGCCTAGAGTTCCACGACCTCGGCCGGAACCATTCCCTCCATGGTTCAGACCACGACCCCTTGTCGCCTGCTGACCACCTCTGCCTGGCTGCACATAACCTTGGCCTAAAGTCTGAGTCCTATTCGGATCCTGGGGACAATCCTTAATCAAATGAGTCTTGGACTTGCATCTGAAGCATTCTCGATCCCGATTCCAGCACTTGCCCACATGGTAACTTCCACACCGAGCACACGGACGATCTGAACTCCCAGTAACTGGCTTAGAAATACGAGCAGAAGTCTCGACCCTCGGTCTTTTCTGAGATCTCTCAAACGATTCTGATGGTCCCAAACTCCTCTTATCCCGATTTCTTTCTCTATCTTTATTCTGCTTCTCACTCCTCTTGACCTCCTCGGCTATCCGAGCTTTCTCCACCAAAATGGCGAAGTCTCTTTCTCGTTGCGGAGCAATCAAAACCCGCAGCTCATCTCGCAGCCCATCTTCAAATCTGACGCATCTCTCATAATCGGTAGCCACGATGCCCTGAGCATACCGACTCAACCGCAGAAACTCAGCCTCGTATTCTGCTATTGACTTGCCACCTTGCACCAAATTGAGGAACGTCTTCCTCTGAGCATCCACATAGCTCGCTCCGACATACTTCCCCTCGAACTTGATCTTAAAGTAACCACAGTCCACTCGATCGGCAGGGGTACCTTCCTTAACCGAGAGCCACCACTGGTAGGCCTCATCCCGTAGCAACGAAACAGCACCCTTAAGCTTCTCCTCAGCAGCTAAGTCGAGATCATCCATAATCCTTTCAACAGCCTCTAACCAGTATTCTGCCACGTTCGGAGCTACCCCAGACACTCCTCTGAAAACCTCGGCTCCATTCGACCTAAGTCTTTCGGCCACTGACTTCCGAGTCCCACTGCCTACATTGGCTCCTGCCACTAGCTCAAGCACCCGCAGCATAGCCTGCGATACTACGTCATCTCCTCCGGTCTGATCTTGATGTTCACCCTCAACAGCTGGTGGTGGCGGCACATCGCTTCCTGACCCATGGCCAGACCCAACCGGTTCCGATACTGACATCCTGCCTCTACCACGTCCACGAGCATTGCGACCACGTCCCCTAGAACTCATATCTAGCGTCCTGATTTAATCTGTTTAAAAGTTTTATGCATTAGAAATTTTGTTTCGCTGTTTATCCACGAGCAAATTTTATGAGAAGAAGTTTCAAAGCAGTTCTTTCGATCACACACAAAGTTTCGTCTCAAGTTCTCTATTCTAATTCAGAGAATTACACATTCAACACTCTATTAAAGCATTCCTGTCTACTCCCAACCCAGGGGTAATTTCGTCATTTCCTATAGTGGTATTTCGGTAATACACCAGGGTCAATTTGAAAATAGTTTTCAAATCAAAGCTATTTCAGAATTTACAAAATCCTGGGGTCATCTTGAAAATTTGTTTTTCAAATCAGAGATGTTGCAAAAATTTCAGAGGTCAGGGTTATTTCCGTAATTTTGGAAGTCATGGGCATTTTCGTAAATTCTCCAAATCAGGATAGCTTGATACTTGTAAAACAGAAGTTTTTCATATTTTTGTAAAGTAGAAACATTTTAGTAAAAACCAAGGGTAACATGAAAATTTAGAAACCAGGGGCATTTTGGGTAATTTTGTAAATCGAGAAAACGTCTCAAAACCAAATTTAGAGTTTACAAACCAAAGGGGTAAATTTAAAAATTTTAAAACTAAGGGTTTTAAAACAGTAAGGCTAAATCCCTTTCGGGTTTTAATAATCGGTTTAGCCTATGAACAAGTCCTCTTGGTTAAGGTGAACCGTAGCTACGCACCAGGTAGGATTCGAGTAAAGAGGAGGTGAGTCGCTGGGACTGCTTAAATACCAAGCTCTTACTGAATACCACTCCTAGACATGCGTACAGTGGTTGCCACACCTTAACTCGGCGACTTATTTCACAGGTTTGTTTAATAGCCTTAAGTCTTATGCATATGTTTGAGTAGACTAATCCTAAGGTCCAATAGCCTTAATATTCTAATCTATGAGCCCAAATAAACCCATAATAATTCATATAAACAAATCACTTCAAAAGTCCGAAGTACTTACCTGGTGGACTTCGGCCCGGAGGTACAGGTGCCATGCCAGAATAACCTGAAAAGTTTCTATAAAAGCCCATATTTTGAAAAGCCCGTTTTTGAAAACATTTTTGGACCCAAAAACCCTCAAAGCCGAGTTTTGAACCGGGCTCTGGTACCAATTTGTAACATCCCCAAACCCGGCCCATTCACTACGACCGAATCTGGTTATGTCACTGCGGAAAGACGGTTAAAAATCTTTTGACTTTAGAATAAAACATTGTAATTGGTGGACTTTTGAAAACTGTTTGTCTATTTAAAATTATACTTACTACTTTGTTATTATCAAATGTCCATATTAGGACTTTAGTGTATATCTCTTGAATAAATAAGTTGTTAAAACTTAAATCATCTTCACATAGTATTCAATTTAACCAAGCCATAATAAAAATGTTAATAAAATGATTCCAAAGATAAATAAAAATAAGGCCCTTATTACAATCAACACTTAAAACCAAATACTTAATAAAAATAAGCTTAAAATGATCAAACTTTTTCTTCTGCATGGGCCACCTTGCATCCTCGCCTAACCCGGTCCAACTTTATGCATCACCTGAAATAGTTAAGAAAATAATTGGGTGAGTCCACAGACTCAGTGCATAACCATATCACATATTTCCACACGTATGGGCTTGGCCCATATCCATACAGTCCACATAAGTCGTCATGCAAACTGCATCACAGCCCAACCTAGGTCCATCCATACACCAGCCTTAGCAGACTCCCTGCTCAAGGCCGTGGCTAATCCACCGATCACAACCGAGTGATCCACATCTCATACCTCGACAGACCTGCTGCACAAGGCCATGGTTGAGCCACCGATCACATAAGTGATCCCAATAGTAATCTGTCTACGGTGATGCACTCAGCTATCAACCGCCGAGATGGGCACCAAGCCAACATATCCCTTGATGATGCACACAGCAACTCATCAAGCGCTAATGTAGCCCGAGGCTAACATTAGACCACGTACATCAATGTGTACACCCTTCCTTCCTCGATCAACTCCCATTCCTATGCATGTATGTGAATGCCTCATGTCAAATTGTCATACAAAATGAGTATACATCTCATATCATTACCACATCATATATATATATGTATCACAAAACTTAATATCACAACTTACCCACCTGATATCAGATTACCCAAAATATGGTATTCACCACTTAAGCTATTATGATCGGCTACCACAAATCGTACATACGCATACACATTAATAAACAGTTAACCGAAGAAACAGTGCGATGATTACGCACCTAATTACTTGGAGTTCTAAACTCTTGATCCCAACGCTATCGCTAAACGAGACCACAGCTATCTGCCTATAGCTTTCTCCTGCTGCTGGCCCACACCCCGGTAGCCAATCTCGAACCGCCGAGACCGATCTTTTCTTGAACTTCGAGGTAGGGACCTTCCCTTGCCCACCTTGATTGGTATTGGCCTCCATCAACACACTTAATCAAGACAAAGGTTAAACCTCCAAGCCAATAAACTAAGTATTTAATCTTACTAAATATTGCTTACCAAAACCACTTACCAAGTCGACTGCTAACAAAAGGAGGCTTGACTGAATACCTCAAAAACCCAGAGTACCTCCACCAAAAGATTACAAAAGCAATCCCGAAGAGGTCTATACTACTTCTAATATTTGACCAAGGTGAGTTAATAATAGGAAGGGATTTCGGCAAAGAGGTAAGGTGTAGGTTCGGCTATGGTTGATTAACAATAATAACCAAGGTTCGGCTCAGAGCAAAAAGAGAAAACGAATAAGAGTGAAAAGAGATAGGAGTTTCGGCTTACAGGATAATAGTATGAAGGGACAAAATGAAATGGTTTCGGCTCAGGTGAAATGGGAAGAACAAATGGAGAATTTGGCTAAGTAATCTTGAAGTTTCGGCCAAAGGAAATGGTGAAGCAATTTTCGGCAAGGAGAGAAAGCAAATGGGGAAAAAGGGTGGCCAAAGGTGAGCACCCCCTATTTATACTACAAAAATCGGCACCCACCTAACGCCCTCCAAGAAAACCGAAAATGCCCTCCCCTAGCTCCCTAAATTCGGCCACTAGCTCAACCCCTCTCAAAATCCCAAGATTTCCTCCTAAACCTCCTCCCTAACATTCATTCAAAAAGGTTTGAATGAGTCAAACCTTAATCCTACCTCCCTAGCCGAATTCAAAAAAGAGAAGACCAAGTCTTCCTCATCCTTTGAAGAGCCTTCTAGCCGTCCAACACCTCTCCTCCATGACGCCAAAAATAAAGGCCAGAATTGCTGCCTTTGCAGCTCGAACATGAGACCCCTAAGCACCTTGAGGTGTCACCTTCCAAGCTTTAGAGTGGCACCTCCTTGCCATTCTACCCATGCGCTTTCTTCTGTCATCCTCACCAAAATTTCTTTTAAGACCCATATAGCCAAGCTCCCCTTTTTAACCACTAAAACTAAAAATTTCCCAAAGCATCTCTTACCTTCTAGGGTTCTCCAAACCCCCTAAAACTTGTCCAAGCACACAATAAGCCTATCGTCTCTTGAGTTATGCACTAAATGCATAACCCCTAGAGCCAAGGTGTTACATCCCCTATCACCAATCACCCAACCCCGTGCAATCACAGAAATCGGCATACATATAAACATATCATCTTAACAGAAATATTCACTTATGAATGACAGAAATCACTAACCTGGTGATTTGCCTTTACCCTCTTCGGGTTTTCAACTATTATGCCGGGATTTCGGCATTTAACATAATATAAACAGATTTATATACATACTAACAGACAATCTAAATGGTGTGAGGGTTACACACCTGATTAATGCGTAGTACTACTCTCTATGTCGATATCCTCACTAATCAGATCTAATGCCCTTTGTCTACAACTTTGCTCAAAAAGCCGGAATAATGCGAAGATAAAGCCTCTCCTATATTCGGCCAAAGGTTAATGTTTTACCCGAATTATAAGTTTAAATTGACAGATCTTCTTACCTTGAAATCCCAAAGTGATACGATCCGAGTGCTACTGAACTTTAGCTTAGAAATCTAAGCGATTGAATCCCTTTCAAATCCTGGAATGCCGCAAATGAGAGAAAACACACGATTAGTTAACCCTATAGCCATTCGGCTAAGATATCTTAAAGCCGGAAAAAGATTGAAATCTCGCGAATCGACACTTACCTTTAGTTTTCTTCAAGATTCGGTACAAGCAGACACCACAGAAGGATTTCGGCAATCATAGGAGATGAGATCTAGGGATTTCGGCTTTTAAGAAAATCCCGAAAAGATGAACTAGATGTGTTTTTCAGCTTTTAGAAGAATTGAATGAGGAATTTCAGCTTTTAGTGAATGGGAGAAGAATAACAATGGGGATCAAAAGATTCAGCCAAAAGGAAATTTCAAAGAAAAAGAAAGAAAAAGGTGAGGGAGGTGGTGATTTTCGGCTTTTGGAAGAGAAAAGATGAGAAAAGAAAACAAGTGAGATGGCCTTCAAATTTTTGGCACAGGAAGAGAAGAAAGAGTTGGGTTCTAATGCCAGAGTTGATTAGCTATCCCCCCTATTTATAGAAATTTCGGCACTTACCTAACCTTGCAGATAAATCCTATCTTTCCTCCTTTATCTTAATCTACTAACTCATCTAAAAGAGACTTAATTATCTCTAACTCCTCCCTCCTTTATCAGCATAATATCCACATAATTTAAAACATAAAATCCCCTATTTTGTAGCCACATTGCCGTCCTCCCTAGCTTTCCTTGGCCTGCCGAAATTGGCCCAATTTCTTGGGCTCCAATCGGCCACACTGAGGCCCCCTTCCTTTACCTATTGGCGCCACTTATAGCTCCCTCCTACTACGCCTCTTGTTTCTGGGCCACAAGCCCATCTTGCCTATTACACTCTTAATACTTTATTTAAACCCAATAGTCTCGAAACAAATTATTTAGCCAAGACCTCGGTCCATTCCTGAGCCTAATTTGCACCTCTAAACCTCAAATTAACATTTTAAGCATACAACACCAAAATGCATTGGCCCATTAATTCAGGATGTTACAGTTCTACCCCCTTAAAGAAATTTCGTCCTCGAAATTTCCAACAAACTATTAATCGTACTACCCAAGTCTCACCACTATGCTTTCGCTGCGCACTCTAATTTAATAATATATAAACATTGCACGCATACAATTTCTATACCCAAAAATATAGCATCCACACAGAACATACCCGACATAATGGTGATTGAACAATCCCGAGCTTTATGCTCCTCAGACCCGCATCTTAAACACGTTCTTGACTTCCTCTAACATTCACCCGGATGACGCCTTCTGCAATATTTGTAAACCCGAAAGTTTGGATGTACCTTAACATGCTTCACAGAACGAGACTGCAATCCTAGAAAACTATGATCTCTTTCTTTCTTACAGTCCACGCACCCAACCTGAAGTGTTTCACCGATTCCTTTAACCTCCTTCAGTACCTCCCTAACTAGCTGAGTCAGCACATTAGTCCTAACACTTCCACTGCTTCGGCCGCAGCCTCTTCTTCCTCTTCTAGCACTCATTGTTGATTCTCGTATCATCTGAATTAGAAATTTTATGAATTATTAATTTCTTTCACTGATTAACCACGAACAATCTTATGGGAAGTAGTTTTAAGAGTAGTTCTTTCGAATTCAACCTATCTACAGTTTCAGTCTCAAGTTTATCTTCTAATTCTAGAAACCACATACATTCAACCATCACACATCAACAAACATATAACATCCATGAACTCACATTCATCACATAAGGGTATCTTCGTTATTTCACTACCCAGGGGTATTTCCGTAGTTTTGCCCTACAGGATATTTTCCAAAATAAAGTATCTTGGTGATCTTCTTCGGATCTAGAGGTACTTTGGGTACATTTTTTTCTTTTTTTTATAAAGCAAGGGTATTTTGGAAAACAAGTTTTTTTTTTGGTAGAGCAGGGGTACTTTGGAAAATTTAATTTTGCAAACCGGGTTACTTTTGTAAATCTAGGGGTTTTCGGGTAACTTTGCAAAACATGGGTATTTTCTAAAATCACGGTTGTTTTGAAAATTTTCACAAACCACGGGTATTCTGGAAATTTTACCAACTAGAGTGTTTCGGTAATTTTCACAAATTTTGGTAGTTTTACAATTCTGAGGTATTCTGGGAAATTTTCATAAATCAAGTGTATTTTGGAAATTTTACAAAACTTGGGGTATTTGATTGTGAAATAGGGTGGCTGGTCCCTTTCGGGTTTTAATTATAGATTTTGGCCCGTCAACAAATCCTCGTAGCTAAGGTGAACAGTCACTACGCACCAGGTAGGATTCTAGCGAAGAGGAGGTGAGTCACTAGGACTGCTTAAGTACCAAGCTCTCCCTAAATCCAATCCTAGACATACGCATGCCTGTTGCCACACCCTAACCCAGCAACTTGTTCACGAGTTTGTTTAGTGAAATTAAGTCTTATGAGATTTAAGAAGTTGTTTAAGCTAAGCCTAAGGTCCATCAAGTTCTAGTTTAAATAGTCTACGTCCCATAAAGCCCATCAAGCCCACTTACATATATAACACACAGTGAGTACAGAATACTTACCTGGCGGACTTGGGCCGGAGACGCATGTGCCATGCCAAGAGAACCATCCTGTGTTATTTATAACCATGCATGCTCCAAAAACCCATCTTTAGAAAATGTTTTGAGCTCAAAACCCCAAAGTCAAGTTTTGAACCTGGCTCTGATACCAATTTGTAACACCCCAAACCGGCCCATACACCATAACCAGATCTGGCATGTCACTAAGGAGATTTAAAAGATGTCGCAATTTCGGAAAGTATTTCTCTTGAGTTTAACCTTATTTTTCTTTTTGGGAAAACTAAATACATGAATACTTTGTAAAAGATATACCTTTTATATTAATGCCATAGTGAATTAAAAATCAAAATTTAATACATGCCTTAGCTTAATTAAAACGTAAATTTAAATGTCTAATACTATTAAAACCCAAAATAAAACCAAAAAATATAAAGCTAGTGGCACGTAGCCTTATTACAAAGAAATTTAAAACCTACTAGTTAAAATTATTAAAAATAAATAAACTAAGTAAAGTCTTTTGCTGAATCCAAATAACCTTTCGCATGGCCACCTTGCGCTCCTCTCCAGCCCGGTCCGATGCACTAGGTGCTACCTGAAAGATGTTAAATAATAGGGTGAGTCACGAGACTCAATGTGCAACCTTAGTGCACCATTAGATTGGGCCTTAGCCCCACAGAACATATAACAGTACATAATATATCAGAAAAATATGCAAAGCCCAACCCAAACCTAGGTATCCATCCGCTACACACCACCCTTACCTACCAATCACACCATTGGGGATTTCTACAATCAACCCACACTGCTATACACCATCGATGGCAGTCATGCTGCAGTTAGCTGCTCATCGTCAGATCATGGCAATAGCCACTACAACAGATCATGACAAAAAGCCACTACAACAGATCATGGCAAAAGCCACTACAACAGATCATGGCAAAAGCCACTACAACAGATCATGGCAAAAACCACTACAACAGAACACTTCCCCTTTCACCAATCACCCAACCCCATGTAATCACAGAAATTGGCATACATATAAACATATCATCTTAACAGAACCATTCACTTATGAATGACATAAATCACTAACCTGGTGATTCGCCTTTACCCTCTTCGGGTTTTCAACTATTATGCCAGGATTTTGGCATTTAACATAATATAAGCAGAATTATATACATACTAACAAACAATCTAAATGGTGTGAGGGTTACACACCTGATTAATGCGTAGTACTACTCTCTATGTCGATATCCTCACTAATCAGATCTAATGCCCTTTGTCTACAACTTTGCTCAAAAAGCCGGAATAATGCGAAGATAAGGCCTCTCCTATATTCGGCCAAAGGTTAATGTTTTACCCGAATTATAAGTTTGAATTGACAGATCTTCTTACCTTGAAATCCCGAAAGTGATACGATCCGAGTGCTACTGAACTCTGGCTTAGAAATCTAAGCGATTGAATCCCCTTCAAATCCCGGAATGCCGCAAATGAGAGAAAACACCCGATTAGTTAACCCTATAGCCATTCGGATAAGATCTCTAAAAGCCAGAAAAAGATTGAAATCTCACGAATCGACACTTACCTTTAGTTTTCTTCAAGATTCGGCACAAGCAGACACCATAGAAGGATTTTGGTAATCACAGGAGATGAGATATAGGGATTTCGACTTTTAAGAAAATCCCGAAAAGATGAACTAGGTGTGTTTTTCGGCTTTTAGAAGAATTGAATGAGGAATTTCGGCTTTTAGTGAATGGAAGAAGAATAACAATGGGGATCAAAAGATTCAGCTAAAAGGAAATTTCAAAGAAAAAGAAAGAAAAAGGTGAGGGAGGTGGTGATTTTCGACTTTTGGAAGAGAAAAGATGAGAAAAGAAAACAAGTGAGATGGCCTTCAAATTTTCGGCACAGGAAGAGAAGAAAGAGTTGGGTTCTAATGCCAGAGTTGATTAGCTATCCCCCCTATTTATAGAAATTTTGGCACTTACCTAACCTTGCAGATAAATCCTATCTCTCCTCCTTTATCTTAATCTATTAACTCATCTAAAAGAGACTTAATTATCTCTAACTTCTCCCTCCTTTATCAGCATAATATCCACATTATTTAAAACATAAAATCCCCTATTTTGTAGCCACATTGCCGTCCCCCCAGCTCTCCTTGGCCTGCCGAAATTGGCCCAATTTCTTGGGCTCTAATCGGCCACACTGAGGCCCCCTTCCTTTACCTATTGGCGCCACTTATAGCTCCCTCCTACTCTGCCTCTTGTTTCTGGGCCACAAGCCCATCTTGCCTATTACACTCTTAATACTTTATTTAAACCCAATAGTCTCTAAACAAAATATTTAGCCAAGACCTCGGTCCATTCTTGAGCCCAATTTGCACCTCTAAACCTCAAATTAACATTTTAAGCATACAACACCAAAATGCATAGGCCCATTAATTCAGGATGTTACAACACCACAATTAGTTGATAGATCTTCGGTACAACCAAAAGGAGTACTTGAAGATGTGTTGGTTAGGGTGCTTAGTTTAATCATCTCAGTTGATTTCGTGATTTTGGATTTCAAAGAAGATCGTGAGATACCTATCCTGTTAGGTAGACCATTCTTAGCCACATCTAAGTCCCCCATCGATCTTGAAAAATAATGAGTTAATCATGAAAATCAATGGCGAGACTGAAGTATTCCAATCTGATCATCAATAGAATGAGGGAAATAGGGAAAAGATAGGGAAGACATGTTATGAAATAACTGTAAAAACCCCTAATTACATTGAGCCAAAAAAGGTATTTTCTATGATAAGTGAAGGAAGAAAGAGAAAATTCAAAGAACGGGACAAATGAAACAAGGTTGAGAGGCACAATGGATGTTGGACTAATACAGATAGAAAATTGATTAAAGGCACATCCATGTATAGACTGACAGAGCTGACGGACGAACCCGACAACAATACCATACCTCTTTTTAAATTATGTTAAATTTTTGTAATTATTGAATTTTAATAGACTTGCGGTTAGATTAGGAATTAATTTTATTTAAACTTTTTAAATATATGTTATTCTGAAAACTTTAAAATTCAAAAGGAAGGGCCAAAATAGAGTTGGTGACGCAATGGACAATTCATGTTGGAACACCGATAACAAGTTTGAGGAATCGAGCAAATCAGCTCAATGTCGCTACTTGAGACCTCTGTGTTGCGACATAGCGGTCAGTAACCCCTAAATTTAAAACTTTCAAGGTGTGTAACAACATCAAACCCCGATGTCGTGACAGTAATAACCTATCAGGGGTGTTGCGACATGGAACCCCTATGTCGCGACATCATTGCAATTTTTTGTAGGGTTGACCCAAGCCGCCGCGCAACCCATCAATTTTAACCCTTCTTTACCCGATTTTTAACCTAAAAACACCAATATTTTTATAACTCAAACACTTTTAACTTATTCCAAAACCCTTCTTAACTCCCAAACCTCCTAACCTCTTGAAACTCAAAAACCCTTTTCTATTTTGCTACAACTTTTCTTCCTTCTTCTTTCTTTTTATTGTATTCTACTTTGTGCAGGGACAAAAGCACCATATCAACAAGGAACTTGCAACGAATTTTTATGAGGAATCACGATCTTTCAAACAAGGTAAGGGTTCCAACTAAATTTTTACTGTTCCAGTTAATTATTTCTTGGTCACTTTGAAATATATTGCTTGCTTTTGGTTAGTTGATTCTAGATAAATATTATTGGAAATGCCTACTAGGAAGTCTAGAAGAACTAATGAATAAGAGACACTGGTGGTTATGAATCCTTCAAAATTTTCAAACCCAAATGTCAAAAAAAAAAATTTCTTAGAACTTCAGGGAAATATGTTCATACAAGAGAGGGGCTTTGAACCATCAAAGGTCTGGTGCAAGGAAATTTGGTTGTTTGTCTAATACCTTAGGTGGAAAGTTTTTTGCGTAACCTCTGAAGACCCTGCTATGGTCCTAGTAGTACAAGAATTTTATGCATCATTTAGGGACAGGGAGTCTAAGAGACCATACGATGCTATTTGGGAAAAGGTACCTGTGAGAGGCATAGACGTACATGTCACCTTTAGGGAAATTTGTGAATTTTATAATGCTATGTATTATGAATCCTGTTTTGTTGAAAATAGCGATTTAGAATACTTTAAGGATATTAATATGGATAACATTATAAACTTTTTAATAGAAGGTAGGGGTGAATGGAAACATCACCTAGGCACCGATATTCACTTCCTTTAATCAAGCAATTATGTTTCTTGTAGCCAAGATGCGGATGCAAATTTTATGTAATCGAATTGGTCCTTCTTTGAATGTATCTAAAGTCAATACTTTCCGAGCAGTTTTGTTATATATTGTTTTGTAGAAGAAACGTGTATCCATCGAGACATGGAGCTATCATTACATGAAACGGTGCATTAGTGTCCAGAAAGTTAGGGGTTTTTTTCCCTCATTTAGTGATGGCCCTGTGAAAAAAGGTTAGAGTTCTAATGACAACCACAGAATAGTTCATGAAGCCATCTAGGAGTCTCATAGGATATTCATTATACACGCAATACATGGAGCTTCTAAGAAAACAAATACAAGATTGGAACAAACGAAAAACGAAGAAAATGGACGTCCTAGATTCACTAAAACGGAAAAAAATTAGCATCTCGGAAAGGGTTAAAAGGAAGTAGCATCCCGAATGCAAAATGGATGTTAAGGTGGATGTAGGAGATAGGCTTGGTCTTTCAGGAGTTCGCACGACAAAATGATATGAGAACACCAAATTTGCCACCGAACAAATATGGCCCTATCATACATCTGAGGAGAAAAGAAGTGAAGAGGAGGAACATGAAGAGGAACAAGATTATCAAAAGGAGAAGGATGATGACTATAAGGTGACGTTTCAGCCGCAAAAATCTATGCAGAGAGGGCCCGTCATTTGTAGCCCAACCCGACATGCACATTCATCGGACGGAGGCTCCTCTCGAGGTCACGTATTAGACCGAGGGAAACCATCGATGGAGGGGGGACAATCGCCCTATTTTGATGATTGACAAACTATTTTTAATTTTTGGGATTGTAAAACAATTAATTAGGATTATTTTTATTTTTATTCTTAGGTGTAGGAGTAATAGTAGTTTTATATATATTTTCTGTTTTTCTTTTTGAATTTCCTATGTATGAACTCTACATGAAGGAAGCACTACATTTACGAGCTTCAAGTGAACAAGAAAGGAAACATACACCATAAGACTACGAAAATGTCATAATCAATTGGGTAACTTTGTTCATTATCTATTTAGGGGTTGCACATTAGGTACAATGTGCTATCTAAAGTGTGTGTGTGTGTGAGGGGTAACATAGGAAGTTTCATTTTTTATTTTATGAAATTTAATTTTTATTTTTATGCTTTTTCATTTCTTTTTCTTGTCAAAAGTGTGCTTGAGCTTGTAGAAATACAAGTGATTGGTTAGAAGCATGTATATAGGTTGATTGCATTTACTGTAAATTTGGCATGATAGTGAATGATTTTAAATATTCAATTATTAGAATACTATGTTCTATATGTTACACTGTAAATAGGCATTAAGTAATTGAATATACCAAATGATAGAGAGAATATAGGGAAATGAGCATGCTAGTATGTATGATAAATGGTTAAAATTGTGATTGCTTGATTGATTAAATTTTTGAATATTGAGATACCTAGGGATGAGCTAAGGCATTGTTTGGTATAACCCAGAGCCAAAAATCCATCCTTATTCATTAATCCTTAGTACCTACATTTGAGCCAAAAAAATAGTTATTGTTGAACCTTTGTGCAAAACCCGAGCCAAAATGCAAATTTGTACTTACCATTTTTCTTTGGTCCATGAAATGCACGAATTTAGATGTCTGGCCATACATATTGAGGGATAGGTAAATACATCATAGTGGTTTTGTAAAAATCAGAGTGGACTAGGAAAGAGTTGTAACAGCCCGTTTTTTAGTGGTGACGAAATAGTGGTTTTGGGACCACAAATTTCTATCATGTTGACTCGTAAATATTATTTATAGAATATTTACGGAGTCATTAAAGTCAATTTAAAATTTGGTTAGGAAATTTTATCGTTTAGGTAGTTAATTTAAGAAAAAGGGCTGAATTGTAAAAAGTGCAAAACTTCTTAATTATTGCATTTGGATGATTTAATAGCTTAACTAATAAATGAGGGAGGACCAATAAGGCAATTATACCTTATTAGTAAATAGTGGACGGTAATGGGGTTGAAAAGTAAAGAAAAATTTAAAGAAAATTAATTTAATGGCAATTTTGCATTTAATTTAAAATTAATAAAAAATTAATCAAAAGGCATTTTTCTTCATTTTTCTCTTCTTCTTGGCCTAAAATCACTATTGGAGACTTGGGAGCTTCGATTACCTTCTTGGCTTTGCATGGTACGTAAATTGGTCAGTTTTCTTGTAATTTTTATGTCTTTGAGGTCGTTACAACTAGGTCCAGCTAGCCCGTACCTTTGTTTTTGAATCTGTTAAAAATTTTAGAAGTTGCCATTGATGAATCTTGGTTGTTTGTGATGATAGTTATATGTTTGAAACTTTGATTGTGATATTTGGTTGTTTTTTGAAGTGATTTTTGTTAGATTTTGATTTAAGGATTAAATTGTTAAATTGTCAAAATTTCAAGGTTTGAAGGTGAATTTGATGTTTAATAGAGACTGTTTAAGGGCCTCGAATATTTAGTTATAATTTTATTTCTAGAAAATGGTTTATTTGATGATTTTCGGGTTAAGGGACTAAATTACAAAAGTTGTGAAAGTTAGGGGTAATTGTGTGAATTTGAAAAATATAAGGGTATAAAATGTAAAGTAAATTGGAATATGAAATGTAAGCTAATAATTGGGAATTTTAATTTTAGATCAAAACCCTATTCATTTACGTGGAAAAGGAAAAATAGCGGAATAGTCATTGAACTTCTACAACTACTACAACTCAGTCCAAGTAAGTTCGTACGGTTTATAATTTAATATCTATATGAAATGTTTGATGACATAATAGATATAATAGTCTTATTGTTGATATAAAGTATATTGAGAAATATTATTGAATTTCAATACATGGATCGGATGAACGCGAGATAGAGTACAATTGAATGACGGCATGTTATATGGGAATTGGAGTGGAGATTGTTGTGGTGTGATATATACATTTTTCCCTAGTAGACTGAGGTTCAGCATTTGTTTGTGAACTATCGTGTTATGCTCCTTGTTTTGGCGTGTTATCGGGTAGATTAGCTCTTATGAGCATTTGGCGTGTTTCGGTTGGATTACTTATGTACTCGTATTTGTAAGTCGTTCATCAGGTCGTAAATCATTGTATTATAACTTATCTACTGATTTTGAATGGCATGGATTGTATTTGACATTTTGAATTGACTCCATTATGGATATATATATATATATATATATATGTGTGTGTGTGTGTTTTCTGGAAACTACCATTTGAGCTTTGAATTGAATTATACGATTCACCAGTTTGACCTTGTGGATGGCAGGAAATATTTGTTGTTGAGTTATATTTAATTGAATTGTTATGCTTAGTTCAGTAAGACTTGTCGTTTGTTTTTATTCATCGAACTTATTAAGCTTCAATAAGCTTACTTGTGTTAATTTTTGTTCTTGTAGATACTCTTGAAGGTTGGATGATTGGATCAGCACTCGAGTCACACTATCCATCTGTTTTCAGTAGTTTTTGGAACATTATTTTGGATTATATGGCATGTAATAGGCATATGTTGACCTTACTTTTGTTTTAGTTATGTGTAATGTAAGTAATGAACCTAATTGCAAATTTGGTATCATGAACACCTATACATAATTTTAATGTTTGCTTGACAAAAGTTTAGATAATGCCTTGCTATGAAATGTGAATGATGGAATATGTTTTGATATAAATTTGTAGAATATGTATGACTAAGAGGTCTAATTGATTTGTTGAGATTTGAGGTGCCTGTGATAGGCATATTGGTTAGAAGTTAAGCTGTAAGAAATGGCATGTTTTGGATGATGGTTTCTATTGTTGGTTAGGTGTATATTTGCGGTACCAACGAGGCTACATTGGTTAGGCACTTAAGATGGTTGAAATTAGCATGTTTTGAGCTTGTTTAATGTTTTTTTTGGATAGGTCTATGGGTTGGTAAATGGTTTACTTAGTGTCCAAGAAAGCTTGAAATGGTAAACTTTTTATTTAAGGTTCATTTAGGTGCACATGGCCTGGGACACGCCCGTGTCACTTGGCCGTGTACCACACATGGTCTGAGGCACAGCAGTGTGTTTTAACTCAGTGTGTTACACGGCCTAGCACACGACCTTCGAAACGTCCATATGGCTTAACTCAGTGAGTTACATAGACAGGGACACGAGCTGAGACAGAGTTGTGTGCCCCTATTTCGAAAGTTAAACAACCTGGGGCATTCCACACGGCCTGGCCACACAATTGTGTGTCCTCTATTTTGAAATTTCTCAAATATTTCTTAACACTTCTACTTTGTTTCAAATTGGTCCAGAATTTCATCGAAGCTATTTTTAGAGCCTCGAAGGCTCGATTTAGGGACAATATGCTTATGTTTGATATGTTTTTTATATGGTTATTTAATTAACGATTTATTGATAACATTTTTTAATTTTATAGTAATACTTCGTAATCCTAATCTGGCGAGGAGAAGGGTTAGGGGTGTTACAAGAATAGCGTGACATAGTGATTATATGTCTAGCCAAAATGTGTGAAACAAAATAAAAATGCAGAAAAAGTCAAAACGAGTAAGAAAAGTACTTGAAATATGAAAAACAAAGTATTGTGAATGAAATATGTTGAAAAAGTCAAAAGTGAATAAAAAACAGTAAAAAAAATTAGAAACATTAATCATTAGTGCACAAAAACTAATGATTTGACCGTAGTTACTTTATCATGCTGTAGCTTCATACATGGAGAATAAGGAAGGTGAGAGAAGCATTCTAACACCCTTTACTCGTATTCAACGCCAGAATAGGGTACGAGGCATTATCAGACTTACAACATAAGCATTCACACAATTCCAAGTCACAAAATTTGCGTCCAAATTAAAACCATTCATTTTCAATATAAAGTCCCTAATACGAGCCTACAAGGCCCAAAACATGCTTTGGAAGTGGTTCAGGACTAAACCGAGAACTTTAGAAATTTTTACACAACTTAGAAAATTTTCCATTGAACAGGGGTCACACGCCAGTGTGGATATGGGACACGCCCGTGTGGTCAGGCCATGTGGTCACACACGCCCGTGTCCTAACCCCGTGTAACTCTCTGTTTATAACTCATGAAAACATTGAAGTCACACCGCCAAGTCAAATGCCCGTTTGCTAGGCCGTGTGGTCGATTTAATTTTCAGAATTTTCATAAAATAGGTGCAAACTTCACATGCCTGGGACACACGCCCGTGCTTGAGGCCGTGTCCCTCACATGGCCGAGACACACGCCCGTGACTCTACCCGTGTGCTAAATTACGAGCATTCTGTTTCTCCAATTTAAGGTGCTAAATTACCATGTGCAGGGGACACACGGCCAATACACACGCCTATGGGGCAAGCCGTGTGGACAAAATAAGGCTATTTACCAAGCCTTTTGCCACCCTTCCATGCACATACCTACACAACATCATATAATACCAATTCAAGCATACTTAGGCAACCAAAACATCCACAACTAAGGTATTAACATCACATCCACATGCTAACATCTAACATGCTTTAACATCATAATTTATCAACACAAATCATGCAAGTTTCCACATTCATGAATGGTATCAACATATAATGATACTCATAGCCAACATTAGCCAAATTTCATGGCCATATACAAAATGAAATCATTACTCATTATAAGGCAAAACATTTGGCCACATTACCAATGACACATATAACAAAATGACCAAGTCCCTATACATGCCATAACTCAAAATATTTACATTTCAATGATACCCAAAAGAATGGTTGATAGTGTGAATGGATCTCCGACGTTCTCCAATCCCCGAGCTAGCTTGGTGACACTATAAGATAAGGAAAGGAAATGGAAGAAAGTTATATAGCTTAGTAAGTTCATATGCAAATAATAAACAACATTAATTATACATTTTTCATATGAATAACATAAATGTCATTAAACTTCATAAGCATAACTTATTCAATCACATCCATACCATTAGTTCATCATACACCGAGTCAGTTTTCTTTGAGTTTTTCATACATACTTGTACCAACTCGTAACATAATCACATACTTTCTCATCTTGGACATACACGTTGAACCACTTGAAATACTATTGGATACACTGAAAACTTTGCACATAAGTGCCACATATGTAGCTAAAGCTACTACCAATCTCATAACACACATAGGCTTGCTCTCGAGCGATCCACGAGCCTGCTTACACAAGCTGTCAGTCGAGATGTAGCTACGCAGTGCTGCTCACACAAGCTGTCAAGTATCCGCAACATATGTCGGTATACCCAGCCACCGGTAGGACGTACGAGACCAGCACCCGGATCACATAATTAAATAATCACATGGGTTCCTAGTGACATGTCACTTGTATCCTAATCTATTCCTAAGGTTCAACCGAGATTTCTCTCTTGTCGGAACTTTGTCGAATATGCCCGTAGAACAAATCATAAAGTTCATGCAATATCAAGACATTAAAATACAAATATAGCATTGCATTATTAACATACGAACTTACCTCAATACAAAAATAGTGAAAATGGACCTAATCGTCACACACTTTGTTTTTCCCCCGATCTAGGTCTGAACTTCATTTTTCTTGATCTATAATAGCAAATTTAACTCTTTTAATACTCACATTATTCAATTCAGTCCAAAAATCACATTATGGAAAAATTACATTTTTACCCCTAACTTTTTAATATTTTACACTTTAGTCCCTAGGCTCATAAAAAGAAATATAGTCAATTTCTTCAAAACGCAAGCCTAGCCAAACCATACTCACAACAGCCCACCTTTCTCATTAAATCACACTTCTACAACATATTTTACAACTTTTACAAATAGGTCCTTTTTTGACATTTTCATCAAAAATCACTTAGTAAAAGTTGTTTATCTAACGTTAAATTTGCATAGTCTACCATTAAACATCAAAATAAACAAATATCTAACATGGGTAAAATTTTAGACTTTGATTTTCTTTCAAGTTAGTCCTTGAAATAGCTAGATTAGGTTGAGACAACTTCAAAAACATAAAAATCATGAAAAACGGAGCAAGAACAGACTTACAATCGAGCTTGAAAGATGGCCAAACCCTAGCTATGGACTCCTTCCAAATTTCAGCACAAGGGGGGACTATTTTGAGAAGATGACTTATTTTATTTAGTTATTTTGGCTTTATTTACCAAATGACCAAAATGCCCTTAATGCATAACTTTGAAATTTCACATAATCATGTCCATTATTGTCCACCAACTTAACCAATGGTCTAATTACCATCTAAGGACCTCTAATTTAAAATTTCATACGAATTAGACACCTTTAGCTTCTTGAACACACATTTTGCACCTTTTGCAATTTAGTCCCTTTAACTAAATTGGGTGCCCAAACTTCAAAATTTTCGAACGAAATTTTCACAAAATCATTCCATAAAACTGTAGACCATAAAAATATAATTGTAACATCCTAAAATTTGGAATGTTATGTGTTGCATCATTACTAGTGTTAAGCTAGTTTAATTATTAATTTTTGTATGTTTAGGGGATCCTGAGAAGGCTCGGGGTTTAATTGGACCTAGTAAAAATTTTGGCATTTAACACTTTAAGGAGATAGAGTAAGTGACCTTAAAGCATATGGAAATAAATGAGTAAATAGGTAGCATAAATGAGCAATTAGGAAAGAGATTATGGCGCCACATGAAGTACCTTGAGGGAAGAGGTTCAAATCCCATTGTGTGCAAATTTTGACTTTTATTTTTGCACTCTTTCCTTAAGTGTCGGCCAAGCATGTAAATATGGCAAGTTGGACTTTTTATTTTTGGAAAGATGGCTAAGGAAAATAGGAAAGGTTGAAGGTGAGGAAAGAAATCAAGAGAAAGGCGAAAGTAGGGGGAACATGTGGCCTTTTTCAAGGGAAATGTTATGGAATGTGTGGTTGGCAAATTTTTGACCATTATGGTCATGTATGTGGACGGTTTTGTGTGTTAGGGGGGATAGCCGAATTTTGCTTGCTGTTTTGGTAAAGTTTTAGTGCTTGTTTTGGTCAAATTCCTTTAGCATCAAGTGTGTCATTTTCTCCAAAATACCATTCTCTTAGCCGAATTTTGTCTTTGGCAATTGGTAAAAGTTTTGGTATTGTTTTGGCCAAAATTCCTTTATGCAACTTTTGTGACATTTTTTCTCTTTTCTCCAAATTTCCTTCTTTCCGAATCTTCAACTTTGAGTGTGCATATTCTCTTCTTTTCTTTCTTCTTGTTGCCGAATGTACACCAACCATTGAGACCAAAATTTGTTCTTTCATCTTTCTTAAAAACGAAGCTAGTCAAACATCTTTCTTCTTATTTCTTTTCTTTTTCATGAAATCCTTCAAGCATCTCTTTTGTCCTAATTCTTTTTCACCATAGCTGAATATTAACATACAATTTCCTCTATAACCGAACTTACATCTTTTCTCTATTTCTTCTCCTCATCCATATTAACATCCATTTCTTGATCAATCGGTAAGTGTTCTTCTCAATATTTTTTTATTTTCTTTCTCTTAATGACCGAATTTATACTTTGGTTTGGGATGGTCATTTTGATCGAGACCATCACCTTACTTTCTCTCATTCGAGATTATTTTCTTCTTCGTAGTGATATAGTGGAAGATCGAAATCTTGATTCTTTTGAAGACATCGTATAATCGCTAGGAATCGGTCCTAAAAATCTTTAAGGTAAGGAAGTCTTCAAGGATTCTATAATCGTTCTTTATTCGTTAAGATGGTGATGATTAACCGATAATATTTATAGGGATTAAATCGCTCGATCTACCCAACTGTGATCACTCAGAATTAGTGGTAAGCCGATCTTTACCTTTTTGACAACCCATATTTTACCGTAATATCGATCTATATAAGATCTAATCGAATGGAGGCTTGTGGTACCAATTCGAAGGGAAAGTCGAGTGGAGATCTCAAAAGGAGCGGATTAGCGATCCCTACTCCCAAATTCAAGCGAAGGGCGGTATCGGCAATTCGGGACTTTCCACCGGGTTGTGGACCCTCATCTGGTGAGAATCGACTATTCGAGGTCATTCACAATTTTGAGGCATCAGCGATTCGGGATTTTCCACCGGATTGTGGACCGTCATCCGGAGAAAACCGACAAATCGTAGTCGTTCACGATTCCGAGGGTAAAATTTTAGATCGTTTGTTTTAAAGTAGACTTATTAAATCGCGTACGTTGACTAATCGAGCGTTATAATATTTTAGGTGTCGACGATCAAGAAAGCTTAGTGCTTACCGTAATCAGGTGTGTAATCTCACATCGTTTTCCGTGGGTTAAAGATTAATATCATATTTGTAGTAAATCGCTTGACTAAAATCGTATTATGGTGAAATCGGGAAAATTGGCTTAAATCTCACTATTTTGATAAAATTGGTAAAATCGGTATTAACACCGTGAAAGATTACGAAAATGCCCCTAATGGGCCAAATCGATAAAATTTGCTATATGGGCCAATCTGAAAATTTGCTATATGGGCCGATCTGAAAATTTTCTATATGGGCCGATCTGATAATTTGTTATATGGGCCGATTTGATATTTTGCTAAATGGGCCAATATGATATTTTGTTTAATGGGCCAACTTGATAAATTGTTATAATGGGCCATAATTTTTGTAATAAACATCCGAATAAATTATTGTTGTTATATTGTGATTTGTTATGTATTGTATACATGATTTGCATGGGATAGGATAATAATGAAGAGAAGTTCTGGTGGCTCTGCCACATAATTTTGGTGGCTCTGCCACAAATATGAATAGTGGCAATGCCACGTAAATTCTATTATTCTGGTGGCTTGTCCACAATTATATTTGTTATAAATGGCTTAATGCCTGCGATTGGTGTGTTGGCGGGGTGGGTTGACTTGATCCCCACAGGTGTTGGTTGGTATGGGTGGTGTGTAGCGAATGGATTACTAGGCTTGGTTTGGGAATTGCATTTCATATACATGTTATATTCGATACATTATTATTTTTGTAAATGGGATTAGGCCCGAATTATTGCTTAGTGGGATTAAGGCCCAGTGGACAACGGTAAGGGGGATTATACACTGAGTTCCAGTAACTCACCCCGTTTTTCCTTCCCCTTTCAGGTAATGATCAGTGATGGAGACTTAGGCTATGGATGACTCGGTGGAGGCCATACTACAAAAATGGTTTAATTTGAAATTTGGATTTCTTTAGTACTTTTAATTACTTTGCTATTTTGAGTTAAGGTTGTAATAAGGCCTCTGGATTAATTTTTGTTTTGTTTTATGTTTGACGAATTTATAAATTGCTCTAAGTATTTCAAATTGAGATTTTTCTAAAAACTAAAATAATCGTTTTCTTAAAATGGATAAACAAAAAGGGTTTTATAATAAACTTTTATAAACATATTTTTAACTCGAAAATTTCTCTTAAAACTTTCATCAACATTTTTGAAAAAAAATTATTATTTTCAAATTCTTCTCAAACTATTAATGATGTTTTCAAAGTCACTTATATCTCAAATTTATTGATTTATCAATAAACCTTTATTTCAATAATACTTTATCAAAAATTTCTAAATGGAGTTGTTTTAATTGATTTTAAATTTAAATCTATTTATGTACAAATGAAAAAGGACTTAGTAGTATTTTTCTCATGTGACATGTCAGATCTGGCCTTAACGCATGGGCCGAGTTTGGGGTGTTACATTTTATGGTATTAGAGCCCGGTTCAAAACTCGGCTGTGGTTTGGGTTTAAAAACATTTTTTTCAAAGCTGTTTTAAAATTTTAAACGTATGTTTTAAAAGAAGTATGGCACCACGGGTATCCGGCACCAAGTCAAGTAAGTGTATGTTATTGTATGATTATGACTATTGTGATATGACTATAGGAATACTCTAGAACTTTTAGTTCTAGGTGTTGAAACTATAGAGATTGAGACTATAGGATGCGTTTACGAAAACGACTTTACTTCTTATACCTTATGAAATATTGTTTAATAAATATCGAAATAGTATACTGATTCATAAGACTTTTAATCAGATTAAATCGAATTACGCAATATGAGTGCTAGAGGACGTGGACGCGGTAGGCGTGGCCGTGATAGACGCCGAGGCGCTAGAGTTGCTTCTAAAGCGTCGGGACATATGCTGGAAATGGACGCACCAGCGTCACCCGTGACTGAAACTGGATCACAAGACCGTGTGAGGGAGGACATCGCTCTGTCCCAAGCAATGTTGCGAGTCTTCGAAAGGGTTGCTGGGGCTAGAACTGGGCCAGCAGCTCGTGGGTCAATTTCAGAGCGACTCAGATCAAATGGTGCTGAGGTTTTTAGGGGTATCTCGGATGTAGCCCCAAATGTCGCAGAATATTGGCTTGAGGCTGTGGAGGGGATCATGGATGATCTGGATTGCACCACCGAGCAGAAACTGAGGGGAGCTGCTAGTTGAGAGACGAGGCATATTAATGGTGGCTCACTGTTCAGGAAGGCACTCAGGCCGATCGTGTTACTTGGGATTTCTTCAAAACTACATTCCAAGGAAAGTATGTCGGGGCTAGCTATGTGGATGCCCGAAGAAAAGAATTCCTAAATTTGGTCCAAGGAGGTAAGACTGTGGCAGCTTATGAGGTGGAATTTCTACATCTGAGTCGTTATGCCCGGGGTATAGTGCCAACTGACTACGAACGCTGTGTGCATTTTGAAGACGGGTTGAGTGATGAGGTGTGGGTACTGATAGCCCCACAACAAGAAAGGAATTTTGCCACACTTGTGGAGAAAGCCAAGATAGCTGAAGAGGCTAAGCACTCGGAGCGGCGAAACCGAGAAAAAGATAGAGGCAAGAGAAAGAGGGACTTTAAGTACTCAGGTCCTGCTAGAGGGTTTCAGAAGAGGCCCAGGAATGATGAGCCCGCTCGAGCTAGAGTACCAGCTACTACCAATCAGATACAGCCATGTACGGATTACGAAAAATGACACCCGGGTGAATGCTGGAAGAGGACCGGTGGTTGTTTCAAATGTGGTTCCAAAGACCATCAACTCAAAAATTGTCCTCGACAGACTGCTCAGACTCAAGATGCTCGTAACTATGATGCACAGCCAGCTAGAGGCGCTCAGCAGCCACCGAGAGGCAGTGGGCCAGGTAGAGGTGGTAATGGCAGAGGACGAGGTCAAGGTGCACCGGGTAGAGGTACTGGTTTCAGGGGTAACGCGGAGGCGAGGCAGCCGGGGTTGGTTTATGCGGTCAGAAGCCGAGAGGATGGCGATGCACCTGATGTGATAACTGGTATGTTCTTCATATCTGATCCACCTATTACTACTTTGATAGATATTGGATCCACTCATTCGTATGTTGCTAGTGCTGTATCTAGAAATCTGAACATTAGATTTGAGATTACTGCTAGGGAGATGGCGGTAATTAGTCCTTTAGGACAGTCAGTGATAGTAAATAAATTGTTTAGAGATGTACCCTTAGAAGTTCAGGGAGAAACATTTTTAGTGGATTTGATGGAACTGCCATTCGGCGAGTTCGACCTTATTTTGGGCATGGACTGGTTGGTGAAACACTGTGCGAACTTGGATTGTGCTGTAAAGCAGATGACCCTAAGAACTTCAGAAGATAAGGAAGTGGTGATGATAGTTGAAAGGAGAAACTATCTATCAAATGTGGTATCTGCCTTAAAGGCAGAAAAGTTGGTGCAAAAAGGGTGTGGAGCATTCCTAGCCTTCATTAGTGCATTGGATACGAAGGAATTGTCGGTGGAAGGTGTTAGAACAGTGAAAGAGTTTTTGGACGTCTTTCCCGAGGAACTTCCTGGATTGCCTCCGGATTGGGAGGTAGAGTTTGGCATTGAGTTATTGCCAGGAACGGCTCCGGTGTCCATTGCTCCTTATAGAATGGCGTCGAAGGAGTTAGCGGAGCTTAAAGCTCAAATTCAGGAGTTGTTGGATCGGGGATTCATTCAACCGAGTGTGTCACCGTGGGGAGCATCGGTTTTGTTCTTCAAGAAGAAGGATGGGTCAATGTGTATGTGCATCGATTATAGGCAATTGAATAAATTGACGATCAAGAATAGGTATCCGTTGCAGAGAATCGACGATCTGTCTGATCAATTACGAGGAGCTTCGGTTTTCTCGAAGATAGATTTGAGATCGGGTTATCACCAGCTTAAGGTCAAGGAGGCGGATATTCATAAGACGGTGTTTCGAACTCGTTATGGGCATTATGAGTTCTTGGTGATGCCGTTTGGGTTGACTAACGCACCAGCTGTATTTATGGACATGATGAACCGAGTCTTCCAACCCTATTTAGACCGGTTTGTAGTGGTGTTCATAGATGACATCTTGGTATACTAGTAGAATGAAGAAGAGCACGATTCGCATCTGCGGGCGGTATTGTAGATATTACGAGAAAAACAACTTTATGCTAAATTGAGTAAGTGTGAATTTTGGCTGAAGGAAGTGACCTTCTTGGGGCATGTTGTGTCGGCCGAAGGAATTAGATTTGATCCCCGGAAAGTAGAGGCTGTGTTGGATTGGAAACCACAGAAGTTAGTGGCCGAAATTCGGAGTTTCTTAGGGTTGGTTGGTTATTACAGGCGTTTCATTGAGGGGTTTTCGTTGATTGTTGCACCCCTAACTAAATTGTTGCGCAAGGGAGTACCATTTGTGTGGTCAGATCAGTAGCAAGAGAGCTTTGAGAAATTGAAGATGATTCTGACGGAAGGGCCAGTATTAATTCAACCTGAGGCTGGAAAAGAGTTTATTGTTTACTGTGATGCGTCACACACGGGCTTGGGATGTGTGTTGATGCAAGTAGAAAAAGTGGTGGCTTATGCATCTCGTCAGTTAAGGCCGCACGAAGTGAATTATCCCACTCATGATTTGGAGTTGGCTGTAGTGGTGTTTGCTTTGAAGATTTGGAGACACTAACTGTACGGTGAGAAGTCGATCATCTATACAGATCATAAGAGTCTAAAGTACCTCCTTACCCAAAAGGAGTTGAACTTAAGACAGTGGAGGTGGATAGAACTGTTGAAGGATTATGACTTCTCAATCGAGTATCATCCCGGAAAGGCTAACGTGGTGGCAGACGCGTTGAGTCGTAAGGTGATATCAGAATTGAGAGCGATGTTAACTCATCTCAGCTTATATGAAGATGGTAGTCTGCTAGCCGAAGTTCAGATAAAGCCTGCGTGGGTAAGTCAGATTAAGGAAAAGCAGTTATCAGACGAAAAGTTGGGTTCCTTACTTCAGCAAGTGGAAGGTGGTCTGTTTGGAGATTTTGGATTGAATAGTGATGGAGTATTGTGTTTCCGCGGAAGAATTTGTATGCCCAGAGATTCAGAATTGAGGCAAATGATTCTGCGTGAGGCACATTGTAGCCCATATGCTATGCACCCTGGGGGAAATAAAATGTATCGAGACATCTGTGAGCAGTATTGGTGGCCAGGGTTGAAACGAGAGGTTACTGATTTCGTGAGTAGGTGCTTGACATGTCAGCAAGTGAAGGCGGAACATCAATTACCATCGGGATTACTACAACCGGTGAAGATTCCATTATGGAAATGGGAACGGATAACGATGGACTTTGTTAGTGGGTTACCCTTAACGCCTACTAAGAAAGATTCTATTTGGGTAATAGTGGACCGGTTGATGAAGACTGCCCATTTCCTACCTGTTCATACGGATTAATCATTCCAGAAGATGGCCAAGTTGTACGTAGCAAAGATCGTGAGGTTACATGGGGTACCAGTGTCTATTATATCGGACAGGGACCCTAGGTTTACATCACGGTTTTGGAAAGCCTTACATGAAGCTTTGGGATCCAAGTTGAATTTCAGTACGGCATTTCATCCTCAGACGGATGGTCAGTCGGAGAGAGTAATCCAGATTCTGGAAGACATGTTAAGGGGCTGTGTGATTGACTTTAGGGGTAGTTGGGAGGATTTCCTACCGTTGGCAGAGTTTGCATATAACAATAGCTATCAATCTAGCATTCAGATGGCACCCTACGAGGCATTGTATGGTCGTAGGTGTCATACTCCTACTTGTTGGACCGAATTGGGGGAGCGGCAGTTATTGGGTCCTGAGCTGATATCAGAGAAGGGGGAAAAGGTAAAGGTAATTCGGGCACGGTTAAAGGAAGCTTCGGATAGACAAAAATCGTATGCGGATCTGAAGCATAAGGATATTGAGTTTGCGGTGGGAGATCAAGTCTTTCTAAAGGTATCACCTTGGAAGAAGATCTTCAGATTTGGAAGGAAGGGTAAGTTGAGCCCTAGGTTCATCGGACCGTACCGTGCTTTGAAGCGTGTTGGGACAGTGGCTTATCAGCTTGAGTTACCTCCAGAGTGGAGTCAGATAGTGTTTTTCATGTCTCAATGTTAAGGCGTTATTGATCGGATCCGTCTCATAAAGTACCGGTAGAGGAAGTTGAGATAAGACCTGACTTGTAGTTCGAGAAGGAACCAGTGCAAATTCTAGATCGGGACGTTAAGGTACTGAGAAGGAAGACTGCGCCGTTAGTCAAAATTCTATGGCGTAATCACGGAGCGGAGGAAGCTACGTGGGAGCCTGAGGACACGATTCGGCAATAATATCCTCACCTCTTTTAATCAGGTAAATTTTGAGGACGAAATTTTCTTTAAGGGGGTAGAATTGTAACATCCTAAAATTTGGAACGTTATGTGTTGCATTATTACTAGTGTTAAGCTAGTTTAATTATTAATTTTTGTATGTTTAGGGGATCCTGAGAAGGCTCGGGGTTTAATTGGACCTAGTAAAAATTTTGGCATTTAGCACTTTAAGGAGATAGAGTAAGTGACCTTAAAGCATATGGAAATAAATGAGTAAATAGCTAGCATAAATGAGCAATTAGTAAAGAGGTTATGGCGCCACATGAAGTACCTTGAGGGAAGAGGTTCAAATCCCATTGTGTGCAAATTTTGACTTTTATTTTTGCACTCTTTCCTTAAGTGTCGGCCAAGCATGTAAATATGGAAAGGTGGACTTTTTATTTTTGGCAAGATGGCTAAGGAAAATAGGAAAGGTTGAAGGTGAGGAAAGAAATCAAGAGAAAGGCGAAAGTAGGGGGAACATGTGGCCTTTTTCAAGGGAAATGTTATTGAAAGTGTGGTTGGAAAATTTTTTACCATTATGGTCATGTATGTGGACGGTTTTGTGTGTTAGGGGGGATAGCCAAATTTTGCTTGGTGTTTTGGTAAAGTTTTAGTGCTTGTTTTGGTCAAATTCCTTTAGCATCAAGTATGTCATTTTCTCCAAAATACCATTCTCTTAGCCGAATTTTGTCTTTGGCAATTGGTAAAAGTTTTGGTATTGTTTTGGCCAAAATTCCTTTATGCAACTTTTGTGACATTTTTTCTCTTCTCTCCAAATTTCCTTCTTGCCGAATCTTCAACTTTGAGTGTGCATATTCTCTTCTTTTCTTTCTTCTTGTTGCCGAATGTACACCAACCATTGAGACCAAAATTCGTTCTTTCATCTTTCTTGAAAACCAAGCTAGTCAAACATATTTCTTCTTATTTCTTTTCTTTTTCACAAAATCCTTCAAGCATCTCTTTTGTCCTAATTCTTTTTCACCATAGCCGAATATTAACATACAATTTCCTCTATAACCAAACTTTCATCTTTTCTCTATTTCTTCTCCTCATCCATATTAACATCCATTTCTTGATCAATCGGTAAGTGTTCTTCTCAATATTTTTTTTATTTTCTTTCTCTTAATGACCGAATTTATACTTTGGTTTGGAATGGTCATTTTGACCAAGACCATCACCTTACTTTCTCTCATTCGAGATTATTTTCTTCTTCATAGTGATATAGTGGAAGGCCAAAATCTTGATTCTTTCAAAGACATCATATAATCGCTAGGAATCGGTCCTAAAAATCTTTAAGGTAAGGAGTTCTTCAAGGATTCTATAATCATTCTTTACTCGTTAAGATGGTGATGATTAACCGATAATATTTATAGGGATTAAATCGCTCGAACTATCCAACCGTGATCACTCAGAATTAGTGATAAGCCGATCTTTACCTTTTCGATAACCCATATTTTATCGTAATATCGATCTATATAAGATCTAATCGAATGGAGGCTTGTGGTACCGATTCGAAGGGAAAGTCGAGGTGAGATCTCAAAAGGAGCGGATTAGCGATCCCTACTCCCAAATTCAAGCGAAAGGCGGTATCGGCAATTCAGGACTATTCGAGGTCATTCACAATTTTGAGGCATCAGCGATTCAGGATTTTCCACCGGATTGTGGACCGTCATCCGGAGAAAACTGACAAATCGTAGTCGTTCACGATTCCTAGGGTAAAATTTTAGATCGTTTGTTTTAAAGTAGACTTATTAAATCGCGTACGTTGACTAATCGAGCGTTATAATATTTTAGGTGTCGACGATTAAGAAAGCTTAGTGCTTACCGTAATCAGGTGTGTAATCTCACACCGTTTTCCGTGGGTTAAAGATTAATATCATATTTGTAGTAAATCGCTTGACTAAAATCGTATTATGGTGAAACCGGGAAAATTGGCTTAGATCTCACTATTTTGATAAAATTTACAAAATCGGTATTAACACCGTGAAAGATTACGAAAATGCCCCTAATAGGCCAAATCGATAAAATTTGCTATATGGGCCGATCTGAAAATTTGCTATATGGGTCAATCTGATATTTTGCTATATGGGCCAATCTGATAATTTGCTATATGGGCCGATCTGATATTTTGCTAAATGGGCCAATATGATATTTTGTTTAACAGGCCAACTTGATAAATTGTTATAATGGGCCATAATTTTTGTAATAAACATCCGAATAAATTATTGTTGTTATATTGTGATTTGTTATGCATTGTATACATGATTTGCATGGGATGGGATAATAATGAAAAGAAGTTCTGGTGGCTCTGCCACATAATTTTGGTGGCTTTGCAACAAATCTGAATAGTGGAATGCCACGTAAATTCTGTTTTTCTGGTGGCTTGTCCACAATTATATTTGTTATAAATGGCTTAATGCCTGCGATTGGTGTGTTGGCGGGGTGGGTTGACTTGATCCCCACAGGTGTGCTGGTTGGTACGGGTGGTGTGTAGCGGATGGATTACTAGGCTTGGTTTGGGAATTTCATTTCATTTACATGTTATATTCGATACATTACTATTTTTGTAAATGGGCTTAGCCCCGAATTATTGCTTAGTGGGATTAAGGCCCAGTGGACAACGGTAAGGGGGATTATACACTGAGTTCTAGTAACTCACCCCGTTTTTCCTTCCCCTTTCAGGTAATGATCAGTGATGGAGACTTGGGCTATGGATGACTCGGTGGAGGCCATACTACAAAAATGGTTTAATTTGAAATTTGGATTTCTTTAGTACTTTTAATTACTTTGCTATTTCGAGTTAAGGTTGTAATAAGGCCTCTGGATTAATTTTTGTTTTGTTTTATGTTTGATGAATTTATAAATTGCTCTAAATATTTCAAATTGAGATTTTTCTAAAAACTAAAATAATCGTTTTCTTAAAATGGATAAACAAAAAGGGTTTTATAATAAACTTTTATAAACATATTTTTAACTCGGAAATTTCTCTTAAAACTTTCATCAACACTTTTCGAAAAAAATTATTATTTTCAAATTCTTCTCGAACTATTAACGATGTTTTCAAAGTCACTTATATCTCAAATTTATTGGTTTATCAATCAACCTTTATTTCAATAATACTTTATCAAAAATTTCTAAATGGAGTTGTTTTAATTGATTTTAAATCTAAATCTATTTATGTACAAATGAAAAAGGACTTAGTAGTATTTTTCTCATGTGACATGTCAAATCTGGCCTTAACGCATGGGCCGGGTTTGGGGTGTTACAATAATGAAAATAAATTTTACTGCGTCAGATTTGTGGTCCCAAAACCACTGTTCTGACTAGACCCAAAATTGGGCTGTTACAAGGATAAATAAGGCGGTGAGTGGACAAAGGTTATTAAGGGGGAGAATAGGGAACAATGCGATGTGCAAAATTAATTTCGTGCTTGAAACTATTTTGATGCTTCTTGTTCTTGAATTCCATACCAACCTTAAGCCTTAGAACGTTACAAGCTGAAAAGTCCTATGTAACCTAGGTAAATCTATTCATGAATGGACATTATATCAAGTAATTGCAGTAATGACTGTTTGCATTCTGCTAGGATAATCAAATTACCTTTATGATTTAATATATTCGAGGACCTTGTTGTTTATATACTTTGTAATATACTGAACCTAGGTGTTTGAAATTGAGGATGGTAAGTCATTTATATATCATGCCAGAATTACATGTGTTCCAAAACTTGTCCTTGTATCATATTTTCTCAAGATTCATCTTTTATTTTTATTTTTTCTGTTTTCTGTTTTCTTCCTTGAGGACAAGAAATGACTTAATTTTGGGGGAGTTTGATCTGCCACAATTTGTTATAGCAGATTAAACCATTTTTCATACTTAAGGGAGCTTGTACAAAAGTAATTTCATTATGTTTAATTAGTTTTTCACTTTTAGTTCTTGAATAAGAAAATGTGTGATTTGAGTTATTTATAAGACCTTAGGGGCCAAAGTAGGCCTAAAAGAAGGCTAACGTATTTTTTGAGTGTACATAACATTATTCGGAGGCACGAGAACATGAGACTGGTTGCCATGTTGCAACATGGAGGGTTGATGTTGCAACATAGTGAGCAGGATACTCAAAAGAGGAAGTTTGCATTCGGTGTCGCAACATAGCAAGAGGATGCTACGACACAGCCCTGAATCGAAACCTGAGCCTGTAAACTACCACCAATGTCACGACATAGGCTTGAGGAGGTGACAACACCACCTTGACGTGAAGAACTAATGAGCTGGGGGTATTTTGGCTCGCACAATGAAATTTAACGTAAAAACATCAGTCGAACAAAGGCTATGGACGACGACCAACCCAAAAGCTATAAATAGGTCACTCTGAACACTTAATAAAGATCCTTTTTGTATCTTTAATATTTTATTTTTATTTTAGGTTGCAAATTCATTTAGTTTTGGATTTTTGGTCTTTTTTTACTTAGGATTTCCATTCCGTTTTATCTTTATTCTTGTTTTTCGAAGAATATGCTATGTGGATTCGCCAAACACTTGTGGATTTTTGAGCTTTCAAATAATCAATATGATTTAGGATTTCTCTTAAACTCTTACTCTTGATTTACTTTTCATGTTTACCTTTTTAATAAATTTTATGTTGTTTATGAGACCCATGAGAAACTAATCCTCTTATGGAGGATTAGAGAGTAGACGTGAGAGTAATTAATTGCTATGTAGGGTTTCTTAGCGGATTAACTGGTTGGGATAGGAAGAACTTAAACCCTAGGCCTGACAATGTTAGGAAGTCATCTAGGTGGGAATGAACCCAAAATTGGTATTGCCTATTAGTGAGCACCTTACCCCAATCCTATCTAGACTATGAGGTCGAGGGATAAGTAGTTCTTGTTGACTCCTTAGTTTAGTGGAAGATCGAGAGATCCTACTAGGTTAATGACTAGTTGATTAAGTAGAAGCCGAAATAGGAATTAGTTACAAACACTAAAGTGAGTTAGTCTCTCATTCCTAGCATTGATTAAATATACAAACTAAGTTTTCCATTTTTATTTTTCATGCAATTTATTTATTTTTCTTATAAAATAAATTTTCTTCACTTTATGTTTTATTGTATCTATTAAGGTTGAAGTTATTATTAATTTAGTACTCGCCTCCCTTGGGTACGATTCTTGAAGTACTTCCATACTTCGTTGTATAAACTATATTACAACCTAACTCGTATACTTGAGGAAACCGCCTAACTCTTCTATTTGGTTGCAGGAATTACACTCTAGACGTTAGTACGTCTAAAGGCGGTCAGTTCGTCGTCATCTTTAGGGACATTTTCCTCTACATGTATGGGTGCCTTCGGCTTTTCTAATGTCTTTCCCGACTACAAAGCGATCGCATTTAGATTCTCCTTCCCATCTTTTTGAGGATTTTCTCTGTGTTACTGGGGAGACTTTGACCATTCTTCTTTTGGAACATTGTCATTACCTGGCTCATCTGGTCGCAGAGACTATCTATTCGGGATTCGAGTCATCCACACATGGCTTGGACTTTTCAAATGTTCATTTTCATCGTTTGCATCTCCCCTTCTATTTTGTCAAATCTTATACCACATGCAACATGGCCATTACCCACGAATCTCTATTATAAGTGTGGAGGATGGTAATGAGTGTTTTTTCAATTTTGCAATTGAATTGCACCTTCTTGGTTACCTCCCCACTTAAGGTTCGGATGATCCTTCCAACCAAGATTATAGGTGTTTGAATAAGGATCTTGACCCCTATTACCTATGTAGCTTGCCTCTTCCGATTGGTTTTCAACGCACGACTTCGATTTTTTTGGTTTGATAGTTGACTCCAAACGATTAAGCTTCTCTATGATTTGTTGATATCGATCATCTTCGTTTACCATTTTTACCGCTGGAGGCGACAATTTGTTGGTGATTCTTGTTTTTTGCCACATGTACAAATTCATAGCCATGTCATCAATGATTTTATAGGCTCGTTTGTATGTGAGGAACATTATCGGTCCTCCAGCTGCTTCGTCCAGACTAGATCTGATGTTACTTAACCTCTGTTATAAAATATCTAAATTTAGAGCCACGCTTGCAATCTACGGTGTGGGCACTTTCTGAGCATTGATTTGAAACGTTCCCATGCTTCGTAAAGGGATTCACCTTCATATTGCTTAAATTTGGCAATGTCTCGCCTAAGCTGAATGGTTCAACTTATTGGAGAATTTGTGTAGGAATCTTTCCGCTAAGTCATCCTATGTGGTGATGCCAATCAGCTGCATTGCCGCACAAACAGAACAAAATTAATTAGAGATGCACAGTACCATCAGATATTCCATTGTACTTAAAGGTTTCACAGAGTTGTAGAAGTCGCGTCAAGTGTTGATTTGGGTCCTCGACCATGTGTCCTTTGACCTGTAGAGTGTTATGGATCATCTAAATTATAGTCGTTTTAATTTCGAAATTATTGGTGTTTATATCTTGGCCTTTTGGTATTGTCTCGCACGACATCTAGTGTAGGTAAAGCATATTCGCGCAATGTCCTTTGATCAATTGGAACTTCTATACGGATGTTCTCTCTTCATTCTTGTGTGTATTCAAATGATGGATTCTCCTGCAGTAGATTAACTTCCATGGGTAAGTTGTTTGTCATCGATTGACAGTTGCATCTTAGCAATTGCTTCAGATCTGGATATAACTCGATTGGGGTACTTCTACTTCAGGTCATAAAGAACCTACAAATTAAAGAAAAATTAAACAAATTACAAAAATTAGAAATAAAATAAATAAAAATATTGTATCTATAGTCTTTAACTTTCCTATTTACCTTATTAATTGTAAATATATTTTCTAGATATAATGCTGAAACCTCCTCGATAATAGCACCAACAAATTGACCACCGCCTAACTTGCGAATGTTTGACTAAAAAATACTACACCAAATATATATGAAATGAAGCAGCGGTATCCGCAAGTATACGAGTCAAACTGTAATATAGTATTGTGTTACAACGGAACATAGGAAAGTATTCTGAGGATCGTACCCAAAGGAGGATGAATTAAATCGATTGAAAACCTCTTTACAATAGTAAGTATAAATAGTAAAGATTAAATTCTATATTACGATAAATCATAAAAGAGATAAATCTCAAGAACTAAACAACTAAAAGAAATAAACAAAAAAATAGACAAACAACTAAACCAATCAGGACAATTAACTCCTTTCAGGGGATGTAATTAACTTCGGATTCGGGTTTTAAGGTGAATTAACTATTAACTAACCAATTATTACCTCTTGACCTCTAACTAATTAATTAATTGTTTGATACTCGGCTTAACTCCCGACCTCAATTTCTCAGCCAAGATAAATTATGATTAACTCGACAAACTTATCTCCTGACCTTGTTAAACCTTTGATTACTTCTTAGGGTTGTCAAACCTAGGGTTTAAGAACGTGTGATTTATACCAATTAATCCGATTGACAAACCCTTAATCCTCCGTTAATCACTTCCCCACCCACTCGTTAAGCTCCCCTAAGGGAATTAGCAACTCATGGTATTCTTAATCTCAAACTCATTTGATATAAACATGTAGATAACACGAATAAATTGAAAAAGAAAATAGATTTAGAATAATTCTGATTTGTCTCAATTAAGAGCGGGATAGAGAACCTCTTGTAACACCCCTGACCCATCTCCGTCGCCGGATTAGGGTTACGAGGCATTACTGTAACAATTACCAAGACATAGCACTCCATCCAACTAACACTTGATAAATTCATATCATTTCATGCTATCACAAATGAATATATGCATATGAATTCTATCAGGTCTTAATATAACAACTTGCAATATACGATTCACATGGTCATTTAAAAACAATGGCCAAATAAGCATATAATGTTTAAACATTTATTTCATTTCTATTATCATCGATACATTCAAACATGCACTATTATTATTAAACATATAATACATTAGTTTCTTTATTTATAAACGTGCATGCTCACTATAGCAATATCATATATGAAAAATATCATTTACTCACCGATCACACAAACACCAAATAAAACCTAATAGTCACTTACATATTTGACCAAACAAACTTTCAAAACATACCATACATATGTAATAATAGCAATTACCTATTTAGCACATACTATTTTCGAATTCAACTCATGTACGAATATGTCATGTACATCTTTATTACTTATTATTGTACACTGAATCCCTATAGCAAAATGTACTAGTAAATCACCATTATAAATACATGCATATATATATGTATATACATCAACCGACTGCACATATAAACTATGAAACAATATACAACTTGAATATATATTTAAACCGAATATATATATATATATATATATATATATATTACCAAAGCATTATCTTAGCCCAAAATACCATAGACCACAAAACCAAACTATACCTATTATATGTATATGCACAATGGCCGAATATATGCTAACTAAAACCTCCACAACCCATGCACAATAATGACATAAACGTGTACACCATTTGACCCTTTAAAACCATATGTCTCATTACCAAACTAGCAAAGAAAATAATCCATATTCGCATGGCTTTTAATATATATACAAGAACCAAAAATTTATGTCTCAAAACATAGTTTAGCCTATACATGCCTTTAGTCCAAAACCAAAACCAAAAAGGTACCAAAATAGATTGATAGTGTGGATGACTTTGCTGACGATCCTCTGAGCTCGTAGCTTGATCAAAATCTATAAAACAAAAAAATGAACACACACACAGAGTAAGCATACTAGCTTAGTAAGTCTTAAGCAATTAAAAGTGATTCAATTTAACACACAAACACTTCAGATCATATACTTAATAACAATTAAACTTTAACAAAACACTTATGGTATCTCATTGTCGATCTTCAATACCTTATATAATTTAACATTGTTCCTTATCTTACCTTCAACAAATAAATCACTATCTCAGTTCAAGATTCAAATGGTAAATATTAATTTCCAACCATACACTCATTTCATATACACTTCATTCATTAGAACCACATACAAGAACATATATACATATACACTTATCCATTAAACATTTTATAACTCTAAGTATTCGATATCCACATAATGATAATATGATCACATAACTAAAAAGACCGAATATATGCTTTCCTAATTGGTCGGTCATAGAAACTCAATTAAATAGTTCATAGGCAGTTACCTGTATGGCCAAGTAGATTAATTCACATAAATAAACTTTAGTTGGTTCTTTTGTCACCATAACTTCAGCATTTATATGCATAAGCTCATATTAATAATCACCGGCATTAAGCCTGCTAGACCGAGGTCTGAATTGTAATCACCGGCATTTAGCTTGCTAGGCAATAAGCCCGATACATTTCACCGGCACAAGGCCTGCTAGGCTCGAAGCCCGATACATTTCACCGGCACAAGGCTTGCAAGGCTCGAAGCCTGAATATTCATATTACCAAGCCAACTCATTCACATTACACATTATCAATATCACATATCTCACATATAATTCACATCGCTTTCACATAGTGAAATCAATTAATTCAACTACATTTCATTTCTAAATTACTTTAACATATTCGGCTTTGTCATATTTCAATTCACAAACTCATAATTCAGCATGTATACTAGGTTATAATCGATAATTACGGTATTAACTTGCTTAAAGACTTACCTCGGATATCATCGGACGTCGAGAACCGGCTATTCTTTAACTTTCGCCTTTCCCCGATCCAAGTCCGTTTTTCTTTGTTCTCGATCTAAGAAAATTCAAAATAAGCTCATTCAAGTACATTTCATTTCAATTTAATCCAAAAACACCTGAATGGGCAAATTACCATTTTGTCCCTAATTTTCACACTTTTACAATTTGGTCCTATTTGCACAAAACACAAATTAAGCAAAATTTCACAACAATGTGGCTAGGCTGAATCTTCCCCTTAAACATATAAGTCCCTACATTTCATTTATTTTGCATTTTAACCCCTCAAAAATTTATTTTCTCAATTTAGCCCTAATTACTCAAATTCACCAAAAATCTCAATACAAAACATATTAATCTAACATATATCTTTCATAATTCATCAACTATCATCATAAAACTCATGAACTCATCAATGGCACATTTCAAAATATTCACCAAAATCAAAAATTCAAGCATAAAGTATTCGAAGCAACGATTACAAAAACGTAAAAATTATCAAAAACCAAACAAAATCCATACCTTAATTTGATCCCCCAGGTGCCAAACCTTAAACAAAGAAAATGGCTTCTTTTCTTTCCTTACATTCAGCCGACAATATGAAAGTTTGCATACATTTTATGTTTTATTTTATTTATTACATTATAAAAGCCAATTTACCTTTTTAACCATTATAAATAAACATAAAAATCATAAAATTAAAGTCCATTACCGTCCATGCTAATGTTCAATGGTCAAATTACACTTTAAGGACCCCACATAAATAAAGCCATAGCAATATAGCACTTTAACAGATAGTAAGTCACTTTTTCATTTTACGCGATTAAGTCCTTTTATCAAATTGAGCACTCAAACGATCTAATTTTCATACGAAACTTTCACACATAATAATTCATATATAATAAACACCGAAAATAGCATTTAAAAATTTTTCGAACTCGGATTCGTGGTCCCGAAACCACCGTTCCGATTAGGGTCAAATTCGGACTGTTACAACTCCCCCTTAGGGATTTTCGTCCCCAAAAATCTTACCGTTAAACAAAGTCGGATATTGTTGTCTCATTGGCTCCTCAGGCTCCCAAGTAGCCTCTTCTATTCCATGTCGATTCCATAGTACTTTTACTAACTAAATTTTCTTATTTCTCAATTCTTTCACTTCACGAGCTAAGATACGGATCGGTTCTTCCTCATACGTCATATCAGATCGAATTTCAATCTCAGACGGGGCAATCACATGTGACGGATTTGATCTATATCTACGAAGCATCGAAACATGAAATACGTTGTGTATCTTTTCTAATTCAGAGGGAAACTTTAATCTATAAGCAACAGGCCCAACACGTTCAATGATCTCATACGGTCCGATGAACCTCAGACTTAACTTGCCTTTTCGACCAAATCGAAGTACTTTCTTCCACGGAGAAACTTTCAAAAATACCTGGTCTCCAACATGGAACTCAATGTCTTTACGTTTCAAATCTGTGTATGACTTTTGGCGATCTGATGCAACTTTCAAACTATCTCGGATTATTGCCACTTTCTGTTCAGTCTCTTTAACCAAATCTACCCCGTGTATCTTGTTTTCACTGAGCTCAGTCCAGTACAAAGGTGTACGACATTTACGACCGTACAAAGCTTCGTAGGGTGCCATTTTGATACTAGATTGAAAGCTATTATTGTAAGTAAATTCAATCAAAGGTAAGTATCGCTCCCACGTACCTTCAAACTCGAGGACGCAACATCTCATCATATCCTCAAGTATCCGAATGGTTCGTTCAGACTGACCGTCTGTCTGCGGATGAAAAGCTGTGCTAAAGTGTAGTTTGGTACCTAAAGCATCTTGCAATTTCTTCCAAAACCGTGACGTAAATCTCGGATCTCTATCCAAAACAATAGAAATCGGCACACCATGTAATCTCACAATTTGAGATACATACAATTCAGCAAGCTTATCGAGCGCATAGTCCGTACGAATTGGAACAAAGTGAGCTGATTTGGTTAGTCTATCCACTATAACCTAGACTATATCTTTCTTGCTCGGTGTTGTAGGCAAACCGGATGCAAAATCCATAACAATTCTATCCCATTTCCATTCAGGTATCATGAGCGGCTGAAGTAACCCAGAAGGCACCTGGTGTTCGGCTTTTACTTGTTGACAAATTAAACACTTCGAGACAAATTCAGATATGTCCCGTTTCATACCAAGCCACCAATAGAACTGTTTCAGATAATGATACATTTTAGTGCTACCCGGATGTACCGACAATCGACTATTATGAGCCTCATTCAACAACATCTGAATCAATTCCACATTCCTCGGAACACATATTCGGCCTTTGAAGATCAAACAATCATTTTCATCAATTCGAAACTCTGACTCTGCATTACTTTCACATTGAACTCGTCTTGCCATCGAATTTTTGTCAACTTTCTGAGCATCACAAATTTGTTGAATAAACAGTGGTCTTGCTTTTAATTCGACTATTATTGAACCATCACTAGATATAGCCATATGTGCGTTCAACGCACGAAGAGTAAATAATGACTTCCGACTTAAAGCATCAGCAACAACGTTAGCTTTCCCTGGATGATAGTCAATCACTAGCTCGTAATCTTTCAACAACTCTAACTATCTACGCTGTCTCAAGTTCAAATCTCTTTGTGTCATTAAATACTTTAAACTCTTGTGATCTGAATAAACATGACATTTCTCACCAAACAGATAATGAAGCCATATCTTTAACGTGAACACAATGGCTGCGAGCTCTAAATTATGCATCGGGTAATTTCTTTCATGCGCCTTCAATTGTCTCGAAGCGTAGGCTATGACTTTGCCCTCCTGCATCAAAACGCCACCCAAACCATTCAAAGAAGCATCACTATAAACAACAAATTCTTTACTCGATTCAGGCTGAACTAACACTGGAGCTTCGGTCAAAAGGGCTTTCAACTGATCAAAACTTTTCTGACACTTTTCTGACCATTCAAATTTAACATCTTTCTGTAATAGCTTTGTCAACGGGGTAGCTATTATAGAAAAACCTTTCACAAATCATCTGTAGTAACCAGCAAGTCCCAGAAAACTTCAAATTTTAGAAACATTTCTTGGTGGTTTCCGATCGAGTATAGCTGATATTTTATTCGGATCAACCCGTATGCCTGACGCCGAAACAACGTGACCCAAAAAACTGACCTCATTCAACCAAAACTCACATTTACTAAACTTTGCGTACAACTGTTTATCTCGTAAAGTTTGTAGCACAAGTCTCAGATGTTTAGCATGCTCGATTTCATCTTTGGAGTAGATCAGAATATCGTCTATAAACACTACCATAAACCGGTCTAAATACTGATTGAAAATCCGGTTCATCAGATCCATAAAAATTGCAGGTGCATTAGTGAGTCCAAAAGGCATAACCAAAAACTCATAATGTCCGTACCTCATTCGAAAAGCAGTCTTTGGCACATCAGAATCTCTGACTCGCAACTGATAATAACCCGATCTCAAATCTCTCTTTGAAAACACTGAAGCCCCTTTCAACTGATCAAACAAGTCGTCAATTTGTGGCAACGGGTATTTATTCTTTATAGTTACCTTGTTGAGTTGTCAGTAATCGATGCACATTCGCATAGTCCCATCTTTCTTTTTCACAAATAAAACTGGTGCACCCCAAGGAGAGAAACTCGGTCGTGCAAAGCCTCTATTTGTTAACTCTTGCAACTGTGCTTTCAACTCTTTTAATTCGGTAGGTGCCATTCGGTACGGAGCTATTGAAATTGGAGTCGTCCCCGGTACTAATTCAATCCCAAACTCTATCTCTTGAACTGGTGGTAAACCCGGTAATTCTTCAGGAAACACATCGGGGTATTCACACACAACTGGTACTAATTCAATCTGTTTTTCAGTCACTTTACTATCCAACACATAAGCCAAGTAAGCTTCACACCATTTTCTCACATACTTATGAGCTAACATCAAGGATGTCGAAACCATTTTTTAAATGGGTTTTGAAAAAACGGGGATCGACTTTAAAAATATGGAAATGGAGCCGCCACCGATCTTTTTATTCGAGGTGTGATCGGATCACCTTGAGATGGATTATTTTAATAAAACATTTTGATTTATTAAAACAATAATTTTGGTCTGCGAAATTTAAGAAAACAGGTTCGGGAGTCGGTTACACACGAGGAAGGATTAGCACCCCCGCAGCGCCCAAAATTGGTACCAAATTGATTAATTAATGTCTTAATGCTGAAAATTTGAGAAGATTCTAAATTACGATCCATTTATCTAATATATATATGTATTTGGACAAAACCGTATTGGATGCCAAAGCTCCCTATTTCGGAGAAATAAAATGCCATACTCAGTAAGTTAGGGCATAACATCTTATATTCTCGATGTTGGATTTATCCTTCGACATTCAATACTTGTATATTAAAAAAAAATAAGAAGGATATGCTCTTATTTGGGTTAAATGAAAAATTGCAACCCAGTAAGTTAGGGCACTATTTCTCAAAATTCCCGAATTCAGAATATTGCCTTTGTTCTTTTAAAAATCTTATCTCGAGATAATAAAATATCACACTCAGTAAGTTAGGGCGCAATATCTCAAAAATCCCAAGAATAAGTTTGTTTATTTGAAAAATTATGTATTTTAATTTAAAAGAGAAAGGATATTCGGTTGCTAGTTTTTAACGAGGAAAATCGGAACTCAGTAAGTTAGAGCATGAATTTCTCGAAACCTCCAAACACGAGCATTGCCTTATGATTTAAAGCTTTGCACAAAAATATTTTCAAAATCATGAGAGGTGCTAAGATATGGCTTTCTAAACGAATAAAATGCGATCGAATCATACAACGTGAAGTAATTATGTACAAATAAAATACAATGGTATTGAATTTCAAGCAACCAATAAGTATAAAACGAGAATCAAAACATACATAATATCAATAATTATCAAACATTAAATCAATAATAAAAAGAAAATTAATTAACATACATACATTAACAATACTACGAAATCAATGGAATAATCCTAATACTCATTTTACATATAAGTATGAATGTACATATTAAAAAATATATATTAAATTATGAAAGAAAATATATAACATAAATAATTTTAGAAGGAATTAAATATCTACATAAATATATATATATATATATATATATATATATATATACGTAACATAAACTTAATGATATATGCACAAGAATAAAATAATTACAACATAGATTATATACATGTATATTAGAAAATAATTTAATAATAACAATTGAAATTTATTAGTTAATAAATAAAATACTATACATATAGTTTGAGTATAGTAAAACAATAGTAATAATAATAATAATAATAATAATAATAATAATAATAATAATAATATTTAAATAATAGCAGAATAGCAAAATAGTTAAAGAAACAAAATATATATAAAAAGGATTAAGTTAAAATGAAAACAGGAATCTAGGGCAAAATTTAAAAATAAAAGAGAACTAAAGGGCTTAAATGAAATGCGCGCAAACAATTAGGGATTAAAACAGCAAATATATCAATTAACCAAAACGTTGCATTTAATAGGAGTAGATTACAAAAATGGTAAATCACCGAAAGACCAATGCAGTAAATAACCCTTTTAAACCAAACACGCGGATCCTCTGGGTCACAAATCGGGTCATGCGCGGATCCTATCCCTTCGAAATGGCGCCGTTTTGCTTTATTCCTAAACTAATCAGAAATTTTTTATTCTTTTTAAATCTAACCCTAATTTCCCCTCTTCCTATTCCTTTCTCAGCCACCGCAAAGAAAAACAAACCCTTTTCTACTCCGCCGCCGCAGAAAAACTTTTAAACAGAAACCATGGCTTCCGTAGCTTCAGGGATCGGCAATGGAGTCTGTATTCGATGGTGTTGTCACTTTTGCCTCAGAATCCTCATTTCAACTTCGATATCGACGAAGCTAACAAGGATTTGACGGCCTTATTTAATAGGTAAATGCTCTCTCTTCTATTTCTTTTTGCATGCAACAAAATATGCAGATATAAAAATGAAAGAACACAGAAATGGGAATAATAATGAATCTCTTGATTATCACCTTTTTCTTTGTTTTTTCTTGTATTTCTTATGCGTGTTTCTGTAAAAAAAATGGGATCCTTTTACAACGCTAGTACATGGCATTTTATAGCCTGATAAAAATAAAATACACGAGATCTATCTTTTTTCTTCTACTCTATTCTGTTATTGCTTTGCTGGCTCTTTTGTTTCTGTTTGCAAGTGAAGACATCGTGGAAGCGGGGTAGCCCGAGCGCTCTGCTGGCATGGGACAACGCACGTGGGGTTGGCTGAACGGCACTGGAGTATTCTGGAAATCGCTGTGGCGCACGTGCGAACTTGCCTACCCGAATGGCGCTGGAAAACTCTAGAGAATTCTAGGGTTTCTGGACATGTTGAAACCCTTGGGCTATTCGGGCATATAAATTTTGGGTAGGATTAGGAATTGGGTTTTGTTTGTATTTGGGTTTTAATGGTTTTAGGCCTGCTGAAATTTTAATTTAATGGACTCTGGACTTTACTATTTGGGTTGGTTTCTGTTTGGTTTTACTGTTTATTTTGTTTTTGGTTAAAAATGGGCCCGGGCAAAAATGGGCTTTTACAGCTGCCCCTCTTTGCTCATTGTCGTGTAACGGGAATGAAGCAAAGACTTTAAAAAGGACCATTTTTGCCCGGTCTTCAAATCTTAGACTTTTTCAGTGCTTTTCGTCTTCGAGTAGCTTCCATTCCATTCCGCTGCATCTTCAGGGGCCTAAGAACTAATGCTTTGACTAACTAGAGGAAAATTAAACTTGTAGCTTCAATTTGCTCCACTGCAAACTCAGGGAGACAAGATCTGATGTATTCGATCTACTTCCTATAACTTCAGGAATGCCAAATCTGTTATCTTCGATCTGCTCCACTGCAAACTTAGGGAGTCAAGATCTGCTATCTTCGATCTGCTTCCTGCAATGAAACTTCTTGGAGATAAAGTTGGACCCTCAATAACCTCAGGAAGAAGGGATTAGTAACTTCGACCTACTCCACTGGGACTTTGAGGTAATAAGAATTCAGAGAGAAGAAATTTGTAACTTCAATCTTCTCGGAAACTTTAAAGAAATACGGATTGATCCTCGTTGTAAACTCAGGGAGGAGGGATTTGTAATTTCAACCTACTCCACTGGAATTTCGAGGAGATAGAAATTTAGAGAGAAGAGATTCATAGTTTCAATCTTCTCTACTGAAACTTTAAAGAAATACGGACTAATCCTCATTGTAAACTCAGGGAGGAGGGATTTGTAGCCTCAACCTACTCCACTGGAACTTCGAGGAGATAGAAATTCAGAGAGAAGAGATTCGTAGTTTCAATCTTCTCTACTGAAACTTCAAAGAAATATAGACTGATCCTCGTTGTAAACTAGGGAGGAAGGATTTGTAGTCTCAACCTACTCCACTGGAACTTCGAGGAGATAGAAATTCAGAGAGAAGAGATTCGTAGTTTCAATCTTCTCTACTGAAACTTCAAAGAAATACGGACTGATCCTCATTGTAAACTCAGGGAGGAGGGATTTGTAACCTCAACTTACTCCACTGGAACTTCAAGAAGATAGAAATTCAGAGAGAAGAGATTCGTAGTTTCAATCTTCTCTACTGAAACTTCAAAGAAATATGGATTGATCCTCATTGTAAACTCAGGGAGGAGGGATTTGTAGCCTCAACCTACTCTACTGGAACTTCGAGGAGATAGAAATTCAGAGAGAAGAGATTCGTAGTTTCAATCTTCTCTACTGAAACTTCAAGGAAATAAGACTTGTATGGCTTCGATCTGCTCCTGCAACTTCAAGACTGCCAGATCTGCTATCTTCAATCTGCCTCACTCAGGAAGGCAAGATATTCGAATTCACCGATGTTGCGACAATGTCTTCTAGGGGACCTGTCTTGTAAAATCAGTTTTGTGTTTATGCTTATGCAAAATGGTTAGAATGCAATGATCAGAATGAATCTAATGCTCCTAACTAAATGTGTCTTATGGATGACATTTGTATGAATGCAGAATGTCAATGATTAGGATGCAATGATTGGAATTAATCAAATGCCCCTAAATAAATGAGTTTCGCATGAATGCAGAATTTCATGAGAATGATCCCTGCTTAAGGTGTCATCGTTCATTATTCATCAGGGTAATATGCTACACTCATGTTCGGCTGGTATTCTTGACATAAAACCCGAGAAAACAAAATCTTGCTCAACAGACTTGCCCCACTGTAACTTCAAGGTTCATCTCGTTGTGACTTAGGGGTATAGGATCTGAATATCTTCCCATCTATCCCACTGCGACCTTGAAATGTAGGATTTGTTTCTTCTTCAATCCATCGCATTGCTGTTCAAAGGTACAAGACTTGTATCATTTATGCCATCGCAACTCAGGGGTAGAGGACTGTAACTTCTTCAGTCAACTGATGGCTTCCCAGGTGACCTAACCATATGCATGCATGATATTTGCATGGAAGCAGAATATCATTTCTTCTTGTGAACTATTCCCCCCTTTACACTTGGGTTAACATTGCCCATTTTTCGTCAAGATTGTATCACTGACGCAATATCTTGTCATTTGTTCCACTGACATTTTTGACAAAAATCCGAAAAGAAAATCTCGGTTTAGACCTTTCTTCTAACTTCATTTCTCACACTTGGTGAGTTTTAAATAATAATCCTGTTTCAGTTTCTCGTGTTATTTAGAAGCTTCCAGAGTAATATGCGAATACCCCTTTCATGAAAGTATTATTAGTCCACTAATCATTATTTCAATGCAAAATGCCTAAAAAAGATGATAAGCATGGACAGGAAGGAAATTAATTAGGAGCATAACTCGAAACAAATAATTTAAGCAAAGCTAGCAAATGCAATCAAAGGAAATTTATTAGTAGTGTATTTTAAAGATTTCAAATGGGTGAGATGGAAACTAGGTGCCCCAGATATTGCAGCCTGTGCTTTTCTTATTCAAACTTCTTGAGGACCATTTTAAACTCAATATGTGCTTAGGGGATCTGCAATACTTTGTCGATGCCCCAAGACGTCACATACTTCCTCATTGTCAATTCAAGCGTAGCAAGACTACTGTATGCCCCCCTTTCAATCAAAGCTTGAGCCGCCCTTTCCGGGTTTTCAACTCAAATCCCCTTTGGTTTCAAAGCGCCCTTTGCGGGTTTTCGCCTTGGCCTCTCCTTTTCTTTCTTCTTTTTTTTTTTTGATTGAAAATTCTTTATTTCTTTTCCTTTTTTTTATTTTGATTTGATTTGATTTTTTTTTTTGAAAAAGGTCTCAAGGCGCCCTTTGCGGGTTTTCACCTTGGCCTCTCCTTTTAAATGATATCTGGATTCACCAGCCTGAGCATGTTCTTGCCATCTATCTTGGTCAAGGTTAATGATCTTCTAGAACAAGTCTTCTTCATCACATAAGGTTTTTTCAAACTTTGGCATTTTTTCTCTGAACTCCTTTTGTACGAGAAGAATTCCTTTTAATGTCGGGTACCCATTATGAAATTCTCTTGGGCGAGTCTCTTTGTCATAAGCACGTATCACTCGTTTTGAATACTTTCAATCACACTCATTGGAGACATTCTGCTTCATCTAACTCATTCAAAGCTTGGAGAAAAGGAGTCTTAACCTCCTACCATTGCTTCCCTTTCATAAACCAATGGGAAAAATGTTGCCCCTGTAAAGGTCCTGGCCGATATTCAAGAAACATAGAGGGTAAATGGTAACTTCTTTATGCCAACCCTTACAAGTCTCAGTCATTTTGAACGGTTTTTTTACTGCATTTGCTACACTGATATGGTGTCTGATCTTTGAACAGACTGTAAATCTTTGACATTGTGCAATTATGACACGTTCCTTTCTGGCCTTATTTATTGCCACTTTTTGTTTTTTTTTTCTTTTTTTTATTTGAATTTGGATTTGAATTTGATGACGGCTGACTTTGTAACTTTGGCATATGAAGCAACCTCCACCCTCTTAGTGAAGTACTTGATAACCACAAAGATGAATTGGTACCAGCTAAATGCTTTTGACGAGATCGGTCCCATAACACCTATGCCCTATGTATATAAACAATGAAGGAGGCATATAAATCTTGTCTTCCTCAATTTGGCATTTACGGCATAATTTATGCAATTTTTCTTTCTTGGCAAACCAGTAGCCTGAACCTCTTAATTAGCCTAGCCGTCGTGGAACCATTAACATGGGCTCTTTAAACACCGATCTTAACAGCATACCCACATTTCAATAACCTAACATGCCTTGATATGATTGTTCTTGAAAATAACTCAATGATGTCTCGCCTTGTGGTAAATTTGGCTTCAATATTTAACCCTTCTTAATCTTGCAATGATTTTTGCAAGATGGAGTCTATTTTCATCTTGTTCTATCATTCTTAACAAATCGAAAGATATGCTATGATCTCTATCATCTTCAAAGTCCTTAGATCCCTTAGGACCCATAGCTCATTCAAAAAGGGAGTCTGTAACAACGCCGCTCATGTCATTGATATCTGGGTACCTAGCCACAAAGGTAATCCAAAGAATAAATGATTCTACGGATAATTATTTATATGGTATGTTCATGAATAAAAAAATGAAAGAATATTCTATAACACGAAAGAATGCACAGTAGAAAAGGATGCATTTTATTAAAATAAAAATTCTGGACACAAGCCTATTTCACAAAAAGAAATCTTATCACTTCTTGGCTTAAAGCAATAAGTGCGTTCTGAACATTACTCTAAATGAGCTTTAAATACTACTAGACTTTCCTCTGCAGTCCAATTGTTTAAAACACTGCCCGGTTCATAAGGTCAAATATCTGATAGGGTCCTTTCTTCAACTATCTTATCGGATATGGCATTAATGCAAACATTGCTCAACATTGCTACAATGTCCTCTCCCTTTGGCACATTCGACTCAGCATGAATTACCCCACCCGACACAAAAGTCTTGGATATGTGTGGAATTATCATGGGTTCCCACTTGGTTTCCTCGCCCCTCAAGTGGGCACGTCTTCTTTCTTGCTTTTTCTCTAATTCTTTATTTTTTTACTTTGCGTCTGGCTTGAATCCTAAGCCACAGTGATCTGGTTTTTCTCTCAATGTCGGGACCAGAACTCTCCCCTGCAGATATTTCCCAAGTCCTTTTTCCCGGTAAAGCTCATTTCCCTACAGTCATTTTTAGTCCCATTTTTGTGGTCCTGGAGATTCTTGGCATCAGGATTCTGTTTCCTTCAATAATGAAAGTTGCATTTACGAACTCAAGAGACCGAAATGAACATTCAGTTGTCTCATCATTTATCTCTACATATGGCATATCACTGGTCACAGCCGCAATAATATCCTCCTCAGCCTTTATCTTTATTAACCGTCCATCCGCTACCAACTTCACCTTTTGATGTAATGATGAGGGTACTGCCCCTGACGAATGTATCCACGGTCTCCCTAGTAAGCAATTGTAAGACGGCTTGATGTCCATTACCAAAAAATCCACCTCGTAAGTAGTCAGGTTAATTAATAGGGGTATTTCAATTCTTCCCAATACTTTCCTTTGCGTGCCATCGAATGCCCTCACTATGCTCTGGCACTCCTTCATGTATGAACTATCCACCGGTAATCTATTTAGGGTGGTTAAGGGTAGTACGTTTAACACCGACCCGTTGTCTGTCAAGACTCCTGGTAGCATGTACGCTTTGCATCTGGTAGTAATATGCAAAGCTCTAGTGGATCCTCTACCACCTGGTGGTATCTCGTCATCATTGAAATAAATGAAATTGTCAGCGCTTATATTACCAATCAATCTATCTAGTTTATTGACTGAAATATCATTGGCGACGAAGGTCTCACTTAAAACTTTCATCAACGCATTCCTATGTACCTCCGAACTCTAAAGCAAAGCTAACACTGATATGCGTGCTGGTTGCTTATGCAACTGTTCTACCACACAATATTCACCGTGTTTCAGAAATTTTAAGAACTCCGCAGCTTCTTCCTCTTTCACTGATTCTTTGATAGGGAACCCTGGCTCAACTGATTTTTCTTTCTCCTGCTCCACAATTGGAGCTTTCCCTTTTGTCAAATCATAGCGTCTCCCACTACGGGTATGAGAACCTGCATCCAATCTTTCTGTTGAAGCACTAGACAAACTCCAGGGAACTTTCTTACTGTCTTTATAAGCAAAGGCCGCGGGCTTCTGTATTATCACTTTTGGTGCTGTCAGCATTTTAGGTCCATTGTTTTTGGGTGCCGCGGGCCTCTGTATTATCACTTTTGGTGCTACCTGTATTCCTACTCCATTGTTCTCGGGTCGCGAAATAATGATCACAGGAAATTTAACTTTTGAGCTCTTCGTTGTTGATTCTGAGGCACATATGCTCTTCTCCTCTGCACCATCTTCACTAAATTCAATTTCTTTATTGTTCATCAAATTTTGTACCAAGGTTTTAAATTCCCCACAGTTCTGAATCTCATGTCCCAATTTTCGAAGGTACTCACAATAATTTATCAGCTTTCCCCGGCTTTCTTCCGCAACAATTAATCCCCGTTTGACCATTTCTTTCCAGACCAATCTTAAAGGAGTCTTAACCTCCGCTACATTTGCTTTTATTCTTCTCTCTGAACTTCCACTAACTGCACTGACCCTACTATTAGCATGATCAGGTAGTAGACTTTCTGTATTTGGCAAGTCTGCTGGCTTTACAACACCCATAAGTCCTTCTAGCAATTTGCGCGTCGAAATAGTTTTTGCTGGTTGCTGAAACAATTTTTAATTAATCAGAATCGTCTCATGAAATCTAGCATATGCGATGTGATGCTATGTGAATGCATGTAATGCAAAAGGTGCTGATTCTGCTTCAATTCCATTTAGGAAACTTATTTGAAAACAAACCTCTTTACATAAAACGGATTACAAATATACGGACATCCGTATTGTCTTCCATTTTATCAAGAAAGTCGTTTTCCATGTCGAGCTTCCTAATTTAGCAACCGAACCCGAATCGACACCCCTCTCTAATATGAAAATGCATGCAAAGCAACAAAAATGAAACAAATAGTCAGTACGATATAAATGAAGTTCAAAGCACGTAAAAACATTCAAGCGCCTATCGGGTGACCACTAGGGTTTATCACAACTCCATCTGGGGTAGGCTCTTAGGGTCTTTTACATGCGGTTTGAGTTCTAAAGTTGAGGGTACCTGAACCAGCAGATTCCTTAATCCTCACCCATTATAGGCTCATATGGATCAAGTTCGGTTCAAGGGAATACATTTCCCTATGGCTGCACGGAGATGAAAATCTCACGAAGACATAGGTACGGATGTATCCCAGAAGCGATTCACTATCCTGGACGGAGGTGAAAACCTCACGAAGGAGTAGCTTCTCACTCCCACTTAAAGGTGTGACCCAGCGGTCATGCAATATGATGCAAAGTATTTTACAAGACTTGAACCACAGCAATCAAACGAAATGATGCAAGCGAAAAAAGGATCGTAATTTTTCAAATCAAATTTTCAATTTTCGACAAAAGGACAGAAATTAATCAATTTATGGCCTGACTCTCAACCAGTCCCCAGTGGAGTCGCCAAGCTGTCGAAACCATTTTTTAAACGGGTTTTGAAAAAACGGGGATCGACTTTAAAAATATGGAAATGGAGCCGCCACCGATTTTTTATTCGAGGTGTGATCGGATTACCTTAGAGATGGATTATTTTAATAAAACATTTTGATTTATTAAAACAATAATTTTGGTCTGCGAAATTTAAGAAAACAGGTTCGGGAGTAGGTTACACACGAGGAAGGATTAGCACCCTCGCAGCGCCCAAAATTGGTACCAAATTGATTAATTAATGTCTTAATGCCGAAAATTTGAAAAGATTCTAAATTACGATCCATTTATCTAATATATATATGTATTTGGACAAAACTGTATTGGATGCCAAAGCTCCCTATTCCAGAGAAATAAAATGCCATACTCAGTAAGTTAGGGCATAACATCTTATATTCTCGATGTTGGATTTATCCTTCGACATTCAATACTTGTATATTAAAAAAATAAGAAGGATATTCTCTTATTTGGGTTAAATGAAAAATCGTAACCCAGTAAGTTAGGGCATTATTTCTCAAAATTCCCGAGTTCGGAATATTGCCTTTGTTCTTTTAAAAATCTTATCTCGAGATAATAAAATATCACACTCAGTAAGTTAGGGTGCAATATCTCAAAAATCCCAAGAATAAGTTTGTTTATTTGAAAATTTATGTATTTTAATTTAAAAGAGAAAGGATATTCGATTGCTAGGTTTTAACGAGGAAAATCGAAACTCAGTAAGTTAGAGCACGAATTTCTCAAACACGAGCATTGCCTTATGATTTAAAGCTTTGCACAAAAAGATTTTCAAAATCATGAGAGGTGCTAAGATATGGCTTTCTAAACGAATAAAATGCGATCAAATCATACAACGTGAAGTAATTATGTACAAATAAAATACAATGGTATTGAATCTCAAGCAACCAATAAGTATAAAACGAGAATCAAAACATACATAATATCAATAATTATCAAACATTAAATCAATAATAAAAAGAAAATTAATTAACATACATACATTAACAATACTACAAAATCAATGGAATAATCCTAATACTCATTTTACATATAAGTATGAATGTACATATTAAAATATATATATTAAATTATGAAAGAAAATATATAACATAAATAATTTAGAAAGAATTAAATATCTACATAAATATAAAAATATAGATATATATATATATATATACACATAACATAAACTTAATGATATATGCACACGAATAAAATAATTACAACATAGATTATATACATGTATATTACAAATAATTTAATAACAACAACTGAAATTTACTAGTTAATAAATAAAATACTATACATATAGTTTGAGTATGGTAAAACAATAGTAATAATATTAATAATAATAATATTTAAATAATAGCAGAATAGCAAAATAGTTAAAGAAACAAAATATATATAAAAAGGATTAAGTTAAAATGAAAACAGGAATCTGGGGCAAAATTTAAAAATAAAAGAGAACTAAAGGACTTAAATGAAATGCGCGCAAACGATTAGGGATTAAAACAGCAAATATATCAATTAACCAAAACGTTGCATTTAATAGGACTAGATTAAAAAATGGTAAATCACCGAAAGACCAATGCAGTAAATAACCCTTTTAAACCAAACACACGGATCCTCTGGGTCACAAATCGGGTCATGCGCGGATCCTACCCTTTCGAAACGGCGCCGTTTTGCTTTATTCTTCTAATTAATATCCTAAAATAATTAGAAATTTTTTATTCTTTTTAGATCTAACCCTAATTTCCCCTCTTCCTATTCCTTTCTCAGCCGCCGCAAAGAAAAACAAACCCTTTTCTACTCCGCCGCCGCAGAAAAACTTTTAAATAGAAACCATGGCTTCCATACGCTTCAGGGATCGACGATGGAGTCTGTATTCGATGGCGTTGTCACTTTTGCCTTTGAATCCTCATTTCAACGTCAATATCGACGAAGCTAACAAGGATTTGATGGCCTTATTTAATAGGTAAACGCTCTCTCTTCTATTTCTTTTTGCATGCAACAAAATATGCAGATATAAAAATGAAAGAACACAGAAATGGGAATAATAATAAATCTCTTGATTATCACCTTTTTCTTTGTTTTTTTTTTGTATTTCTTATGCGTGTTTCTGTAAAAAAAAATGGGATCCTTTTACAACGCTAGTACATGGCATTTTATAGCCTGATAAGAATAAAATACAAGAGATCTATCTTTTTTCCTTCTACTCTATTCTGTTATTGCTTTGCTGACTCTTTTGTTTCTGTTTGCAGGTGAAGACATCTTGGAAGCGGGGTAGCCCGAGCGCTCTGCTGGCGTGGGACAACGCACGTGGGGTTGGCTGAACGGCACTGGAGTATTCTGGAAACCGCTGCGGTGCACGTGCGAACTTGCCTACCCGAATGGCGCTGGAAAATTCTAGAGAATTCTAGGGTTCTGGACATGTTGAAACCCTTGGGCTATTCGGGCCTATAAATTTTGGGTAGGATTAAGAATTGGGTTTTGTTTGTATTCGGGTTTTAATGGTTTTAGGCCTGCTGAAATTTTAATTTAATGGACTCTGGACTTTATTATTTGGGTTGGTTTCTATTTGGTTTTACTGTTTATTTTGTTTTCGGTTAAAAATGGGCCCGGGCGAAAATGGGCTTTTACAGAGGATATTACTACCGGTAGCCCATTCAGGTCATTAGATTCAATCCGAATAATTTCACCGCTCTGACATCTCAAATCAATGATCTTTCTTTTGCAATTAACCACAGCATCGTGCAAATTTAACCAATCCATTCCCAAAATTATATCGAACTCGTCGAAAGGCAACAACATTAAATCAGCTGGGAAGTATGAATCTTGAATCATTAACGGGCAACTATTACACACTTTATCAACCAGAACACATCGACCCAAGGGGTTTGATACACGAATCACAAACTCAGTAGACTCAACAGGCAGAGTCTTACTGGATACTAAAGTTTCACACACATATGAATGAGTCGAACCCGAATCAATCAATGCAATCACAGTAGTACCATAAAGAGTGAAAGTATCGGTGATAACATCTGGGGAAGAAGCATCCTCTCTGGCATGTATAGCATATGCTCTAGCAGGTGCTCGAGCCTCTGATCGAACTGTAGTGTCCTTTGTTCCTCTCTGACTGCCACCTACATTCCTCGAATGTCTGGGTGGTCTGCCTCGTGCTGACTCGTTGCTCGGTCTTGTATTCTGAGCTGTATTTTGCTCGGCTAGCATCGGGCACTCTCGAATAAAATGATCCGACGATCCACATTTAAAGTAGGACCGATCACAAAATCTACAACTCCCAGAATGCCATTTCCCATAATGCTTACACTCAGCTTGATTCTGCTGAACATTACTAATAGTAGGCATCGAAGTAGCTCGAGAACCCGCAGAAGGTCGATCTCGTCTAGAGAAGTCTGTAGTGGCCTTATGTCGGCTGGATTCATCTTTAAATTTCTTTGATGCGGAATGAAAGGTCTTACTCAATGATCTTTTCCGAATGTCTCTAGCTTCAAACTCGGGTTTTCTTTTCTCTTTTCCAAGCTCTTCGGCTTTGCAAGCTCGCTCGACAAGTACCACAAACTCTTTAATCTCAAGTATGCAGACTAGCAACTTAATATCTTCATTCAGACCATCTTCAAATCTTTTACACATAATGGCTTCAGTTGACACACATTCCTAGGCATATCGGCTCAGTCTAACAAATTTCCGTTCATACTCAGTCACGGTCATTCGACCCTGTTTCAATTCCAGAAATTTTTTTCGTTTCTGATCAATGAATCTCTGACTGATATATTTCTTACGAAACTCGGTTTGAAAGAAATCCCAAGTCACTTTTTCTTTTGGAACCACCGATACTAGTGTATTCCACCAGTGATATGCGGTGTCCCGTAATAGGGATATAGCACACTTCAAGCATTCGTCTGGAGTACATGACAGCTCATCAAGCACATGGTTAGTATTATCCAGCCACATCTCAGCTCGTTCCGCGTCGTCAGCATCATTAGCTTTAAATTCTTCGGCCCCATATTTCCTGATTTTATCAATGGGAGGCCTGCTAGATCTCATCGGATCTATCATCGGAGGTGCTGAAGGTATTGGAGTTGGATTATTCGGGGGTGGAGGTTGTTGTACAGCCGGATTAGTCCGGATAAATTGGGTAAACCATTCATTCATCATCTGGTAGAAGGCTTGCTTAGCCTCCCCCTCATGGCTACCCGAGACAGGTCGAGAGTCTACCGGCGCTGACCCATGTGCGAGATCAGGCGCTACGCTCTCTACATCATCAGCTACGACTCTTTCAGGATCCATTTACTATATAAAACACAATTTAAATGTCAGAAGTCATCACACTATCGTATTATCAAGTTAAGGCATGTATAGCTAAACTCACACGCGCTACGGTAGTCCTAGAATCGACTAAACCATAAGCTCTGATACCAATAAAATGTAACACCCCTAACCCATCTCTGTCGCCGGATTAGGGTTACGAGGCATTACTGTAACAATTACCAAGACATAGCACTCCATCCAACTAACACTTGATAAATTCATATCATTTCATGCTATCACAAATGAATATATGCATATGAATTCTATCAGGTCTTAATACAACAACTTGCAATATACGATTCACATGGTCATTTAAAAACAATGGCCGAATAAGCATATAATGTTTAAACATTTATTTCATTTCTATTATCATCGATACATTCAAACATGCACTATTATTATTAAACATATAATACATTAGTTTCTTTATTTATAAACGTGCATGCTCACTATAGCAATATCATATATGAAAAATATCATTTACTCACCGATCACACAAACACCAAATAAAACCTAATAGTCACTTACATATTTGATCAAACAAACTTTCAAAACATACCATACATATGTAATAATAGCAATTACCTATTTAGCACATACTATTTCTGAATTCAACTCATGCACGAATATGTCATGTACATCTTTATTACTTATCATTGTACACCGAATCCCTATAGCAAAATGTACTAGTAAATCACCATTATAAATACATGCATATATATATATATATGTATATACATCAACCGGGTGCACATAAACTATGAAACAATATACAACTTGAATATATATTTAAACTGAATATATATATATATATATATATATATATATATTACCAAAGCATTATCTTAGCCCAAAATACCATAGACCACAAAACCAAACTATACCTATTATATATATATGCACAATGGCCGAATATATGCTAACTAAAACCTCCACAACCCATGCACAATAATGACATAAACATGTACACCATTTGACCCTTTAAAACCATATGTCTCATTACCAAACTAGCAAAGAAATTAAGCCATATTCGCATGGCTTTTAATATATATACAAGAACCAAAAATTTATGTCACAAAACATAGTTTAGCCTATACATGACTTTAGTCCAAAACCAAAAAGGTACCAAAATAGATTGATAGTGTGGATGACTTTGCTGACGATCCTCTGAGCTCGTAGCATGATCAAAATCTATAAAACAGAACAATGAACACACACACAGAGTAAGCATACTAGCTTAGTTAGTCTTAAGCAATTAAAAATGATTCAATTTAACACTCAAACACTTCAGATCATATACTTAATAACAATTAAACTTTAACAAAACACTTATGGTATCTCATTGCCGAACTTCAATACCTTATATAATTTAACATTGTTCCTTATCTTACCTTCAACAAACAAATCACTATCTCAGTTCAAGATTCAAATGGTAAATATTAATTTCCAACCATACACTTATTTCATATACACTTCATTCATTAGAACCACATACAAGAACATATATACATATACACTTATCAATTAAACATTTTATAACTCTAAGTATTCAATATCCATATAATGATAATATGATCACATAACTAAACAGACCGAATATACTTATATAATCATGAATCACATTCTTGTCCAACAGAGCTCACATATATGCTTTCCTAATTGGTCGATCATAGAAACTCAATTTAGTTCATAGGCACTTACCTGTATGGCCAAGTAGATTAATTCACATAAATAAACTTTAGCTGGTTCTTTTGTCACCATAACTCCAGCATTTATATGCATAAGCTCATATTAATAATCATCGCATTAAGCCTGCTAGACCGAGGTCTGAATTTTAATCACCGGCATTTAGCCTGCTAGGTAATAAGGCCGATACATTTCACCGGCACAAGGCCTACTAGGCTCGAAGCTTGAATATTCATATTACCGAGCCAACTCATTCACATTACACATTAGCAATATCACATATCTCACATATAATTCACATCGCTTTCACATAGTGAAATCAATTAATTCAACTACATTTCATTTCTAAATTACTTTAACATATTCGGCTTTGTCATATTTCAATTCACAAACTCATAATTCAGCATGTATACTAGGTTATAATTGATAATTACGGTATTAACTTGCTTAAAGACTTACCTCGGATATCGTCGGACGTCGAGAACTGGCTATTCGTTAACTTTTGCCTTTCCCCGATCCAAGTCTGTTTTTATTTGTTCTCGATCTAAGCAAATTCAAAATAAGCTCATTCAAATACATTTCATTTCAATTTAATCCAAAAACACCTAAATGGGCAAATTACCATTTTTCCCCTAATATTTCACACTTTTCCAATTTGGTCCTATTTGCACAAAACACAAATTAAGCAAAATTTCACAACAATGTATCTAGGTCGAATCTTCCCCTTAACATATAAGTCACTACATTTCATTTATTTTGCATTTTAACCCCTCAAAAATTTATTTTCTCAATTTAGCCCTAATTACTCAAATTCACCAAAAATCTCAATACAAAACATATTAATCTAACATATATCTTTCATAATTCATCAACTATCATCATAAAACTCATGAACTCATCAATGGCACATTTCAAAATATTCACCAAAAAAAAAAATTCAAGCATGGGTCTTGAAGTATTCGAAGCAACGATTACAAAAACGTAAAAATTATCAAAAACCAAACAAAATCCATACCTAAATTTGATCCCCAAGGTGCCAAACCTTAAACAAAGAAAATTTCTTCTTTTCTTTCCTTACATTTGGCCAACAATATGAAAGTTTGCATGCATTTTATGTTTTATTTTATTTATTACATTATAAAAGCCAAATTACCTTTTTAACCATTATAAATAAACATAAAAATCATAAAATTAAAGTCCATTATCGTCCATGCTAATGTTCAATGGTCAAATTCCACTTTAAGGACCCCATATAAATAAAGCAATAGCAATATAGCACTTTAACAAATAGTAAGTCACTTTTTCATTTTACGCGGTTAAGTCTTTTTATCAAATTGAGCACTCAAACGATCTAATTTTCATACGAAACTTTCACACATAATAATTCACATATAATAAACACCGAAAATAATATTTAAATTTTTTTCAGACTCGGATTCGTGGTCCCAAAACCACCGTTTCGATTAGGGTCAAATTCAGACTATTACACCTCTAGATTGGGATAACGAATCTTGTCACTTGCAAAAGGGAATAAACTGAATAACTTCGATTGCATAAATGAAATATTGGATCGAAATTTAATCCAAGAGAGAAGAACAAAGCATTCGAAGAAAATGAAAGAAAATGAAACATAAATCCTACTCCTAAATTACGAGGTTTTTTGGATACATCTAAGATGACTTAGTTACATCAAACCCCTAAGGTTTTATTTATAGAAGTGTTAGTAGCCAAATTTATGTCTTCAATGTCTCACCCTCATTTGGAAAGCTATTACTGTTGAGAAAATTCGTTGGAGAAGACCTCTTAAGTCGCGAGACTTAGACATGATAAAGTTGGTAACTTCGTGGTGAAGTACTTTGTTGAAATTCACTGGTACTGTGGAGTTCCACTTTGCGGACTGGCGAGTTCCTTGTTGTGGCGAAAACATTATAAGGAAGAATTTCCCACTAATAAACCCGCCACCCATGTTTTTTAATTGCTACTAATGTAAGTGTAATAGTTAGTAGGACACGTTGAAGTCATCTAGCATCTTAGAGGAGCTAACGTGCCAGTAATTAGGACACCTGGAGAGCCTCGTAGGATGTAATTAATTAGTGGAAGCGTGTGAGAATAATTACTGATTAGAGTTAATCTTGAGTGGGATTTGGATGTGAGTTAGCTATGAATAGGATAACTCAGTAGTTGAGAGAAGATTTCTATTTCATCTTCATTTCTAGTTTTTATTATCGTCAAAGAAAACCAAAAGATTCTTCATCGTTAACGAAAGTGTTTTCTATTAAGCTTATAAGAGCTTCCGTCTTAAGTTTTATGCTGGTAAACTCTTAAGTCTTTCTTTAAGTTTTACTAGATGGAAAGAAGCTGTTGTGAAAACAATCCAGTAGGGCTTTCACTTTGAATATTGGATGGAAAGGGAACTTCTATTTAGAAATTGTTTGCATGTCTACAAATTAATGTTATTTTATAAAGTTTTGGTTGTTTTTTTTATGTTTATAGAAGTCGTTTTATTGTTATAGCCAATGAAATAAGAAAAGGTCCCAATGTTAAAAGAAAGGAACCTGTAGAGTAGATAAATTTCTAGGTAAAGATTTCTGGTGAGTTCCTTCATACCTTGAGTCTGTTATCTGCGTTATTTCGTTTAACCTTTCTTAGTGTATAGTTGATCTGTCTTATTTCAATATAGTAGATTAAGCTAGCTTTCACAGTTTAGGAGCTTGAATACAATCACTTTGGTTAAGTTTTAGTTAAGTTTTCATAATTCTATTTACATTCAATAAATGTATAATTTGAGTCTTTTATTAACATTAAGGGGCGAATAAGGCCTAAGGGTGAGCTAATATGCTTTGCGAGCGTGCAAGAGACCATTAGAAGGTGTGCTAACTCGATATTGGTTGCTGTGTTAAACACGGAGAGTTGGATGTCGCAACATAGGGAGCAGAATAGAAGAATTTCAAGACTGCCTTCAGTGTGACAACACAGCTTGAGTATGTCACAACACACCCCTGAAGATACCTTGAAGATAAAGCATACTACCCTCGATGTCGTAACACAAAGACCTGGTGTGTCGCAACATCACGTCTATACGGGAAATTATTATGAGCCAAGGGCCTTTTGGTCAGCACAATCAAACATTAAGCACCAGAACAACAGCTGACCTAGGGTTAAGGATGACAACCACTCTAAGTCTATAAATGGGCTCATTTAACACATGTTATGGAAAACTTTTTATTTTGTATAACTTTCTTCCTAGTTTTAGCCTTTAGTCTTTCTCTTTTCTTAACCTTTAGGCTTATTTTAGTTTTGTTCTTTACTTTTGAGAAAGAGATCAAATTTGTGAACTTGATCAAAGTCTGTAAGGATTTGACATTCTATTCAAATATAAATTAGGCTTCTTCTAAAACTTTATGTTCTTGATGTTTTTCATGTCTATTTTATATATCAAGTATATATAGTTTATGAGATCCATGAGGAACTAATCCTTCTGTGGGATTAGTGAGTGGAGGTATGATTAATTAATTGTTTTGTTGGGTTCTCTTACTAGATCAGTTGTTTGGGAAAAGAAGAAACTAAACCCTAGGCTTAACAATCCTATGAAGTTATGAAGGTGGGAATTAACCCAAAATTGGTATGGTCTATTCATGAACACCTTAACCCTGAACCTGTCTGGACTGTGAGGTTAAGAGATAAGTAGTTCTTACTGACTTGTTACTCTAGTGGAAGATCGAAAGATCCTGCTGGGGTTTTGACTAGTTAATTGAACAAGAAAACCCGAAGTGACGGTTATGATTATCGAAGCAAGCTAATCACCCATGCTCAAAGTTGATATATTATATTATTTGATCTATCGCTATTTGTTTCTATTCTTTTTATTATTGTTATTGAAAAATTCTAAAACCTTTATTTATATTTCATCGTAATATTATTCATTTAAAGTACTAATTAGATCTATTTATACTTAGGTTAGAAGTAACTTAGTGCTTGCCTCCCTTGGGTCCGATTCTCGAAGTACTCATCTACTCCGTTGTAACTATATTACAACCTGACCTGTATATTTTGTTATTCATTACAACCGCCTTGTAATATATTTTGTGCAAGATTTTTACTCTGGACGTCGGTACGTCCAGAGCTGGTCAAGTTGTTGGCGCCGTTGCTGGGGAGGCAACATCACTAATTTGATTTTAATTTTGGCATTTTAATAGAATAATTAGGAAAATTTTAAAATATAACTACGATTTTATTTTCTTATTTTTACTAATTTCTTCTCTTTGCTTTTAGTGTATGACTTGTAGTAAAGGAACACCTATAGAACCAGTCACAGATCCAGAAAGAATAATTCGTAGGAATCGTCGACAACAACAACAACAAATGCAGAACCAATCGCCTTCTGTAGGTAATTTACCATAAGATAATCCACAATTCGACGAAGTTAACAATATTGACCTAGAAGATCCACCACCACCACCACAACTACCCACAAATATGGTGCATAAAGAAAGAACTCTATGGGAATATGGGCTACCAAATCTGGATATGGTTCAAGGGAGTATAACAAGGCCATCCATCATGACCAATAACTTTGCAATCAAGCCAGCTATGATCCAGATGATCAAAAAGAATTTGCAGTTTCGAGGAACAATAACAAAAGATCCGAGTCAGAATTTAAAACAGTTCTTGTAGCTTTGTGACATTTTCAAATATAACGGGGTCACTGATGATGCCATTCATTTTTTATTGTCCCCCTTCTTATTAATTGATAACGCATTTTCATGGTTAGATTCATAGGCTCCACGGTCTATCACAACATGGGACGAACTTGCAGGAAAGCTCCTACAAAAGTTCTTCCCCATTACAAGGATGGTCCAGCTAAGAAGTGAGATTGCTATGTTCAAACAGTTAAAGGGAGAGAGTTTTCACGAAGCATGGGAGTGTTTTAAGACGTTGATTTAGAAATGTAAACATCACAGATTTCCAAGTGGTTACGGTTGTAGATATTTTACAATGGGTTTGATGTATGCGCAAGGTCAAGATTGGATAGAGCTGCAAGAAGAGCCTTAATGAACCGAACGTACGAGGATGCATATGAATTAATAGGAAATATGGGGATGAACTTCTACCAGTGGCCAACTGAATGGTACACATATGGACAAAGGCCATCTACGATGACGGTTTTCCAAGAGGATGATAGATATCAACAGCTAGTGGACAGAACCAACCACATAGAGTCTGAGAACAGTACACCATCTATATATGGAGGAGACAAACCACTCTTCCATTATATCAACAATCCAACTGAGGACGTGAATTACATAGAGAATAGGGGTGGAAAACCTTATTAAAATACTTGCAATCCTGGATGGAGATATCACCCGAACTTGAGATGGAGAGGAAATCAAGGAGGAGGTAATAGTTTTAATCAAGTAAAAAATGCTAATTATCAGCCTCCTTATTTACAAAAACCTCAGGAAAGGAACAAACCAAATGACCATATTTTTATGTAGTCAACGCTTGGATCGTATAGAGGGTGAAATGCAGTCAATGAGGACAAATGTGAAGCCAGTGTAGTCTGAGTGCACTAACTCGACAAAAACATTGACTAAGCTAGAATATTAGCCAATTGATGAGTATGATGGGAGATATCAAAAGAAAATTTTGGCATCGACATTCCTAGTAATACTTAAAATAATCCTCGACAGAAAAGGAATGAGCATGTGAAAGTAACCATGCTCCATTTGGGAAAAGTTTTGAGTAGCCTAGAAACTCTGACACAATAGGAGACAAGAGAGAGTGTCGAAGATCTTCAAGAGGATCCCCGAGAGGCTAACAAAGAACTAGAACTAGAAAAGTTACCTGAATCGGTAGCTGGGCCGGAGAAAGAGTCGACCAATGAATCTACTATCACATAGGTACCATTTCCTTCAAGGTTGGAAGAGAGACAAAAATGGGATGAAGATGAGTTTGTAAGCTTTTTAAACTTGTTTAAAACATTAAATGTTAACCTGCCTTTGATTGAACTAATTGAGAAAGTTCCTAAGTACGCCAAATTTCTAAAAGAAATCATGTCTGGGCGTAGGAAAATTAAGGCAGGTGAACAAGTTAATATGAGCGCTTCATGTAGTGCTATTATATCTAGACAGGTTCCCCGAAAGCTAAAAGACTTAGGTTCCACTAAGCATAGGAAGCATTCACTTGAGTAAAGCCCTATGCAATTTAGGAGCCAGTATCAATTTAATGCCTTTATCTATATGTGAAAAAACTTGGGTTAGGGGACCTCGAGAACATGCAAATTACACTACAGTTGGCTTAAAGATCTTCAGTGCACCCAAAAGGACTATTGGAAGATGTGTTGGTCAAAGTACACAGCTATATCATTCCAACAGATTTTGGAGTCCTAGACTTTGAAGAAGATCGAGGATACCAATTCTGTTAGGCAGACCATTTCTAGCTACATCAAAGTCTACCATTGATCTAGAAAAAAAATGAATTAACCATGAAGATTAATGGTGAGACAGAAATTTTTAAATGTGGCCACCATAGAGTGGAAAAAATCAGGAAGAGTTAAAAGAATTTTGTAATGAAATATCTATTTACATATCTGAAAATATCTTTTGTAATTAGTACAAGTCGAAAAAATAGGTTTAAAGAAAAGGACTAGTGGAAGAAGGTGGAGTGGCATGATGGTCGATGGACTAACACTGAAAAAAAAAACAAAAACACATCCTCGCGAACATTAATGCAACTGTAGGATGAATCCGGTAGTAAAACTTGACAATTTAGATTAATATTTAATTTTATTAAATTATTGTATATCTAGCTAACTTTTTATTCTAGATTCTAATTTGTATCAAATTTATATTTATAGGAATCGAGACAATCTAGAAATTGGAATTTTGGGCAAAATCACAGTCAGTGTCACAACACGACAACCTCATTTCGCACCACCAAGGCCAGAATCTCATGACATAGACTTCGTGTGTTGCAACACAAACTCTGTGTGTCACGACACCGAAGACAGCATATCCAGAATTCAAAAATTTTAGAGTATGTCACGACATTCAACCCCGATGTCGTAAAAATGGCAAACTGCCAGGGGTTGACCTGACCTGTTCACGCAACCCGAATGCATAACTCTTATTTTCACCGATTTTTAAACCCTAAAGCCTTTACTTTTCATATTAAAACACTTAACCATCTCATAAAACTTCTTTAACCTCTAATTTTCCCCAAAACCCTTAAATCTTTTAAAACTTAAAACTCTCAAAACCCTAAGTTTTCTTTTCCTTTACATATTCCTTTTGTAGTTCTTCATCTTTGTGTAATCTTCCTTGGTGCAAGATTAGCATAATAGGCTAGAAACGATACAACAAGCTCTTTCAAGGAATCCAACGAATCTTCTCTCAAGGTTAAAGGTTATTAATTTAATTTTATCGTTTCATTGAAATTGTTGTTTGATACTTCATTAGTTTTTAGCATACGATAGTATTCAATATGCCTCCAAGGAAGGTTAGAAGAACAAAGGAACTGGAATCATCAATGGTTCCAAATCCCTCTAATTTCTTAAATCTAAACATTGAAAAATATTTCGTAGAACTACAGGGAAAAATGTTTATTTAAGAGAGGGGATTTGAACCATAGATGGTCCTCTATAAGGAGATATAGACTTTGGTTAGATATCATAGATGGGAATGCTTTTGTATGATCCCAAAAGACCCTACTGTAGTCCCTGTAGTTTAGGATTTTTTGCAATTATGGGACCGAGAGTTTATAAAAGCTGATGGTCTTACCTGGGAAACAATACATATGAGAGAAAAAGAAGTACGAATCACCCCTCAGGTTATTTTTGAATTTTATAATGCCCCATTTTATGAAAAAGATTTTATAGAAGAACTGATTTAGAATATTTTTGGGACATAAACATGGACAACATTATAAACTTCCTAACAGAAGGGAGGGGTGAACGGAAATGTAGTCCAGGTACAGATATCCCAACCTCTTTTAGTCAAACAAAAATCTTTCCTGCAGCAAAAATGTGGATTCAATTTATGTGTGATAGAATAGCTCCAGTTTTGAATGTTTCTAATTTCAATACTTTTCAAGCGGTTATGCTTTACACTATTTTGCAGAAGAAACAGGTATGCATCAGAACGTGGATATACCAAAATATGAAATGGTGCGTCAGTAGCCAAAAAGTGGGAGTTTTCTTTCCCCACTTTGTGACGACTTTATGTAAAAAAGCAATCATTCTAATGACATCCATGGATCAGTCAATGAAGCCATCCTGAAGCATAATTGGTGATACCTTGTATACACCGTACACTGAGCTTCGGACAAAATAGATAAAGGAATGGAACAAATGCCAAAAAGAGACGAAGGCCACTTCGACTTCGTCTCAAAGGAAAGCAAAATTGACCACTCAACTAGAAATTGGCGAGAGCAGTTATTCAAAGCTGGATTGGATGATACACTGGATGAAGGAGTGAGGCTCAAGTTTTTAGGAGGTTGCATAGTAGAACAATATTAGCGTATCTAATTACATGCTGAATATGTTTGGGTCAACGCATCCAGAGCAAAAAGAAGATGAGCATAAGAGCGAAAAAGAAGAAGGAGATGAGGAAGGGGAAGAAGATGATGAGATGGATTTTGAGAAGGATGATTGAACCTCTAATTGTTGTTTTTAAAGATTGTATTAAATTTGGAATGATTTTTTTTACATTGCTAGGAGTAAGAGTAATAATAGATTATTAGTTGTTTTGTGTTTTGGTTAAATTCTCTATGTAGGAACCCCACATAGAAAAGGCGCAAGGATTTTGAGTTTTCAAACGATCAAAGGAAGAAGCACCCACCAATTGCTTATGGAGCTATCACAACCAATCGGGTAACTTCTTTCCTTATCTTTTTTGGGACTACACATTGAGGACAATTGTATAGGGTAACATAGAAAATTTGTTCAATTTTTATGCTATTCTTTGATTTTTCCTATCAATTGTGTGCTTGAGCTTGTAGAAATACAAGTGATTGATAAAGAGCATGTATGTAGGTTGTTTGTATTTACGATAAATTTGCCATGATAATAGGTGATTTTAAATTTTTGATTATTACACTATTACATTCTATATATTACACTATAAATAGGCATTAAGCAATTGAATTTACTAAATGATATAGAGAATATAAGGAAACAAGCATGTTAGTATGAATGATAGAGTGTTCAAATTGTCATTGTTTGGTTAACTAAATTTCTGCATATTGAGATACCTAGGGATGACCTAAGGCATTGTTTGGTATACATTCAGAGCTAAAAAGGCAACCCTTGTTCTTTCATCCTTAGTACCTACTTTGTGCCAAAAAAACTTCTTGATGAACCTCTAAACAAAACCCGAGAAACAAGAATTTGTGATTATCCTTTTATTTGGTTTTGAATTACATGATTATAAACATCTGGACATTCATTATGGTGGTTTTGTCAAAAAAGAGTGATAGGAAAGATCAGTGTAATATGGTGATTATAGGTTAGCTTAAAAGTGCAAAACGAAAAAAAAAAAGAAACGAGTAGAAAAAGGACATGAAAAGAATAAAAGATTTGTGAGTGGGGTACTGTGAAAAAAAGGAAAAGTCAAAAAGTCACAAAAATAGAAAAAAAATTCATTAAGTCTAGAAAAAACTTGTGAGCTAGCCATAATTACTATATGATGCTGAGATTTCCTATAAGGAGAAAGAAGGAAGGTGAGAGAAAGAGAAATAAAGCAGTGAGCGGGAAAGGGTCATTAAGGGAGAGAATAGGGGACAATATGATGCGCCAAACTATTTTTGTGCTTGAAACTATTTGGTGCTTATTGTTCTTGAACTCCATACATGTCCCAAGCCTCAAAACATTACAAGCTGAAAAGTCCTATGTGATATAGGTAAATTTATTTACAACTTGGCATTATACTGAGTAATTGCATGTACGACTGTTTGTATTCTGCTAGGATAATCAAATTATTTGTATAATTTATTGATGGATCCCTATATTGGAAACCCTTAATGCTTGTATGTTTTGTAACATACTGAACTTAGGTGTTGGTATCAGAAGTGGTAAATTAGCTATATATCATGCCAAGATTATGTGTGAATATGAAATGCTTATTCATGTGCTCTGAAACTAACAATGACTTAAGTGTTAAATGCTTATATGCTCAAGGGTATTCTTTTCATTTACTTTTTTTGTTTGCTTTGCTTGAGGATAATCAACGACTTAAGTGTAAGGGAGTTTGATCTGTTGTAATTCAGTGTAGCAAATTAAACTAGTTTTTGTACTTTAGGAGCTTGAATACAAGCACTTTGGTTAAGTTTTAGTTAAGTTTTCACAATTCTATTTACATTCAATAAAATGTGTAATTTGAGTCTTTTATTGACCTTAGGGGGCTGAATGAGGCCTAATGGTGAGCTAATATGCTTTGAAAGTGTGCAGGAGACTATTAGAAGGTGTGCTAACTTGATACTGATTGTTTTGTTGCAACATGAAGAGTTGGATGTCGCAACATAGGGAGCAAAATAGAAGAATTTCAAAACTGCCTTCGGCGTCACAACACAGCTTGAGGATGTCATGACAAACCCCCTAAAGGTGAAGCATACTACCGTCGATGTTGCGCCACAAAGACCTAGTGTGTTGTGACATCACCTCTATACGAGAAATAATTATTTTCCAGGGGCCTTTTGGTCCACACAATCAAACATTAAGCACGAGAACAGTAGCTGACCTAGGGTTAAAGATGACGACTACTCTAATTCTATAAATAGGCTCATTTAACACATCTTATAGACAACTTTTTATATTGTATAATTTTCTTCCTAATTTTAGTCTTTAGTCTTTCTCTTTTCTTAGGCTTTAATTTTATTTTAGTTTTGTTCTTTGCTTTTGTGGAAGAGATCAGATTTGTTGTAACAACCCGTTTTTAGTCAAATCAGAATAGTGGTTTTGGGACAACAAATCTGAGGTCAAAATATTTATTTTATTATTATTTTAATATCTACAGTATGAATATATGATAGTGTGAAAGTTTCTTTTAGAAATTTTATTGTTTGATTAGTCAATTTGATAAAAAGGACTAAATCGCGTAAAGTGCAAAAGTGTTGTTCTAATAGTTAAAGGTATGTATTAGCTATGGATTATAAAAGTTAAGGTCCTTAAGTGATAATTAGACCCTTTATATATTTAGTGGACAATGATGGACATACAATGGATGATATTAAATGGTTTTATAATAAGGTTAATATAGTAATTGGTAAATATAAGTTAAATTAATAAAACAAAAACATAAAAAAATGTGTTTCATTCATCTTTCTTAACCAAACATAGCAAAGAAGAAAGGCATTTTTAGGGATTTAAACATTCGGCCATTGCATCGCTCAATTGATCAAGAAAAGCAGAATTTGGAATTAGATCGGGAAAAAGACAAAGTACTCGATTTATCAACCAATTTCATCATTTTTGAAACTGAGGTAAGTTTGTATATTATAAGTTTTAATACGAATGTATTTCATATGCTTTGATATTGCATAAATTGTGAATATGAGACTATGAATACGTTCGATAGTGGTTCAACGACAATTCGACATTCGAAATCCCGGTTGAACCTTAGGAATAGTTTAGGATACTAGTGACATGTCATTAGGTTATACATTGAGTTGGCTTCGGCCTAACACTCCGGGTGCAAGTTATACTGATTTGGCTTCGGGCCATGATATCAGTACTTTAGATATAAGCTACCTTGATTTGGCTTTGGGCCATGGTATAGGTGCTTATTGTGCGAGACTCTTGAGTATCCGACTTTTATTCCGAATGGTTCAACAGGTAAACAAAAGATGTGATTGAGTATGAGAATAATACAAGATAGTACAGGTACGTACGTGACATTTATAAGTTTGGTGTGAAGAAACTTGTAAAGAATGTGATTAATATTATAATTGTGTATATGAAAGGCTTGTTAGCTAATATATACTAAATGTTGATATATTCAAATTGTTGATTTATAATATTGAGATTGAATTAAGTTTATAGTATACGAGCTTACTAAGCTTTATAGCTTACTTTGTTTATTTTCCCATGTTTTATAGTGTTATCAAGCTAGCTCGGATTTGGGGATCATCAGAGATCGCTTCACACTATCCACATATCACTTGGTACCTATGAACTTTGGTATTTTAAGTATATGGCATGTATAGGGACTTGGTCTTTTTGGTATATGCATTTTGGCCATTTGTGTTAGCTTGTAAATATTAAGTTTGGTTTTGTGTTTAGCCATGAGAGTTGGCTTATTTTGTCTAAGATGATGATGTATATATGTATATATAAGTGTTAATGATCTTTATTGATGAGTTCATAATTGCTTGTGATAGGTAGTATGGTTGTTAAATAGTTGATATTAGATATGAATTGTGCTTGTGAATTGATACAAAATGATGTATGTTTGGGAAAGGTTTAGTTAGTTGATTTGTATATGTGTATTTGGTATGTTTTGAATGAGTAAAACATGAGTTAATAAGCATATTGGTTGTTAGTATTGGAAGTGGTATGATTTAGCCTTGTTTGTGGTTAAGTTAGATGTTCAATTATGCTATGAATTTGCACCATTTGGGTTGTGTAGGTACATGCAAATTTGGGTGGCAAATTGGCTTGGTAAATAGCCTATTTTTGTCCACACGGGCGTGTGCCTCAGCCATGTGTGACACACGATTATGTTGTACGGCTGTATGTCCCCTGGTGTTGAAATTGAAATCAAGTCAGTATGCTCCAAAAGGTTTAACACACGGGCGTTTGACTTGGTCGTGTGGCATAAGTCAGTATACCCTGCAAGTTTGGCATGGCCTAGCACACAGCTTGGCACAGAGGCGTGTATGGCCATTTTTACGACACACGGGCTAGCCACACAGGCATGTGTGTTGGCCGTGTGACCTAAGTCAGAGAGTTACACGGGGACATGCACAGGTTGGGACACGGCCATGTGCTCCCATTTCGAATGTCCACACTGTAACACCCCTAACCCGTATCCGTTGCTAGAGTAGGGTTACGAGGTATTACCGTTCAGTTCACAACATATAGTACATTTATCAAACATCAAGCATTCATTCTCATAAATCATTCAACACAATTATATTGTCCCTTACAAGGGCCTACGAGGCCTTAAACATGCTTTAGAAGTGGTTCGGGACTAAACCAATAACATATGAAAATTTTTGGACACTTAGAAAAATTTCAACCATACAAGGGTCACACGCCCGTGTGAACAGGCCGTGTGCCTCACACGGATCTAGACACAACCGTGTCTCAGACCGTGTGGAAATAGGGCATACATACTGACTTGGGTCACACGGCCAACCACACGTCTGTGTGTCCAGCCCGTGTGCCCTTCGAAGTGGCCACACACGCCCATGTTCCAGGCCGTTTGCTAGGTCATGCCAAACCTGAAGGGTATACTAACTTATGCAACACGACCAAGTCACACGCCCGTGTACTAGACCGTGTGGAGCATACCGACTTCAATTTAATTTCAACACCAAGGGACATACGGTCGTGTAACATGACCGTGTGTCACACACGGATGAGACACATGCCCGTGTCTCTTCCCGTGTGGACAAAAATAGGCCATTTGCAAGGCCAATTTGCCACCCCAACTTCAATGTACCTACACAAGGCAAAATGATACCATTTCATCATACAATTAGGCAGCCAAAATCATCAACCAAATGCACAATTCAAACCATTATAATTTCATCTATTCCAATTCTCAAATCACTACCATTTATTTACTCAAATATATACCAAAACTACATCAAACAATATGGTCCTTTTACCATAATTCACATAACCATTTTAACTTCCATAATGTCTTGGTTACAACCATGCCAAAACAATCCATCTCACAAAGCATTATAAACATCTTACAAAAGTCATTAACAACCATTTCTAATAGCCAAACACACATTAATATTAACATCATTTACAAGCCAAATCTCATGCCTATAATCACAACCAAAATACCACATCTAGCCTATACATGCCAAATACCATAATGTATAATTCAAAGGTACCAACTTAGATGTTTGATAGTGCGATGATGTTCCCGACGATTGTCAGATCCGAGGTAGCCTTGATTCATTATTAAACATAGAAAAATAACACGAAGTAAGCTTCATAGCTTAGTAAGCTCGTATGTGAATAACTTACTACATCAAATAAATGCAAATCAACCAATTGTGCATAAAAAACCATATACACATTAACAACAAGCCTTTCTTATGTCTCAAAACATGATCAAATACAGCCTCGTCAAACTTTCACTATTTAATATCGAATAGGTTCTGTACGTACCTGTATCATCTTGTATTAACCTCTTTCTCAACCACATCATTCGTTTACCCGTTGAACCATTAAGAATAAAAATTGGATACTCAGGAGTCTCGTACGATAAGTACCTATACCATGGGCCGTAGCCAAATCAAGGTAACTTATCCAAAGAACTATTATCATGGCCCGAAGCCAAACTGGTAAAATACGCATCGGAAGTGCTAATATCATGGCCCAAATCCAACTTAACGTATCACTTACTGACATGTCAATAGTATCCAAAACTGTTCCTAAGGTTCAACCGGGCTTTCACACTTTTCGTTTCTATCATCGAATGCATCCGTAAAGTCGTTTTCAAAATTCATACAATATCAATAATCTCGTTTTAACAATATATGCAATAATAAAGAATTTTAACATACATTTATAATGTAATCATCACATACGAACTTATCTCGTATTTGGAATTTACGAATAGGATTGACTACTCGATAACCTTGCTTTTTGCACGATCGCTTTTTGCACGATCTAAATCCGAATTCTTTCTTTCTTAATCTATATGAACTAAAAATTAATTTATTCAATCACATATTCTTTCAATTTAGTCCAAATCATACTTTAAAGCACTTTTACACTTTTTCCCCAAGTATTTCGCAACTTTTACAATTTAGTCCTTATTTCACAAACACAAAATTCACATAATTTCAATAAACCCAAGCTTGGCCAAATTATTTATAGGTCCCTAGCATCCCAAAACTTCCATTTATTTCACATTTCAGCCACTCAATTTGCACTTTTCACAATTTAATCCCTATTATGCATTTTCATCAAAAATCACTTATTAAAAGGACTTAATCGTGTAAAATGCAAAAATTGTGTGCTAATAGTTAAAAGTGCTTAATTGCCTTCACCTTCCTAATGGGTTTGTGTTGGGCCAAACATATTCGGCATATAATTTGGAACTCTCATGTTGTTTCACCTTGCAAATTCTTGAACTACTGGGCCCATTTCCTGCATCCATCGTATCATTCCATCAATTTTAGCTACGCTGCTCTCACCCATTTTTCTCATCGTTATTCTGACTTTTCTTTTGGGTGAGAGGAGCACATCCATTTTTTTCCTTTCTCCTCTAATTCCAATCCATAATTTATTTTTGGTTGAGTTCCACATACTGAGTGTACGTAGAATCACTGATCAAACTCTTTGTTGGGCACATAAATTACTCGTTCTCCTCCATAAGTACCTTTTCTCTTTTACAAAGTGTCGTCATTAGCTGGGGAAAGAAAATCCTAGCCTTCGGCCCATCGGCACAAGGCTTCATGTTTTAATAGATCCACTCTCCAATGCATATATGCTTTTTTCTATAAAATATCGTATAATAAGATAGCTCTAAAAGTGTAATATCCTAGATTAGGGGTTATGCGTTTGGAGCATAACTCAAGTGTTAGTAGGCTTTAAGTGTGTTTGGAGGTGTTTCAGGAGTTTTTAGAACTCTAGGATGAAGGTGAAAGCTTTGGGAAATAATTGGATTTTAAGTTAAAAGGGGGAGCTGGGCTGAAGAGGCCTTAAGAAAATTTTTGGGGAGTTTAGGACACAAGTAGTCGTGCGGTAAAGTGGCTTGGGACGCCACCTAAGGTGCAGGGAGGCTTGCGTCAAAAGGGAGCTTCAGGGGGGGTGAAGGTTCGAGCAACGTGGGAAGCAATGGGCTTGTATTTTTGCATCAAGAAGGGAAGTTGGGATAGGGAGGCCTTACGGGAAAAATTGTAGGCGTTTTTGGCATAAGACAGGCCTTGGTAAAGTGGCTGCAAGGCGCTACTTAAGGCCTTGGTGATGACGCCGTGTGCTGTGGGCAAGGGCTTTGGTTCGAGTCTTGTTGTCAGCAGGGAGGCGTGTTTTTATTTTGCTTTTGGCGTTAAGACAAGGGGGAGTTAGGGAAGGAGGTCTTAAAAGAAATTCTGGGGAGTTTATGTCACAAAAAGCGCCTTGGCAAAGTGGCTTGGGGCGGTACCTGCAGCTTGCGTCAAGGGCTCCAGCAGGTCTCATGTTCGAGCCTTGTTGGCAGCATTAAGTGCTTTTATTTTGCTTTGGCGTCAAGGAAGAAAGGTGAGAAGAGGTTGGACGGCAATTGGACTTTCAATTGGATGAGGATTGAGTTTTATTCTCCTATTAATTTTCGGCTAAGGTAGGATAAATGTTGTTTTATTTATTTTATTTATTTTTAAAGGGTAAGATAAGAGATTATGTGTTGGGATTAATTTATTTTATTAAGGTGATAAAGAAGGGATAATAGGAGATTAAATGGGGATTTGATAAGTGGAGATATGGTGGCCGAATATAGGACTTTAGGGGCTAGGATTTTCGGCTTTGAAGTGTATCAAGGGAGTGCCGAAATTCTTAGTTAATGATCTAGCTTTCACTCTTTTGTTTTTCTCTTCAAGATTCGGTCAATAGATGTAAGGTGAGTTACCGAAATTTCTTTTACTTTCTCCTATTCTTTTGTTCTTTCTTTCAACACCAAATCCCTTCCTATTTCCTTGAAAGCCGAATGCCCTTTGACACTAAGAGTGGTAGCCGAATATTGCATCTACCATTGTTCTTTGCTGCCAAAACCTTCAAGCATTAAATCCTCTCCATTGTTGCGTTTTCCTCTTCTCCATTAAAGTGCCGAAACCACTATTGTTATGCTCAAAAGCCGAATCGTTAAGGAGGGTGGTGCTGTCGACTTTTTCTTTTAGTCTTCACAAGCAACGATAGTGGTAAGTAATCTTTCCTTAGCAATTGGTTTTTAATTCTTCTTCATAAGAATGCCGAAATCTATAGTTGGACCTTGGATCAAGGTTGGCCGAATGTGTATAGTATCATAACTTCGTATTTCTTTTGTATGTGCCAACGTTAGGGAGCACTAAGGAGTTGCTTGGGTTAGATTCTTCAAGGTAAGCCATTGTAATTTCGGCCAAGGGCCATTCTCCTAGATTATTGCTAATAGCCGAATCTGACATATGGTTAATAGGGGTATCGACAACTTCAGGAGCAAGTAGCAGCTTTTCGGGATTTGGTAAGTTAGGTAAGTGTTATGTGATATTCGGCTATAGGCCATATTTTGGTATAAGTAATGACCGATGTTAAGTATGGTTATTTAGGGTCAAATCGACAAGAATAAAGAAAGTTTCGGGATTCAAGATCATCTCGGTAAGAATATTTGGTAAGTGTAGATTCGATTCGATATATTTGGATTAAAGTATTAGTCATTTAACCAAATGATTCTGATTAAGTGATCTGCGATGGACGTGGATGTCAGTCAAGAAGGTAACGGGATAGTCCCTATTCCTAAGTTCAAGAGGAGAGCAGTCTCTGCTGTTAGGGATTGGCCACTGGGGTGTGGACCAGCGTTAGAATATAAAGTACGCAGATAGCCGTAGTCTCGCTTAGTGATAGCATCGGTATCGAAAGCGTAGTTCTTCAAGTAATCAGGTGTGTAGTTAGCCTACTATTTTCCGAGTTTATGTTATGTATGTGATATTGTGTATGTGCTATGAATGTGCTAACTAGTGCAGTGGAAATTGTGATATGGATACCCTCATGGGGTATGTCGATAAACCGGTAAGTACCGAATCTGATGAAATGTGATTATTGATGTGAATATGTGACAATATACTAAATAACATGTACATGCATTATCATGGCATTATTTTATGTTGCATGTGCATGGGTGGGATATGAGATGAAAGAAGGACAGGGTGTACTTCGAGTACGTGGTTTGATGAATGGCTCTGTGCCTCATCGTGGTTGATATAGGCTATGTGCCATATCGTGGTTACTAATGGCTTTGTGCTCATCGTGGTTTTGATGATAGCTTCGGCTACATCGTGGATTGGCGCTGACTGAGGTCGCGTTGTGGATTATTTGCGATTAAGTTCGCGTGGATGGCATTTGTTGCCATATTGGGGTAAAAAGGAGAGGGTGATTTGATAATCCCCTGGTGTGTGGTAGGCTGGATACGGGGGTGTGTAGAGGATGGACCCTAGGCTGGGTTGGGCTTCATAATTGCATAATTTTGTATATGAATAAATGTGGAAATGGGCCAAGCCCAGTATGATATGTGGATTAATGTGAAAGTGGGCCAAGCCCAGTATGTGATGTGGATTAACGTGGTAATGGGCCAAGCCCAGTATGTGGAAACATGTGGTTAATTACACTATTATAAGAATGTGATATGGTTATGGGCCAAGCCCAATATGTGAACTCTATTGATATGGATATGGGCCAAGCCCAATAAGTGAACTCATTTGAATAATGTTGCATTAATATCTGACATGGGGGTAAATATGTGGTTTGACATGTGGGTGGAATTCAGTGGACTAAATTCACACTGAGTCTGTATGACTCACCCAAATTTTTACCAACATCGCAGGTGATTAGTTGCTCGGACCGGGTTGGAGTGGATACGAGGTGGCCCATGCAGAAGAAGTTTCTTTCCTTATGTTATATAATTTATGTTTTTAGTATTTTAAATATCCATTTGTTGTAATAAGGGCCTTAAAGTATTTGATTATTTGAATTTTGTTATGTTTAAGTTGAACTTATAATTAAGTTAATACTTTGAAAGTTTAATTTTACAAAGATGTTTATATCCCAAAAGTCATATCAAAGTTTTGAATCCGGTATATTTTTATAACAACTTAATTTTTACTTAGAATGTTTTAAATATAGAAAATGTTTTAGTAAAGGAAACAAATTTTTAACGGTTTCTACTTTCAAGTAAGAATATTTTCAAACGTTTTCCGTAGTGGCATTTCAAATTCGGTCGTAACGAATGGGCCGGGTTTGGGGTGTTACAAAAAGTATTTACGTAAGAGACATTTAATGCAGGTGCTATCCTGGTACAGATAAATTGCATCCACATCTTAACTATTGGAAACATGATTGCTTGATTAAAATTGGTCGGAAGTCCTGTATCTGGCTGGAGGTTCCATTCATAATGATTCTCAATCAAATATTTTACAATGCTCTCCATGTCTAAATCTTCAAATTTATTTAACTCACTATTTTCTAAATAATCAGTTTCATAATAAGGAGCATCGAAAATTTACAAATAGCTTATGGGTTGAATGGTACATATTTAACTCTTACCGTTACTGTATTCCACCGAACATCGTGTGGTCTTCGCGTCTCCTCATCCCTAATAGTAGCATAAAACTCTTGGATAAGAGGAATAACAACATTTTTTTGGGTTACGCAAAAGCGTTCCTTTTGATGCTATCGACCTAACGACCAAATTTCTTTGCAAATAACCATTGTTGGTCTGAATCCCCATTATTGGATAAATTTTTTGCCTTAAAGTTCAAGATAATACTTCTCAACATTTTGATTTCGAAATTGTAACACCTCAAAATAAGGCCTAGGAGTTTTAGGGGTAATTTAGGAATTTTAGCCTTAGAGTGTTCGGAATTTTACGACATGGTTTATTGATAATTTTCTTTACTATGGTTTTTAGAAAATTAAATCAATTTCTGAATATGAGTTTTAAATACCTTTAATTTTAAAAATAAGACTAATTTGTAAAAGAGTCAAAATTATGAGTTTTTAAGAGGTAATTAAACCAAATTTTAAAAAGCAACCTAAAATCATCCTCCACCTATAAGTTTCACGTTAGTCTTCTCCATCCCCATGCTTTAGCCGTCCCTTGCCGCCAAAGCTCCTCTTTTCCACCTTTTGTTCTTTAACCTTAATTCTCTTAATTTCTATCATCACTCAAGCCAAATATCTCCATAAAATCAAAGAAAAACTGTAACACTCCTAACCCGTATCCATCATCGGATTAGGGCTAAAGTCGTTACCGGATAGATCGAAGACTTTTATAGATATTTCATAAAATAATTCATCAATCGCGATCAAAGTGTCCCTTTTATAGGTCAAAGAGACCTTAATCATGCTTTAGAATAGGGTCGGGACTAAACTGAACACATACTAAAATTCTCAGAAATTTAAAACTTTTCTAAGTTACAGAGGTCACACGCCCGTGTGGGCAGGCCGTGTGCCTTCCACGATTACCAGACACCCCATGTGTCCTGGTCGTGCTAAAACAGAGCATATGTACTGACTTATCCACACGGCCACCAGACACGCCCTTGTGCCATGGCCGTGTAAAATTAGGCGAGCTACTGACTTGTTCACACGGCCACCAGGCATGCCCGTGTGCCACGGCCGTGTAGGCAAAATAGGCCATTTTCAAGGCCAAAATACCACCCACACTTGGGTCATACCTACAAGCACATACAAATATATTCTCACACACAATTTGGCAACCAAATACATGTCAAATGATCAACATATTATCTCATTCAATCTCATCTCCAATCATGCCAATTTGCACAACCAAATCACATGTATAACCAAGCATGATTCATTCACAATTTGCTATCATATAACTATTCCATTGATCATACATATGTGCTCATATAGCAACAATTTGCTTCCCGCAATTTTGACCATTTCATAGACATGAGAACATACCAAAACCAACATCATATACCACATTCACAAATACATATTATCAACATTTAACTAGCCACATCTCATGGCTAATTTCATATCTCAAACATATTCTAAAATGACTAGCCTATACATGCCATATTTAACTATATACGCATTTTCAAAGTACCAAAACAAGTTTGAGTAGTGTGATGACGATCCTCGACGGTCCCCGAGCCTTTAGTAGCTTTGACGATCTATAAAACAGAGCAAACACACACAGGGAGTAAGCTTTCAAAAGCTTAGTAAGCCATATACAAATAAATTTAGCATAAAATGCACATAACCATACTGATACTATGACATTAATGGTTCTCATAGAAAATTCATCACATATATTCTTTGGCTCATTTGCTTAGCCATATCTTACCACATTCTTCAACTCAAATAACACATATACACATAGCTCATTCAAGCATATATTCACTTATTATTCCATCATTTCATTGCACATACTCATCTTAGTAAGTTCATATAGACACTTACCTTTGATACACACTTAGTGTACATATCAAACGTACCTGAAATGGATATACAAATCACATGGTTGTTCGTATCTCGGATTTGCCCGTTGAATCGTTCAGAACTAATAAGATATTCAAAGTGCTCGGAATAGTCGTACAATGCCAAAGTGCCAGACGTGATCTTACATGTAACCAAATATTGATGCCACTGTCCCAGACAGGGTCTTACACGAATCAAAACGATGCCAATGTCCCAGACATGCTCTTACACGTAAATCTCATCTCGATGCCAACGTCCCAGACGTGGTCTTATATGATATTACATAGCAGACACTTATGTCATGACATATGTAATTCCTATCTATTCCTAGGTTCAAACGGGACTTCTCGGACTTTAACAGCTTGTCGACTTATTAGCGAACTCGGCTTTCATATACATTCGATTTCAATGGATAATCATAGCAATTCAAATATCATTTATACAAAAATAATTCAATGCAAATACATTTATTTGTATATCGACTTACCTCGAGTTTGGTTTAATGGAAACGTCCGGCTATTCAATAATTTTTTACTTCCCCCGATCTAAGTCCATTTTTTCGGTTCTTGATCTATACATATTCAAGTTTAATCTATTTATTAACTAACTCATCCCATTCAATCCAAATACACATATTTAGGGTAATTTACAAATTAACCCTCACTTTATCACATTTGGACAATTTAGTCCCTATTTCACAAAATTCACCAAATTTGCTTTTACCCATGCTTGACCGAATACACATTATGCTCATATCAATCCATATATTTCATTTATTTCACAAATTAGTCCTTCAAAATATTATTTTCACAATTTAGCCCTATTTAGCTAAATTCACCAAAAATTCAAGAACAAAATATGTTCATGAGTCACATATCTTTCATTTAGCACCATTTCATCAATGGAACATCTCATAAACATCATCAATTCTTCAAATTACAACATGGGCTTGATAGTAGACTAAGCAACAATTTCAAAAACATAAAAATCATCAAAAACCAAAATCAAAACATACCTTAATTTGGATCAAAAGCTAGCCGAATGCCTTAGCTAAATTTTCTTTTCTTCTTCTTTGATGTTTCGGCCAAAATAAGATGATAACCCTCATCTTTCAATTGTTTGTTTTATTTAATATCATATTATTAACCCATTTACAAAATTATCCTTATTATAAAACATATATAAAACATATATATATAAGGCCATCAATGTCTTTTAACCATCCACTATCTAAATATTGGCATAAGTTCCTCATAAGGCCTCCTTATTTAAAATCCATCTCAAATAAGTGTCTTTTCATGAAGCATGCAAATTTTGCATTCAATGCAATTTAATCCTTTTATCAAAATAAGCACACAGGCGGACAAATTAACTTACGGAACTTTAACACATGCTTAATCACATATTAAAGGCACAGAAAATAATATTGAAATATTTTACTGACTTGGATTTTTGGTCCCGGAACCACTGTTCCAACTAGGGTCTAAACTGGACTATTACAAAAACACCCAAAAATACCATAGATTCATCCATTGTCAAACTTGTGGTTTTTCAGGTTTTTGATCAAACACTTATTTTTTCATTGTCTAAGGTAACGATTCAACTTCTAATTAGTTTTAAATGTTAATTAGTCTTTAAAACCAAGTTTTTAGCCATTAAATCGCATGTTTTGAATAAAAGCCGAAAATTGGGTCGTTAATGGTGGATTTCAGGATTTTGCATAAAAATGATATTTCAAAGTGTTTTTCAATTGGTTTTGACATGAATAAGAGGTTTCTAAACTTACTTTGAAGTTTTGTTAAAAATTTCTAGGGTTTTAATGAATTTTCAGAAAATAGCCTTAAAACATGTCGAAAAAGTCGATACTATGAATTGGGTGATTTTGTAACACCCCAAACCCGGCCCATTTAATCCGACCGAATTTGGAATGTCACTGCGGAACACTTTCGAAAAACATTCTTACTTAAGAAATAAACCGTTGAAAATTTGTTTCCTTTGATAAAACATTTTCGTGACTTGTAATATTCTAAGTGAAAATTTAAGTTTACTGTAAAAATATCGAATTCGAGCTTTACTCGAGGAAATAAAACCATTTGCAATCAACCTTTAAATCATCCTTCCATAATAGGGTATAATAATAACGATACTTAACAAATGAACTGAAATACTTTAGTGGGCCTTATTACAATACACACTTAATCAAATTACGGAAAATATAAATATTTAATTTATTAACCAAGAGATTCCTTTGCATGAAAATCCACTTTTGCATGGCCACCTTTGTATCCTCTCCGAACCCGGTCCAAACAGTATGCGCCACCTGAAAGGGTTTAATAAAAACGGGTGAGTCACCAAGACTCAGTGCATAGTTAATACACATGTCCTCACGTATGGGCTTGGCCCATATCCACACAATCCATATATATGTATAATATACAATTATAAATATGCAATTATGAATACACAATATTATAAATATGATTACGAAAATACAATTACGAAGTCCAATCCACAAGGTGATCCACATATCTTTCTTTTGCACATTATTTCTTAAAGTCGTGGCTGAGCCACCGATCACATAGTGATCCACATATCAATCGGTTCACTAATCATCAATCGCGAATGTAGCACGAGGCTAGCATTAGATTATTCACATAGTGTACTTCACATTTCACATGCATAAGTATATGTAACATGGCCACATATTTCTCAAAGCAATTATACATCACACGTCATCACATTTTTATACATTCATCAATAATCAATTATTATCGCAAATCACTGACAAGTTAATATCATAACCTGATTATTCGATCACTTACCTTAGCATCTATACTTTTTGCCTTTATTTCGGCTAACATGCACAACTCATACATTTACATAAAATGATACTTACAATACCTATATCAAGCAAAAGAACAGTGCGATAACTACGCACCTGTTTAAAGCGATATTCGATTTATCGATTCTAATATCAACTAAAGTCCCGAAGCTTCTGTTATTAATCGATTAGCCCCTAAAACACATAACCGAAATCGGTCACATTTAGTACTAATAATAGGGCCTTAGGCCGAAAGTCAACATCCACTACCTTTGATGCTCAAAAACCCGAGAGCTTCCTTTATTCTTGTCAATATGGTTCGAAATCCCGAATTAGTCACCTGATCCTTTCGAAACACCTATAATCTAACCATTAGAATCGGCTTAAGCATAATTCTAAGAACATGGCCCTGAACCGAAATGTATATATATAACACTTACCTAGCTTTTTTTCCAAGTCTCAAAAGATTTGCATGCTTTTGGTAGTTACCAAATCCCTTGAATAGCCGAAACCAGAATTCTCTTTTAAAAGTTCCTTAACACTAGCACAATAGAAATACATCAATATAGCCTTTAGCATGTTTGGCTATTCTTAGAATCAAAATCTAGTCTTGGTTTCGGCATGCAAAAGAAAAAGGAGAAGAAACCAACTACTTGATAGAAATACTTACCAACTTTTGTTTAGAGAGACTAAAAAGGAAGTAGTCGAAGGCACCTTCCTTTTTGGGGGGTTTCGGCCTAAGCTCTAAATAGCAAGGAGCATTCAATCAAAGTAAAAGCCAAAAAGGAAGAAATAGTAAGGAAGTTTTAGCATAACAACAATGGCATGCTTCAAGGTAAAATCGAAGGTAGCCTAGGAGGAGGAGTGTTTCGATTTGAAACAATAAGGGAAGAAGATGAAAGAACAAGAGCTAGCCGAAAAAGTGTGCTCCTTAGCTTCTTCAAAACTGAAATTCACCCTAGCTCTCCCTTTCTTTCTTGGCCAAGACAAAAATGTCAAGAAAATGAATCAAAAGAAAAGATTCGGCCAAGCTTCCTATGGTACACCCAAGGCCGACTAACAAGGTTCCCAAAAGGTTCCATTCGGCCATGCTTCCCATTTGCTAAGAAAGGACAAACCAAAAATCAAGAAGTTTGCCATGCTTGTGCCACATTCAAGCTGACCATGCCATTCTTTTCTCCAAAATCAAGGCCGACCATCATAGAAAATAGGATAGTTCTTTGTTTAATAATTTCATCACCTTACTCATAAAAAAAATAATCAAGAATCTTGGGCATGCTTGCCTCTTTTCCAAGCCGCACATGTTCTCTCTTTTTCTAAGCTCAAAATTGTTTATTTCTTTATTTATTACCTTTCCCATATTCTCCTAGAAGTTGAGAATAATAATAATATATATATATATATATATATATATATAATCCCACTATTCTAAGCAAACAAATAAAAATAATACTAGAACAATGGTTACCCATGCTGACAAAATAAATAAGGCAACAGCAGCTGCATGCGTGCATGCTTGCATGTGCCATGCAAAATATTTATTTCACACCTGAAAAAAAAAACAAAACAAAAAGAAACATCTGGCGCTGTCCCAGGTCTCGAACCCGAGACCTGAGGGAGCTTCCCCTCACATTCTGCCACTCGACCAATGCGCGTTTCATGCCAATAACCGCATGGAAATTCTTTTAAACCTTACTTCGCTGGCGCCTTATGTTCTAGCGCTAAAAGAAAAATAAAGCGGCTTATGCGCGATCCTCAAGACTCGAACGCGAGTCCTCCGAGCCTTAGCTCTCACGAAATGTCCTTGGCCACTCGGCCACTTTGAATTTTATGACGTAAATGCATCACAAATTTCTTTTAGACCCTTTTTCCCGTTAACTTCCCTTTAAAAAAAATACAAACTCACCCCGCGCTTCTAGCGCGTCTCGAACGCAAGTTCTTGCGAATGTACCCTGGCTGCAAGCGTCCTAACCACTCAGCCAGTGTTCATTTTATGCTAACAGACGCGTTGAAAATTCTTTTAAGGCCTCCTTAGTCCATAACACCATATAGCACAAAAATAAAAACATGCGCCCAGCATTGCTCGATCCCCTGACCTGCTTAGCGCTAAACTAAACCTTAAGTGGCATGCGAAGACCACCTTACCAGGGCATTTTATATGCCACAATTTTACAAAAATTTTACTTAAGGCCTCCCTTAACCAATTTTCCATTTTTAACCCCCTAATTTTCAAAATTTCCAAAATGCTCCCATTTTATCCTCGGGCTTTAGGAACTCTAATAACACATTAAAATCACTCTGAGGCCCACTAACACTCGAGTTATTTTCCAAACTCGCAACCCCTATTTCGGGATATTACAGATTTTGTGTAGTTTAAAGGCTGGGAATTAGTCGTAGGTGAATTATCAGATGAACAGAATTGGTTTTAGCTGAAAATATTGAGTATAGATTGATATATTTGAGTTTTAATTTTGCTATGTTAAAGGTTTCAGTTACATAAGAACCTAGCTTAAGCTTGTGTTTTTGAATTGTTTGATGTGATTCTTTAGATGAATGTTGATTGTGTTGTTCTGAGAATTACATTTTTGAAGCATTGGAATCGATAGGACCTTCTACGATTAGAGATAAAAGCAAGGAAAAGTTAGTTTGAATTTTCGGCTTTTCCGCGAAAGCATAATTGGTGAGTGTTTGGGATAATTTCTTGTGGACATGATTCAATGTGTTATTTGGGAATTTAGTAGTAGCCTAAACTACTACTCTAAATTCCAAGTGTAAGTTTCCTCATACCTATGTTATCTTGCGAACAATGTGCTAATGTGTTTGAGAATATGTGAATTGAGATGAGATGCTATAACATGTGATATGTGGTTATGATAATCATTGTGAAAGTGTAAATGTGTACATGTTATGTATATGTTAAATGTTAGTGACAGTGTTTTGCTAAGGATGTAATTATGTAGTGACAATGCACGGATAATCAGTAAGCGATATGTGTTTGATTTAAGATATTTTGGCCTTGTGATCTTGAAACTGTTGGATATAGTTGGCACGGCACAAGATTGTGAGTACTCACCTATATGTACATTGATTTTGGGCGTTAAGGCCCTGGGACATATTGGAAGGATAAAGGAATATGAGCTAAGCTCTATTCAACGGGATATGTGAGGGGAAATAAGGAGAGTGTTAGCTTTATGTTTCACTTTTGGGACACATTTGACTCTATGAGTCTATGTGGTGTGTTGGAGATTCGTGTATCTGATGAGTAATTATAGAGCTCCTTTTATGTTTCATAGCTCAAGTGCCAAATTATGATAAGTGTTTATATGACATGTGACCATCATGTAATTTATCTATAACATGTTTTTGAGTATTGCGACATATGTTTGAATGTTATGTGATTATATGAGTATTGTGATATATGTTTATATGTTATGTGATTATATGTGTAATGTGATAGATGTTTAAAAGTGAATATGTTTACCATGTAAAAGAACTAGTAATAATGCACAAGTATTAATATGACACTAGAGTTGGAACTGTTGAGGTTATGCTATATGGTTGTTTCAATGATGCTTGATGAATTCTTTGCACTGTGGTTATTTTGATCATTCACTGAGCTTGATAAGCTCACCCACTTCCTTCCTAAACCATTGTAGATTAGTAGTGTGCCGATGTGAGCGATGTGGTTTCCGAGAGGTGATCCAAGCAAGTCTACTTGTTATTTCGTATGTGTTCTATTTTTATTTACATTTTGAGGAATAATACAATGTAGTAGACTTGTTTATAGCCATGTTAACTTCTAGACATTTTGTTGGTTTTTCGTTCAATTTATAAGGATTACATGTTATTGTTATGCTTGGGTTCATGAACATGAGGATGGACTTACGTTACTTGCTCGGATGCAATTTTGTTATATTAAACTATTAATTAGGTCGTTGAATGATTATTTGTCGAAGTAATTGATGTATGATGTTTAGGGACTAAATTAGAATAGATTAATTGCGTATGTATGCTGTATTTTTAAGGTCTGGAGCAGAGGTATCGATAATCAGGTTTTCAAACTGATACCTCTGTGTTTTGAAATATGCAGGAAGTCATAATAGAGATTTGGTATCGATACCTTGGCTCGAGTATCGATACTCAGGGTTAAAGTATTAATATTTCATTACATGTACCGATAATTTCCGAGATTTGAATTTTTAATCGAGAAACAAAATGCAAGTTTGGTATCATTTTTCCAAGTGATACCGATACCACTTAAAGAAAATATTGATACCTTAATGTCAGTATCGATACCTACGGACCTGGTTGAGAATTTTGTTGAATGGACCTTATGCATGTTTTAATATGTTTATCTGCCTAATTAATGTAATTTTAGCACTTGATAATGATAACTCACTAGTATGATTGACTTAAGACCTATGCGAATAATAAACTAATGGATGTTTTGTTAGAATGGGCTTTTACTTATTGGTTATGACATGAGACGGTGGTGTGGCATCCTGATATTCGAGCTTGGTGACCAGGTCAGGTATAGGGTGTTACGGAAATTTTAAGGGATTCGAAATCGTTGGTGGTTCTTGTACAATTGGATTTTTAAGCTTTCTAGGAGGCATATTACTCTAAAATCTATGAAGTATTTAAGCAATATATTCAATGTAATAGTAAAAAGGAAGTTTTTAAAACCCTTAACCTTATTGTTTTGATTCTTACTGCTTCGTTCTCCACTGGTTGTTAGCGATCCTTCCTCAACTTTAATGTTCTAAATAGAAAAGAAATTTTGTAAATTTAGGAATTTTAATGAAAAATGGTTTTGGGTTTAAGAGATTTTTTGAGGAGTTTAGGATTTTAAGAAAGGTTAGAATAGGAGGTGAAGATGTTTTTAGGTTAAAAACTAATGTTTTGGGGGTTAAACACTAGGTAAAAATCAAGTTTAGCAAGCCGAGTTGCGCAACTGGGTTGGGTCAACCCTGAAAAAAAATTACGGTGATGTCGCGACATAGGGGTTTTGTGTCGTGACATCCCTATCAGTTTCTCATTGTCACGACATCGGAGTTCAATGTCGCGACACACTCTGGAATTTTGGATTTCTTGGTATACTGCATTCGATGTCGCGACACAAAGGCTGTGTCGCAACATTAAAATGATTTTCTCTATTTTTTCAATTCTACCCTTGATGTTGCGACACAAGTTTACCATGTTGCAAAGATGGCTCTGTTTTCACCCAAAGTTCCAATTTCTAAAGTGTTACGGTTTCTATAAAACATGAGTTTAATAGAAATTAAAATCTAGATTAAATAGTTAGTTAAATATACAATAATTTACAAAAAGTTAAATATTAATTTACAAAATTCCAACTCTCTTTTTGTCCTACAAAATACAAAATTCAACCAAAAGATGAGTTTGAGAGCAAATTAGGTCATCAAAGCACATGTGAAATTTCTCAAAATATATGAAAAATTACACTCTAACATGGGATCCGCAACTTCCCTAGTGGACTCATTTCATTGTAAATTATGTATATCCCTTTATCTAAGGAGTCTCTTCCTCTTTTCACCCTAACTAGGTTGGGACATAACCTTGGAAAATTTTCTCATTATCCCAGTGGTCTATGTTCTTTAGACACACCAAACTTATTCATTCTTATGACTTATTGCTCAAGTCACACTACAAACTCCATTTAAATCCCTTGGCATCCCTCCTGAACTGTGGACTTTCCAATTATGATCCCCATGTTTTACATCCTAGCAGACTTCTTTGTGTTTATTGTCTCAGCGAACTACCCCGTGTTTAATGTCTCGGTAGGCTACCCTATGTTTACTATCCCAGCAGACTATCTCACGTTTACTGTCCCATGGACTATATTGCTTTCCATAGTCGAGCTATGGCCTTATACGTTAGACCTCTTTTGAGGTGTCGCCCTGTAGGACCTTACCGCTGTCACAGTGTTGCCCCATAGAGCCTGATGATCGCCATCATAGTGTTGCTCTATGGAACCTTATAACCGTCTATATCGACCCATCTCATGTCTACCTTGATGCTCGAACACCAAAGTATCCCTCCTAGCGTAAGGCTCGGAGCATCGCACACGCAGTTTGCACTCAGCAACACCGTATGATGGTATCTTAACGGAATTTCATTTTCCCTATTCCTCCACCCATTTCTTCGTTTTGTTATTCCTAACATTGATGCTCGAACACCATGTGTCCCCTCCGTGAGGCCCAAAACTTCGCAAATCACGGTTTGCACTCAGAAATACCATATGACAGTATCTAACAGAAGTCCCCATTTCCCAAATCCTAACTTCATCTAGCTTGTCAATAATTTCCCTTCGCGTCATGCATAAAAAACTCAAGCATATCATACAAATTATCGGTATATTTACAACACGCCGATTAACTAATCATCAACTATCTATTATTAACAATTAGCAAACAACTAGCAAGCTTACACAATATTTTGCACCTACATACCACAATCTTAAACAACATTTGCGCACAACCAACATTGTAATAGCCCTTTTTTTGTCGTGTCAAAAACAGTGGTTTCGGGGCCACATATCTGACAAGTAAGTTCATAAATGTTATTATTTAATATTTATGAGTCAAATATGGTTTTAAAAAGGTTTTAGATATGGTAATTAATGTTATATGAATGATTAATTAAGTTCAAGTGGTAAGACCCTAAAGTCAAGTGGTTTAAGAAAATGAGGTATCGGGATCTATAAATCAAGCCATAAATAATTTCATGAATATTTACAGAATGTTATTAAGGTTGTATTAAAGTTTCATTAAGAAATTTTAATGTTTCGATAGTTAATTAAGTAAAAAGGACTAAATCGTAAAAGTTGAAAAAGTCAATCGCTATTAGTTTAAAGATGTTAATCTATTAAATAATCATAATTGGATGGCCTTAATGGATAATTTGCCCATACCTAAGATGGTGGGACGGTTTTAAGCTTTAAAATCTTTTAATTTTATATGTTTTATAAGTTAATTTATTATTATAATAAAGAAAAGGTTAACATATATGAAACAAAAGGTTGTCTTCCTAATTTATTCTTTTTTACATTGATCAAAAGCCTTTTTTGGTTATTCTGAAGCTTCGACCAAGCTTCAATGGATGCATGTCAATCTATTTTTCACCCATTTCTTTTAATTTTTATAATTTTAATATCGTTGCAATTAGGTCAATTAGCTCGTACCTTTGTTTTTGAAACTGTTAAAGATTTTGAATGTTTTCATTGATGAATCTTTGTGATTTTAGATGTTAAATGATGAATTTGAAGTATTAGTTGTTATTTATAAGTATTTTGTTAAGTGATTTTGATGAATTTATCGATTAGGGATTAAATTGTTGAAATAGTAAAAATACAAGGACTTAATGTGATTTTTTTACAAAAATGGGCTGAAATGGAAGTTGTGAATATTTGGTTGGCATGGGTTTTCAATAAAAATGGTTAATTTGCATGTTTTAGGCTTGGGGACTAAATTGAATAAAAGTAAAATATTACGGGCAATTATGTAAAAATGTTAAAGGACTAAATTGCATAAAATGAATTATTTTTTATATCTACATTAATGAATGTAATGAAATTATTAATTTAGGTCAAGAATGAGTGGAAAATTGAGAGGAAGAGAAAATTACAAAATAGCCCCTGTACTTTGACATTTTTGCAATTTAGCCAGGTAAGTTCGTATGAACTATAATCATTATAATGTTAATTAAATTAAATGTTTAATGTGTTGTTATAATATAAATAAATCAATATATATGTTATTATTTAATTTATCATGTCATGAAACGATGTAAATCCAACAATGCCACGACGATTACCGAGCCCCGTTTGAACCTTAGGAAGTAGGATACCAATGACATGTCATTAGGGTCTTCATGTTTCGGGTGCTAGTCTTGAATTTCCTACCAATGGCTGAGGTCTTGCATTTGTTGCGGATACTCCACAGCTCATGTGAGCAGCATCATGTAGCTTACATTCCGACCCGCATCTTGTATGAGCAGGCCCATTCCATAGATCATGTGAGCAATGATGTAAAGGAAAGGAAAGGTTACGATTATATGTTTAGCACACTTCGTGTGAGCTATCCCTCATATCTGATGGTATTCTAAATAGTTCAACGGGCATGGAAAGGAAAGGAATGGTAAGTGTTCAAAAGAAACTATGTCATGTATTTATAAAATGGTTGGAATGGTAAGTTTCATTGAAAGTATGATATGTTAAGGAAAATGATGAGTTCAAATGAATTATATTCATGTGAAATGGATTATCTATGTTAAATTCATGTGGATTCTGTTTAAATATGCTAACATGTGTTGTTGATGATGCTTAGGCTTGTGCCAAGCTATTGGTTGGATTGTATTATGTTTGATTTTAAAAGTTATTCATTGAAATGGTATGTGTCCAAATGGAAATATGCTTATGTTCATGAAAGTGTGGTAAGAATCAAGGTATGTATCTCTAATGAAATGATTTATCATGTGGTTGATGTTTATGCTTACGTCTTGTATTATGCAAATGAAACAAGTAAGAAAAGGTAATGAAACGGTAAGTTCAAAATTGAGATGTAATATGATGAAAAAGGAATTAAGGAGTTGAATGATGTACTTATATGTGACAAACTTACGTATGCTATGAATGAATTTACCTAGTTCATGAAAAAATATACTAATTAGTGAATTGATGTTGTTATTTAAGTTTATGCTAAGTAAATGAGATGGAAAGTAAGTAAATGGAATGTTAAGAAAGTAAATGGAATGGTTCATAGTATTATGAAAAGGTTAATGATTGAGTAGTATTTTTTATAAATCTTATTATGTTAGGAATGAAAAGTATATGAGGTATTGGTGAACTTACTCATTTATGAGTTGATGGCTATAAAGTTTGATAAACTTTGTGGAATTGGTATAGGTTTATAATTACCCCATAAAGTTCATTCTTGAAATGTAATGTTATGTTTAAAGTTTATACGAGCTTACTAAGCATTCATTGCTTACGTAGTTGTTTTCCTTTACTTTTTAGATTACCAAATGCTAGATCAGTTTGGAAGCTAGTCGGAGATCTATCACACTATCCAAAGACTATATTGGTAGATTTTGATGTTATATTCAAGGTTATAATGGCATGTATAGGTGGACTTATGTTTAAGGGTTAGTTGATGTTTATGGTATGTAAGTGTTGATTTGAGTTGTGCTATTTTTGGTACTCTGGTGCCTTGATGGTTGATATTATTATGGCTAAGTTTATGCATATTTTGAATGAATAATTTGGTATGTGGTGGTGTAGTTTAAATATAGTCAAGTTGAAGCATGATTTTATAGCCAAAGTGGTAAGTGTTGGTATGTTTCCAATGTGGTCAATTATGGTATGCTTGATGTGGAAATTGAGTTAAATGTGTTTGGATGGCATAAGACCAATTAGACATAAGTCTAAGTATATTTGATTGCTTGTGTTTGAGGTGCCTATATGGCATATTGGTTGGATGGTTAAATGGCTTATTGAATTGGTCTTATTATGCATGATTTAGGTATGTTTTAAGGTCTTGATTATATGTGCAAGCTACTTGTAGGTTCATGCTTAGTGAAAGAAATGGCTTGAATTTTAGCCAATTTCTTGTCCATACGGCCTAAGACATGGGCATGTGTCTCAGCCAGGTGTCATGCGACACGACTGTGTGTCCCCTGTAGGTTTTAAAGGTTACTTTTGAAAGTTACACGGCCTAGCACACGAGTGTGTAAGGCCATTTCGAAGGTTACACGGCCTGGCACAAGGACGCGTGGCTTGGCTGTGTGACCCAAGTCAAAGAGTTACACAGACACAAACACGGGTTGGGACATGGCTGTGTGTCCCTATTTCGAATGTTTCACGGCCTGAGTCACAGGCGTGTGTCTCAATCGTGTGAGTCACACAGCCTGGCCACATGGTCGTGTGACCCCTATAGTGTGAATTTTTTCTAACTTTTTCCTTAATGTTTTAAATGTTTTCGATTTAAACCCGAATTATTTCTAAAGTGTTTCTAAGGCCTCTAGGGCTCGAAAAAGAGACAATATATGTGTATGAATGAATTTGTAACAGCCCGATTTTGGGTCTAGCCGGAATAGTGGTTTCGGGACCATAATTTTGACTTAGTAAAATTCATTTTTATTACATTTCTATGGTCTACAGTTTTACGAAATGATTTCGTGAAAATTTCGTTCGAAAATTTTGACATTTGGACACTCAATTTAGTTAAAAGGACTAAGTAAAAAGTACAAAAGTTGAGTTCTACGTGTTAAAGGTGTCCAATTGATATGAGATTTTAAATTAGAGGTCCTTAAATGGTAATTAGACCATTGGTTAAGTTGGTGGACAAAAATGGACATGGTTTCGTATGCTTTCAAAGTTTTTCATTAAGGGCATTTTGGTAATTTTGTAATTAAATGAATTAAAAAGCTAAATTAAAAGCCAATTTTTGTCCATTTTCTTCCTCATGGACGAAACTTGCATGGACAAGACATAGCTAGGGTTTTCCAAGCTTCCAAGCTCGATTGTAAGTCCGTTCTAGCCCCGTTTTTAATGCTCTTTACGTTTATGAAGTCGTTGTAACTCGATCTTTCTATTCCTACAATCAATTTGAAGAGATGTCAAGGTATAAAATTTTACCCATGTTGAACATGTATGTATTTTGATATTTTATGGTATAAAATGCATGTTTATTGTTTGTTAAACGACTTTTACTAAGTGATTTTCGGTAAAAATGCCTAAAAAGACTTGTTTGTAAAAGTTGTAAAATATGTAGTAAAAGTGTGAATAAATGAAAAATGTGGGCTGTTATGAGTATGCATAAGGTTCGGCTAGGCATGGGTATTGAAGAAATTGAATGAAAATCATTTTACGAGCCAAGGGACTAAATTGTAAAAATGTCAAACTTTAGGTGCAAAAATGTAATTTTTGCCATAATGTGATTTTGGGCTGGTTTGAATATTATATTGATTAAATAAGTTAAATGTGATATTATAGATTAAGAAAAATGAGGTTTGGACCAAGAACGGGGGAAAAATGAGTATTTGACGATTTAGTCCTTTTCGCCATTTTTATGTTGAGGTAAGTCCGTATGTTTAATAAGCATTAAATTATATGTGTATAAATGCTTAATTGATATAATTATGGTAAATGTTATATTATTGAAACGAAATGTGAATGTTATTGAGTATGATACTACGGAAATGACCGACAGAGATTCAGTACAGCGAAAGTCCCGGTTGAACCTTAGGAATAGATAGGATATAAATGTCATGACATTAGGGTTACTGAGATTATGTGTAAGACCATATCTGGGATATGGCATCAATATGAGACATTCCTGTAAGACCATATCTGGGATATGGCATCGATATGAGACATTCGTGTAAGACCATATCTGGGATATGGCATCGATATAAGATTTCATGTAAGACCATAGCTGGGCTATTGGCATTGATACGAGATTACATGTAAGACCATATCTGGGATATGGCACTAGTACTATACTATGTGTACGAGATTTCCGAGTATCCTTTAGTATTCCAAGTGGTTCAACGGGAAATTCAACGGGTATGTTAAAGAAGAGAAAAAAGTATGTAAATATTATGAATTGGTACAGGTATGTACGTTAAGTTTATATACATTGACTTCATGAAATTGTGAGTTCATGATTTCCACGAGAATGATTTTATGAAAACATTGTGATTATTGGTCTATACTTGTGATGTATGAAATACATGATAAATTCTATTGATGATTATGTGATTGGCTTTCGGGCCAAATTGAGTTAAGATATAGCATGTTATATTCATGCAAATTGTGATTTGTCAGGATATGTGAAAAAGGAAATATTGGCATAATTGCCAATTAAAATGGTTATGAAAGTATGTGAAGATAAGAGTTTAGGCAATTGAGTGATGTTAAAATATATGCTTGAAATGTAAATACTCATAATTAATATGCATGTTTATTATGTGGTTTGAACAGATTTGTTAATTGTTGTAATATGTTACAACAGAAAGATTACCATTGTTGGGCTAATGCCAGAATATGTCAAATTATGCTTATAAGTTGATAGAGTAAACATTGTGACTGAATAAAAATTATAACCATGAGATTATGGTAGATTATAAAATTTTTGCTCATATTGTTCAACATGATAAACACTTGGTAAGATGTGATTGAGTAAGTTATACTTATGAGACTTAAATGGCATTCGTATGGATTTACATTATCTTGATAGTATGATATATGTATGTGATGGAGCTCAAAACTAACTATTATTTCGACAAAGGCAAGCGCACCTATCGAACAGTAGTATAACTGTGGTGAGTCCGAAATATCGTATCCTCAAGGACCAAGAGTACTAGTATTAACTATCTTTTTATTATCTGGCCTAATAATTACGAGGATTTATTTTTAATCTGAAATTAACTAACTAATTTAACTATATATGAAAGCGATAGAGAGTAAATTGGGAAAATACTTTTGGACAACTTATATGAGATAGGCAATTCCTAAGGAAGAATCCACCTAGACTTCACTTATTACTTTCGATTCAAACGATTTATTCACTTGGCTTAATCCGTAGAAATCCCTAAATTATATTAATACCTCTTTCGAGGCTACTAACAACTGACTCTAGGTTGATTAACTGAAATCTCTTTCTAATTAAAACCCCTATTGTTGCATTAACTCGATCTATGGATTCCTTATTAGGTTTGACCCTAATCCGGCAGATTTTCATCGCCCTATATCTAGGGTTGCAATCAACTCCACTTAATTGTGTTGATCTACTCTTAAACAAGGACTACATTCGACTTGAATCAATAACCTGAATTATCAAAACAAGAATAAGAACTCACAATTATGAATAAGCACAAGTATTTATCTCATAAATCAAATAATAATAAGATCTGTCTTAGGTTTCATCCCCTTAGGTATTTAATGGATTTAGTTCATACTAAAAGAGGGAAACATCATAAAAGAGGAAAAACAACAAAACATAAGAAAACCCAAAAACTCCTAAAGAACTTGATGAGAGATCTTCAGTCTTGAAGGAGATCCTTCTCCTAAGTTGTTCCCGACCACTGTCGTAGAGTATTTTCCCCTTCTACTCAGTATTTATTCGACATCCTGTCAAACTCCTCTTTTAGGTTTCCCCCTAGGGTGTTTATATAGGCTTCGAGATGCCTTTCTTGACCCACATGTATCCTATTCTAAATAGAATTCATCCTAGTTTCGGCAGGGACATGCCCGTGTGACACGCCCGTGGTCGATAGCCCAGGCCGTGTTCGATCTTGCTTGTCACACACGGCTGTGTTACACACCCGTGGTTGATAGTCCAGGCCGTGTTGATTTCCTATATAGGCCCATTTTGCCCTTTTTTGGCCCGTTTCTCGTTCTTTTCGACTCTCTAAGCTCTCCTGAGTATAAAATATGAAATTAAGAGATTAGGAGGATCGAATTCATCAAATTCAATGGAAAATCATCCAAAATTAAGCTAAGCATAGGGTTAAAATATGTGTAAATTATGGTTTATCAAATATCCCCACACTTAAGCTTTTGCTTGTCCTCAAGCAAAATCTTCAACTCACAATTAAAATTAACTTTCTTGATTCATAATCCTCATTAATAATGTTTTATCATAATTCATAGATAATTCATACATTGCTAATTTAACTAAAAGAGTCCTAAAGATTCAAACAGTCTAAGTCATAAATTTTTATAGCACGAAAACATAGGTGTTTCCCCTTACCTAAATAATTACCTCTGATTCAAAACTGACAAGAATTGACATCCTCACTAAAGATTCTCTCAAATCACTCAAGGTGTTTAAGGTTCAAATTAAGCACTCAAGAGTCAAACATGAAGAGTTAATCCCATAAGCTTGCATGAAAATCAAATCTCCACCACTAGAAAATGAGATGATATACAAATCAAAAGGTCTTAAAGGGTTGTAATGCGGCTTGGGTTTAAAGGTGTGGATACAGGCTGAATTAGAAGGTTAAAATCGAGATTGAATTGACAATTTACCTAACTAGAAAAATTCAACTAATACTGGATAATTACATTGATTAAAAACTTATCACTAATAACATGAGCTTCTTCTAAAGATGTGACATTAATCGTTCAAGCTTAAACTAATAATGAATAAATTTCCAATTTTTTTTAAGATAAGAACAAGTAATGATAAGAAAGAACTTTAACAACGAAAATAGAGAATATAGTTAGGCAACTGATCAAATCAATTCTTGACAAAAAGGATGTCAGGAGATTAGGGGAATTAAAAATTTAGTTTTAGGTTAATATTAATGGGTAAGTCAAGGAACGGTTTATTAGGCTAAAAAGGGTTCACTAGGGGTTAATTATGAAGGTAGGCTTTTTATGGAGTAAGTGGGTTAAAACCTAGGTGCCTCTATCATCTCAGTATATCTAATCAAAAATGTGGTCTCGACAAGTATAATCGAAGCAAGTTCTAGAATAACAAATCAATGTTGACACACTCGTAATCAATAAAGTGAGCAAGAAAAATATATGCTCTTAAAAGCTCAAAGACTCGCAAAAATTATGGTTTTTTTTATGTCAACCTTATAAATTTCAAACTTCAAAGTAATATTTAAGATTAGGGAAACAACCTAAAAATTTTAATTACGGAAAATAGACTTATCATGTTTGACTCTCTAATATCTTACAGTTTAAACCATCAATGCACAATTACTTATGACTTAATCCGAAACATATCAATGAAAATCATAAATCAATAGAAGTTTCATTCTAATAGTAAATATGAGAAAGTTACTTAAGAACAAGATATAATTCAGTATTGTTGACACCTTCCCACACTTAAGATGTACATTGTCCTCAATGTACAAAGATAGATATCTAAAATATATAAAATGATAAGATAGGGAGAGAAGTGAACTTCCTAAATTTTGGATGGAGTCAAGGAAAAGAAACTGTAAGTTGGGCATAGATGAAGGTGGCGGTGGATACTAGGGTCATGGTGTGGTGATTCCCTAGCAGCCTTTTAAACCTAAATTACAGAAATCAAAATATAATAATATAAATTAAAGACAAGAAAGATAAAAGGAAGGAAAATAAAGGAGAAGAGAAAAGAAAAAGAAAAATTAAATGGACACAAAGGTCCTTGTCCTGTCGAGTTAATGAAGCGGCCAGCATGAACTTATGTAGATTGGTCTCGCACAGGGAGACTGTGCTAGTGTCCTTTCACTTCTTCGACATGGAGATGGTGGTGTTGAGGAAGAATGAGGGAAAAGGGGAGAGGAAAAATGGAAGGATAAAGGGAATAGAAAGGAAGAGCGGTGTGGTAGTTGAAAAAGAATTTGGGGAGAAGGTGAGAAGAAGGGGGGTTTTAAATAGAGTCAGGGATCTGGTTGCTGCACGCCCGAGTGCCATAGGCGTGTTAGGTCACACGGTCGTATCGCATGGCCGTGTAGTGTATTGTTCGTTTCTCCCACGCCCGTGTAGAGGTCTCCACACCCATGTTCATAAATCAGTGTCGACCACGGCCGTATTGCACGGCCGTGGCATTTTATCATCGCCCGTGGTTTGGGGATTTTTTGTCTTTGGTTCGTACGATCTCTGTCACGCTGGTATGCAAATCTGTGGTGTCCACACGGCCACGGCCATGCCCGTGTGCAAGGCCGTGTGGTAGGGAAAAATGCGCTTCATTAATTTGGTTAGTTTGGAGTTAGATGCTAAAAATAAAAAATATGGAAATTAATGGGGTTAGTGCTCAGGCTGCCTCCCAAGAAGCGCTCGTTTAAACTCTTAAGCTAGACTTACCCTTCATTCGCATGACCATGGTGGTTTGAGGAGTTGAAACTCCTCTCACCTACTATCCGTTCTATAATCACTATATAGTTTGAGTCGAGTAGCATTTACCTTAAAAGTGTCGAATATAGGATTACTTACCTCAACTATTCCGTATGGGAAGACATTGAGTACCGTGAAAGGGATCTCTTCATTAAGGTCTGGAATGGCGATTCATGGGTCTGTTTTATCTAACAATACCTGATTCCTGATCTGAAATTGGTTTGTCCCATCTTTAAGTTTGTCATGGAGTTGCCTCGGTTTTGCTTCGTGTGTTCTTAGTCTCTCCTTGAAATGTGTCTTCCACTCATCTAGTTTATCGATCTAAAGCCTTCATTCCTCATGAGTTATTTCCTTGTTGGCATGAGGTCTAGGATGTGGCTCAGATATGTAATTACGTGGCGCTTCTTGAAAAGAAGGTTAAATCGAATGGTCATTAATAGAATTTATGTTCTCACCTTTATTACTCGATGTCTTAGCCGTGTCAAGAGCCAGAATAGTGATCGTTTCGTCACCTACACGAAGTGTGAGTTCACCTGTACTAACATCAATTTTAGTTCTAGCAGTTGCTAAAAAGGGTCTTCCTAAAAGTAAAGGAACATTATTGTCCTCATCCATGTCTAAAACGACAAAGTCTACTGGGAATATGAATTTATCAATTTTTACTAGTACATCTTTGATTATACCCCTCGAAATTCTAATAGTTCTATCAGCTAATTGAATGCTCATTCTAGTTTGTTTGGATCCCTAAACCTAGCTGTTTAAACATTTTATAAGGCATAACATTTATGCTTACCCCTAAATCAGCTAAAGCATTATTAACAGATAAACTACCAATTAAACAAGGAATTGTAAAACTCCCTAGATCTTTTAACTTTTGTGGTAGTTTATTTTGCAAATTTGCTGAGTATACTGCATTTAGCTCCACATGCGACGCCTCGTCTAACTTCTGTTTGTTTGTCAAGAGCTCTTTTAAAAATTTTCTTGAATTGGGCATCTGTGAAAGAGCTTCAAGAAATGGTAAGTTAATATGTAATTTCTTTAGAAGTTTAAGAAATTTACCAAATTGTTCATCTATGTGGTCTTTCTTCATCGCATTGGGGTATGGCACACGAGGTTGGTACTCTGTAATTACCGATTTTGGTTTATCATGGCTTACCTCAACCTTACCTTCTTCTACCACATTCTCTTGCCTCAATTTTGGTTCATCTAACCCTTCACTATCGTGAGCAGTTATTGCTTGAAGTTGCTCCTTTGGGTTAGTTTCAGTGTTGCTTGGCAAGCTACCTTGTGGTCATTCAGACATGATCTTAGCAAGTTGTCCTAATTGATTCTCGATCCCTTGAATCGATGCCTGTTGATTTTTGAGTGCTGTTTCGGTGTTTTAGAAATGAGTTTCTAACACCGCGATAAATTTTGTTAGCATCTCCTTAAGGTTTGGCTTTTTCTCTTGTAGGTAGAGTTGCTGTTGGAAGCCTGGAGGGGGTTGTTGTCTTTAATTTCCTTGGCAACCCCATGAAAAGTTGGAATGGTTCCTCCAACCTGGATTGTAAATGTTACTATAAGGGTTATTTTGAGGTCTAAAATTATTACCCATATAGTTCATCTGTTCGCTTTCTATGCCAAGGTTGTCGGGTGGGTACTCTGTATTGTTCGTCCCTCCTCCATTTGCATCACACTACATCACTGGGTGTACCTGCGAAAAACCACACAAACCATCAATTTTCTTACTAAGAAGTTCTACCTAATTTGATAGCATGGTTACTGCGTCGAGGTTGAAAACACTGGCAGCTTTTGTTGGCCTTGTCTTTGTGACTTGTCATTGATAGTTATTCAATGACATCTCTTCTATAAACTCATAAGCCGCTTCAGGGGTTTTGTTATTTAGGGTTCCACTAGTGGCTAAATTAATCAACTGCCTAGTTGAGGGGTTCACACTGTTGTAAAAGGTTTGAACTTGTAGCCACAAATGTAACCCATAGTGAGGGCACCTTCTCAATAGATCCTTGTATCTTTCCCACGCATCGTAAAGTGTCTCTGAATCCATCTGCACAAAAAAAGAGATATCATTCCTCAACTTGGCCGTTTTAGCCAGCGGAAAATATTTTAGCAAAAAATTTTCGGTCATTTGTTCCCATGTAGTGATTGATCCTCGTGGTAATGAGTTCAACCACTGTTTAGCTTTGTTTCTCAATGAAAAGGGAAACAACCGAAGGCAAATGGCATCATCAGAAACGCCATTTATTTTGAAAGTATCGCAGAATTCTAGAAATTCACCAAGTGATTGTTTGGATCCTCATCCTGCAAACCATCGAACTGAACAAATTGTTGAATCATCTGTATAGTGTTAGGTTTCAGTTCAAAATTATTTGCAGTAATAGCAGGTCTAACAATACTTGATTCAGTTCCTGTTAAATTAGGTTTAGCATAATCATACATAGTACGAGGAGCAGGATTTTGATTCACCAGGTTTGCGGCAACCATAGGAGGTAGCTGATTATTATCAGCCATCTCTTCGGTAGTGTTGGTATCGTTCTCTTGCTCTTCTTCTATGTATTGTATGCTTCACCTTATTTCCCTACGATTTCTGCGAATGGTACCTTCTATATCACTGTCAAAAATCAAGGGTCCTGACAGGTTCCTTCTAGTCATAAACTAGAATTACCTGCCAGAAGCAAAGAAAAGCAAAATTAGCAAGTTAAAAATAAAATGGCTAAAGTAATAAAAATTTAGCGCTCCTAATATCTTAGTCCCCGGCAACGGCGCCAAAAACTTGATGGACTTCGAAACTAACTATTATTTCGACAAAGGCAAGCGCACCTATCGAACAGTAGTATAGTTGTGGTGAGTCCGGAATATCGTATCCTCAAGGATCAAGAGTACTAGTATTAACTATCTTTTTATTATCTAGCCTAATAATTACGAGGATTTATTTTTAATCTAAAATTAACTAACTAATTTAACTATATATGAAAGCGATAGAGAGTAAATTGGGAAAATACTTTTGGACAACTTATATGAGATAGGCAATACCTAAGGAAGAATCCACCTAGACATCACTTATTACGTTTGATTCATGTGATTTCTTCACTTGGCTTAATCCGTAGAAATCCCTAAATTATATTAATACCTCTTTCGAGGCTACTAATAACTGACTCTAGGTTGATTAACTGAAATCTCTTCCTAATTAAAACCCCTATTGTCGCATTAACTCGATTTATGGATTCCCTTATTAGGTTTGACCCTAATCCGGCAGATTTCCGTCGCCCTATATCTAGGGTTGCAATCAACTACGTTTAATTGTGTTGATCTACTTTTAAACAGGGACTTCTGCTCCACTGAATAAGCACATTCGACTTGAATCAATGACCTGAATTATCAAAACAAGAATAAGAACTCACAATTAAGAATAAGCACAAGTATTTATCTCATAAATCAAATAATAATAAGATTTGTCTTAGGTTTCATTCCCTTAGGTATTTAAGGGATGTAGTTCATACTAAAAGAGGGAAACATCATAATACTAAAAGAGGGAAACATCATAAAAGAGGAAAAACAACAAAACATAAAAAAACCTAAAAACTCCTAAAGAACTTGATGGGAGATCTTCAGTCTTGACGGAGATCCTTCTCCTAAGATGTTCTCGACGGCTGTCTTGGAGTATTTTTTCCTTCTACTCAGCGTCTATTTGACGTCCTGTCGAACTCCTCTTTTAGGTTGCCCCTTAGGGTGTTTATATAGGCTTCGAGATGCCTTTCTTGGCCCACAAGTATCCTATTTCGAATAGAATTCATCCTAGTTTCGGCAGGGATACGCCCATGTGACACACCTGTGGTCAATAGCCCAGGTTGTGTTCGATCTTACTTGTCACACACAGCCATGTTACACGCCCGTGGTCGATAGTCCAAGCCTTGTTGATTTCCTAGGTAGGCCCATTTTGCCCCTTTTTGGCCCGTTTCTCGTTCTTTTCGACTCCCTAAGCTCTCCTGAGTATAAAATATGAAATTAAGATATTAGGAGCATCGAATTCATCAAATTCAATGGAAAATCATCCAAAATTAAGCTAAGCATGGGGTTAAAATATGTGTAAATTATGGTTTATCAGTATAGTTGAGGTTGCATATTATTTACATAAGAACTTACTAAGCTATATACATAGCTTACCCCTTTCCTTTCCTATGTCTTATAGGGTTATTAAGCTAGCTCGGGTTGGAGATCGCCAGAGATCCTATCACACTATCAAGCTATCATTTTGGGTATAAGTGAATTCAAGTACTTTAAGTCTATGGCATGTATAGGGACTTAGTCATTTGCTAATGTGTCATTGTGATTGTAGCCAATGTGTTGGCTTGTGATTGTTAAATGCTTGTTTTGATAATTGACCATGTAGATTGGCTTAATTGGGCTATCATGGTTATAAGCCTAAGTATATATGTGTGTGTGTACGCGCGCGCTAATGACTTTGGTGTTATAGTCATGGTATGCTTGGTAAATGATAGAAATGTTATTCATGACATGAATGTGAGATGTTTGGAATTGTAGTCTATTGATGAAATGATAAAGTGGTGTACAATTAGGTATCTTGAAAGTAGTCAATTCTGACTTAGTAAATGTTGTGAGTGTGATAATTATGGATGATTTGGTTACCTAAGTATGTTATGTATGTGCCTTGAATTGGTGTAAGTGTATGTGTGTACAAAGGTGGCAAATGGCTTGGTAAATAGCCTTTAATTTGTCCATACGGGCAGACACACGGGCGTGTGTCTAGGCCGTGTGTGACACACGGTCTGCCCAACGAGCATGTGTTCCAGTCGTGTGTCCCCTTCACCTTAATTTTGAAAAATAGAATGTCCAGAATTGAGCACTCGGACAAAGACAAGGGTGTGTGTCTCAGCCGTGTATGCTACATGGTCTAGCACACAGGTGTGTGGCATGGCCGTGTGGCCCAAGTTAGAGAGCACATCCCTAAACCGAACACGATCTGAAGCACGGGCATGTGAGCCCTGCTTCTAGCAAAAATTTTCTAAGTTTTAAAAAATTTCCCTGAGTGCTCGGTTTAGTCCTGAACTATTTTCGATGTATGTTTTGGTCCTCGTAGGCTCGTTTTAAGAACGATATAAATGTTTTTGAGAAGTTTTAAATTTAAGTGGAAATTCATGTCTCGATTTTGAATGTTTGCTTGAGAATAAGTTCAGTAATGCCTCGTACGCTATCCCGGCGTCGGATACAGGTAAGGGTTGTTACAAAATTATACTATGGTTAATGAAAGGTTGGAAATGAATGTTTAAAGTTATATTTTCATGGTAATGCTCTGTAACCCTATTCTGGTGACGGATACGGGTTAGGGGTGTTACACACATGATACAAGCAAGTCACAAGATATCATTTGTAATCTAGAAGATAAGGTACATAAACTCACATCACTTCCTTATCCTTGTCAACTTAGCTTGTCCAAACGTCAGAGCCTCCTTTGTCCTGACAGCTAAGCATGACAACCATTTATCAGTTAAACTAAAGATGTTCAACCCTTAAAACCCAAAATTTATCATTATACGAAAGCTTTTAAGTGTTCTTACACTACTTCTTTCTTCAATCCACGAGTATATAAAGGTTAAGAAGCTTATCAACTCCTCAAATTCTCTACTACCAAACATCCATGCTCACGACTGCTACGACATGTAGAGCTTCCTTCAGCTACATCCTCTTCTTCTTCAGAGTGACAGAAAAAGATGATTTTATGGAGAGAAAAATATGTAAACATAATTGAGAAATTCGATCTCCACACACTCCTATATAATACACCTTTAGCATGACTTTCACCGTCCGTCTCTACCATTCATCCTTAATCATTTTGTCTTTCAATTCGGGATAAGTCAGTTCCATCCTAACCGAACTAGAATTGAGATCCAACTAATCGAAATTCGACCATTTAAATTTTTTAATTCCCTGATGAAGTCCGACAATTTACTAATCCTTTCAATTTAATCCTAGCTCTCCCTAAATTTTGAGTCAATAAGATACTCGGGTGTTACACTATGAATATTTACGGGATTTGAACTTTTAAGACCAGGAGGTGCCAGAGGAGGCACGGTAGGGGTGGAGGTTGCGGAGTCGTAGGATTAGCTCGCATAAATTGAGTAAACCATAAATTTTTCATTTGGAATAAGGCACCACGATCCTCACTTCTAGGCATCTGTGAAATAGGTAAGTTATGACTTGCTCCCTATTCGGAAGTCAAAACATTAGTATCTACCTCATCAAGTCTGGCGCTATTAGACTCACCCGACATTGTATATCTATATGAAAAATAGAGTCAAATCAAATCAGAAAGCATCACACTATCAAGTTATTATCGCATGTATTTCTAGACTTAATATATGCTATGTTAAGTCCTAGAATTGACTGAACTTGGCTCTAATACCATAAAATGTAACTCCCTAAGCCCGTCTCGACTGTTGGGACTGAGCTACAAAATGTTACAGTATAAAACGGAACATTTATAGACCTTTAACAGATACTTCAAATCAAAAATCATTATCTATCATAATATAAGTCATTCAGAACAAATTTAAACCTTTCCCAAGCCTTTGTGAGCTCAAAAGTTGACCCGAGATCAAACAAAGACCAAATTGCAAAGTGATCGTCGATTTTAGAGTTTTAAATTTATAATGAGAATGATCAAACCTGGAAACTAACTCTGACAACGATTTGAGGCAAGCGCACCTATCGAACAGTAGTATAGTTTAGGTAAGACCAAAATGTCGAACCCAAAGGAACCAAAAGTACTAATAATAACTCTCTTTCTATTATTTAGCCTAAGGATTAAGTGAATGCTTATCTAATCTAAATTTAACTATCAACTAAACTAAAGATGCAAAGACAAAGAGGATGAATTGAGAAAATAACTTGGAAGAAAGACCAATTGATTAAGACGACACCCAAGGAAGAATCCACCTAGACTTCACTTGTTATCTAACTCTGAACCAGACGATTTATTCATTTGACTTGATCCGTAAGATTCCCTAAGTTATATTAAACTCTCTCTCGAAGCGAATAACGTCTAACCCTAGGTTAATTAATTGAAATCTCTTTCAAATTAAAACCCCTAGAATCGCATTAACTCGATCTATGGACTCCCATATTAGGTTTCACCCTAATTCGGCAAAATCTCGTCACCCTACCTCTAGGAGCGCGATCAACTCCGCTTAATTATGCTAGATCTACTCTTAAGCAGGGACTTTTGCTCCTCTACCTAAGCACATCATACTTGAATTAATATCCCAGAAATATCAACACAAGAATTAAGAACACATAATTAAGAACAAGTCAAATATTTATCATATAGTTTAGCAAACGATAACAAGATTCATCATAGGTTTCATCCCCCTCAGGTATCTGAGGGTTTAGTTCATAGAAATAAAAGAAAACATCTCAAAAGAAAAGATAAAACAAAACATAAGAAATCCCTAAAACCCCCTGAAGGAATTGAAGGAGAGATCCTCCGTCTTGAGTATAATTCTGGTTTCTTGAGATGGATCAACTGGCTATCTTCGACTAATTTCCACAAATCTGACCTTTCTGGCTCGACTCCTTGGCCTACCTAACCGTCCCCTTTCTAGGTTATACTTAGAGGGTTTATATAGGCTTTTGAGATAGGTTTCTTTGCCCCTAAGTATCCTTTTCCGAATGAAACTCTTCTTTCTAGCGACAGGGACACGGCCATGGCACATGCCCGTGTAAGTCGTGGCCAAGCCGTGTTCGAGCCTGTTGAATGAGGCACGGCCGTGTGGATTTGGGCCAAGCCGTGTGGATTTCGTGATATGGCCCATTTACTCCGTTTTGGGCCTGTTTTCCGTTCTTTTCATCCTTGGGTGCTCTCCTGGGTATAAAACATGAAAATAAAGGATTAAGAGCACCAAATCACATAATTCAAGGCTTAAATCATCCAAAAGCATACTAAATGTGGGCTTAAAATATGTTACTTTTATGGTTTATCACAAATTTTGAAAAATATAGGGTCAACATCATGACGAGATTTTCTCCACGTCGAGACATCACCAAGTAGTATGTCACGTTACAACGTCGGACCACTTGACGTTGGGACATCACAAGCTGTTGGTCAACATTGCGATGAGGGAAAATCGACATTGGGATGAGAAACTTGTTTATGGCAAATTTTGACCATTTGGTACTTGCTTCAAACCAACCATCCAAATAGGCCAAAAAAATATATTTGACTTCATTTAAACTTGTTCAAAACATATCAATTCCAAGCCAAAACATAACATATAATCATCTAATAAATCCACAAAATCAATATGCCACATTTGGCACTAATTCATAACAAGGATACTTGAATAAATACAAGCCATTCCACCTATTTATACCATTTCTTATTACTTATCCATTCCATACAACAAGTTGATTAAAGCATTCCCGACTCATTATAATTGTCATCTATTTATGCATAGCAATACCAAAACTATGAACATGAGCAAATCAGCATTTCCATAAGTTACCATATGTGGCCAAAATCAACTATATCACATAATACAAACAACTTGACACTCCTAAGTACATGCCACATATAATCAAGTTTAAATAATCAAAAGTCTAGCGAATCAAGAGATGGATAGTGTGTGCTCCTCAAGGATCTAGTCAACATGTTCTGTAAGTCAAAATTTCAGGAAAAGGAAAAGCAACAGGGTAAGCATTACAGGATGCTTAGTAAGCTCATATGCATATAAACGGTTAACTTACCTCATATAACAAGTACATAGGTTAAACTAACGTGTATAACCAAATTTTACCTAACAAATCAAAACATAATCACCACAAGGTGAGCGTGATTCATATTCAATTACATAAGTATACTCAAACTTGTTTTCATGTCCTCCACTTTGCCACTTTTGATAATTTAGTACATTACATATTACTCAATTTCCACCTTTCGTATCTTGTAAGTTACCCGATGAACCATCATAAAAGAACTCAAATAAACTGGTACCAATCACATCTGATGCTCGTCCGAGCTAAATATATATATCCATATGTGTTAGGTAGCCAGTTTGGGCTAAAACTTTTATCGACACATCAAATAGCTTGGCCAAAGTTGTAATGTGTAGGTCACGTTACCCGTCCAGACTAAACCTTTCAACGACCTCAGATTACTCGTCTAAGCTGAACATATACTAGTGTCAGGTTACCCTTCTGGGCTAAACCTTATTGACACATCAAATAGCTTGTCCAAAGTTATCCATACAAGTAAGGTTACCCATTCGAGGTAAACCTATAAAATGACATCAGGTTACTCATCCAAGTTAAACCTGTGTCGCATGTATCTCTAAGTTCGCAACAAATGTTAGATCTCGAAATCATCGAAAATCAACCTATAACAATGTGTATGATACATTTGCGAAGTTTCATCAGGGTAATTTGCATCATGTAAGTTCATATTTAACATTTTTTTGATTTAGTCCAAATCTCACCATTTAGTACTAAATTACAAATATATCAAAGTTCAACAAAACATACATAGGTTCACAATATAACATTCACAAGGATTTAAACATAATTACACCATATGAACTATAACAGCCCAGTTTTAGCTAAATCGGAACAATGGTTTTGAAACAACCAATCCGATGTTAGAAAGTTATTTTAATATTATTTTTTGTGTTTACAGTATGTTATTTGATATGTGTGAAAATTTCGTGAGTTAATTTTATCGTTTAATAACTCAATTTGAGAAAAAGTACTAAATCGCGTAAAATGCAAAAGTTGCATTCTACTTGTTAAAGGTGTCTAATTGCTATGATCTATTCAATGAAAGGTCCTTATGATGTTATTAGACCATTGATAGTGGAATTTAACATAGATGGACATTAATATGATGATATTTATGTTTTATCATTAAGGGTAAATTAGTAAAATAGTTTATTAAGTTAATATTAATAAAACAAAAGGAAAAAAGTGTTCATATTATCATCTTTTCAACCGAAATAAGATGAAGAAGAAAACATTTTAGGGCTTGTGATATTCGGCCAACTCCTAGCTTGATTAAGGTACGGTTTTAGCTCGATTTTTGATGATTTCTACGTTTTTACAATTGTTGCTTTGTATTCTAGCTAGCCCGTGCCTTAATTTTTGAATTCGTTAATGATTTTGTGAAGTTATGTTGATGAATACTTGAGCTTTTGAATGTTTGATAATGGAAAATGACTATTTGTTGATAGATTTAGTAGTTTTGTAAAGTGATTTTTGACAAAAATGTCAAATAGGGATTTATTTGTGAAAATGTGTAGTTAGATGTGCAAATAAATAATAAATATGGGCTGATATGTGCACTAGGAAAATTCGGCTAGCTTGGGAAGGTATTAAATTGCATGAATTTTTGTATATTTGTGAAATAAGGGCTAAATTGTAAAATTATGGAACTTTAGGGGCTAAAGTGTAAAAATACCCAAATATGTGTTTGTGGACTGAATTGAATGATTTGATGAATAAATGAGTAAATTTTGAATATATATAGATCAAGAACAAAAAAATCAGATTTAGATCGGGGAAAATCAAAGGTTATCGAATAGTCGATCCGGTCTATTTATCTCGAATACAAGGTAAGTTCATATGCAAATAAATGTCTTTAAATTGAATTATATATGTTTAATTGTCATTAAACTTCTATGAGTGTTGAATGATCATATACAAGCAAGAGTCGACAGGGTTACAATATCCGAAAGTCCCGTACGAACCTTAGGAATAGTATAGGATATGAATGTCATGACATTAGGATTAACGAGATGTGATTATATGTAAAACCATGTCTGGGACATTGGCATCATTATGTGATTACACGTAAGACCATGTCTGGGACATTGGCATCGTTATTTAATTTCGTGTAAGACCATAGCTGGGCTATCGGCATCGATATGTGATAACATGTAAGACCATACCTGGGATATGGCATTGTACGAGCTATATGTGATTTCCAAGTACCCTTAACAATTCCAAAAGGTTCAACAGGCAAAGTCAAGTTGAGAAAGAATGTGTGAATGAGTTAAGCGACTCAAGTACGTGCGAGATTCATACAAGTATTGAAAAGGGATGTATTTGATGAATTCACTTATGATATTGAATATGTATACAATGGGAAAGGTTTGTGAGCTTTTTATGTATTTACTCAAAGATTGCCTATTGATGGAAATGATGTTAATTCATGTGGTGATTTTATTTTGTATATGGCTTACTAAGCTTTTTAAAGCTTAATTTGTGTGTTCTTTCCCTGTTTTATAGTTAATCGAAGCTAGCTCGGACTTGGGGATCATCAGGAACATCGTCACACTATCGATCAACTTGTTGGTACTTTTGATGCTTTGTAAATATGGTATATGGCATGTATAGGCTAGTGATATGATGATGTGTTTTGAGATATGATATTAGCCATGAGATTTGGCTCATGAATGATGAAAATTTTGATGTGTATTTGGCCATTTAAGTTGGCTTAAATCATAAGTTTGATAAGTGAAATATGATGTATATATTGCCTTGTGTTTTGGCATGTTTGGGATGGTTGTTGTGATGGTTATATGGTTGCTCAATTAGCTAGTTGTCAATTGGTGTATTATTTCTTGAAAAATGGCATGTTGTGGCTTGATTTTAAGATGATGATTTGGTATATTTTATGACATGAATTAGTTGATAAGATTATGAGAAAAATGCATAGAGAAGATAGGTGAAATTGTTGGTAATGGCATATTGTTTTAGTATGTTTTGGATTATGATTTGAGTAGTGAAATGGATGGACTTTAAATGGCTTGATTTGTATATGAAATAGCATGTTTTGGTTGCCTATAAATGTGTTGAAATGGTACTATTATGGTTGTTTACATGAGCATGAGAAAGGGTGGCAAATTGGCCTTGCAAATGGCCTAATCTTGTCCACACGGGCAGAAACACGGGCATGTATCTCAGTCGTGTGCGATTCACGGCCTTGTGTCCCCAGGTGTTGAGATTGAATTGAAGTCAGTCTGCTCCACACTGCCTTACACACGGGCGTGTGACCGGCCGTGTGGCACAAGTCAGTATACCCCCCTAATTGGCACACGGCCTAGCACACGGGCGTGTGACTTGGCCGTGTTGCATAAGTCCGTATACCCTACAAGATTGACATGGCCTAGCACACGACCTAACACACGAGTGTGTGTGGCCATTACGAAGGGCACACGATGTAACACCCCTTACCCGTGTCTGACGCCGGGACAGAATACGAGGCGTTACCAGACTTAAACATAAACATTTATACAAAATTAGGCTATAAAATTTCATTCAATTTAAAATCACTCATTCACATGCAAATCGTCCCTTATATGGGCCCACGAGGCCCAAAACAATCATTGGAAACTGTTCGGGACTAAACCGAGAACTTAGGAAACTTTAAGAAGACTTATAAAATTTTTCATCAAAACAGGGGTCACACGCCCGTGTGGCTTGGGACACGCCCGTGTGGGTAGGTCGTGTGGTCACACACGCCCATGTCCTCAGCCCGTGTAACTCTCTGTTTATGACGTCATCAACAAAATAGGTCATACGGCCAAGTCACACGCCCGTGTGCTTAGGCCGTGTGGCGAATTAAATTTTGAAAAATAAATGCAGACTTCACACGCCCTAGGCACACGCGCACGTCCCGGGGCCGTGTTCTCCACACGGCTGAGACACACGGCCCTGTCTCTGCCCGTGTGGCCAAGAAAATGGCTATTTACCAAACCATTTGGCACCCCCATTTGCACATACTTAAACACAACCCCAATGGCATCTTTCATGGTATAATTGAGCACTTAAACATCATCAAACAAGTCATGATCATAGCGAATTCATATAATCTTATTCATGCATAAGGCACCATACTTTGCCTAGCTTAAACTTATCAAACTTTCATGCCATGATTATCATCAAAACATCCTAAATCCAACCATACCAAACACACATAACCACATCACATGAAACCTCTAGTATAAGCACACACATATAAATAGGCATTACAACTCATTAACCAATATGAGCCACATCTCATGGCCATATACAAAATGAATCATATTACCATTATGAACCAACACATTTGGCCAACTCAAATGACACATACACAATTGACTAAGTCCCTATACATGCCATAAACTTAAAAGGTCTGTATTCACTTTTACCCCACGATGATAGCTTGATAGTGTGATAACATCTCAATCTATCTCCAACTCGAGCTAACATAAAACCCTATAAGTTATAAGAAAGGAAGGGGAGTAAGCTAAAATTCTTAGTAAGTTTGTATGCAAATAATAAGCAAATTATTAACATGATGTTTTTTACCAATTCTCACAATATGTTCTCTAGGTAATACAATCATAATTGCATAAAATTTCACAATTCATTTATGTTCATCTTGAGCTGTCTACTTGAGTTACAGTCACTAAATTATTTTTATCCGGAGCTACAGAACTCCAAATTAATATCAGATAATTTTCCTTGAAACTAGACTCACATATCTTCTTATCATAAAATTTCCAGAATTTTTGGTTCAGCCAATCAGTACAGTTTATTCTTTAAAGTCTCACATGTTTCGTTGTCTGATAGTTCTGACCCCTCTTCACTAAAAATTTATTTTCTCATGGTACAGAACTTGAATGATGTTCCCGTTTGTTTATCTTGAAAATATACTCATTAAGAAATTCAAGCATAAAAATTTTATCCCTTGATTATTTTTTTACAATTTTTAATGTATTTCCCAAGTCAGAACAGGGGATTCCAAAATCATTCTGACCCTGTCTCACTAAAATCCAAATATCTCATCATATGAAATTCTTTTGCTTATTATGTTTCTTTTATGCAAAAATAGACTCAATAATATTTAATTTCATTCTAATTCAATTTCTACCATTTTTGGTGACTTTTCAAAGTGATACAACTGTTGCTATTCAAACTGTTTTGTTGCTATTCAAACTGTTTTGTTTTCTATCATGTTTTCTTTGTATTAATTCTCATTTACACACATATAATACTAAAGTATATCCATAGTTAGCCATACCAATAGCTAGTCATCATCAAATATTTACAAGTCATTCATTGGCAATTTTAACCTATACATCCACAACAAAGACTTGAACATTTAATTTCTCAATTTAATTTGGCTTAAAAGCCTCACACATGATCATCAATCACATTTCCCACTTATTCATACATCATAAGACTAATCTTATAGTCACAAGGTCATTCTCATAGGTATAACTTACTCGTTTACCTTCTTACCAAAATTCGATCACATCCCGAGCACATTTCTCATGAGTGTATACATACATATACTTGCACTTAATCATCACATATCACATTTCGGGCTCATTTCTCGTGAGTTTTTCATATGTATCTATATCACTTCATCACATAACTTTACCACTTTTTCCTTCTTGAACATAAACTTAGCTCTTTACCATTGAACTACTCGAAATATCGAAGGATACTCAATCTCATCATACATGTATCACGATGCCAATGCCATATCCCAGATATGGTCTTACATGGGATCACATCTTGATGTCGATGCCATATCCCAAATATGGTCTTACACGGGATCTCATATCTCGATGTCGATGCCATATCCCAGATATGGTCTTATACGAGATCGTATATAAATGTCGATGCCATGCGCCAAACATGGTCTTACACGAGATCTTTCTTTGGTGCCGAGGCCATGTCCCAAACATGGTCTTACACAAGATCTTTCTTTGGTGCCGAGGCCATGTCCCAGACATGGTCTTATCCAGGACCTCCTTTATTTGGAGCCGATGCCATGTCCCAGACATGGTCTTATACAGGACCTTCCTTATCTCATGTTGTGACACTAGTATCTTAACATATTTCCATCACACTCTCATCGAGGCATCATTAGTCGATTTCATAGAAATAATATACATTTCATGAAATGTCAAACATTTAAAAGCATAATAACATGATGTTGAATTATTACACACAAACTTACCTTGACTTAAAATGGTGAAAGGGACCGAGTCGTCCAATGTTCTTCTTTCCCCCGTTCTAAGTCCAAAACTCATTTTCTTTATCTAAAATATCACATTTGACTTATCAAGTTATTATACTATTCAATTCAGTCCAAAAATCATATTATAGTAAAATTACATTTTTACCCCTAAACTTTGTCATATTTACACTTTTGCCCCTAGGCTCGTAAAATGATTTTTATTCAATTTCCTTGTATTTTAGGCCTAGCTGAACCATTTTCATAACTATAGCAGTCCACAATTTGCATTCATTCACACATTTCATACATTTTTAACTTTTTACAAACTAGTCCTTTTATGCGATTTCATCGAAAATCACTTAGTAAAAGTCGTTTACTACACACCGCGCATTCATATTCTACCATTAGACATCAAAGCACATGCATGCCATCCATGGGTAAATTTTTAACACAAACCCTAGCTCAAAATAATGGTAGAAATAGCTAAACAGAGTTACGAGGATCTCAAAAATGTAAAGAACATTAAAAACGTGGCTTAGATACACTTACTATTGAGCTTGAAAGCTTGAAAACCCTAGCCATGGCTTCGCCCATGCTAAATTCAACCAAGCAAGAAGATGGACAAGGGTTTTTGGCTTTTATTTTGTCTTTTAGTCCATTTAATTATTAAATTACCAAAATGCCCCTAACTTAAAAATATCCTATTTCACTTATCTCATGTCCATTTTTGTCCAAAAATTTAACCAATGTTCTAATTACCATTTAAGGACCTCCAATTTAAAATTTAATAGAAATTGGACACTTCTAACATGTGGAACTCAACTTTGCACTATTTATAATTTAGTCCTTTTGACTAAATTGAGTGCCCAAACGTCGAAATTTTCGAACGAAATTTCCATGAAATATTTTTACGAAATCGTAGACCACAAAAATATAATAAAAAAAAATTTCCTCGTCAGATTTATGGCCCCAAAACCACTGTTCTGACTAGGCCCAAAATCAGGCTGTTACACACGAGCCAGACACACGGGCGTGTGGTCAGCCGTGTGACCCAAGTCAGTACGTATGCCCTTTTTTCACACCGCCTGGGACATGGGCGTGTCTGGAGCTGTGTGAGGCACACGGCCTGTTCACACAAGCGTGTGACCCTTGTATGTTTGAAAATTTTCTAAGTTTTCAAGAATTTTTGTATGTTATCGGTTTAGTCCCGAACCATTTCTAAAGCATGTTTAAGGCCTCGTAGGCCCTTATAAGGGACAATGTGTTTATGATTGAATGGTGTTTGAGAATGGATGCATAAATGTATGTTGTATGTTTTGATTTGATAGGTAATGTCTCGTAACCCTATTCTAGCGACCGATACGGGTTAGGGGTGTTACATGAACTTACCTGGCAAAAACAGCAACCGATAAGGTGTCAATGACTAATCCGTAATTTTCCCTTTTCCACGAATATCCTCCGATTGGTTTAAATCCCGATCTAAATCATAATTTAATTAAATTATCAATTCCAAACATCATTTAATAGCATTATGTATCTATATATCAGTTCAATTTCATTTATCAAATATTCTCTCAAATTTTGTATTTTATTCAACTTAGTCCCTAAAACCAAAATTTCTCTAACTTTCAAAATTTGAGCTTCGATTTCAAAACCGATCTCAATTTCATCCTTCTACGACTCTCTAATAACTATAATTACAATGATTTCATGCTAATTTTGAATTATTCACACTTTAAACCCAATGTCTAAAATTAACAATTTTCACTTTACAAATTTATCATTTTTCATATCTAAGCTCAAATTCTATCAATTTAGTATCAAAAGCTTCAAATTTAACAATGGAAACTTTTATAAACTTTAACTGTTTTGCAAAATAGTCTTTGGGCTAGCTAAATTACGCTCCTAAGATCTTTAAAACATAGAAATTATAAGAAATGGACTTGAAATCACTTACCAATTTGAAAAACAAAACTTGAAAAATTAAAAACCCTTCCTTTCTCCCTTGTAAGGAAATGGAGATGAAAATGAATGGAAGATGATTTTTTTCTCTTAAAATTTAACTTATATAGTTTGGTAAAAGTGTAAATATTATGATCTTTTGGTTTAAATATTAATTAATCTATTATGAATCGTGTTTAACCCTTTTATATGAATAACAACATCATCATCATCCACCACATATAACTAAACATTGGTTTAATTTCTTAATTGAAACATTGACCACTTAAAAATCTATAGCGATTAACTTTTACGGCTTTTACAATTTAGTCTTAGTACCTTAATTAAAAAACTGTTTAATAAAATTATTGGATTGAAAATCAATATAACACTAAAATAGACTCGTAAATATTAAATAACAATATTTACTGACTCGATCATTGAAAAATAGGATTTCAAAATTATCGTTTTCGGTATCACTAAAAAACGGGTTATTATAGTGAAGCTAAAATAAGGAATCATGGTATCTAATTATTTGGAATAAAATAAAATTAATTAATTAGTTAAAATTACATATTCATTTTAATACAGTGAAGTCATAATGACTTGAACGAGATTAAAATAAGTTAGTAATTAAGTTAAGAGCCCAAAATACATATGTGGGCCTTAAAGTACCTAAGAAGGTCAAATATGGTCGACTAACATATGGGAGTATTGCTTGCTGCCTAAGCAAGCATGTTGGTGGCAACATTAGTCCTTCTAAGACTAGGTGTGCAACCCACTGCTGTTAAACTTAGCCTAGGACTTTTTATTTTATTGCTAATGCCAAATAAGTATAACTCTAATAAGCTCTTTATAAATATCTTATATTGATTGAAGAGAGAATATTGATGAAAATCAATGAATTGATAAGAACTAAAATTCCTCAGTTGTCAATTCACTTATTCTGCTAAAAGAGAGTTTATTCGAAATCGTTTTTCTTTACGAAGTTCTAATTTAGTACTTGTATTTGTGGTTGAAATGGTGCCCACACATCATGCGATCTGTGAGTTAGAGAATGTGGAGAAAATTTGATTGGTCGAAAGCAAAGATTAAAATTATGTAAGAATTTGAAACCAATCTTGTAGAGTTATGTAGGGTCAAATTTAATTGGACTTTTCAACATTCTTCAACTAGATTTTGGGACTTTCCAACCACCTTTTGGGATGCATTTTACGCCTAAATCATAGGTCTTTGAGTCTTTTTTACAACAATTTTTGAATCACTAGATTTGTATATTTGTAGCTCGAGATAAGGTTATTTCAATAAAAGAAAGTGTAATTTTCTATGGGAAGTTTGAGTTCAATCGCAAATCTACTTCTCCAACTTGTCAAAATGGATCAAGATAGAACTAGGTTCTAGATGATCGATGTTCTATTGGTCTTATCTGTCCAAGTTAATCCTAGATGTAATAAAAATTTTAAAATTCTGCCACACACACCCTACAACATTTTTCCAACAAAAACCACGATTTTAACCATGCAAAAGCATAAAATAACCATTAACACAAGCCTAAAATAGAATCTAGTTTAAAGATATAGTGAGTTGTTTAGTGTTTAAAGATTGCACCCTTAAACTAAAAACCTTAAACTCTAAAGACATATTCTTCACAAATAACACAAGCCTTGAACAACCCTAAACTCTGCATATTATAAGCTTAATATTTCCATTACATAAGGTTGCCTAAAATGTAAACAATATCCATAAACTCTGAAATAATTTCTACTCATATAACACAAGCCCTAAACCCTAAACCACATACATATTATAACCATCCATACTATGATGATTAAATAATCTTATTATTTCCATGCATACGTAAAAACATCATCAACAAAAACATGTATACCAATGAAAAAATATAACCATCATCATTCATTTCAAAATATAACCATAATTAATAAGTTGTTGACCATTGGCAACAATAGAAAAGTATATCATTAACTAGTATATGCTATCCATAAATGCAACAATATAAAAAAAACCATAAAATGGTACAAGTTCTCCATTAATGTAGCAATTAAACTCCCATATAAGGGAGAAAACCGAACCATCATCATAAAAGAAACATTAACATTTAGCAAAATTTAAAATTTCCATCCATCAAAAGAAATAGAAATAGCATCACAACACCTTAATGTTCCTGAGACCATCCTAAAAAGTTTGACTGCAAGGGTAAGTCAGATGCTTCATGAAGTCTTTTATCCTTTTTAACTCGGGCCTTTTCTTCGGTAGCTTTAACCAATGCAGCTAGCCTAATATGCCAAAAATATATCTTACCTCTAGCTTGTAATTTAAACTAAACTTCCAACTCTTTGATGATGTCTGAGATGCAAGCCTCCCATTCTTTTTCTAACCTATTTTTTCTCAACTAACAGGTTAATCTCTGAATGTGTTGCTAGAACATATAGGTTACCCTCAAGCCCAATGCTAGTTCCCTCTATCCCATGTGTGCTTCTAACGTGTCGAGGTAGCTGATATAGTTTAAGTGAGGGAGCCCTCATCCAATCCTCATATAAAAACTTTTCAAAAGCATTATCAAATACATGGCTTGTTTTGGAGCTATACCTTAGAATGCTACATACATATCATATCTATGAAAGCCATTCACATTTGAATAGAACAATAACATGCTCTTAGCCCTCAAGAGTCAATAGGAAATCCTTAAACAATGGCCTCTCAACCTTGACTTTAATCTGAACTCTCACAATGCCATCCTAACTAGAACTATCAAAACAATTAAAATCAATTAAGATTAAACGATGAAATAACTTACTTATTTTGAGAAGATTTTACTTTATTCTTTGCTTAAAAGGAACATTATAGATTTGAACCTAAACATCAATAGTCGAAAACTCAATATCATCCAACTTATAATGCATGAACCACTCATTCAGAATCAAAATACTATTCATAAATTACCATGGACTATTAAATAGAACATTCAATTTGTCTTTAACATTCTTGAATATAAACAGAAAAATATTATCCTAACTAATGTACTTCCATCAATTCTTCAGGGGTTACAATCCTTTAAGAATTCTTTGACCAGGGATGGGATGATCAATTAATACCTTTCCCACCAAAGAATGTTTCTTAATCTTGTACCAGTTTTTATGCCCATGTCCAAGAGAAAGAAAAACTCATAATCTAGGTTTAAGTCTGGAGTAACCTCATGTTGAACGTTGGATGCATCATCTCCCACCATAATCAACTGAATGGAAATTTCTAAAAGATGAAATTATTAGTAAAACCCCTAAACATGCTTTTAATAACTAAACAGAGAACAAATAAACATGCTTTTAATAACTAAACATGATTTTAAGAACTAATCGAGAAAAAAAGCAATATAGAGATTTTAGAATAATGTGAAAAAACTTTTAAGATACTCAAAGAAAATGTAAACGAATTAACATGCATAAACATGAACCAAATAACAAAGAGATAAATATGGAACATATAACTACTATGGAATACCATAGGGTTATCATAATCTGACTAGATTTCAATATATACAACGAAAATACAAACATCCTCAAACATAAAACAAAGAAAAAAGGAATACCAAAAGTTAAATTTCTTCTATTTATGGTTCTTTAAACTCACGTGTAGACTTCAATAGCAAAAGAAAGTGAATAGAGTTTATTCTGATTTAATTTTGCTTCATTCTTTTAAATCACTATTCAATTTACTCATTAATATGTGTCAATTAAGAATAAAAATTAACTATTATCAAATAGTATACACTATCCCTACTTATGATCTTCTAAATCCTTTCAATTTAATTATTGATACCCACTAAACCCATATTCCAAGGTCCATTAATAACTTCCCACTAGTCTAAATGGTATCCACCTTTTAGCTATAAATATGCTCTATAAACTAGGTTTGATTGTAGATAATGTATATATGGTATAGAAAGCTAGCTATAATTGTAATCATATAGTATATGGTATGATCATATATTATACAAATTTAAGGATAGATATCTAATATAGTTTGTACATGATCATATATTTTTAACATAAATTTAATTAATATGATCATTAGTATAATATTGTTTAGGGTTTAGCATATAGTATGTGTTGATCATATAATGTATATTGCAATAATGTAGTATACTTTGATCATATAATACAATATTATTATCATATAGTATGCTTGGATCACATAATGTATACTGTAATCATATAGTATATGTAACATCCTCAAAATCTTGATGTTGGTAACAACACAGTTTCAAGGCATTTATAGTAAATTCTAAGATAAATAGTAAAGTATGGAAGATTTATGCTTAAATTAAGTGTCTTGAAATGGTGTAATTAATGGTGGGAATAGCTGAGGAACTAGAGTGGTAATTATCTAGCCATTAATTACATAATGTAGGAGGACTTGAGTGGATGTTAATTTATGAGAATTGGAGAATTGTCATTTTACCATTGACAAATTAATTATTCAAAGTGTAACTATACCATTAATATAATGGAATTAGTTTAAGAAAGAAATGGGAATTAAACCAATATAGAGCAAGAAAGTGGACCAATGTTTGATTAAAAATATAAATTAGTAGTTAGTGATGAGAATGAAGGAAAAATGACCTAGTTTTGTTAGTGTCAAAACAATGGTTAAGTGGAGAATTATAAGATTAGGTGTCAAGTAATAAGCTACACGAAATTCCTACTATTTCTTCTTAGGATAGTCGATCACCTTACTTGAATTGAAAGAAAGCTCGTACACCAAGTTTTGCAAGGGCTACTCTTATCCTCTTATTCTAAATCTTTCTTCTTTGGTTCTATTTGAATTCTTAAGTTTATTTACTATTTCATGTTGTTGAAGCTTTCAAGTTTTGATTTCAAGATAACTGCAAGTCATTCTCTCAAAGTTCAAACTTCTTCAGTTTTAGTTTTGTTCACTCATTCAAGTCCAAAATTGGATTTAGACTTCCACATCATTTGGTTCAAAATATAGGGTTTTCAGTGTTAATCATAATTTGAGATCAACCATTTTGTTGTCTATTCCAAATTCCGACCACCATCCTTTATTGTAAGCAATGACCAACCACCATCTCCCAAACCTAAAATCACTTCGTCTAAACCTCTTTTCATATTTTAATTAGTTTTTTTTTTTTTTTTTTAAATCACCCCTCCAAATTTATACATAAAAAAAGGCGCAACTTTTCAAATTTTTTTTGTCCAAATCTGTCACCCCAAACTTCTTGAGTTTAGATATGTCGTTGATCTTTGCCTACTCTCCCTAAGCCCTAATTTTGAAACCCCACTGCCTAACCTAAAAACCAAACTTGTTCTCTCATCTTTTCTTCCCCCCCGAACTCTTCATTTTTATTGTTTAATTGTTGATTGTGTTGGGTTCTCATTTCTTTTGTTTGTTGTCATTTTCATTTTTTTTTTATCAAGGCTGTTTTCGAAACAGTAATTTAAGGGCTACTTAGAGTTTTCATTGAATGGCAAATTGGAGGGGATTTATTGAACTATTCTAGGACATTTCAGAATAATGCCCGAATGGTCCATTTTGTTGAATGGCCAAATCAAATAGTCGTGTCATTGTAGCACACAAAAATAAACCTGTAATGTTTTGGCTATTCCATTAAACCAAATGTGATGCAAATGCCAATCTTTCAATATAAATACAAAAATACAGTAAAAAAAACAAACAAACAATAAAGGTCCTTTCTTCAAAAGAAAAAATATATACAATCAAGGTCCCGTACTTGGATAGAAATTAGAATTGGGAATATAATAGCTGCATCTGCTGTTATTAATTTTTCACTGAAAGGAAAAATGGTGAAAGGGATAAATCTTGTGAAGTAGAAAACTTGTTGCAACTGCAGATCTTCTTACCACAAAAATAAACAAAAAAAAAAAAAGTAATTTCTTTTCCCTTTGTATTGAAGGGGCACTAAGCCCAAAATTCCTAAATTGTCCTGTCATCTTATGATACAAAAGATGATTTTTCTTTTTCTTTTTTTAAATAGTGTACATTGATGGAGTTCTGAAAAGAATGATAAAAGAATCCTATATCATCTTTTCTATTCACACTAAAAGAATGAACTGAATGTGGTTTTCACTATGGTATATATGTTAGCAACAAGTAGTCCTACATAGCCTCTTCATAATGGGAAGGACTGCCTTTTGGAAGGGATGCTTCTCTGCAGTAACTTCTCTTTCATCCCCACATGTAAACTTTGGGTTCTCATTTCTTCACTACCACCTGCTGGTATGCCAACTTTTGGACTTGGGCTACAACTCGACTGAGGAGAAAAGTATGGTTTCAAATAGCTTGTACTTCTTGGAGACAAGTTCACTTGCTCCAGAGCCCGGAATTGGAGTCCCGAGGGGTAGTCCCTAACACAACCAATCCGTGGTCCTGCTCCTGTTGTCCACTTGCACGACAACTGCTTCCCTAACTGATATGACTTCATTCCCTTTTTAGAGTTGATCCTTTGAAGTATTGATTCTTTAGGGACGTCTTCTACCCCAGTTTCATCCATCCTTTCATAATCATCTCCCAAAGGGGAATCCATCGGATTTTCATTGCAACTCGGCATATCAGCACCATGGTCATCTTTTGACATCTCAAACAATTCTGTTCTTTTCGGTATTTCAAGATCAGTCAATTTTCTGCTAAGACTGATGAGCCTCCTTGACTTGGGGCGTCCAACAGCTGCACTAATTTCTTGTTCCTCTGAATTAATTACCTCCTCGATTGAATCTTTTACATTCATCTCTTCCACCTCTAAGCTAAAGTCCTCTTCAGATGAATTGCATCTAAGATGGTTAATGCTTCTTCGTTTGCCAGCCGAGCTTGCTTCCTCATCCACCGGAGTCATCTGAATGTAACAAAACAAGCATTGTAAAAATATTAATTTCAATTGCAAAACGAAAATATACACATGCTTAAAAGTGTAGAGCACATTTTTTGTTCTTCATTTTATTTTTACCTTCACATCTGTAAGATCAACGTTGTTCTCCCTTAGAAATGAAATGAAGTCGTTAAAATTTTCTTCTGTAGGACGGTAGTGACCACTGTGAGGCCAAACTGCCTGTTAAACAGAGGTATAGCAATAATGGTTAAGAGACTGTTGTGGAACATAAAGACTATCAATCAATGAAAAACAAAAGGATCTGAAAGATAATATGCGAGGCTCTACCTTAAGGACACCATTATCAACAATTAATCTTCCAGCAGCAATAGTGGCACCTCCAGCCAAGAAGCTAGAATGTTGAAATGTACCCTTCTTCTTCACGCCAACATATAAGACTTTGGATGTGCTAAGGACAAAAATCCACTTGGTATCATCAGTTTCTTCAGTCGTGTGGAGAAGCTTCCCTGTTTGCTTGTACATGAACTTTCCATCGACCACAACAACTTCGTACGGCATTCTTTCCATCTGTATAGTGGATAATTGTTTCAGTAACAGTTTGAATATAAATTCAGATAAAGTAGGATGAAAATAAACAAATAAATACCCACCGGACCAAGATATTTGATGCACTGGTGTTGAAGCTTTGATCTAGGACATTTTTCGATATTTACTTCTTTCCCTTCTCCAATATCCAGCCTGCATTTCCAAAACAAGTCCATCAATTTTCAGCTTTAAACTCTTGAACCTGGGATCAGAATCTCTTACTCTTAACAAACCAAAATGCTCAGTTAAAGAAAATTACCAATAAAAGAAGGGTTCTAGACTCTGAGAATGGAGCCATTGATTATAATAAAAGTGTAGATTGTGTCCATAGCGATGCCTTGGATCTATCTGCACAATACATGAAACTATAATCAGCAACAAATAAGATGAACCGTAAACTAATCTCGTTTTTATTGCAATCAACTTACTGCTTCAAGCCAGTGTTGCAAAGCAAGCTTTTGAGCTTTATCGTTCTTTGATAAACCTTTTCCAACCTTGGCAGCTCGAGTTCTTGCCCTTGACCAACGCGAAATTGCAGTCTCATGTTTATCTATATCGAAGAATGATATAGAACTCCTTTTGAGTTCAGCAAAATCTAAGAGCTTCCACCTGCAATACAACAAATGATATCATTAGAAAAATAAATAAACAAATAAAAGTTTTGTGTTGCAAGGTAATACAGAACATACAAATATAATACACACCAACTCTGCTCAACGAGTACTGCACAATCAGCTAGTTTTCTTCGTGTTCTAAAGCTCTTGTACACCTTCTGCAATCTTATTGCCGCCTCATGTTGTGGGTTGCTGGGATCTAATACCGGTGATGTGGATTGAATATCCATTGCTTCTCTCTTTGAACTGACATCTTTAATGTGCAAATCCTCGAGTTTATCCGATGAAGAAGACGACTTGAATGAAAGCATCCTCTCGAAATCGCTCCCTTTAAAGCTTATAGATCCCTCCAATATCATCTTTCCAGAACCTACTGATTTTAAAATGGTGGGCTCAGAATCTGAAGTTTTGAAACTGATAGATCTAACAGGTGTTTTCACTCCATCATCTCCAAAACTTATGGATTTCACAGTGACAGATTCTAAAGCATTCTCCAAATCACTGCATTTAGCAAATGGGTAGGACAAAGCAGCACCCATCCGACAACAAGGATTTCTGTGAATCAAAAATGAATTGGTTAAGCCTTTCCCAGTGCTAAATATATCAATTTATCAATGTTACCAAATAAAGCATAACAAGATAAGATGGTCAAAACAAACAGATTTTTTAACTCCAAAAACTCTTCTACCTTATTAGAAATAGAATCAAAAGCATTTCACTTTTCACATTCTCTACCAAATATAGAAAAATCCTCCAATACTAGATTCTGGATCTGCCAAAAAAGCAATATTCTTGGAATCCCCACTTAATACGATAGGATCATGATCAAAAGAAGAACAAACTAATAATACCCATTTCATCAAAATCCAAAACAAAACGAATATAGCAAAAGCAACATAAAGCAGTGGAGGTTAGAGGGAAACATTACCTTGAATAGCTAAACAGGCAAGAAAAGGGGTTGCTATCCTGGGATTTCGACTTTAGTTTGAGTTTGAGTTTGAGTTTTTTTTTTTTTTTTCTCTCTCTCTCTGTGAAAACAAAAACACTTTGTTTTTTATGCTAGAATGAAGGTGGTACCATTGCTAACCTCCACCTACGATGGCTTATATTCAATAATTTTACGAAGACAGAGAGCAAGTTTAAATTGAAATTTACTCAAAATCAAAACAGCGTTGTATTATATTTTTATTCCAACCACGTGGTTTGGAGTTTGGACTATTTTTTCTTCAACACCCTGTACCTGGAGGTGGGTCTCATTTCACTTTTTGCTTGAAATATTAAAAAAAAAAAAAAAAAGTTGAAGAAGGATTATAAGTAGTTATAATGATTGTATTTTTGTGAATTAGACAGTGGGAAACATATTAATTTTTATATTTTAGCTGTATTTGTAATTTTTAATAGTTAAAAAGAAAAACTTGGTTATTTAAAGCAAAAAGATAGTAATTGTAAGTGAAGCAGAGTTGCATAGAAAGTACAGTGAAATTGTGGGATGGACTTTTAATTTGTTTCTTATAAAAGTAGAAGTCTAAAATAAAAAAATTTCTTGGAAATTGTTGTTATAAAAATAAAGGGGTCATTCTCGGACAAAGACGTTGAATATTCTAAACCAAAAAGGAGTTGTAGAAAATAACAAGAGATTTGATTTTGACTTGGCAATTCTTTCTTTAACTTCTCCTCATATCGTTCAACTTGTAAAAAACTCGTACCTTCATCCCCAAGCTTTCGGTTTTTCAATTTTTGACTTTTTCGCACAAAAAGACTTTAGCCAGATGGAGTTCAACATCAAATATTTTAAATTTAGTCTTATTTATTATTTAAATAATGAAAAATATCAACTTTGTTAATAATAAAAATTAACTTGGTTAACTTTCTTCTAAAATTTCTTTTTATATTTGAATTCGTGACCTGGCACATTTATTTAGGAGTTTAATGGGAGCTGGTAAGCATGCGATATAGATTAACCGACATTTGCATCATGAACCAAGAGGTTGGGCAGCTGCTGAACAAAGAGTTGAGTGATGTAAAAATGATAAAGAAAGTGGTATTCTTTTGTTGTTTACATCACCAGTTTAGTGGTATTGAAAGTGAAGGAAACTTCCCCAATGACCCACACCTTGACTTGCAATTCAAATCCCACAAATTTATTTATTATCCCAATCTCATGCAAGAAGAAGCATTCAACCATATGAGTTGGTGACCCTTTTATAAATATGAATAAATACAAATACTATCTATCTGTCCATGAAACCTAAATAATAGAATAATGTGTTGAGGATTGTGCATGTATTTTGAAATTATTAACACAATTTATGCTTTATACTCCCCACTAAAACTACAATATCTGCTGCCATTCCTTTTTTATATTTATTTTTTCTCCCACTTCCTACCTTTTATATGCATTAACCATAAATTCATTTTGGTTTTTTTCTTTGCTTTACAATCTAACTCATATACCTCCATATTAATTCTAAATGTTATGTTATATATTAATCATATTCTTTTTAAAATAAAATTAATTTTATTAATGATACAATCTAAATGATATTATTATTATTATTATAGTTTTTAATTTTGAAAAAGTTGAAATATTATTTAAATCTCAAATGCTATTATGGATGTTTCAAATGTTTTTATAGTGTATAACAACAACATCCAAAATTTTGGTATATAGAAAGTGTTGATTATATAATATGATTAAATATGGTTTTGGTTAAAATAGTAGATTTGAGTTATTAAAAATCATCATGTTTTGAGCTCAAATCACATCGTGTTGCAAATATTTTTCTAGATTTTATATGAAAAAACAAATTTGTCCTCAAAATAATATTTTATGCTTTATAAAAAAGAGGGCTTTCGGTAAATTCTCCACTAAATTAGGACCTGGTCGAAGGGTGACATAAACTCAATAAAAATTTTAAAAATATTATAAAATCAACTCAAATAATATTTTTTAATCAATCAATAATTGATTGTTATTCTCTTAAATTGTTACAATAATTTTACTACAGATAAAATTGTTTTCTTAAAGAGAATTATTTGAAATTGAAAAAGCAAAACCCTTAAACACCGGTATTTGGTCTATTGGTCAAGGTATTCATCATATCTCAAAGGTCGTGGGATTGATCTACAAGTCATGCTTATGAGATAATTTAAATGAGTGTGTGACTTTAAAATTCTATTTTATGAAAAAAGTAAAACATTTTTAAATTACTTAAAATTCATCATGATTGAATATGTGGTAATGTAAATGTGTGTTTATGAAGTTTGAAAGGTAAATAAAAGAAATGGTGATTTAAAAAGGTTAGAATATTAGCATGATTTGTCATCCCTTTATCGTTTTATGCATACAATTTAGAACCTTTCGGCAACATAAAAAAAAAAAATTAATATTGCTGTAAAAGGAGAAGTCGCAAAAATAAAAAATAAAACAGTGATTTGTATGAACAAATTGTCTTTGAACCTTTACACTTCAAAAGTAGTTGACATTTTTGTTTGTAAGCTTAAAAATGTGAAAGAGAGATTATTAATTTTATATATTCGCGTAGTCGGAAACTCCAACACCTTCAAACCAAAAAGATGGACTACTAAAATTATTTGTCGGAAAATAGCAAAAAGTACCGTTTTCTTTTTAAAAAAATGTGCTTTGTTTGCTGTAATTTTATTTTATAACGATTTATACCGATAGTAAACTAAAAAATTAAAATTTTTAAGTCAAGTTTGGATCTGTAATGCCTGAGAGGACCAAAATGATTTTATTGTTTTTGTCATCATTATTAAATAAAAAAATGTGCTAATATTAAATTATATAATTGTCTAGAAAATTGAATTATGAAGATAGAAAATGAGACAGACAAAATACAACTGTCATTTGGGATCTCCATGCAAACAAAAAGATCAGTGAGATATGGGATTGGGTACTTTGAACCGTACGAGATGTCAATACTCACGTGTCGTCTCTCTACTCAACCACGTCATTTTTATTTGGAGTTAAGTTAGATATAGAAAAATGTTGGGTTTAAAATTTCAGTCTCATAACCAAAGTCTTAATAAAAATAATCATTTGAAAAAATAAAAAAAAAAAAATTTAAAATATATGACGAGTATAGAAATTTAAAGTATATTTTAATCTCACCTCATATCGCTCTAAATACATATTTATATATTTGTAGTATAAAAATATGGGTTGAAAGAAATACTTTATTAAAATGGTGAGAAATAAATAAAGGGATGGAGGGTGATCCATCTCAAGGCGATCCGCGGACATCGGTCACACCTCATTCTCCCTTCCACTCCCATTCCCACTGTTTTCTCTCTTAATTATTCTTTTTTAAAGTTTAAGTACTTTCAAAGTACAAGTATAAGTACTTTTTCAGTAACTATAAACTCAGTAATTAAATTATTACATATAAATTGGAGCAATAAAACAATTATAGCCCAATTAGAATGAGATTGGAACATTTTATTTGATTTCTTTGGAAGAAAGATTATTCTTGGTGAAATTAAAAATAAGGGTGATCGTGATATTAATTATTATAGTAATGAGATTGAAATCAATATTGGGGTGTGTATTTGGGTACGCAACAATGCTAGTTAGAATAAGTATTAAGCAATGTTTTTCAAATAGAAGTCGATGGTGAAACCAATCAAGCTACCAGTTTATCATCGTTCCAACCAGTCCAATTAAAAGAAGTAAACAATTTTAATTCAACCGGTTCTCAATCTAATTAGTTCGACCCACTAGTCCAATCTAGTTTAAAGACTGACCAATTCAAACGACATTAGTATTGACAAAGCAACATAATTGTTAAGGACATTAAATTAAATTTATATAAAATATAATTTTGCTATATGTAATTAATTATTAAAATTAATTTTATGTAATTAATCATATTTAATTTATTGGTAGCAATAATATTTGTTTTTTATTTGGATACAATTGGTAATATTTATTTATATGTTTAGTTAATGTAAATAAAACATTAATATTTAAATAAATAAGACAAATTATTATAATGAAATAAGAAGAAAAATAAAACGTGAAGATGTTTATTTGTAGATAAAAAATAGCACATAAGTTTTATAATAGATGATTGGATATGAAAACAGATCTTAAATTCGGGATGTTATTTCTCTTAATTAATTTTAAATACTATAATATGTAGGTAAAAATATCCAAACATTTTAAGGCTGGATAAAAAATATTATTTACCCTTCTCAGGTTTGAAAAATATCCACTTAGTTTGATGAAATATACGCTAAACCCCAAAGTTTATTTATAAAATGAAAGGATAAATTTATTCTTTATTAATTCCTTATTATTCTATCTAACTTTTTATCCATGGTCTATATACTCATTTTTTCTAATTAAAAATATTAAAATTATAATTAATTAAAAATATTTTAATTTTTTAATTAAATTATAAATTATATTACATTATATTATAATCATATGTTAAACCTATAATTTTTTTTTTTTGAAGTTACAAGTATAGTCATATCATAATTACAAAGAATACATTTAAGTAACTATAACCAAATTTATCATTATAAAGCACAATTAGACTAAAAACCAAAATATATTCAAATATGGACCATAATAAAATTTATACCATATCCAAATATGGTGAGACATAAACCATAATAAATGTGAATTGAGAATCCATGCATATCTTATATAAAATGATAGTTGAACTTGAGATTTAAAGTTCTTAGGGTCTTAAATATAATAAAAAAGTTGTTAATAATCTTTATGATTCACCAAAATAAGGTTTAAGCAGGGATAATACATAATTTCACCTTTGAATTTGTTCATCTGTACTTAGTTAATCTTTAATTTTTTTGGACTTAGTTGATCCCTAAATTTGTATTTCGTCAACCAGGTTGGTATATTTGCACTAATATTGCTAAATTGTGCTGATGTAATATTACTAGCCAATTTGATAATGCCACATAACAACCTCTCAAAACACCACATGAAAATTATTTACGGGTTGAAAAAAAAACTTTAATAACGGAAAAGGGCCGGGTTGAAAATTATTTACGGGAAAGGGCCATTTCCCCCCAAAACGCGTCCACGTCAGCGCGTTTTTGAGGGAAACAACAGCAAAGTGCTCCCCTGGGAACGCGCTTTGTGTCCACGTCAGCAAAGCGCGCTTACGTGGACGCGCTTTTGCTAAAGTGGACACAAAACGCGTCCCCAGGGGAGCGCTTTGCTGCCCAACGGTCAAAATTTTTTCCCTATAAAAACCCCCCAACCCTTTTATTACGCTTTAATCCTTCTCTCAATTTTCTCTCAATTCTCGCTTAAAGTCCTTGAAATTTACTCTCAAATTTCAAAATAGTCCTTGACTATTTACAAAAAAGACCTTTTTAATTTTTTTAATATATATTTTTTGAAAAATTTTAAAATTTTCGATCGTATTACAATGGCCGGGGAATTACTTCGTCTAGACAGCAAGCACATCTCCGTCGAGCAATTGAAAATGGTAAGTTTTTAATTCTAATTTTTCAAAATTTATATAATATTTTTAGGTCTATGTAATTTTAATTAATTTTTATTTTATAATTTTTTAAACAGTCTGTAGATCGGGTGTTGGAATGTTACATTCGCAACATGCATGGTCTCCCATCGCCGTTGATCGAGAATTACCTGCGGGAAGTGGGTTTTTGGCACGTGGCCACGATAGGCCGGGGTTCAAGTTGGAGCCGCCTTTGATCAGTGCGTTGATAGAGAGGTGGAGACCCGAGACGCACACTTTCCATCTTCCATGCGGAGAGTGTACCATCACTTTGGAAGATGTGCAGTTGCAGTTGGGATTGCCGGTGGACGGGTCGGTAGTCACTGGGTCCGCAACTTCTGGTGACTGGGGAGCCATATGCTACGAGCTTTTGAGTGCCATTCCGGATAAAATTCAAGGAGCTCGGATTGATATGGCCTGGTTACGAGACACATTCCAGGAACCGCAGGAGGGTTCAACCAAAATAGAGAGGATACGGTATGCTTGGGCATACATTCTTCAGATAATTGGAGGCTATCTGATGTCGGACCTTTCTAGAAACCTCGTACACCTGAGATGGCTGCTGAAACTTGTTGATTTCAGAGCAGTCGGTGAATTGAGTTGGGGGTCAGCCGTGCTATCGAGGTTGTATCGGGAGATGTGCGGGGCGACACGGCCGAGTAAAGTGAAAATCGGAGGTTGCCTATCACTACTGCAGTCGTGGGCATGGTATCGATTTCCATTTTTACGTCCTCGACTCGACCACCCATATTCACTCCCACTGATAACGAGGTAAATTTAATGTTATATTTTACAATCATTTCATAGATTTATAGTATAATTGTATGCTAAAAATTTATTTAATTAGGTGGAACCATTCGGCTAGTCATGTTGGAATACCTACCTCGCTTGAAGATATACGGCTTCTATTGGACCAACGGTCGGAATCACAAGTAAGTTTCTAATTTCGAATTTATAATTTAGTATTTCATATGTACTGTCTACTATTATGTATATAACTAATATTTTGGTAATGTTAATATAGTTTCAATGGACTCCATACGAGGATCCAGAAATTCGGGCAGTAATTCCGGAGGAGTTCTTCCAAAATCCGAACAGTTGGCACGTGAAGGTCCCATTGATCACCTATGCGACCGTGGAGATGCACCAGTCAGATCGGGTTCTGCGACAATTTGGATTCAGGCAACCGATTCCCGTGCCACCTGAGGTGCTCGATGATGAGCACAAAGTGGACTTACGGCAGCTGTACACAGATTGGCCAAGATTTTGGTCAGCACATATCGAGACGTGGGAGAACCGGTATGACTATTTACCTAACCAGGATTCAATCATCGTTCCTGAGCTAGCGTGCGTGCCGAAATCATGCCATGGTTTAGGATCCATGGTAAGCCATGTATGTTGTCGAAAGAAGAGAGGCGACGACAACTTCGTGAACGAAGGGAACGTCGGGGCCCTTTAAATCCAAGGAGAAGGGGTGATGAGACGCGGCCATCAACAGCGCCGACACAGTCACCGGGCCCAGCAACAGTGCCCACACAGTCACCGAGCCCATCAGTTCAGCCGACGACACCGACATCACAACCTTCACCATTTATGCCAGATGCGTACCCTACCCCTTATATGTATCCTAACCCGTATATGTTTCCTTTTCCCAGTCCGACCCCAGGTTGGAATGCATGGCCTGGTTCGAGTCCGTTCCTGACTACTCCCGCTGGCCAGCCGATCTTGAGGCCGTCGTCGCGTGTGGGATCAGAGGAGGCGCTGTCGGGGAGCAGTTCTTTCTACCAGGCTCCTTCGCCATACGGGATTCAGACACCCCGCCGTGGTTTATGCAAACACCTCCGCGGTCGTTATTTTATCAAGGTGGGTCATCCTCGCAACACCCAGAACCAGACCCACTGTCGGAGGAACCCGAATCTTCGCCCGAGGTTCCACGACCCCTGCCGGAAGCTAGAAGACGGAGGAATCCAGCGCGTAACCGCCGACCACCCCCGTGTGGCACTGATTCCGACCGGTATCAACACTGATTCGGACCGGCTTTTTTATTTTTTAATTGTAATATAATTTTTTTAATTTTTTAATAAAATAAAAGTTGTTTTTTATTTGTATTTGTAATTTGATTTTAATATCTTCTATTTTATTGAAGTTGTTTATTTTAATGTAATTTAATTTTAATATTTTTAATAAAAGAAAAATTATTTTTTATTTATTTTATAGTAATTTAATTTTAATATATTAAATAAGATAGAAGTTGTTTATTTTTACATGTAATATATTAAATAATTTTATTTATTTATTTTAATGTAATTTAATTTTAATATCTTCACTAAAATAGAAATGGTTTAATTTTTTATTGTAATTTAGTTTTAATATATTTAATAAAATAACAGTTTCTTAATTTTTTATAGTAATTTAATTTTAATATATTAAATAAAATAGAAGTTGTTTATTTTTACATGTAATATATTAAATAAATTTTTTATTTATTTTAATGTAATTTAATTTTAATATCTTCAATAAAATAGAAATGGTTTAATTTTTTATTGTAATTTAGTTTTAATATATTTAATAAATAACAGTTTCTTAATTTTTATAGTAATTTAATTTTAATATATTAAATAAAATAAAAGTTATTTATTTTTACATGTAATATATTAAATAAATTTTTTTATTTATTTTAATGTAATTTAATTTTAATATCTTCAATAAAATATAAATAGTTTAATTTTTTATTGTAATTTAGTTTTAATATATTTAATAAAATAACAGTTTCTTATTTTTTATAGTAATTTAATTTTTATTTTTAATAAATTAAAACGTTGTTTTTATTTTTTGTAATTTTGTAATTTAAATTTAATAACTTCAATAAAATACGGGATTCTTGTACAAAAATTCATCTTTTTCATCAAAAAAATAGAAATTACATAGCCACCAAGAGACAAAAAAGCTAAGAACACAGTCAACTATTCCGATTTAGACACGAGCGAATTGTATGCCCCGGGGTTCTACACCATCTGCACAGCTTACTTTGGTTGCTCGTTTCTTGGATATCCATATTGTTGCGTATTCTAGTTGAGTAAGGTCGACCTTTTGGTTTGCGCCTCAATTGTCTATCCGGCAACAGCTTATACGGTGCAAGCGATACCGACAGCCACTTACGTTCATCTGGGACTGGTGGGAATACGTGTCTCCACACGTTGTACATGTTTTCTAATTTATACACATCGTCGACATAGCTCATGGGATCAAGACAGAGATTCAGACAAGCCACAAGTACATGAGCGCATGGGTAACGAAGTGCATCAAATTTCCCACAGTCGCAGGTCCTATTTGTCAAGTGTACACGATACTGCCCGCCAACAATACCTTGGTTCGGTCTGTCAAACTCCGTGACACGAAATCATAGGTTGTCGCGATCGTGACACACTGTGTGCATGGTGTTGGCCCGTGCCTTCCCCCTGTTTATTTCTTGCAAGACTTTCGGGCTCCATACATGGCCTCCTTGCATCTGCCCTCTATAACTCACTGCTCGCTTCGGAAATAGTACCGCTAAACAAAAATATGTCTCTCGTACAACCGATTTAATCGGCAGATGACGGGTTCCTTTTAGAACAGAATTTATGCATTCGGCCAGGTTTGTAGTCATATGACCATATCGTAGGCCGCCGTCGTATGCTTGTGTCCACTGTTCCAAAGGAATATTGCACAGGTAGTTTGCGCCTTCGTCGTTATCTGAGCGCAAACTCTCCAACATCTCCTGAAAACGGTCCTTACTGATCTCGTACCCTACCAATATAGGTTGATAGCGAATATTACATATCACTTTTCAATTGAGAATAAATTGAATATTACAAACGAAATTATATTAATAGATATTTTATACCCATATTAGTCACTTGTCGTCGCTGACTTTTAAATCGATGTTGCCCATAGTAGTTAGATGTAACATGCCTTAGGCAATATCGATGGTGTGGTTGATGCCACATGCTTCCCTAGCGTTCTATTGCGACTAGTATTCCAAGGCCCCGATCTGATATCACGCATATATCAGGTTGGGGGCAGACATGCCTCCTTAACCTAGATAGGAAGAAGTCCCAGTCATCAGCTGACTCCCCCGGTGTTATTGCGAACGCAATCAGAAGGATTCTCCCACAGCCGTCTTGTGTCACAACTAGCAATAGCTGATGCGTATATCTACCATACATAAAGGTACTGTCAATTTGTACCAATGGCTTGCAGTATATGAAGGCATCTCGGCATTGCTTAAATGTCCAGAACAGACGCTTGAACACTGCGCATCCACGGAGCAAATGATCGTTGTAGTACGCTGGTTCCGTTTCTGTAACACCCCTAACCCGTATCCGTCGCCAAATTGGGTTTAAGAGGCATTACCACTCTAAATTAAATTTCGAAATAGACTTCAATTGAATTCAAGCACAATCAATGCAATTATTTCCATATTATAATACACTACAACCGATTATAATTACAAAAAAATAATAAATGTATAATGAGTATTGTTACCATGCTGAATACACACAATATCTGAACCACATAACTTAAACATTTATGACATATATTATATATATATATATATATTTATCGGGTATCCACCAGAATTTATATAACATAAACTGAATTTCATTTATAATACAATAATACATACGCATTTTAAAATCAATTAAACCATTTTACCAGTTAATAATCAACTACACAAAACAACATATTAGTATACACCTTGGCCGAATATACTATTGCACCTTTCATTTAGATTCGTAACTAACCAACCAAAAATAACATATTTATTTTTTTTATCGTTAATAATGACATTTGAATATCTATCACTATTGATCAACTATTCTCATAATTATATATATATATATTTTCTAGACCAGCCAAAACATTTTACAAAATTTAATAGCCAATATCACATACAGTATTGAAAATGGTTACTATTAACAAATAACTTGTTACAATATATAAAGAATAAGCATACTTATTTACCACTTATAAAACCATGCGCATGTGACCATAAAAAATATAATCATCACATAGTCAACTTGCTCAAGCACATCATTATTTAATTCTTACTAAACATATCAAGCATATAATATTACCAAGGCCGAAATAAATGTATTACTCAAATATCATTAAAACATGACAATACAAGTATACATAAATTTACCTTAATCACGATTATATACACATCATAAAAATAGTAAACATAATTCACGTATCAACTAAAAACTAAGAATAAATTTTCTAAACCATCACCTAATGTCTATATACATATATAAATATACATGTCTCAATAGCACATTCCATATATAATATAGGTCACGATCGAAATTAAAACATCCAATAACATTATGAACAAGCTATGAAATTCAAAACATAAAACGATACTTAACTAAAAGAAATAGCCATTTTCGCAAGGCTATATTTATATACATGATCAAACATCATATGTTTCAAAACTTAGTCTAACCTATACATGCCTTCAAAATCATAACCAAAATTTTAAAGTACCAAAAAGGAGGCGATAGTGTGGATGGCTTTCTTGACGATCCCTCTCGAGCTCGTAGTTTAACCAAAATCTATAAAACAAAGGAGAACATTTCACACAAATAAGCTTACTAGCTTAGTAAGTCCTAAGTTCCTGATTATATAACATTTAAATAATTTAGCTTATGACATTGCACATAAACATTTAAATATATAAATATATTTGCACAAGGCCGAATACTATTAGTTCATTAACCGAAGTAATTGTACTTCATTTCCATAAACCTGTATTACTCCGAGACAAGATTTAATATATTACAAAAATCACATACTCCAAATCTTGTAATTATAGTATTCATATCAACCATACTATCGTATTAAAATTTCCTTTATTCTTAGCATTTATATATGAAAACCGAATTTCCATAATAGTACATTAAACTCCATTTCAATCACATGATACTCATACACATCCATCTTAACCTCAAATACACATAACATAGTTCTCATAGTATTTACTTGACTCAAGTAATATTAAGCATAACATACCCTACATGCTTACCTGAGCCGTTAGCTAAGTACATTAATTAAGGTTTGCCTTGAAGAATATTCGATTCTCCTTTATAAAACACATCACCGGCATTAAGCCTGCTAGGCGGTAAAGCCCGATAAGTAACACCAGCACGAGGCCTGCTGGGCTCAGAGCCTGAAAGTAATCACTGGCACTAGGCCTGCTAGGCTTAAAGCCTGAAATAAATCACCGGCACTAGGCCTGCTAGGCTTAAAGCCCGAAACACATCAATACGATAAATCATTGCAAACACCTTTCATGACTATATCACATATCGAATTTAATTTGGTTTATTTAACTTAAACAATTTAAAACCATTCTAATATACTTATATACATTCGGCTATGACATGAATATGTACTAAAATTTACCAAACATTATCATATAATAGATTCATAAATAATTCTTCAATATATTATAGCTTAAGGACTTACCTCGGTTGTCGATAGACCGTGTAAATCGGCTATTCGAGAACCTTTGTCTTTCCCCGGTCCAATTCCGTTTTCTTTGTTCTTGATCTAAACACATTAAAATTTAACCCATTCAAGCATATTTCATCTCAATTTAATCCAAAAACACTTAAATAAACAATTTACCGTTTTACCCCTAATGTTTCCCATTTTTACAAATTGGTCCTATTTAAACAAAACACAAAATATGCAAAATTTTCCAACACCATAGCTAGGCCGAATCTTCCCCATAGCCATATGAGTCCATGCATTTCATTTATTTGTCATTTTAACCATTCACAAATTTATTTTCTCAATTTAGCCCTATTAACTCAAAATCATCAAAAACTTCAATACAAAACTTGTAAATCTTTAACATATTTTTAATCTAAAACCATCAAATATCAAAACCATCCAAGCATGTTAATGGCCGAATCCTATATACATAATATTTTCAAAATTTTAGGCATGGGTCGGGTAATATACGAAGCAACGATCTCAAAAACATAAAAATTATCAAAAACTAAAAACCGACCATACCTTAATCAAGTTCTCTAAGTTGCCGAAACTCAAAGCTCTACAATGGTATTTTCTTTTCTTACATTCGGCTATGAGAGGAGGAAGGTGATGATGGCTTTATTTTATGTTTTGTTTAATATATACACTAACATTATTTCTTTATAAAATACTAACATAACCTTATATAAAAAAAAATAATTAAACTAACATATATATAAGGCTAACTTGGCCCATTGCCGTCCATCACTATGGTCAATGGGCTAATTGCCTTTTTAAGACACCCACTTAAAAAGCCACAAGCAAATTAGTAAATTACACCTTAGCATGCAACTTTTACGCTTTTCGCAATTAAATCCTTTTTATCAAATTAAGCACTTAAACGGTAAAATTTTTCTACGAAACTTTCACACATATTAATTCACATATAATAAACACAGAATAAAATATTAAAATATTTCTCGGGCTCGGATTCGTGGTCCCGAAACCACCGTTCCGATTAGGGTCAAAATTGGTCTGTTACAGTTTCAAGGTCTGTTATGCTGCCTGGGACATATCTCTCCAGCACCTGACACCACTGCCACACTTCATTATATGAAGCGTCCCACCGACCATGCAACTTTTCTAACGCCTTCTGCTTGGCTATCCAAGCATTTCTGTAAGAGGGCGTGTACCCCAATTGGCTACGAATATTGCCAATTAAGGTCAGCACTGTAGTCCTAGGATCGGCCTTCACCGTCGGGATTATTAAGTCAGCCAACATGTCTGAATCCATCTTCGGATGATCTTGTGTAACACCTGTCAACGAAGTACGTTAAATAATGCAACATTACATAATATTAGTATTATTCAAAAATACTGAACACATAGCGGTACTGTACCGGCAAGATATGTATCTGAACCTTTGTACTTTTTGATCTCCCACAAGCCTGTCTTTTTCCTCAACGACGCCATGATTGTCTTGCACTGCACACTTCGCCTCGTACTTATCGAGCTTGGATTTAACCATGTTGTAGTTAACCCCGTTCCTGATGCTGTATTGTTTCAATGCAGCAAGAAAATCATTCTTGTTGGAAAACTCGTTACCAACTTCTAATTCGCCTGAATCCAACGACGAAGTTGTACGGTCACGCGTCCGGTGTGGTAGTTCAGGAAAATCCAATGCATCATCTTGAGATAGATCGACATTATGCATGTGGGCTGGAGGCGAGTACGCCCTAAATAGCGGATCTTCTTCTTCTTCGTCTGAACCGCCCTCAACATCTTCAGGTACAATTGGAACAGGCTCCGGTTCAGAAAATAATCCAACTTCTGCACCATCGGGCCCGGGCTCTCGAGGTGGATCCACATCAGATTCATCGTCCGACCCTCCACCATCTGTAACAAACGAGGGCCCCTCGCCGGTGGATGTCGTGGGGAGTACATTATCCCTCCTTAAACATCTTTCGTAACGTTCCCAATCATATGTAGATTGCCAACCACTAGAAGTTGATGACGTCACCCAATACGTATTTCTATCATCGGACGTCGAAGGACGGATATGTATGTCCCATCCACCAACCGAGTGTCGTGCAGGGGTTATGTTTTCCATACTACCACCGAACACAGGCACTTCCGTGTTTTGCCTCCCACTAACAGAGTGTCGGCTTGGGGTCGTGTATTCCCCTCGAACAGCAGTAGATGTTGAGGTCGCAGAAAGATCACTTGGAGATGAAAATTGTACATATACCTCGAGATAGGGTGATCCACTGGCAAGATAAGTCTCCACCATTGCCGCAAAGCTCCGAGGACCTTTGATGTCGAATGAGTCATATCTCACCGGATCAACCGAAGCGCAAAATCTATACTTAATAGACTGAACTTTCATTGGCGTTGTTCCGAATATTTTACGCCTAATTCTTTTGCGAAGTTCTACCACATTAACATTCCGATTAAAACTCAGTCGCGCTGTGTTCTCCGATAAGAAAACAACACCATTTTCGGTGTCACAAACCTCACCATCTTAGTAAATAACAGCATTAATACGTTCAGTCATTTTCAAATTTTTTTTCTTTTGCCTCAATTTCCCTTATGCAACCTGAGAATGAAATTTTGGCTGATTTATAGTCTAATTTTGCAGGAGACTACTGTAGCAAAAGAGCGTCCACGTGGGAGCTCTTTTCAGTACTCCTGCTGACAGTGTACCCTACTGGGAGCATTTTGGCCACTGTTTGTTCAGAAACGTCTTCTCAAAATAATTTTACTGGAGACTACTGTAGAAAAAGAGCGTCCACGTGGGAGCTCTTTTCAGTACTCCTGCTGACAGTGCACCCTGCTGGGAGCGTTTTGGCCACTGTTTGTTCAGAAACGTTTTCTCAAAATAATTTTACTGGAGACTACTGTAGTAAAAGAGCGTCCACGTGGGAGCTCTTTTCAGTACTCCTGCTGACAGTGCACCATGCTGAAAACGTTTTGGCCACTGTTTGTTCAGAAACGTCTTCTCAAAATAATTTTGCCGGAGACTACTGTAGCAAAAGAGCGTCCACGTGGGAGCTCTTTTCAGTACTCCTGCTGACAGTGCATCCTTCTTAAAGCGTTTTTAGCCACTGTTTGTTCAGAAACGTCTTTTCAAAATTAATTTGCCAGATACAACTGTCACAAAACTCAATTAATTTTTTTGGGCTAATATATTTTGCCCAAAAACCCTAAATATATATTAACCCTAGCCCAGAAACCTTAGAATATCATACTGTAATTGGACGGGGGGAGGGCAAAAACGCGTCCATGTCAGCGCGTTTTCCTAGTAATTCAGCAGCAAAGCGCTCCCCTGGGGACGCGCTTTGCTGTTGTTTCCCCCAAAAACTCGTTGACGTGGACGCGTTTTGGGGGGAAATAGCCCTTTCCCGTAAATAATTTTCAACCCAGCCCTTTTCCGTTATTAAAGTTTTTTTTTTGGTATTATTGGGTGTTTTGCCCAAAATTTATACCATATCCAAATATGGTGAGACATAAACCATAATAAATGTGAATTGAGAATCCATGCATATCTTATATAAAATGATAGTTGAACTTGAGATTTAAAGTTCTTAGGGTCTTAAATATAATAAAAAAGTTGTTAATAATCTTTATGATTCACCAAAATAAGGTTTAAGCAGGGATAATATATAATTTGACCTTTGAATTTGTTCATCTGTACTTAGTAAGTCTTTAATTTTTTTGGACCTAGTTGATTCCTAAATTTGTATTTCGTCAACCAGGTTGGTATATTTGCACTAATATTGTTAAATTGTGCTGATGTAATATTACTAGCCAATTTGATAATGCCACATAACAACCTCTCAAAACACCACATGAAAAACATAAATATAAAATTTAATATATATTTTTAATCTTCTAATTTTATGCTTGCCACATGACGTTTTGGGAGGTTATCATGTTGCATCATCAGGTTGATTAGCAATACTTTATCAGCACAAATTAACTGTGTTTGTGTTGAGGCACCAACCTAGTTGACGAAATATAAGTTCAGAGACCAACTAGGTCGGAAAAAAACTTAGGGCCCAACTAAATACAAATGGATAAGTTCAGAGACCAAATTATATATTATATTAAAAACTATGTCAGTTAGAATATGTTAAGTTTTACCAGGCTGTTAGCTTTTTCTTCAAGTTGTAGAAAGCGTTAAAGTCAGATATTAAAACTAGCACAAGGGTGAAATCAGAATTTTCTTTTTTAGGAGTAAAATTAAATTGTATATTTTTATGATAGTAAAAATATAATTTTATTATTTTAATAGTCTATATATTTATAAATTTTAAAGGATTAAATTAAAATTTTATCATTTTTAAAGAAATGTAAATTTACAATTATTAATTTAAAATTTATAAATTATAAAAAAAAACTTAAATGAAAAAAATATTTATTTTAGAGGGAAAGCCGGCCCTGGCAGCTCCTGTGTTCGTCACTGACAAACACCAACATAATTTCATGATAAATGAGTTATTATATAAATAATACAAAAATTCTAATATTTTATGTAATTTGATAATATACATATGTAATAAAATAAGTATTACATGAAACGTTAGAGATTAATAAATTATGTAAATGGGTAATGCATAAAAAAAAAATATGTATCAGAAAAATAATAATGAAACTGACATTGTTTGCAATATGATTATACAACTAATCTGTCGCAAATTGATTTTGTACCAACATGACTTTATAAAAGAATTGTGTAATGATAATATTTTTTATATCTAATAAATAATTTATAATAGTAAAGTAGGTGATAATTATAGTAAGTTTTTTAAAATTGAATTTAAATGATTTTAGCCATTAGATCAAAATAAATAGCTTTAAATTTTAGATTTTGTATTTTTCTTATTTTGTTAAAATAAAACCAATAACACCCAACTTTTCTTTTCACCATGTAATTAAGGTATTAGGATTTCTAATTTCATTTATTTTTTTTAAAAATAAAGTATCTAAAAAATTTCATCCTAAGAGTTCAATTACACGGTGAAAAGAAAAAAATATAAAAGAAAGATTGGGTGTTGTTGGTTTTATTTTAATAAGATACGATACATATAAAACCTAAGGCCCAGAATCATTTATTTTAATTTAATGGCTAGGATCATTTTAACTCTCATGGTTATCATTTTAAAAGTTTTTACTATAGTTGCCGCCCTAAGCCTAATAATACTTTATATGACTTTTTTGGTACATACTTTATAGATATAATAACTTATTTGACCCTCTAACTTTACAAAAAGTCATTTTAGTCATTCACTTAAATTTTCGTTTCTTTTACCCTTAATTTTGTGTTGTTTGTCAAATCACTTTTTTTGTTAACGTGGCAAACAAATGAATTATCACATGGATGCCACATTAACAATTAATTAATTTTTTAAAATTTAAACAAATTTTAAAAAATCAAAATAAAAATTAAAAATATTAAAATTATTTAAAAATTATAAAATTATAAAAATATTTTTAAGAAACTTTAATTTTTAAAAAAATTAATTAATTGCTGATGTGGCAACATACACGTTGAATGGCACATGGATGCTACGTCAACAAAGTTAATTGACGTTAACTTTTCCATCTATTTTGGGATGATTTGATAAACAATGCAAGTTCAAATACTAAAATAGATGAAAATTAAATGGAGCGCTAAATAACATTTTTTTATAAAGTTGGAAGACCAAATAAATCATTATATTTACTTTATATTACCTTTTGATAATATATTTTTTCTAACTTATATTACCTTTTGATAATATATTTTTTCTTAACTTATAAAATTTTATGTAATTTTATTGTGTGTATATTAATAGTTATTATTATTATAAAAAATTATCTAATTATAACTTATAATATTTTTATATATTAAATTTATGTCGCACCGAAGAAAAATATGTGAAAAGAAATATATTTATAAAAATATATTTATCAATTAAGTTATAAGTTGAGCAATAAAATCTTTAATGGAGCTAGTGTCATAAGTTAATCAGGTACCAATTCAGTTAGAAAATTATGAAAATATCCTTTTGTAATTAAAATGAGTCATATTATTTGAGGCTATTTTAGTCTTTTTATTTAAAAAAAAATACGTTATGGTGAGATTTGAACCCACACTAATTAGATTAAAAAATTTAATTTTACCACTCAAACAAAGCTTTATGATATTTTTTATACATTTTTTAAAATATGTATAATTTATTATCTCCCACAATTGTATATATTAAATAATTGTAGTACATTTAGTATTATTTATTGATGTATTTCTCTGTTTAAATTTCGTTTTACGCACAATTGAATCTAATTTTTTTATTTTAATATCATACATATTTCATGTGTTATTATGATTAATTAATTTTAAACTATATGTTTTATTGTTATTGAATGTTAGTTTTAAACATATTTGTATTCTAAATATGTGGTTTCCACACATATATACACGTGTGATATGATTTCTAGTACTATTTATTAAGCCATTGACTGAGTTGGTGTCACCCTCAACTGGGCCACTAACTCGATCAGAAGATTACAGGAATACCCTTCTATAATTTAAAAAGTTATATTATTTGAGTGTATTTTAGTCTTTTCATCAAAAAAATCAATTAAAATATGCGTATGGTGGGATTTGAACTTGCTCCAATTGAATTATCAAAACCATAAATTTACCGGTCAACCAAAAATTTATTTTAATGTATTTTATACAATTTCGTTTTAATATACACAATTTATTATCTACATCAATTATATATATATATATATATATATATATATATATCTATACTATTTATTAAGCTCTTATCTGAGTTAGTATCACCCTCAACCGGGTCACCAACTCGGTTAGAAAATTACAAAAAATGTCATTCCGTAATTAAAAAATTTATATTATTCAAGAGTATTTTAGTCATTTCATTTTAACAAAAACCAATTAAAATATATATATATAATGAGATTTAAATCCTCACCAATTAAACTACTAAAACTTTAAATTACTACTCTATTAAAATTTAATTTTAATATATTTTAAACAAACAGTTGTGTTTTAAATATGTAATTTCTAGTTGTGATATAATTTTTAGTATAAAAAAATTGTGAAATTAGTTAAACCAGTATAATATTTTATTAACTGGTGACGTGGCTAAATTTCATAGATAGGGGATAGGGCAACCACCAAATACGAATGGGAAATAGTCGGTAATAGGCTAATGGTAACAGCACTAATAGCTGGAGGGCACGTCTCTATTTGAAATATAATACTAATCGACCAACTACCTCTTAATTACACTTCCTAACAAGTTCTTTTTTTTTATTATTTATAAATTAGATAATGTTTATTAATTAACGAATTTATCTAAAGAAAATTTAAACTAAAACTAATTTCTTATTATCTATATTTATTTACCATAAAATCGTGAAAATGATAGTTTAAAAATATTTTAAATGATATTTTAAAAATTAGGAAATCTCAAAAAAAGAAAAACAAACAAACTACATAAAATAAAGTGAATGAGCAATGGAATCTAACCAGCGAAAGCCCACAGGGATTGAGATGAAAAAAATTGTAATTGTAGCGAATTATGCTTGAATGTCATCATATGGTTAGTTGGATTAAAAATTAATTTAGTTATCGATTCGATAACAAAGATTAGATTAATTGATTTGTAAATTGGTATAGATTATGATTGAATTAATTTCATTTATTTTTAATATTTTTAATAATTTATTTAATTAAATTATATTAATTAAATAAAAAATTTAATGATCTAACTAGTTTAATCATCATTTTTAATTAGCTGAGCTGTGAATATTTAGTTTCATTATACAAATATGAAATTAAATATATATATAATTTAGGATATAAAAACGAAAAAACATGTTATAATATAAATTATTAATATATAAAAAACTTGGGAAAAAAGAGAGAGAAAAAGAGAAAGACAGAAAAAAAGTTACTATATAATATTCATGTAAGAACGCGGTTTAGTAGCTTAGAAGTTGCGTGCGGCAGCACCGACGAGAAAGAATGAAGGAGTGAATGTAGCGTGTCACTCATAAATGCGAGTCACACTGCTGGCTAACAACAAAGTCAGCGTCTTACTATGTTGACGTTTGCTGGATTTCATTCCCTTTTTTGGTTTTTGTATTTGTGCTTCCTAATCGTACGGGCTTTTTTCTTTTTTAACACCACCACCAGTTCCAGTTGTTGATATTCCTACTCACCCACGTCAACCTTATCCTTTCCTTCACTGCCAATCTTAATCTTTTAGTACCCTTTCTTCACTCCCCCCCCCCCCCCCCGGCGGCAGCTGGTCTTCCTTCAGAAAGATTTTAAAACTTTTACGTCTCTTCTCATTTTTGCCCGTCTTCTTTCAAAAATGCAACATTAACGGCACGTTTGATTAGGTGAATGGAATAGGGCTGTAATGAAATATAATTATAATAGAATAGAGCTATAATCAGTAATTCAATTGTTTGATTCAATAGAATAGAATAAAGCTGTAATAGTATTCTTGTGTTTGGAATGAATATTGTAATAGCATAAGAAAAAGGACTTAAATGACCAAATTGCCCTTAGTAGAATTTTTGTTAGGTAGATGATTATTGTTATTGTTATTAAATTTTAATAAGATTATTACTAAATATAATTTGATAAAAATAATGATATAATCTAATAACATTCTTGATATAATTATTTTTAAAATATGAATTAATAAAAATCATAATATATAATATTAGAAAAATAATATATAACTTACTTTATTATTTTTAAACTGTAATGCATATTTAATGTGCTAAAATATCATTAGCGAAGCAAATAATCTAATTATCTTCTAAGCTAAAAAGTTAAAGATTAGAAGTAATAAATAGCTTGAGAATTATATTTTACATCCAAATAAAATGTTCATACATTAACTTGTGAATTATCTTGAGGATTATCCAAACATAATATTTTATATCCAGTAGAGAATTATCTTGCGAAAATGGCTCGTAGCAATGAGGACATTTTACAATTGTTTGAACAACCTCCAAGAAGGGTTTTGGTTTAGGACTATGTGATTCCTATGTTATGTTTTCTTATCACCACGAAAAAAAAACACCAACAACAACATATACTAAATGATACAAACACCCCTGGGATCAATGACTATTATAGGTCAAAAAAATCTAAGAAGAGCAAACACATAGCCGACAAGAAATTAATCTTTGTTATTAACTTCCACTGAATTACAATGATTTTAGCATCATTGTCATTCAATTGAATGGATTTGATTACACCATTATAGGGTAATATGTGAATGTTCAATCTGCTGATGAACAATGTACCGAAGAATATAAGAGTAAGCGTTGTTGCTCTATGATTTGGGATACCATTCCAATGTGACTTATTATACATCAATGGTGTTCCATGATTACAAAATGATAAAAAAACCAAACATAATATGATATTTTTATGATTGAGTGAAACGTTGACTATCAATGACAGAGAAAAATCAAAACCACAAAATAATGATCCTATTATCATGCAAAATAGCTGTTTCTATCTGAACCCAACAAAAAGGGCTACTCAAAACGAGTTTTTAAGAAAAACACCAAACGGAGGCTTAAGTATGGAAGTGTTTCCATCTTTTGCAGGGGCTCTTAGTAATTGCGATTTCCTGCCATCTTTGTGGTTTGTCAAGCACATCGGTTCCCCAGGGTAAAAGTTAGGTGCCTCAGGATTAAACTTGAAGGGACCGACCTCTCTATAAACATTTGAAGGAGTAGCACAAGCAATGGTTACCCTTTCACCTTATTGTGCAGGAAGTTCAACTGTTTCAGTAGCAAACCTGTGTGTACGTGCCACACTAGAAGGGGTTTGTACCTATAATGTGGATGTAGGTGGAACTAATTAAAGAATGTTCGGAGAGGTTTTTGAAGGGGAAAAGGAAAAGAAGTTTATCATCACTGATGAAATAAATAATATGAACAAATAGCACACTGAATGATACAAAAACCAAAATCCAAAAAGCATATTGTCAAATCAGAAAAACCGAATGTCTAAACAAGGTAGTGAATATATACCAGAATAGAATGAACAGTAGCAGGAACTCTTTGTTTCAGTATTTGCAGAGATTTTAGCCCCCTTTTCCATGCTGAAAATCTTCATGCTGCGTTTGGCAGGAGGAGTTCCCTAGCAAAAGTGAATATCTTGGCATCAACACCATACACGAATATAGTGTGTTATCAACACTAAAACCAAAATGGAGCAAATAAAATTTGTTGCTTTATAGTCAGTTAATTCAACTCATAAACATAGTGCATTCATAATGGCATAGGCCATGAGTACTTTAAAGAAAAATGAAGGGTCTGAATCATATAGGCCACAACTATTCAGTAAAAACACTTGATCACTATTTTTCTTTTATTAGAGTCATCACTAAACTTTGATGACCGAGATATGAACACAAACTAAGCTATAAGTTAAATGCCATGGCAGGTCAGAATTAGCTCCTGGAGAAAAGTCAAATATCCTAGAAAGTAAAATATACAGAAAGAAACCAACCTAATTTCTTCTGAGTCAACACTAATTATATTGCCAGAAACAAGCTCATACTTATAGCGACATTTGGCACAACATATAATCTGCAGAAATGTATAAATATAGAAAGCAAAAATCTTGAGTAAAAGATGCACATATTTCAGCTCAAGCCTCCATAACTTAAGGAACCTTTCAAAAAGCTACAATGTTATTTGCATTAATTCCAAGTTATGGTTGTGCAACATCAACAGCAATGGAACAAATGGGACACCTTACAACTTTCCCAAAATGAACCTTTCAAAAGAGAAACAAAAAGATCCAAAAAAAAATTCATTCAAATTGATCCAAAGAAACCTTTTTTTTTTTTTGCTATAACTAAAGAAGTTCAAAGAAAGAACTTGGTCCACACCTTCTCACCAGGAGAAACTCCAACTTGGCAAATATCATCGATCATTTTAAGAGCGTCAGAGACCGTTAACAATGTAGCCAAGCCTAGAACTAATGTAGTGTAAATCCCAACATCGGGTCTTGACCATTTTCATCTATCAACCAATGGTCTATTCTCACTCACACCTATTAAAAAAAAACATCGAATAACTACAATACAAAGACTATTTTTTTCATGTTTTAAAGTCAACCAGTAAAGGGGAAGAAAAAAGAAAACCTGTGTCGGAACTGGAACGCATGGCGTAGAAAATAGACAAGGCGAGTAATAAAGGTTGCCTATGATTCCCCAACAACAATGCCATGATCAAATTAGAACATAAGCCAAAATATCATACTTTTAGGGAAAAATAGATAAATACTATTATCTAAGCATAAAGATGAAAGGATCATCTTCCAAAAGAAAGAGAAACCAGGTTATGCCATTAAGTAGAACTTGTGAGATCTGGCTTTAATTCTCCAAAGGCACTTTCAATCTAAGTGCAAACAACAAAAAATTAAACCCAATAAACCTAATTGAAAACTTTTTGCGAAATCAAAATTTCCCCCTAAAAGAGGAAAATTTCTTCCATAAGAATTCAGAATCAAAACTGAAATTAGAAAGATCAGAAGGTATTTCTCTAAATCCAATGAAAAAGAACAATCCAAAATTAGCATTGAGAAACCAAAAAGAAAATAGATGAAGAAAAGTAATGGGAAATTGGAACGATTAGAAAGAGGTACCCTTGGACATTCTTGAGGGTTTGATTAAACCTGGAATCAAGGCTTTCCTTGTTACGCTGATATTCTTTGCCATGGTTGTTGCTTTTGTTCTTTCAAACCCCTTTTCTTGCTCACTCCAAATGTTCTACACAAGTATATTGTAACAACCCGATTTAGACCCTAGTCGGAACAGTGGTTTTGAGACCACAAATCCGAGGTTAGAAAAATATTTTAATATTATTTTTGGTGTTTATAATATGTGATTGAGCATGTGTGAAAATTTGGTGTAAAAATTTTATCGATTGTGTGCTTAATTAGCAAAAAAATGCAAAAGCTGTGTGGTGATTGTTAAAGTGCTTAATTGCTATGATTTATTAATTGTAAAGTCCTTAAAATGAAATTAGTCCACTATTAAGGCTAATGGACGGTAATGGACTTAAAATATGTGATGTTATAATGTTTTTACAAAGGTTAATTTTGTAAATTGGAAATTTAAGTTAATAAAAATAAAAACAAAAGAAATGAAAGCCATTTATTAATTCATCTTCCACCGAATATTGAAGAAAGAATTGGGTTTAAAGCTTTTGTATTTTCGGCACCTATCAAGCTTGATTCAAGGTTAGTTTTTTTATCGGTTTTTGATAATGTCTACATTTTTGTAATGGTTGCTTTGTGCTTTACAAAATCCATGCTTAATTTTGTGAATTGGCGATGAATTTGAAATGTGCCATGGATGAATTCATGAGCTTTGTGAAGTTTGGTGATGAATTATGAAAGATATGTGTTAGATTAACATAGTTTGTCTTTGGATTTTTGGTGATTTTGAGTAATTTAGACTAAATTGAGAAAATAATATTTTGAGGGACTAAATTGTGAAATAAAAAAATGTATAGATTGGTATGATCATAGTGAACATTCAGTTAAGCATGGGTGATATGAAATTATGTGTATTTTGTGATTTTATAAAATAGGGACTAAAGTGTCGAAATGTGAAAATGTGAGGGCTATTTTGTAAAATGCCCTAAATATATGTGTTTGGAATAAATTGAATGAATTGGTGATTGAATGAGTTAAATTTGAATGTGTTTAGACCAAGAAAGGAGAGATTCGGATCGAGATTCGGATCGAGATCGAGACAAAGATAAATACTCGATTAATCTACTAGTTTCGGTATTTCGACGTCCGAGGTAAGTTCGGATATAATACAAAGTGTTGAATTTATATCTATGTGATGAGTAGTGAATGAATGCATAGTTATTGAAATAGCAATGTTATACATGATATTGAGAATGAGGCACTAAGTGTGCGTGATTGAAATTGAGACAGAAATGAACAGCACTGTGTGTGTGAAATTATGGGAGTTTCGGCTTCATTGATTGGCACTATGTGTGCTATATCGAGATAAGTTCGGTTTAAAACATAGGCATTAAGTGTGCGATGATAATTAAGCTTCGGCTACAAGTTTGGCACTAAGTGTGTGATTAAATCTAATGAATAGCGAAGGTTGATCGAAATGCAATATCGAGCATAAATTAGTATGGATGGTGAGTAACTATATGTTGGCTAAGGTATGTATCGAACCTTTGTGGTTGATGAGATTGTATATGGATTCATGAATGATTGAGTGAGATTACGAGCTATGGATGATGTGGTGTGAACATTTGAGAGTTGATCTATGTAATGGATTCATTTTGTGCATTGTATTTGAGCTAATAAATTGAATGTATTATGTTACGAACTTACTAAGCTCTTAAGCTTACTGTGTGATATGTTTCTCTGTTTTACAGTATCAGTAAAGCTAGCTCGGTTTCGAGAATCGTCAGCGGCTCTTCACACTATTGGCAATCTATTTCGGTAGTTTTCAAATATGTACATATTTGGTATATGGCATGTATAGGCTAGAAGTCATGTTATGTTTTGTAATGTTGGATTTTGCCATGTGGTGTGGCTAGAAAGTTGAATGCGGATGGTTCATATGAGAAATAATGAAAATGATGAAAGTGGTATGAAATAGTGAGGTTGGAAATGATATTTTTCATACTTGAATAGTTGAAGGAAATGGTGTTTTATGTGTGAATTTGTAGCTTGATTAAATAATGTATTGCTAACATGATTTAGGATGAGAAATTTGTATTATAGTTGAACTTATTTGAGATGAGTTTGAGCATGGCTATAGATGGAATGATAAATGATGGATTGATGCTTGTATTGGCATGTTTGGTTGCATTTTGAGATATGAATTGGTATTGATTTGAGGCTTGTAGGTGATTCAATGTGTGGGAGGCAAGTTTGGCCTTGAAAATGGCCTATAACTACCCACAAGGGCGCGTGGCTCGACCGTGTTGTTTAAGTTTGCCAAGTGAAATAAGTCATACTCGACCACAGGCTGGACACATGGGCATGTAACTGGCCGTGTGGTGCAAGTCAGTGTCGACCATGGGTGAGGCACACGAGCATGTCTCAGGCCGTGTGAACAAGTCAGTAGGTATGCCCTATTTTGCCACGGCGACGCACGGGCGTGTCCGAGGCTGTGTAAGGCACACGGCCTACCCACACGGGCTTTTGACCTCTGTAGTTTAGAAAAATGTTAAATTTTTCAGAAATTTTTGTATGTGTTCTTTCTAGTCCCAACCTCTTTCTAACATGTGTTTATGGTCTCGTAGACCTCAATAAGGGACTATATGATTATATTTGATTATGATTGAATGATAATTGACTGTGTTGTAAAATGGATATGAAATGTTCCGATTGTTCAGTAATGCCTCTTAACCCTATTCCTGCAACAGTTACTGGTTAGGGGTGTTACATTTTATTGGTATTAGAGCTACGATTTAGTCGATTCTCGGACTAACGTAGCGTGTGTGAGTCTAGCTATACATGCCATATATATAATTGCAATAGTGTGATGAATCCTAACAGTTGAAAATGTGTTTTCATATAGTAATGGATCCCGATCGAGCAGTTGCTGACGATGTTGAAAGTAATGCATATGCTCTCGCTCAAGGGACAACGCCGACCACATCTAAGCCAAATGATGGTAGCCAAGAGGGAGAGGCTAAGCAAGTCTTCTTCCGAATGATGAGTGAGTGGTTTTCAGAGTTCGTTCGAACAAATTCGACTGCTCCACAACCTCTACCCCCACAAGTACCTGTTGTGCCACAAGTTGTAGATCCAATCACATTGAACAAACCTCCTGTAAATAAAATCTGAAAGTATGGGCCCGAAGAGTTTAGGGCCACAGTTGATGATGATGCCGAGCGAGCTGAGTTTTGGCTCAAGAATACTATTCGAGTGTTTAATGAGATGTCGTTGACACCGGATGAATGCATTAAATGTGCAGTTTCTTTGTTGAGAGATACAACATATAACTGGTGGAAGACATTGATATTTGTGGTTTCGAGAGAGAGAATCACCTGAGATTTCTTTCAAGCTGAATTCAAAAAGAAATATATCAGTCAACGATTCATAGATCATAAATGTAAAAAGTTTCTAGAGCTGAAACAAGGCCGTATGTCTGTTACTGAGTACGAGCGGGAATTTGTGAGATTAAGCCAGTATGCACGGGAATGTGTTTCAACCGAAGCTACTATGTGTAAACGTTTTACCAAAGGGCTGAATAAAGATATTAAATTGTTGGTTGGAATACTTGACATAAATGAATTTGTTGTATTAGTTGAAAGAGCCTGCAAAGCCGAGGAGCTTAGCAAAGAAAAGAAGAAAGCCGATTCTGAGGCTAGAGATGAAAGAAAAAGATTGATGAGCAAGTCGTCTCAAACTTCATCGAAGAGATTTAAATATGTGAGCAATCGATCAAATGCTTCGTTTGGACATCCGAGTAGAGATCGTGCAAAATAAAGTGTCGGTTCAAGAATTCAAATTCTGACTGAATCAAGTGTTGGAAGTGTTAAAAGCAATAAGCCTAAGTGTAGACAGTGTGGAAGACGACATGTGGGAGAATGCTGGGGCAAGTACAATAATCGAACTTGCTACAAATGTGGATCACGAGACCATTTTATTATAGATTGCCCAGAGTTAGCTGAAAAAGATAATGTTTAGAATGTGAGACCGAGTAACATATCGGCTAGGGGTAAACCTCCCAGAAACACCAGAAATGTAAGTGGAAGTCAGAGAGGGACTACGGATACAGCTGTGAGATTCGAGGTGAGCACACCTACTCGAGCCTATGCTATACGCGCGCCAGAAGAAGCGTCATCCCCAGATGTCATCACTAGTACTTTTACTTTATTTGATACTGATGTGATTGCAATGATAGATCCAGGATCTACCCATTCTTATGTGTGTGTGAATCTAGTATCAAGTAAGACTCTACCTGTTGAGTCTACTGAATTTGTGATTAGAGTATTGAACCCTTTAGGCAAGTGTGTCTTGGTGGATAAAGTGTGCAAGAATTGTCCGCTGATGTTTCGAGATATTTGCATTGCAGCTAATTTGATGTTACTACCTTTTGATGAATTTGATATTATTCTGGGTATGGATTGACTCACTTTGCATAAGGCCATTGTGAATTGTAAACGTAAGGGTATTGATTTGAGAAGTCAGAATGGCGAGATGGTTCGAATTGAATCCAGTGAGTTGAATGGACTACCGGATGTTATATCATCTATGAAAGCTTTGAACTATGTGAAAAAGGATTGTGAAGCTTATTTGGCATATGTGATTGATACAAAAGTGACAGAAAAGAAAGTGGAATCTGTGCTTGTGGTTTGTGAATTTCCTGATGTGTTTCCTAAAGAACTACCGGGATTACCTCTGATAGAGAAGTTGAGTTTGGTATCGAATTAGTACTGGGGACGACTCCTATCTCAATAGCTCCGTATAGAATGGCACCAACAGAATTGATAGAGTTAAAGTCACAATTGTAAGAGTTGATTGATAGAGGATTTGCCTAATCGAGTTTCTCGCCCTAGGGTGCTCCTGTGTTGTTTGTGAAAAAGAAAGACAACATAACGAGGATGTGTATTGACTATCGGCAGCTGAACAAAGTGACGATAAAGAATAAATATCCATTGTCGCGAATCGATTACTTGTTTGATCAACTGAAAGGAGCTACGGTGTTTTTAAGATAGATTTAGATCGCTTTGTTGTGATGTTTATTGATGATATTCTGATTTATTCATGTGATGAAACGCAAAATGCCAAGCATTTGAGAATTGTGTTACAGACTTTGTGTCAGAAGCAATTGTATGCGAAATTTAGCAAATGTGAGTTTTGGCTGCGTGAGGTTGGTTTTCTAGGGCATATTGTGTCAGATACGGGAATACGAGTTGATCCGAGTAAGATCTGAGCTATCTAGAATGGAAGCTTTCGAGAAATATGTCTGAAGTCCGTAGTTTTCTGGGACTAGCAGAATACTATAGACGGTTTGTGAAAGGTTTCTCAATGATTGCGACTCCGTTAATGAAGTTGCTACAGAAAGATTTCAAAATTGAGTGGTCAGAAAAATGCCAGCAAAGTTTTGAGCAAATGAAAGAATTGTTGACAAAGGCACCTGTGAAACACCCCAAACCTGGCCCACGAGCCTGGACCGGATCTGGTATGTTCCTCAAGTAAACCGGTTCAAAGTTCTTTTGTTTCTTAGGAAAAACTTGTGTGTTTTGAAAGAAAGTTTGTTTTGGGTTGGGCTTGAGTTGAAAACGAGTTTATTTATATTGAAAACCCATTTATTTCAGGTGACAAAATAATTAGAGTTTATTCTAAAATAAATTTACTTAATCTTATAACCATGAAAAATTCGCAACATAATAAATAAAAGAAAAATAAAGTAGTTCACTATGGCCTTATTACATCAAATATTCCCAAAACCAAAATTTAAAATACTTAAAATAAAATAAAAGTCCAAATTATAAAAATTTCCTTGCTGTGCATGGCCACCCCTAAGCTTCTGCCGAGCCCGGTCCATTACTGTTCGTCACCTGAAAATAGTCCCACAACGGGGTGAGTCAAACAGACTCAATGTGTAACCAACACTAAAATTTAATAGATTTAGGCATACCATACAAATCATGTTCACATAATATTTCAAGATAATGATGCAATCCCGAACCCAAACCTAGATGCCATCCGCTACACTACACATCCCCGTACCAACCTGCACACCGTGGGGACTACTAAGTCAACCCTCCATCCGCTACACTCCATCGAAGGCAGTCGCTGCAGTCGACGTGCTCATCGCCCATATATAATTTGTGGCATAGCCACCAGATAATTGTGTCATGAGACACCACATTCAGATAATGTAACCGAAGTTACCACATTCAGATAATGTAACCGAAGTTACCACATTCAGATAGTGAGACCGAAGTCGTCACATTCACTTCCCCTTTCTCATATAACCCGAATGCCCCATATTATTCATATCATGCATATCATACTTAATTTCACATCCATGTCACTTTTCACATGTTAAATATAACATATTTCGTAATCCTAGTAGGAGTAGGAAACGTACCTGAGTACTTTGTACCACATTAGGGTACCTTAGCCATATTCACATTCTTATACATACTTGTATTAATTATTGCCATAAAACGTATTAAAAGATAGTGTGGGGTACACACCTGATTTGCTTAATGCTTTCAATCCAAGTCCCGAAAAGCTTGATCTAATGCCTTAGATCTTATATCTCTACATTTAATCAATAATTTAATACTTAGCAAAGAGCTATTCGGCCATAAATTCAAATCCTAGTAGGATTAGTACACTAAAACTTACCTTGTTGCCGATTGACTTAAGAACCAAGTCCCAAAACTTTGTATCCTTCTTCCTTGTATTCGGCCAACTCTAGATCCCTTTAACATATTAGTTTTCAGCTTTTAAGATAATAAAAGATAGATCCAAACACTAAAATAAGCCTTGGCCGAATGCTTTAGACACTTACCTTGTGGATTTTAAATCCCTAAATTCACCGAATAACTAGGGAACACGTAGCTTATGGTGTACCTTCGGGAAAAGAACTTCTCCTTCCTTATAGTCGACACTTAGTAAATCCCGGAAGATCCTTCCAAATTTTGGCAAACAAGTTTCTAATGGGATTAGTCCTAGATTTCGGTAAATCTTAAAAGAAAAAGGATGAAACCGAATGAGATCTTACCCTTACTTTAGATATCGACAGTTCCTTTGCTTGAAGTCTCAAACTATTCGGCTATGGCCTTGATCTTAGCAAGCTTTCGGCTTTTGGAAAATTGAGAGGAGAAGAATGAAGAAGAAAAGAATAGGGGTTGCAGAGAAAATTCGGCAGAGGTTATCAAGAAAGAGTAAATAATGCTGAATGGCCTCTCTATTCCTTTTATAGCCGAATTTACTAGCTAGAGTCCCTTACTTGGCCACCACTCTTCTATTTGATAGCTTTATCCTTTGTATTATCACTAAATAAAAGAATTTAATCCAACCATTATCTCTTGAAAATAATGATAAATAAATCCCTTATTTATCCATCATTTAGCCGAATTTTAAAGAGAATAAAACTCTTCCTTTTTAAATAGCTTGTGCCGTCCACCTCACTTCTTCTGGAAGCAAAATAAAATTTCTTTTATTTGCTTCCCATGTGACTCGAACTCAGGCCCACTTGCTCATGTAGGTGGCGTCACTTACCTGAGCCTTAAGTGGCATTTCCAGGCCACTTTTCCAAGCCTGTTTGTGTGTCAAATTCCTCCTATTATTTTTCTTAAGGCCACCTTGCCTTAGTTTTCTCTTTTTAAGCCTTAAAACTTGACATTTCTTTACATTTCCAAGTTTTCAAAAATTTTTGTTTGCCTCTTTAAACTTGACATTTCCTTACATTTCCAAGTTTCCAGAAATGTTTACTTTCCTCTTTTGAATCATTTCCACATCATTTCCTTACATCCCCTAGTTTCCAAAAATGTTCACTTTCCTCTTTTAAACTTAACGTTTCCAAAGCATTTCCTTACATTTCCTTACATTTCCATACATTTCCACACATTTCCATACATTTCCATACATTTCCAAGATTCTAATAATGCACACCACACATCCATATCACAGTAAACATGCTATTTCATAAAATTAAACAAAAATGCACACAATGGGATTCTTCCCTCAAAGTACTTCACTTGATGCCATAACCCTTGCACCTTATATGGCGTCCCTTGCCACTTTTCCACATCACTTCTTGTGTCCTAAACTCCCCAAAACTTTTCTTAAGGCTACCTTAGCCTAGCTCCCCCTTTTTAACTTAAAAACCAATAATTGTCCAAAGCTTTCTCTTCCACCCTAGGATTTTAAAAAGTTTTAATTCACTTCCAAACACTGCCAAAACCTACTACTCATGAATTATGCACGAACGCATAACCCCTAATCTAGGATGTTACAACCTGTGTTAGTTCAACCTAAATCGGGTAAAGAATTTATAGTTTACAGTGATGCATCGTTGAATGGTTTGGGTTGTGTGCTGATGCAAGAAGGTAAAGTTATTGCTTATGCTTCGAGGCAGTTAAAGCCGCATGAAAAGAATTATCCGACGCATAATCTTGAGTTAGCTGTAATTGTGTTTGCATTAAAGAAATGTCATATTTTTACCGATCATAAGAGTTTGAAATATCTGATGACTCAGAAAGAATTGAATTTGAGACAGCGGAGATGGTTAGAACTATTAAAAGACTATGAATTAGTAATTGACTATCATCCGGGCAAAGTTAATGCTGTTGCTGATGCTTTGAGTCGAAAGTCTTTATGTACTTTACAAGCTATGAATACTCAGATAGATCTATGTGATGATGATTCAGTTTTTGCTGAGTTGAAAGCAAGACCGATGTTCGTACGCCAGATTTGCGATGCTTAGAAAAATGATGTTGAAATTATGGCTAAATGAAATCAGTGTGGATTAAATGTTGATTCAGAATTTCGAGTTGATAGTGATGATTGTTTGAGATTTAGATATCGGATTTATGTTCCGAAGAATTCAGAGTTGATACAGTTAATTTTGAATGAAGCTCACAATAGTCGTTTGACTGTACACCCGAGAAGTACAAAAATGTACAATGATCTGAGACAGTTCTATTAGTGGCATAGTATGAAGCGGGACATCTTAGAGTTTGTTTTGAGATGCTTGATTTGTCAGCAAGTTAAAGCTGAACATCAGGTTCCGTCCGGTTTATTACAACCGATTATGATTCCTAAGTGGAAATGGGATAGAATCATGATGGACTTTGTGTCAGGATTGCCTTTATCTCCGAGAAAGAAAGATGCAATCTGGGTGATAGTTGACAGATTAACGAAATCAGCTCATTTCATTCCGGTGAGAACAAATTATTCACTTGATAAATTGGCTGAATTATATATTGCTGAGATTGTGAGATTGCACGGGGTGCCACTATCTATTGTATCTGACAGAGATCCGAGATTTACCTCGCGGTTTTGGAAGAAATTGCAAGAGGCTTTAGGTACGAAGCTGCATTTTAGTATTGTATTTCATCCGTAAACGGATGGACAATTCGAGCGGATCATTCAAATTCTTGAAGATATGTTGAGATGTTGCATTCTTGAATTTGAAAGTACGTGAGAAAAGCAGTTGCCGTTGATTGAATTCGCATACAATAATAGTTTTCAATCTAGCATTAAAATGGCACTGTATGAGGCTCTTTACGGTCGAAAATGTCGAACTCCATTATATTAGACTGAGCTGAGTGAGAATAAAATTCACGGGGTTGATTTGATAAAAGAGACTGAACAGAAAGTGAAAGTGATTCGTGACAGTTTGAAAGCAGTGTCAGATCGTCAAAAGTCTTAGACAGAATTGACACGGAAAGATATCGAATTTGAGGTTGGTGATAAAGTGTTTTTGAAAGTATCCCCATGGAAGAGGATACTTCGATTTGGCCGAAAAGGCAAGCTGAGTTCGAGGTTCATCGGGCCGTATGAGATCGTCGAAAGAATTGGACCAGTTACTTATAAATTGTTATTGCCACCTGAATTAGAGAACATTCATAATGTATTTCACATATCAATGCTTCGCCGATATAGATCTGGTCCATCGCATGCAATTGTTCCTACTGAGGTGAAGATTCAGTCAGATTTGTTGTATAGTGAAGAACCAATTCGAATTTTAGCACATGAGATCAAAGAGTTGAGAAATAAAAGAATTTCCTTAGTGAAAGTATTGTGGCACAACCACGGAGTTGAAGAGGCTACGTGGGAGCCTGAAGATGTTATGAGAGAGCAATATCTGAACCTATTCACTGGTAAGATTTTCGGGGACGAAAATCCCTAAGAGGGGAGAGTTGTAACAGCCCGATTTAGACCCTAGTCGAAACAGTGGTTTCAGGACCACAAATCCGAGGTCAGAAAAATATTTTAATATTATTTTTGGTGTTTATAATATGTGATTTAGCATGTGTGAAAATTTGGTGTAAAAATTTTATCGATGTGTACTTAATTAGCAAAAAGGACTTAATCACATAAAATGCAAAAGTTGTGTGGTGATTGTTAAAGTGCTTAATTGCTATGATTTATTAATTGCAAAGTCCTTAAAATGAAATTAGTCCACTGTTAAGGCTAGTGGACGGTAATGGACTTAAAATATGTGATGTTATAATGTTTTTACAAAGGTTAATTTTGTAAATTGGAATTTTAAGTTAATAAAAATAAAAACAAAAGAAATGAAAGCCATTTATTTATTCATCTTCCACCGAATATTGAAGAAAGAATTGGGGTTTAAAGTTTTGTATTTTCGGCACCTATCAAGCTTGATTAAAGGTTAGTTTTTAATCGGTTTTTGATAATTTTTACATTTTTGTAATCGTTGCTTTGTGCTTTACAAAACCCATGCTTAAATTTTGTGAATTGACGATGAATTTGAAATGTGCCATGGATGAATTCATGAGCTTTGTGAAGTTTGGTGATGAATTATGAAAGATATGTGTTAGATTAACATAGTTTATCTTTGGATTTTTGGTGATTTTGAGTAATTTGGACTAAATTGAGAAAATAATATTTTGAGGGACTAAATTGTGAAATAAACAAAATGTATGGATTGGTATGATCATAGTGAGCATTCTGTTAAGCATGGGTGATGTGAAATTATGTGTATTTTGTGATTTTATGAAATAGGGACTAAAGTGTCGAAATGTGAAAATGTGAGGGGTTTTTTGTAAAATGCCCTAAATATATGAGTTTGGACTAAATTGAATGAATTGGTGATTGAATGAGTTAAATTTGAATGTGTTTAGACCAAGAAAGGAGAGATTCAGATCGAGATCGATGCAAAGATAAAATACTCGATTGATCTGCTAGTTTCGGTATTTCGACGTCCGAGGTAAGTTCGGATATAATACAAAGTGTTGAATTTATATCTATGTGATGAGTAGTGAATGAATGCATAGTTATTGAAATAACAATGTTATACATGACGTTGAGAATGAGGTACTAAGTGTGCGTGATTGAAATCAAGACATAGATAAATAGCACCGTGTGTGCGGAATTATGGGAGCTTCGGCTTCATTGATTGGCACAATGTGTGTGATACCGAGATAAGTTCGGTTTAAAACATAGGCACTAAGTGTGCAATGATAATTAAGCTTCGACTACAAGTTTAGCACTAAGTGTGCTATTAAATCTAATGAAGAACGAAGGTTGATCGAAATGCAATATCGAGCATAAATTAGCATGGATGGTGAGTAACTATATGTTGGCTAAGGTATGAATTGAACCTTTGTGGTTGATGAGATTGTATATGAATTCATGAATGATTGAGTGAGATTACGAGCTATGGATGATGTGGTGTGAACATTTGAGAGTTGATCTATGTAATGGAATCATTTTGTGCTTTGTATTTGAGCTAATAAATTGAATGTATTATGTTACGAACTTACTAAGCTCTTACGCTTACTGTGTGATATGTTTCTCTGTTTTACAGTGTCAGTAAAGCTAGCTCGATTTCGGGAATTATTAGCGGCTCTATCACACTATCGACAATCTATTTAGGTACTTTTGAAAGATGTACATAGTCATGTTATGTTTTGTAATGTTGGATTTTGATGTGGCTAGAAAGTTGAATGCAGATGGTTCATATGAGAAACAATGAAAATGATGAAAGTGGTATGAAATAGTGAGGATGGAAATGATATTTTTCATACTTGAATTAGTTGAAGGAAATGGTGTTTTATGTGTGAATTTGTAGCTTGATTAAATGATGTATTGCTAACATGATTTAGTATGAAAAATTTGTATTATAGTTGAACTTATTTGAGATGAGTTTGAGCATGGCTATAGATTGAATGATTAATGATGGATTGATGCTTGTATTGGCATGTATGGTTGCATTTTGAGATATGATTTGGTATTGATTTGAGGCTTGTAGGTGATTCAATGTGTGGGAGGCAAGTTTGGCCTTGAAAATGGCCTATAACTGCCTACACGGGCGTGTGGCTCGACCGTGTTGTTTAAGTTTGCCAAGTGAAATAAGTCATACTCGACCACGGGCTGGACACACGGGCATGTGACTGGCCGTGTGGTGCAAGTCAGTGTCGACCACGGGTGAGGCACACGGGCGTGTCTCAGGCCGTGTGGACAAGTCAGTAGGTATGCCCTGTTTTGCCACGGCTTGGACGCACGGGCGTGTCCGAGGCTGTGTAAGGCACACTGGCGTTTGACCTCTGCAGCTTAGAAAAATGTTAAATTTTTTAGAAATTTTTGTATGTGTTCGGTCTAGTCCCGACCTCTTTCTAACATGTGTTTATGGTCTCGTAGACCTCAATAGGGGACTATATGATTATATTTGATTATGATTGAATGATAATTGCCTTTGTGTTGAGAAATGGATATGAAATGTTTCGATTGTTCGGTAATGCCTCTTAACCCTATTTCGGCGACGGTTACGGGTTAGGGGTGTTACATATATTGGGAGAATGGTGAGGGTAAAGAGAAAGTAAGAAGAGAAAGTTTAAATAAAATAGAGAAATTTCATACTCACACGATAATCTGTAAGATTTGTTGAAAAAATCTCAGATGGGAGTTGGGAGTTTGAAGAGGATGTGAGATTGGTAGAAAAGGAAAGAAAAATAATTTTGCATATTACTGGAAGCGTTGAATAGCCATTCATTAGAAATGGCATTGAATTGCTATTCAGTGGTTTTGAGGAATCAGGCTGTAATGGCTATTCAACGGAATAGGTTTTATAGCCAACCAAACCCCTGAATAGTTTTATTGTGTTGAATAAGGGAGGAATGGCTAAGCCATTCATGTGAACCAAACAAGGCCTAAGGTGTTAAAACTTTTATCTCTATTTCTTTTTCGGAAATTTGTAAGGAATATTTTTTTAAAATTTATCTTGATTTAAATTTAATTATTTGTGGTTTTATTTTGATTTAGATTCAAATATACTTTAATTTTCAATCTGATTGAACTTCATATCAATTTGGTTTTAATTATAATTATTTGGATACGTGATGAATAAGAATATTGGACCATTATTGGGGAAGGACCTATTGGAAAATTTGAGATATATCAAAAGAATCAAATCTCACATTTCTAAAGAAAGATCTACGTATATACTTTATTAGAGTAGTAAGAAATAACTTGAGAGGGTGCACTCACATGAATTAGAGTTGGGTTTAAATGTCTAGTGTTATGTGAATTGGTGGATTTCCCTGTGTATTATATATCACAATGTTTCGAGTAGGGGCTAGCAAGGGCTCTGACCCCCCTAAAATGAAAAATTTTCTCTTTTGGCTCTTTAAAAATTTAAATTGGTTAATGTAAAATTACACTTTGACCCTGTAAAAATGATAAAAAAATTGATTTAATCGTTTAAATATTATAAAAATATAGATTATTAAAATGGTGAAATTGCACAATTTAATTTCGGCCCCTTTAAAAAAATTTTCTAGCTTCGCCCTTGGTTCCGAGCTCTTTTGTTTTTAGAATAATTTTTATTAAATATTTTAGAGTCCAAGAAAAGATTCTTCTTAACTAGTAACAATTATATTTAGCCAAGTTAAAAGTAGCTTAACTGATTGAAGCTATATTTTGTCAAGTTAAGATTCGTTGAACCTTTTTTTAAACAGTTTTTACTTTTACTATTTTTAGCTAGTAAAACTCCTATATATATAATATATATATACCATGACTCACTTTCACTTTAGATATACCTAAAAATTCTATCATTCTCCTCTCGCTCCTCTTCTATTTCTTTTAAGTTTGTTGAGTATTTTTTGTTGCAATCTATTGTTGATTCATGTTTCCATTTCATAGTGGAGAGCTTGTTGAATTTTGAAAGATATGGTATGAAGTAAAATATCCTTAAAGACAGTTTCCAACATGTTTCAAGCTATTCAACTTGTATTATTGGTTCATTAACATGGTGCAATATTTACCAACAATCTTAAGGATACTTCCGTACCTAGATGATGTTCGCACTGCCGATGTCCATGGTCATTGTTCCATTATTTCCGTAATGTTGTCAGTGTCATTATTTCCGATGTCCAAGGGCGTGTGAGCCCTGCACCTTGGAAAATTTTTGAAATGTCATGAAAATTTTTTAGAGTTTCCGATTAAGTCCCGACTCGATTCTAATGCTCATATTCGACCTCAAGGGTCCATCTAAGGGACGTTACGAATGATTTCGGTTAATTAATAATGATTGACATGATTTATCTGAAAATGTTCTGAAAAGTTTTGGTAACACTCCGTAACCTTATTCTAGCGACGGATACGAGTTAGAGGTGTTACACACAATAAGAGAGCTTTGAGAAGCTCAAGTCTGTTCTGACTCAGGCTCCTGTTCTGATACAGGCTGAGCCTAGGAAGGAGTTTGTGGTATACAGTGATGCGTCGCATGTTGGATTGGGTTGTGTGCTGATGTAGGATGGTAAGGTCGTGGCTTATACGTCCCGTTAGCTTAAGACACATGAAGGGAATTATCCGACGCATGATCTCCAGTTGGCTGCTATGGTCTTTGCACTGAAAATTTGGAGGCATTATCTGTATGGTGAGAGGTGTATCATCTACACCGATCACAAGAGTCTTATGTACCTCCTTACTCAGAAGGAGTTGAACCTTGACACCTACTAAGAAGGATTATGTCTTGGTTATCGTGGATCGATTGACCAAGTCTGCGCACTTCATTCCGGTTTGAACTGATTATTCTTTGCAGAAGCTAATGAAGTTATACATTTCTGAGATAGTAAGACTGTATGGGGTTCCTATCTCGATCATTTATGATAGAGATCCTCGCTTCACTTCTTGGTTCTGAAAGAAATTGCACGAGGCTTTAGGTTCAAGGTTGGACTTCAGTACTGCGTTCCATCTTCAGACTGATTGTCAATCTGAGAGGGTAATTCAGATATTTGAGGATATGCTTTGGAGCTGTGTGATTGATTTCTGAGGTAGTTGGAAGGATTATCTGCCACTAGCTGAGTTCGCCTACAATAACAGTTTCCAGTTAAGCATTTAGATGGCACCTTACGAGGCTTTGTATGGTTGTAAGTGTTGTACTCCTTTGTGTTGGACTGAGTTGGGCGAACGTCGAGTTTTGGGTCTTGAGTTGGTTTCTGAAGTTGAGAATAAGGTTCGACTAATACGGGATCATCTGAAAGTGGTTTCTAATAGACATCAATCGTACACAGACCTGAAGAAGCGTGAGATTGAGTATTCTGTGGGGGACTTTGTGTTTCTTAAGGTCTCTCCGTGGAAGAAAGTTCTGAGGTTCGGTCGGAAGGGCAAGATGAGCCCTAGGTTTATTGGACCGTACCATATTCTGAAACGTGTGGGACCAGTTGCTTATCAGTTGGAGTTACCCCCTGAGCTGGACCGTATTCATGATGTGTTTCACGTCTCAATGTTGAGGCGGTACCATTTTGACACATCCCATGTCGTCTCGGTTAAGGAGATCTAGGTTAGGCCAGATTTAATCTTTGAGTAGGAGCCGGTTCAGATCTTAGATCAAGATGTTAAAGTTCTGAGGAGGAAGTCTATTCCTTTAGTGAAGGTGCTGTGGCGGAATCATAGCACCGAGGAGGCTACTTGGGAACTTGAGGACTCAATGCGTTAGTAGTATCCTCATCTGTTCTGATCAGGTAAATTTCGAGGTCGAAATTTCTTTTAAGGGGGAGGAGTTGTAACGCCCTAGAATTTCTATCTTTATTTTTGTGAAATCTTGACACAAATATCTGTTTGCTTCAGCGGTTAAATGTTCTAGGTGTGTCTGAGAGGTCTTGGGTTCAAGCCCCACCTTTAGCAAATTTTGTTATTTTTGGAATAAAGCCCTATCTCTATTCAGTGAGCTTATATTTAATTGTTTGTAAAACCATATCAGAATGAGCCTGCTGGTTTGAGTGGTAAGGGAGTCAGTGTGTTGGAGGTCTTGTGTTCGATTGCTTGTGCAAGCATGGGAATTCATTTTTTTTCGGTTCTGCGCAAGTGTTTCAGTGTAGTTGGAATTCTGAGTAGTGGGATAGTGGAGAGATAATTAAGGGATTTGGGAGGCTATCAGTTTTTATTTTTGTTTTTTATTTTAATCTTTTTCGAAAAAAATTCTGTTTTCTTTCTCAATTCTAGTGTTCTGCAAAATTCTCTCTTCTCCTCTATCGTTTTCCTCTTTCTTTTCTAAGAGTAATATCTTTTTCTGTTCGTTATTCGTTTTGACAAAATCGTGCTTTATGGACGGGGTATTTCCGATTGTACGCTTTCCGTTTGGTAAGTGGTAGTGGGTTTTGCTGAGGAGGGAGTTTCTGTTAATCTTTTTAGCTTTGTCTAATGCTCTGTTAACGCGGTACTGGTGTTTTGACAGCAGCAAATCAGGGAAGTAAGGGCTCTCCTCGTTCAGAATTGTAATCAAATCGTCGAAGGATTAGAGTAAATGTTGGATCTCGGTATTGGTTTCGTAATTATGATTCAGTGGTGAATTAAGTCTGTTTCTAAGCATTGGATTGTTGATATTTAAGTTTCTAGAGGCTCGGGAGTGGTTTCGCATCGAAACGATACCAGGTGTGTACCCGAAACGTAGAAAAACGAGATTCGGTAAAAGTCGGAATTGCAAACTGTCGACGTCACATGGGTGTGTGGTCACCCGTGTGGTAGGCTGTGTGCGTCAACACAACCGTGTGATCGACGAAGGCCAGGTCGTGCATAACACACGGCCGTGTGATGGCTAGAGTGTGACCGTGTGAGCCACATGGGCTAAACCGAATTGGGTGTGTGGGCCCACATAGGCCAGACCGTGTGATCCACACGGGCTAGGCCAATTTGGGCGTGTGGGCCCACATGGGCAAGCCACACGGGCATGTGGGCCCAAATTTCTGAAATTTTTCCTAGGGTTGCACAGGTCGTGCCAAACGACTGTGGGCCTATTGTAGGATCGATAAGGGCTAACAAAACCCTAAATTGTATGATCTGTTTGACTGGTATTCCATACCGAGCATGATAGTATATGCATGTTATATCTGTTATCTGTAATGAAAGCATGTTAAGCATAAATTATTTGTTAATTCTGTATGCATGTTCTATTACTGTGATTGGGGTGGGATAATGTATATTGGAGGAAGTGTTCTGAAAGGCAGATTATGTCTAATATCTGGCAGCACAGCTGCATTTTATCTGATATGTGCTGCATCGGTACAGCGTGGTGTGTAGGGTTGGGTGGGTGTTTTAAACCCCACATGGTGTGTAGGGATGGTCGGAGATGGTGTGTAGAGGATAGGGGTAGGATTCTGTTATCTGATTTGCATATCTGTAATTGTATCTGTATCTGTATCTGAAATGGGCTCCGGCCCGAATCTGTATCTGTATCTGACATGGGCTCAGGCCGATTGTGAATCTGTCTGATTTGTGATATTCTGTATGTGTATATGCTTAATTCTATTGGGTTACACACTGAGTTTACGTAAACCCACTCGTTTCTATTTATTCTGTTCAGGTAATCCATAGAGTTAAGCGGATTGGTGCAGCGGAGGACTCGATGGTGACCACTCGCCAAAACCGTTTAACTTGTTTGAGTTTTTATTTAAGTTTGGCGTTAAGATTTGAGAGTTTATATTTCTTGGGACTCTCTGGACTGTTTTAAATTGTTTGGTTTTGGTTTTTGGTTTTATTTACTTATAACTGTGACGGTTTACCAAAAGCAAGGGTTTTTAGAATCTTGAGAACGGTTTTCTAAACACAACGATTTTACAAGCTTCCGCTACAAATACGTGTTAGCTTTAAATGATTAAATGAAAGAGAGTTTTGAAATCAAAAACAACGATAAAGGATAGATGAAATGAAAAGGTATTTTAATTTAACGACTACGATTTTTCAACCCATTTCATGTGACACTTCTGGATTCGGCTATAACGTCTAGGCCGAGTTTGGGGTGTTACAAGTTTCTATTCTACTGACGAATGAAACAGAAATGAATAAAAATAATTTCATTCAATTTCCAGTGTGTTTTTCAAAGGCTACCACCCATCCTATTTATATACATATTATATACTAAAATTAGCCTAACTCACCTAACAACCAATTTAAGAGACAATAATATATTAATTTTTTATTATTTTTTAATTTTTAACTGAAACGATTGAATTAATCGAACTACCGAGTCAATTTAAAAAACATTAATATATGTATATAAGAAAAAAGTAGTATAATTGAATAAAAGATCCCATTATAAGAGACAGCAATATAGAAAGCGATGGAATATGGTATGTAGGTAGGCATGGGTTTGATGAGGTTTTTCATAAATGGCATTGACTGATTTAATATTTTGAATGAAAGGTAAAGGTGTAGTGAACTTGTCAAACAAGTTTGTTGGAGTGGAGGTTGCCAACCAACATCTTCTTTTTGACTGTCTTTCTCTAACCTAAAATAAAAATAAAAAATAAAAAAAAACTTCACAATTCTTTGAACTCAATTCACAAGCCACAAGAAATTGTCAACATACTGCACTTCTTCTCTTCCACCAAAACTTCAACTTTCAAAATATTATTTGTTTACTCAAAACATTTTGAACAGAGGAGCATATAATTCTTTCTAATATTACTCCTTATTTTTTTAATTAATAAATAATATGTATTCAAATGCAGGTCCTCCTCTTTTATGACTTACTTTTTGAAGAAGAGAATGAAAGAAAATTATTTCAAATATAAAAAAAAAAATAGATAATATTATAGATAATTATAATCATACCTTTTTTTTCAATTATAATCTTTTTTGCCTATATATAAGGCACGGCTCTCTCACCTTTTCTTTTTTCATTTTATAAAAATGGTTAAATATTATTTTTGTCTCGAGATTTAATCTATATGTTTAATTTTTAATATAATTTGTTTCATATATTTTATAATGTTATTAATTAGTTTAAATAGTCAATATCGTCAACTTTCGGTTAAAATATTATGTGATTATATATAATTTTATTACCTTAAGAGCCTTAAAAATTTGACACGTGACTTTTTATTTCTTTTAGGTTTACGTTAGTGCTTGACTTTTTTTTTCTTTTTTATTTTTATAGTTTTAGAAAAGTAGTTAAATTTTAATTTTGATCCCTCTATTATGCTTAAATTTGATGTTTAATTGCTACACTTTAATTTCTAATGTAATTTGATTCTTTTAGGTTTATAATGTTATTAATTAGTCCAAATAGTTAATATTATTAATTTTTTAGTTAAAACATTATGTGATTATAATAATTTGAATATGATAAGGGCCTTAGAGATTGACTCGTGACTTTTATTTCTTTTAGGTTTGCTTCGCTTCTTTATATATATATATATATATATATATATATTATAAAACAATGATCAAACTTTAATTTTAACCCTTATACTAAGTTGGAACTTGTGATTTAATCTATATACTTTATTTTTGGCATCATTTGATCCTTTGACTTTTATAATGTCATTAGTTAGTCTAAATATTTAATCTTGTTAACTACTTCAATCAAAATGTTGACGTTAATTTTTCTTTAGAGCACTATTCTAATAAAAAATAGATTATCATGACGAGTTCGAATGAATGTTTTTTAAAAAATCTATATAAATATATTTAATGTTATTTTCATTCTTATATGACTATCACGTGATTTTTTTTTTAATTTCAAAATACTACACCAGAGAATTTAATAGAAGGATTTTAATAGTTGTAACAATTGGACTTAAATTTTTAAATAAAAAAGGTAGACAGTTTAATTTTAAAAAAAATAAAAGTAGGATTACAATATATTTTAACTTTCAAATTTATATTATCTAATTTGACACAAATAAACAATCAACTCAACGTGAAGCGTGAGAATCATACTAAATATATTCATATAAAGGTTCATCATTTAAAAACATGATGTCATGGCACGTGGCAAGAATGAGATTATAAAATTTTTTAGGTTTCATGTTTAAACCCTCATATGTAGAATTAGCAAATGGGCGAGTTCAGGCAACCTCGAATTGACCTTACTATACGATTGGATTTTTTTGAGTTTGGATTTTTTTTGAAGTCAAACTCGAATTGAGTCAGGCAATCTCTGACGAGTTCAAATAATTTTGAAATTTATAAGTTATAAATATTCTAATTTCGAGTGTAATAATTTATTTTACTTTTATACGATGACAACACAATTTAAATTTATTTTAAAAAAATAACATAAATTATGTTATTTAGTAGAGTTGTTTTATATAAAATAATTAAAGTGCTTATTTATGTAAAGATTATTATTCTATAATATTATATGAATTAACGGAAATATCTTTTATTATTTATTGTTATATTATATTGACAACTGAAAAATTATTATTTATTGTTATATTATATTGACAATTGAAAAACTTTTTATCTTCTCACTAAATTTATATACTTAATACTCATATTCTAAATACTAATTCAAAGCCCAAACTCAAATAATATACTCATTATTATTCAAACTAAAAATAAACTAATTATAGTCCAAATCTCAAGTCCAAAATAAAAGGAAATTAAACTCAATATTCAAATACAATTTGTAAAAGTTAAAACTCGATACAAAATTTAGTTTTATAAAATAATATTTAATTGGGATATTAAATTTTTAATAATATTCTATGTATTGCTAGTTATAATTATAAACATACATTTTAATATACTAAATTACACATAGCTATTGATGCTATATCTTTTATTATAATCTATATATAATAATAGTTATATATATCAATACTTATAAAATATGTTATTTCATTATCTAATATTATATCACGTACTATAATAGTAGATTAGTACATCATATATTATTTTTTATTATTATACTGGTTGAAATATGCTTTAATTCTCTATACTTTTCGTACATTTGATAGTTAGCCTTCTTATTATATTATATAATGCTATATCATATCATGTAGTATATAACATATTAATAGTTTATATATATGCATAAATGATTTATTCATTATAATATCATGTAATACTATATCTTTTTATTATAATCTATGAGATAATAATAGTTATATATAATGGTAGTACATTATATATAAATTATTATCATATATATATATATATATATATTTATACTGGTTGAAAAATACCCCAGGTTCTTATACTTTTTGTACATTTGAAAACTTATTCCCTCTACTATATTATATAATGCTATATCATACCATATCTTATAGTATATATAATACATTAACAGTTTATATATATGCATCAATGATTGAACATTATAATATCATGTAATATTATATATTTTATTATAATTTATAATATAATATAACTATATGATAGTAGTACATTATATTTATTTATATTTTTATTATAATCTATAATATGCTATGCTTATGAATACATTTTCATTAAATAAAGAATTTTTATTTAAATTTTTTATTTTAAGTAATATCATAAAAGTATTTTAATTACTAATATTTATTATGGATGTTCATGTTACTCTTCCCAGGAGACATGTCAGATCCAGGGCATCCCAATTCGATTGAATGGGATGACAGTTTCTCACTCCTAATCTGTAAAATAATAATTTCGATCAAATCACACATCGCAGTATATTAGACCCTCTAATTCTTTAAGAGGTTTGTCTAAAAGATTGGCGATATAACTAGGAAGACGTTTCAAATACCATACATGAGTTACTAGACATGCCAGCCTTATGTATCCCATTTGATATCTTCGTATCTGAGAATTAACAAATTTAACTCCGCATTGTTCACAAAATTTAGGGCCCTCCTTTTGATTTCCAATTACTCGATAATTTCCACAAGCGCAAATTCCACTTTTTATAGATCCAAAAATTCTTTCATAAAATAATCCATCATTTTTCGGTTTATTGGTTTTGTAATGAAAAGTATAGGGTTTTGTCACCTCTCCAACTGTTTCTCCATTAGGCAGGATTTTCTTGGCCCAATCACTTATTTATTGGGGAGAAACTGATCCAATTCTGAGTTGTTGATGTTTATATCGGTCGATCATAGAAGAAAAATTCTGATTCATTCCGATTAAGCTTCCTTCCTATTAATTTGGAAGTTCTTCTCAGATACAAGGAAATGATTCAGTTCCAGAGCCAAAGATCGTAATTCTCGGACGAGTAATCGAAAAGATTCTGGAGCATCTTCGGGTTTAGGTATTGTTCCTCCAATGATCGTAGTCCCAAGTACTTCTTGGTGAGCTCTAATATGATCAGATTTATAAGTAAGCATTTCTTGTAAAATATGAGCAGCACCAAATCCCTCTAGAGCCTAAACCTCCATTTCTCCTATCCTGTAATAGCTCAAATTTCAGCGATGTAGTAAATAGTGATTCGAGTCCACCAAATCCAGAAAATGAACTCATAAATTACATTATTTAATATTTATGAGCCAAATATAGCTTTTAAAAGATTTTTGAAATATTAAATTGTGTTTTATAAAGATTTATTTGGTTAAGAAATTGAGAAAAAGAGGTATTGAGATCTCGGTGTTATAAACCGAGTCATAAATATTTTTATGAATACTTACAGAGTGTCAATAAGGTAATACTAAAATTTCATCAGAAAATTTTAATGTTTCGGTAGTCAATTAGATAAAAAGGACTAAATTGAAAAGGTGCAAAACTTGCTAAAGTGATTAAATAGCTTAACCATTAAATAAGGAAGGACTAAAAGGAAAAATGGACCATTTTAAAATGGCTGAGGTGGCATAGCATGAAAAAAAATCAAAGATTTTTATGTGAAAAGGACAAAATTGAAATTTTAACAAAAGTTACATGGCCAAAGTTGCTTTTAATGATTTCTAGGCCATTTCTTCTTCAACTTTCTGTCAAAAACAGCCATGGAAGAGTGTTTTGAGATGGTATTTCATATTTTAGCTTCAAGTACGTTCAATTCTTGCTTTTTCCTTGAAATTTTTATATTTTTGGACTTTTACAATTAGGTCCAATTGAGTATTCTATTAGTTTTTGATTTTGTTGAAAATTTTGGAAGTTACCATTGATAAGTTCATATGATTTTTATTATTTTATGATGAAATTGAGATGTTAATGGATGTTTAAAGGTGTTTTATTAAAGAATTTTGGATGAAAATATGTTTTAGGGGTTAAATTGAAAAGCGTTGAATTTATAGAAAATTCTAAAATTTCATGGAATTCATGGGATGTGATTGGTATGTATGAGAATAATTTGGCTTGGAATAAGGATTAAATTGCAAGAATGTCATTTTCCGAGCCTAGGGATGAAATTGTCATGTATAAAAAGTTTAGGGGAAAAATGGTAATCAACATTTTGCACTAAAATAATTTTGGACAGCAGCAGTAGTCTAACTTTGGAAAATCACCAAAAATTGTAGTAATCAAATTAGAAAATAAATAAAATATAAAATTAAATATTATTGAGTCTAGTTTCTCATAGAAGAAACGGTGTAAGCAATGAAATTGTAAATCATGAGATATAATAAATTTTGTGAGACAAGGTCAGAATGATTTCGGATTCCCCTGTTCTGACTTTGGAAAATCATAAACAATTGGAGAAAAATAATTAGGGGCTTAAATTTATATGTTTCAATTTTTAATGAGTCTACTTTCAAGAGAAACAAACGAGAATATCGTCCAAATTTTCTGTTAAGAGATAATTATTTTTTAGTAAGTAAAGGTCAAAGCTGTCAAACAGCAGAACAGGGATAAATTTGAAGATTTTACTGTACTAATTGGCTAAACTATAAATTCTGAAATTTTTATGGTAGAAGGATATATGAATCTAGTTTCAAAAAAATTAAGCGGATCTTAATTTGGAGTTCTGTAGCTCAAGATAAAAATAATTTAGTGACCACGACACAGATGGACAACTTTGAATATACAGATAAGTAAATAGTGAAATTATAGATATTGTTACTTATAAGCGTGATATATACATTAAGGATGTGGAATGGAGAGGAGGATGAGGAAATTATATGGATGACTTGTGTATAAATTGATCACATGCCCGATTATAATTGATAAATGTTGAATTAGAAATGATATAATGTTTTATTTCAAATATTTATTATGAAATTAAGATTATTGTTATGGTATAAACATCGAATTGTAAGTTTGTGTAACTTGAATTATATTCTTAAATGCTTGGGATGTATGTTTATTGATGTGAATATGGTTTTAATGTTCATTATATGATATTTAATGAAAAGTTGATAATTTTCGATAAAAAGGGGAATTAAATCCTGGTTGAATGAAATGGACTTCGATGGATCACTGAAAATGGAATTGACGGTAAAAAGGATCTAGCCCGGACGGTTGATCCTGATATAAGCCCTCCCGAAGAATATGTGTGAAAAAGATCTAGCCCAGACGGGTGATCCTGATATAAGCCCTCCTGAAGAATATGTGTGAAGTGGGTTTAGCCCAGACGGGTAATCCAAAGTAAATGTGAGTTTGGATTTAGCCTGGAATGGTAATCCAGACAAAGCTCTATAGAGTATTTGTCATTGCAGGGGATTTAGATTGGACTGGTAATCCCGACAATACTCTTTGAGCATATGTTACAGGGGATTTAGCCTGGACTGGTAATCCCGCTGTAAGAAATGAGGTTCGCGGGAGTGTGCTCAATTACAGGGGATTTAACCTAGATTGGTAATCTTGCTATAAGAAATGAGGTTCGCAGGAGTGTGCTCTCTTACAAGGGATTTATCCTAGATTGGTAATCCTGCTGTAAGAAATGAGGTTCGCGGGAGTGTGCTCTCTGAAAAGGACTTATGTATATATGAGTACGAATTGACAGTTAATGAGATTGTACACCATGAATTATGGTAAATGAATTATGGTTATAATGACATGTATAAGTTAATTAGTTAATGTTGGCTTATATATGATCTAACTGTAACTAGCCATTAGTATGACTTGTATTTAGTAAGTTTTGAGTTACATATAATTATGATTTTATCATGTTTGATATGGGTTTAATATGAACAAATGATGAGATGGTATAAGTATAGGGATGAAGATGATGGTTAAGAATGCTATAAAAATTTATGAAAATGTCTATATATATATATATGAATACTTGATTGATAAATTTAGATATTTAACCATATAAATTGAATCTTGAACATATTTAAATGTTGATGTAAGTAAAAGACCAATTGGGTGAGAAATGAGGCTTGGATATAACCTTGTTTTTGTCCACACGGGTAGACACACGGGTGTGTGTCAAGGCCGTGTGTCCCTTGTATCCAGAAGTTACAAAACAGAATGCCCAGGATCAAGCACACGGGCTCCCACACGGGCCTGTGCCTTGCCCATGTGAGGTACACGGCTTGGATACACGGGCGTGTGATACGGTCGTGTGAATCCTGCACCTAATTCGAAAATAAAAATTAACCACACGGCCTAGCAACATGGGCGTGTGCCTTGGCTGTGTGAGATCATTTGTTCATGAGTTGCAAGTCAGAGAGTTACACGGCCTACACGACTTGGAGTGAGGTAAGTCACATGGGTGTGTTGGTCACATGGCTTGAACCACACGGGCGTGTCCCTATAGCACATGGGCGTGTGACCCCTGTAATAGAGAAAAAAATTTTGGGATTATGCGAAAAATTCCCTATGATCCCGATTTAGTCCCCAATAATTTCTAATGTATGTTTTGGGCTTCGAGAGCCCAATAGAGGGACATATAATTACGTTCGGAATATGGATAGTAAATTGACTCAGTTTAATGAAAAATGGTTCTGTAAACTCCGGTAATGCCTTGTACCTTATTCCGGCGACGGATACGGGTAGGGGGTGTTACATACCCGTTGTCCTCTTTGCTTGGACCTTCCTCTAAGTGGTTGTTGTGTACAAGTGCATAATGTCCACTGGAACGCCCATGTATTTTATCATCAACTTGATGAATTAATTTCAAGATATGAGGTTTTCCTATTATAACAGGTTGCTCAAAGGGGCCTCCCATTCTTCCATCAAATATTTTGCTTTTTCCTGGATATTCGGGTTCAATTACCTATGGATTCGCTGTTTGCTTACTGGCTTGATATAATTCGGAAAACACTAGTTTTCTCGAAGCCTCTTGTTCATATCTCTCATCAAATGGTGCTATTTGATGATGTCTATCTAGTAATTATAAATTAGGGCTTTTTTGGACTTTGTGTTAAATTTTTCCCGGGCTCTGACGAGAACAGTCTCAAACTTGAATTCTTATAGACAGGGGCTTTTCTTGGGTTCGGGCTCTATTAGGGTAGAAATTTCTCGAGTTAGAATATGTGATAGATTCAAATTTTTTCATACTTAAATTGTTACGAGTTTAGATTGTCAGCTTTTGAATTGTTTTACCAGCTCTACTCATATATATGTAGGTTTGATTCAAATTTATTTTGATAAATTAGTTTTTAGTTAAAATAATTATTTAATTTATTGCTCGTAAAGTTATAATGAAAGACTTTGTATATATAAAGACTAACTGTAATCATTGTCTACTTATAAGTTAGCAACTAAACAAAGAAAAGGCAAGATGGCAAATAATATTTTCTTAGACCTTAAATATTTTAAAATCTAATCATTAATTAATCTACAATAACTATATGTGATATGCTAATATTATTCTTTAATTTAAACTTTAATTTTTGTCTATGCAATAGTATAATTACTTAAAGGAATTTATTGATAATTTATAGTTTTTTATATAATTTATAGGTAAAGTATTGTTTTATTTTTGGCTTTAAGGGTAAAACTTTTGGAGTCAAAACTAAAAAAAAAAAATTAAGAAAATTCACTTTATTGAGCCCACAATGACAAAAAAAAAATTAACTAATCCCTTTGTTAATGGAAACTGTTAGTTGACTGATTTGATTGTTAACAGTGCGTACGATAAGCTATAACGACCCGATTTTAGGGCTAGTCGGAACAGTGGTTTCGGAACCACTAATCTAAGACCAAAGAAATTATTTTTAATGTTATTATATGTGTTATATCATGATTATATGGGTGCATGAAAATTTTGGTGCATTAATTTTGGTGATTTCATGCTTAATTGCGAAAAAGGACTAAATCGCATAAAGTGCGAAAGTTTTATTTTACAAACTAGAGGGCTCAAATAGCTATATAATTTTAATTGGAGGTTTTAAATGTGCAATTAGGCCTTTTTAAAGGCAATAGCCGGCCATAGGGGGGACAAGAGGCTTAATTTAGTTAATGTTTGGTAGTGTTAGGTGATTAATGAATAAAATAAGAAAGATATCATCTTTTCCTATTTCTATTTCTTCTTCCATCGAAATTTTCAGCAAGAAATAGGGGTTTTGAAGCTCAAACTTTCAGCCAAGCTACCCTCTTACAAGTAAGTGATTTTAGTGGTCTTTATTGATAATTTTTGTACTTTTAGAACCTCTAAAGCTTAAGCTAACGAGATGGGACTATTTTGCAAAATAGCTGAAATTTTAGGGTGTTTCCATGAGATTTATTATGTTATTGCTGAGTTTTTATGAAAGAAAATGAATCTTGGGTGTTAAATACACGATTTTTGTGAAAGGTGTTTCCATGAAAACACTTAAAAGGACCTTTTTGTAAAGGGTATAAATTAGATGATAAATGTGTGAAATAATTGAAATCTTGAGTTGCTATAAGAGGGAATGTGAATCGCCTAGGCTTGAGTGTGTGAAAAAATGAACACATTTCATTTTACGAGCCTAGGGGTAAAATTGTAATTTTGTGAAAGTCTAAGGGCAAAATGTTCATTTTTGCCAAAATAAGAATTTTAGAGTAATTTGATTAATGTGATTATTAAATGAGCTAAATATGTCATTATAGATAAAAAAGAACGTGGAATCAACCTTGATCAGGGAAAAGGTAAGGTTTCAGACTAAACCGCAAACTGACATATTTTGTATCGAGGTAAGTTTATGTGTAAACGATACATCCTTATTACGTATGTCTTTACCTATTAATGCATTGTGTGGATGTAAATGCTTATTGGTGAGATTTATTGAAAATGGTAGAAAATGAAGAAATTCTCAGGATGAACCTTCGGAATAGAAATATGGGTATGGATAGATATCAGTAAATATGTAATTATTGGTGGGCTATGTGCGATATCACCATGTTATTTATTAACGATGGGCTATTTGTGTAACAGCCCGATTTAGGGGCTAGTCGGAACAGTGATATCGGAATCACTAATCCGAGATTTGAGAAATTTATTTTCATGTGATTTTATGAATTAGTATATGATTGTATAAGTACATTAGAATTTTGGTATTTTAATTCTAACGATTTCATGTTTAATCGCGAAAAAGGACAAAATCGTATAAAGTGCGAAAGTTCCATTCTGTAAGCTAAAGGTATCAAATAGCCACATATTGATAATTGGAGGTCTTTAAAAGGCAATTAGACCTCCAATATTTGCTTGGCCGGCCATAGACTATATAGGAGACAAAGATGGACAAAAATTGGTCAAAGTAGTTGATAGTAGGTGGATTAAATTGATAGTTTAATATGAAAATAAAGAAATATGATGTCCATCTTTCTTGTTCATTTCTTTCACCTAAATTTTCAAGTAAAATAAGGGTTCAAAAATTTCAGCACACTCATCTCTTCACTAGTAAGTGTTCTACTGATCTTTTCTTGAAAATAGTTGTACTTTTGAGACTCCTAAAGCTTAAGCTTTCAAATGAGGGGACTATTGTGCAATATAGTGAAAAGTTTAGAGTTTTTCCATGAGTGCTATCATTGTTGTTTGCTGCATTTTTGTGGAAGAAATTGAGTCTTAGTTGTTAGATGAACAACTTTTATGAAAGGTGTTGTCTTGTAAAAACATAATTGAATCTGGATGAAAAGGTTATAAATTTGTAGTAAGTATGTGAAATGTTAAGTTTTGATGATAGCTATAAGAGTAATAAATGTTCACCTAGGCTTGTTGAAGGTAGAAATGTGATTGGAATTAATTTTCGAGCCTAGGGGCAAAATGGTTATTTTGCCAAAGTCTAGGGGCAAAATCGTAATTTTGCCAAAATATGAATTATGAGTCAATTTAGTCAATGTGTGTATTTAACAAATGAAATTGTTATTATAGATCAAGAAACGCGAAGCCCGGATCGAAACTGAGGCAAGAACAAAATCGAGGACTGAATCGAGCATCGATACACATTTTGAGATTGGAGGTAAGTTTGTATGAAGTTAAAGTTTCATAATGTTTTGATGTATGAAACTACTTGATATTTCGACAATATATGTTATTGCTACGAATAATCGAGAAATGAAACCTCGATGAAGAAATGGTGAAAATAAATTATGTGAAATCCCGAATAAAGATTCGGAATAATGAGATTACCCATGTTTAGCATTGAATAAAGAAGGTCCCGTGTAAGACCATGTTTGGGATATGGCCTCGGCACCCAAAGAGGATCTCGTATAAGACCTTGTCTGGGACAAGGCATCGACATTCATGTACGATCTCGTATAAGACCATATCTGGGATATGGCATCGACATCGAGCTATAAGATCCCATGTAAGACCATATTTGGGATATGGCATCGGCATCAAGGGGTGATCCCATATAATATCATATCTGGGATATGGCGTTGGCTTCAAGATTTATGCATGATGAGTTCAAATATCCTATGATAATCTGATTATGTGGGCAAAAGAGCTAATAATATAAAATAGTATTGAGCCCAATCCGTTTACGGATGATCTTGAGTTTCCCTTATGATAAAATGATGAAAATTTGAGTTTATGTTCACGTTAGCATATGTACTAAGTTATGTGATTGAGTGATACAGGTACCATGAATAAGTAACAGTTAAGAAATCATATTGGGACATGAGATGGGTAAGAGTAAGTGTGAGTAAGTATGAGTAAGTATGCCTAAGCAATTAAAACTTATGTTGCTATTGTTTTATGAAATGGATGAATTTAGTTTGGGCAATTATATTGCTTTAGAATTTTCATGCAAACTTACTAAGCTACATGCTTACCTCTTTTTTTTCCTTTCTCCTTGTAGTTTCGTCAAGTAGCTCGGGGATGATAGAAAGTCAGAGCTTGGATCACACTATCAACCGTTCTTTTGGCTTTTGGTATAGTAAAGTTGATTCCTTTTGAGTATGGCATGTATAGGAACCTAATCATTTTGTGTCATGTTATGTTTGAAGGCCAAAGGGTTGGCTATTAATGCTTCACATTCATTTTTGTAAATGGCCATGATGAATTGGCCAATTTTGTCAAGTTCATGCCTCAAGTTTGACGCATATAATGAAATGAATGTTCATGCAAGATATTGAGTAAAATGTGGATGAAATGAGTGGTAATTTAAGGGGGTTTTCCTAGTTTGATATTGTCATATTATGTGCTTCTTGCAATGAATGTGTGAATTTGAGTTTCAGGGTGGCAAAGAGGCTTGAAAAATAGCCCTTAATTGTCCATACGCGTGTGTGACACACGGTCAACCCATATGGATGTGTTGATAGGTCGTGTGTCCCCTACACTATTTTACAAGAATTTGATTCGTCACACGGGCCAGCACACGGGCGTGTGCCTTGGCTGTGTGTTATTAAGAGTATGATGACATCATAAACAGAGAGGTCCACGGGTGTCGAACACGGGCATTTCTTAAGGGCACACGGGTGTGTCCCTTGGACAACACGGGCGTGTGGCTTGGACAACACGGGCGTGTGGCCCCTATTTAGGCAAAAATTTTCAAAGAATGCTAAAGTTCCCGATTGATCTACGGAACCCTCCGATTATATGTTTAAGGCCCCATAAGCCCATAATATGCACGTTATGAATAATAAAGACAAGTTTTAAGTTGAAACGAAATTTTACAGCCCGATAATACATGTTCAAGTAAAGTTATGCACAGTAACACCTCGTATCCTGTTCCGGCGTCGGACACGGGTAAGGGGTGTTACAATGTGTGATACCATCGTATTTATTATTATTTTTGGTGGGTTGTGTGTGATACCACCGTAATTATCATTGTTGGTGGGCTGTGTGTGATACCACCCTATTATTGATTAATGGTGGGCAGTGTGCGAAACCACCGGTTATCTTGTATCATTTCGAAGGGTTCATCGAGAAACTTGTTTAAGTAAAAATTTCATGTGGCTTTGTGGTGATAAGTGTAGGTTATATATGCAAGTAAATGTGAGTAATGTTTATGATATGTGTTTGGGATGTGGTAAGGCTTGAAATGAGTAAGCATGATTATTAAGATACGAATTGTTTTTACATAGAATGTTGACTGATTATTATGTGGTATGATGCTTATTGTTTACATATAGACTTACTAAGCTTAAAAATTACTCCCTTTTCCTTTCCCTTGTTTGATAGTGTCGAAGAGCCAGCTCGGGATAAGGAGGTAAGCAAAAGATCGCCCACACTATTAACACATCTTGGTATAGTTAGATTTAGCATTTTGAGTATGGCATGTATAGGGACTAGACTTAGTTGAATGTCATATTGTTTTGGCCAAATGTGTTGGCTCATTCAAAGATGAACTCTTTTGTATAAGGCCATATTTGATGGCTCTTTTTTATTAATCTATGAAAAGATGAGGTTATTCATGAATGTGCAAGTTGCATGGTTGATTTACTTGGTTTATTTATGCATGAATAGGTTGATGGTTTGATGTGATTTATGTGTGTATGAGTTGGGGTGATAGAAAGAGCTTGGTAAATAGTCTTGTTCTTGTTCACACGGGCGTGTGTCTAGGCCGTGTGTGACACACAGTCAGCCTCATGGATGTGTGGTTAGGCTATGTGTCCCCTTGCATGCTAGGTTGGCAAGTCAGTAAGCTCAGTAGTAACCACACGGGCAGAGACACGGCCGTGTGTCTCAACCGTGTGGAAGACACGACCATGTGCCCAGGCCGTGTGAAGTCTGCACTTGAATTAGGAATTTAATTTGCCACACGGTCGAAGGACACAGGCGTGCGCCTTGGCCGTGTGAAATTTATAGGGTGATGACGTCAGAAACAAAATGTCAAGGTTTTTGCACACAGGCTAAGACACGGGCGTGTCGTGGCCGTGTGAGGGACACGGACGTGTGTCTGGCTGAAACACCCTAAACCCGGCCCAAAAAGCCTGACCGGATTTGATATGTTCCTCGAGTAAAACTTTAGCAAATTCTCGCTTATAAGAAAAACTTGATGATTTTAAATAAAACAGATTAACTTAAAGATAGGGTTGAAATCAAATTGTAAAGTAAATTTGTATCTTCTTAAAACATTATTTTTAAGAGAAATTAATAAGTTAAAAGAAAACCAAATTTAATGAAAAATTCATTAATATTATGGAAACATATTTTGGAAGCATTGGCCACCACATAGTCCTCGCTGACCCGATCCATCACGCTAAGAGTCATCTGAAAAATTATCCCACAAAAGGGGTGAGTCATAAACTCAATGTGTAACAGATACATTAAAAGCCCATTAATAACATATATAGTCATAGGCTCATTTTAAATCATGTTTAGCCATAAGCCCAATTTTTATAGCAGATAAAAAAAAATCACATGAATATACACATATAATGAAATGCAAACCCGGCCCACCTAAATATCCATCCGCTACACACCACCCGTACCAACCAAACACACCGTGGGGATTACTAAATCGACCCTCCATCCGCTACACACCATCGAAGGCAGTTGCTGCAGTCAACATGCACATCGCCCTTATAATTTTGTGGCAAGGCCACCTGATCAATGTGACCGAAGTCACCAGATTAACATATGTGACCGAAGTCACCGGATTATGTGGTAAAACCACCGAAATACTTCCCCTTTATCAATTTTAACCATATGCCCATGCACATACATATTATTCAGTTTTCATGCCATTTACCCCCAAAAATCATAATATCATCATACTCATTTCACATTTATGCATATAGCAAAATTTACGAAATGTCGGGGTAAACATACCTGAATATCGTATACCACTAAATGGTATCCACAAACATTATTAAACATATTGTCATATAAATCACATTATAGATCTACGAGATTTTATTGTAAGGTTACACACCTTATGACTGTGAGAACAATACCTTCCCGCTCGTCAACGCCTAGGTAATAATCACATTTGTTTAGTATACACTATTACTAATAAAACTATACTATTGATGATAGATCTAAATCCTTACCCTCGGATTCTCGAACAACCGTTATTTGTGGTTTTTCTCCGCTAGATGAATCAAAACCCGCTGACAACCCACTAACGAAAAGTGGTTCAGTTGTACGCACGACTTCAAATAACCGATCTTCTTTGGCAGAGGGTCCACAACCCGGTGGAAAATCTCTTATCACCGATACAGCTCTTCGTTTGTAGTTTGAGGGTATAACAGTGCCTCCTCTCTTCCAAACACTTCGTACCGCTCTTTTCGAACCTATCTTGTTAGTCTCGAATTCACCCCTAAAATAAAGTTGATTAATAAACTATCTAAAAGAATTGATATAACCGAAAGTGATATTCTTACCTTGGATGATTTTGAAAGGTTTCTCTTAAAACGTTGGTTTCCAAAAAGATTCTAAAAAAAAAAAACCTTTTCAAGGATTCGGCTTGACCACTTGAAGATTCGGGCCTTAAACAAAAAGAAGAGATGAAAATGAAAGATGATTTGGTTTGACAAAAGAGAAGAAAAAAAAATGTTGATTTTGGTTTTGGTAGAAGGTAGTTTCGGTTGAGAGTGAAGAAGAAAGAAAAATGAAAAGAGAAAGAAAGAGAAAGGGAAAGAAAGAAATGTTTTTCCAAACTTTTTGATGCTTTTGACTAAAGAGGACAAGAATTTGAGAGAATAAGCATTTTAACCAAAATGGTCAAAATGAAAGCCAAAACAAAGTAAAAACTTTTGCCTAATGTCATTAACAAAATTCGGCTAAGAGGAGAGCTTTTGGAGAAATGAGAAAAGATACACAAAATGCTAGAGTTTTTGGCCAACTATCACCCCCTAATCCAAAGTCAAATTCGGCCAACATGTATGCCAACATAATCCCCCTTTTTCCTCCACATTTCCTCCCATTAATCCTTGATTTTTGCACAAATAAACCATCTCCCCTTAGCCCCTAAAACCGACTAGGTTCATGGTCAAATGACCATGAAAAAAACTTCCAAAACACCCTCCTTTCTTCAAGCCTTTTGTCCCCCTATCTTACCATATCTTCAAGATCCCTTGCCATAACTTCTAGCTTGCCTTTTTCATAAAGTCTACTAACCAAAAATAAGAAGATGACCATCCATTCTAGAATAGTCTTGGCCGACACTATAGGAAACAAAATAATAGAAATAAAATTCTTCCATTTGCTAGCTAGGAGATTCGAATCTCTCTCCTCATACATTCACTCATGCACCATTACCACCTTGCCAAATGACTTATTATGCTTAAACCTCTAGTCAATATTTCTTAAAGCCTATCTTGCTTAGTTCCATCTTAAATACAAAAAAAAATTATTTAATATATCACTAAGCATTCACTTACATAATGAAGTTCAAAAATAAACTTCCAAAACACACTCATTCATATTTAAGCATGCAACAACATTCAATTTAGCAGAGATGCATAACCCCTAATTATCAGGATGTTACAATTCTACCCCCCTTAAAATAATTTCATCCTCGAAATTACCTGGCTAGAACAAGTGAGGGTATTGCTATCGCATCGCCTCCTCTGGCTCCCACGAAGCTTCTTTCGATCCATGATTGTGCCATAACACTTTGACAAGAGGAACTGATTTCCTCCGTAACACCTTCACATCCCGATCTAGAATCTGAATCGGCTCCTCCTCATAAGACAAATCTGGTTGTAATTCCACCTCTCCAACTGATATTACATGAGATGGATCCGACCGGTAACGGCGTAACATTGAAACATGAAACACATCGTGCATTTGCTTCAACTCCGAAGGCAAATCTAACTGGTATGCCACAGATCCAACCCGCTTTAAAACCCGATAAGGTCCAATGAACCTGGGACTTAACTTCCCTTTGCGACCAAATCTCATCACCTTTTTCCAAGGTGAAACCTTTAGGAATACTTGATCCCCCACAGCAAACTCTATTTCCTTCCGCTTAAGATCTGTGTACGACTTTTGCCTGTCAGATGCTTCCTTTAATCGAGCCCGAATTACCTTAACTTTTTCTTCGGATTCAGCTACTAATTCTGGACCCAAAATCTGACGTTCCCCTAATTCTGTCCAACACGTAGGAGTGCGACACTTTCGTCCATATAGTGCTTCATACAGTGCCATCCGAATACTAGCTTGGTAACTGTTGTTGCACGCAAATTCTGCCAAAGGTAAGAACTCTTCCCAACTTCCTCTGAAATCTATCACACATCCCCTTAACATATCCTCTAAGACTTGGATTACTCGCTCAGACTGGCCGTCAGTCTGTGGATGAAAAGCCGTACTGAAATCCAACCTGGTGCCCAAAGCCTGATGCAAAGCTTTCCAAAACCGAGACGTAAACCTCGGATCCCTATCCGAAATAATTGACACCGGCACACCATGCAACCTCACAATCTCAGCCACATATAACTTCGCCAATTTCTGCATAGAGTAATCAACCCGAACTGGGATAAAATGTGCAGATTTCATCAATCGGTCCACTATCACCCATACCGAGTCTTTCTTAGCAGGCGTAAGAGGAAACCCACTAACAAAGTCCATGGTGATACGCTCCCACTTCCATTGCGGAATCTTTATCGGCTGAAGCATTCCAGATGGAACTTGGTGTTCCGCCTTAACCTGTTGACACGTTAAGCACTTCCCCACAAACTCCGTAACTTCCCGCTTAAGACCAGGCCACCAAAATTGATCCCGAAGATCCCCGTACAACTTACTACCTCCCGGATGCATCGCATAAGGACTACCATGCGATTCCTGAAGAATTCTCCACCTAAGCTCCTCATCCTTCGGCATACAGACTTTACCCTTGAAACATAAAACTCCATCGCTGTTAACACCATAGTCTTCCAACTCCCCATTTTGCACTTGCCGTAGCTTTACACTCAGATCTTCATCTACTAATTGCCTCTCTTTCACTTGACTCAACCATGTCGGCCTAACTTGTAATTCTGCCAACAAGCTTCCGTCATCGTAAAGACTAAGATGTGCAAACATCGCCCTTAAGTCTGACACCACTTTCCGACTTAGAGCGTCTGCCACCACATTTGCCTTGCCCGGGTGGTACTCAATAGAACAGTCGTAGTCTTTCAACAACTCTATCCATCTACGCTGCCTCAAATTCAGTTCTTTCTGAGTCAGTAGATATTTTAGACTTTTGTGATCCGTGTATATTGCTGACTTTTCTCCGTACAAATAATGCCTCCACACCTTAAGAGCAAAGACAACCGCTGCTAACTCCAAGTCATGCGTCGGATAGTTAACCTCGTGAGGCCTCAATTGCCGAGACGCATACGCAACCACTTTCCCCTCTTGCATCAGAACACATCCCAATCCAATGTGAGACGCATCACAATACACCACAAAGTCCTTCCCTATCTCAGGCTGAATCAAAACCGGAGCTTCAGTTAAAACCCTCTTAAGCTTCTCAAAGCTCTCTTGCTGCTTATCTGCCCACACGAAAGGTATCTCTTTTCTCAACAACTTCGTCAAAGGTGCTGCTATCGAGGAAAATCCTTCGACGAACCTTCTGTAGTAACCCGCTAATCCCAAGAAACTGCGAACCTCCGCTACAGACTTTGGTGGTTTCCAATCTAACACCGCTTCAATCTTCCGAGGATCCACCCTTATCCCTTCCGCAGACACCACATGACCTAAAAACGCAACTTCTTTCAGCCAAAATTCGCACTTGCTGAATTTGGCATAAAGCTTCTTCTCCCTTAGCATTTGCAACACTATCCGAAGATGCTCATCATGCTGCAACTCAGACTTGGAATACACAAGAATGTCGTCTATGAAAACAACAACAAACTGATCCAAGTAGGGTTGAAAAACCCGATTCATCATATCCATGAACGCAGCTGGGGCGTTCGTCAATCCGAAATGCATTACCAAAAATTCATAATGCCCGTATCTTGTTCGGAAAGCTATCTTATGGATATCTGCTTCCTTCACCTTAAGTTGATGATACCCCGATCTTAGATCTATCTTTGAGAATACCGCAGCTCCCTTAAGCTGATCGAACAAGTCGTCTATCCTTGGCAAAGGATACTTGTTCTTGATGGTCAGCTTATTCAACTGTCGGTAATCTATGCACATCCGCATAGTCCCGTCCTTCTTCTTTACGAACATGACCGGTGCTCTCCATGAAGACACACTAGGTCGGATAAAGCCACCACTGGTAGGCCTCATCGCGGAGTAGTGAAATAGCATCTTTCAGCTTTTCTTCAGCAGTGCAGTCTAAATCGTCCATGATCCTTTCGACTGCCTCCAACCAGTATTCCGCTACATTTGGAGCTACTCCAGATACTCCCCTAAAAACCTCAGCTCCATTTGATCTAAGTCTCTCAGCTACTGACTTTCGAGACCCATTTCCCGCACTAGCTTCTGCTACTCGTTCCAAAACTCGAAGCACAGCTTGAGATACTGCATCACCTCCTTCATTTTGCTCTTGAAATTCCACCCCTACAGCCGGTGGCGGAGCTTCATTTTCGAAACCTTGACCAGATCTAACTGGTTCCGACACAGCCATTCTTCCTCTTCCGCGTCCACGACGACCACGTCCCCTAGAACTCATGTCTACTTAGCGTCTTATCTGTTTTTACGAAAATTTTATGCATCAAAATTTTGTTCCACTTATTAACCGCAAACAATTTTTATGAAAAAAAGTATTTAGAAGTAGTTCTTTCGATCACACAAAGGTTCAGTTCAAGTTCACTACTCTAGTTCAGAGAGTCATAATCACATTCATAAGCAGAGACACATTCATTCACTACACCTCTATGGTCATTTCAGACCTTCCCAACCCAGGTAATATCGTCATTTGTCCTATAGGGGTATTTTAGTAATAAATCGGGGTCAATTTGAAAATCTTTACAAATCAAAGACATTCCAAAATATACAAATCTCGAGGTTATTTTTAAAAAAAATTCTACCAAATCAATGGTATTGTAGAAATTTCAGAAATCAGGGTTATTTTGGTAATTTTGGAAGTCAGGGGCAATTTCGTAAATTTTCCAAATCAAAGCATCTTGGTATTTTGTCAAAATACGATTTTTAAATACTTTTGCAAAGTAAGAAAATTTTATCAAAATCAAAGGTAGCGTTAAAAACTTTTAGAAACCAGGGGCATTTTAGTAATTTTACCTCTAGGGGTATTTAGGTAATTTTTTGTAAATCGAAATCATTTTTGAAAAATTTCAAAATAAATTTTGCTACAAATCGAAAGGGTAAAGTAGTGATTTTAAAAAAACTAAGGTTTTTTTTTTTATAAAACAGGATGGCTAGTCCCTTTCGGGTTTTAATTATTGAGTTTAGCCCGTGAATAAGTCGTCTTGGTTAGGGTGAACCGAGCTACGCACCAGGTAGGATTCAAGTAAAGAGGAGGTGAGTCGCTAGGACTGCTTAAATACCAAGCTCTTTCCGAATCCACTCCTAGACATGCGCACAATGGTTGCCACACCGTAACTCGGTGACTTACTTCACAAGTTTGTTCGGTTGTTTTTAAGTCTTATTGTAACACCCCAAACCCGGCCCAAACAATATGACCGAATTTGGTTTGCTACAGAGAAAACATTTTGAAAACCATTTAAAACCAATTTTGAAATTAGTCGAAATGCCTTTCAATTTAAATTTTCTTTGTTAAAAACCAAACTTAAAATATTTGTTGAGTCGAGTTGTTTTAAAAATTTCAAATGTACTCGATAGTACTTTAAAACATTTTGCGTTTAATTTGAGAAAACATGTGCAACTGTTTTAACATCATCAAGTAGTTTAAACCAAACATTCAAACATGCAGCAATAATAAAATCATCCTAGGAGGCCTTATTACAATTAGACAACATAAACCCAAACGAAAGATAGATAAAATCCAAAATTCATTTATTAAAAATCTCCACTGCATGGCCACCTCGAGTCCATCCGGCTCCTCACCCGCGATCTACGAGTCACCTGAAAAATTAAAGGAGAAGGTGAGTCACTAAGACTCAATGTGTAACCCTTCCCCGGTTTAGTGCAATAACATACACAAATCATAACCAATTAACATGCATAAGTTTAAAATGCACCCAACCTAACCATCCAAACGCCTTTTTCTACCCCGTGTGGTACCAAACCACTGGTGGTGCCAAACCACTGGTGTCCAAAGACACAATCGTGTTACCAAAACACTGGTGACATATAGTCACAATTGTGATGCCAAATCACTGGAGATACCAAATCTCTGGTGTCCGAAGACACAAATAGAATGATGGGGCCAACCCATCGTGTGATACCAAATCACTGGCAGACGATCCCATATCTCAAAGTGGGGCCAACCCACGGTGGTATCAACCACAGGGACAAGTCGCTATGAGGTGCCAAACCTCGGGAGGTACCAAACCTCTGGTGACCGTAGTCACAATGTGTTACCAAAACACTGGTGTCCGTCGACACGAATATCACTGCCCCCTCCACTCATCAACCCATATCAAACAATTATGTATATTTACTGAAATCATGCAAAAAGGTTTATTTTAACAATATTAATAAATTTATCATTACCATATATCCAATAATACACATACCAAATGTGTCATGCTTCCCAAAAGCATCAAATAGTAATCTCAAAGCAATAAAGACTTACCCGAGTCTTTGTTAATACCATGATGGTATTACATCCATGTCTACACAAACGGATTAGGCATATTATAACACTTAGCATATTAAAAAGTTATAAGATGTGTATGTACACACCTGGTACCAACAAGAGTTCTAAATCCTGAATAAACAAATCGGCCACACAAGTATTCTTGCCCCCAAAAGCCTTCGAACACTAGCCAACACACTCCTAAATGAATCGGCCTCACTTCCCACCTTCAATATTCGGCCAAGATACTTCTAAATGAAAGAAGAGAGTTTCGGCATACCCAAGGAGTATATTCGGCCAATAAAGAAATTATTGAGAAGAAAAGAGAAATGGGGATTCGGTTTTGAAAAGAAAAGAAAAGTAGTAGATGAAAGATAATGGTGTAGAAGATTCGACCAAGGTTTAGAAAAAGAAAGGATGGTTTTTGGTTTTTGATAAAGGTTGAAAAGAGAATGAGAAAGAATTGATCAAAGGAAGAAAAAGAGAGATGGAAGAAATGATATTCGGTTACCACAAACTTTACCAAGGAAGAAAATGCACAAGATGCAAAATGTAGTTTGGTTCAAAAGACAAATGAGAGAAAGAAAGTGATATTTTGTTTCCAACAAAATGAAGTTGTCTTCAAAAGAAATTTAGCACTAAAAGCACCCTAGACATTCGGCCAAAGATGAGAGCTTTTTGGAGAGGAAAAACAAGCACAAAATGATACACAAAACAAAAGTTTGGCCAATATCCCCCCCAAGCTACCTACCAAAAATTTGGCCACTCCCCCTAGCCTTACATGCCGTCCACATTCATGCATTAAGGCATAGGATTTCTTTCCAAAACACTTTCCACAAACCAAGCCTTTGTCCCCTCTTAATACCATAACTTCAAGATATCCTACCATAACCTTAGGAATCTTATCCCTTTTTCCATGCTTTCCTTAAAAATAAATTCAACTTACCAAAAGTTACTAGTCCACCTATCATAAACATAGGTTGACCGGCCATTAATGCTATCATGAAATAAAAACCTCAAAATGCTAAACATGCTACTCGAACCACTAACCTCAAGCAACCTTTCAAGAGCCTTAACCAACTTGCCACTTACTCCTCTTATGCTTTAAATGAACACTTAAATTAACTTAAGTGCTAAGCTCACTTAATCCACTTCATTAAATAAACCATACTAAAATTTATTCTAGCTTCCTAATATTTCCAAGCCTTCACACAAATATACTAAGCACACAAAAATTCATACCCGAGCTAACACAAATAACTAGATGCCATACAAATTTTTCCTAAAGCCCATGGCCCAATCGGCCCAATTCTACTAGGCCCAAATTCAGGATGTTACAATTCTACCCTCCTTAAAAATAATTTCGTCCCCGAAATTACTTACTAACGATCAATCGTACAGTCTAACTCACCACACTACGCTCTTGCTGCGCACTCTGATCTTAATAACACTACTAATAATCAAAGCGGTATATAGAAATCCAATGATCAAGAAGATACTGGTGAAGACGTCCGGTGCGTCTCCTTCCTCACACGCCTCGCAGCATACACCAAACCAGGCTGTCTAGCCTCCGTGTTGCCAACACCTCTGCCAGCTGCTCCGCGACCTCGGCCAGAGCCATTACCGCCTCTACCATTATCACGACCCTTCTGCGGTGGCAGTCCCTCCTTTCTAAACTGAGCACGACCTTGACCTTCAGACTGATTCCTAGCTTGTTTACGTGGACAGTCTCTCACACGATGATCCAACGAACCACACTCGAAACATCCTTTCCCTCCGGTCCAACATTCGCCCCAATGAAACTTTCCGCATCCGTTACACCGTGCTGGACCCTGATTAGCAGTAACAGGCCTTCCAGACTGATTCGGCCCATTCTGCCTAACCCTTTTTTGAGAATCTTCGTCCGACCCAGATGATTCAAAACCTCTCTTATGCTTATTCCTATCATAACTTTGCCTCGCGGACTCCTTGACTCCTTCGACTACCTTGGCCTTCTCCATCAAGACAGCAAACTCACGCTCCTGCTGTGGAGCAATCAGCAACCTTAACTCATCCCTAAGTCCGTCTTCAAAGCGAACACAACGATCATGCTCCGTTGACACAATTCCCTGAGCATAGCGGCTTAACCTCAAGAATTCCGCCTCATACTCCGACACAGACTTATTTCCTTGTACTAACCCCAGAAAAGCTTTTCTCTGTGCGTCAATGTAACTAGAGCCAACATACTTCTTCTGATAAGAAATTTTGAAATACTCCCAAGTAAGATCATCTGCCGTAGCACCATCTCGAACCGTGAGCCACCATCGATATGACTCATCCTTGAGAAGCGACACCGCTCCTTTCAGTTTCTCCTCATTTGTCAAATCTATCTCATCCATGATTTTTTCGGTCGATTCCAGCCAATACTCAGCCGTATTGGGCGCTACACCAGACACACCTCGAAAAAATTCAACTCCGTTAGCTCTAAGTCTCTCAGGTACTGACTTCCGAGCTCCTCCACCTCCACCCATTCCAGCTACCCTTTCCAGAACCCATAGCATCGCTTGTGACACAGCGTCGTCACCCGTCTGATCCTGCTCCTCAACTCCAAAGGTTGGGGGTGGTGGTGGCAGTATCTCGTTTTCAGATCCTTGACCCGACCCGACAGGTTCCGATACGGCCATCCTACCCCTTCCGCGTCCACGACGGCCACGTCCTCTAAGGCTCATTCTAACTATCGCGCTTTAATCTGATTAGGAAATTTTTATGAATTAGTACATGTTTCACTTGATTATCCGCGAAGAAATTTTATGAAAAGAGTTTAATAGAGATTCTTTCGATCAAACAAGGTTTTAAGTCTTCTATCCTAGTTTACATAGAAAAGTACATCCATTCCCTATACCTTTTATACCTATGCACTTTTCGGCATTTCTGTCCGTTTCTATCCCAGGGGTAATTTCGTCATTTTCCTACAGGGTATTTTTTTTTTTTGTAATAAACCGAAGAAATTTGAAAACTTTAATAAATCGAGATATTTTGAAATTTCTAAAATTAAGGAGTAGTTTTGAGAAATTCTCAATTTGAAGATATAACAAAATTTTGAAAACCAGAGGTATTTTGGTAATTTTGTCAATCAGGGGTAATTTTGAAAATTTCTAAAGTCAAGGTATTATTTTGAAATACAACATTTTTGAGTACTTTTGTAAAATAAAAATTTGATCAAAATTGGGGTAATATGGAAATTTTAGAAACCAAGGGTATTTTCGTAATTTTGCCACTAGGGGCATTTTGGTAATTTTGGTAAACCGGGATTATTTGAAAATTTTCGAAGATAAATTTGTCCTACTATCTAAAAGAGATAATTTAGTGATTTTAAAACCGAAGTTTTCCTTAAAACATGGCTAGTCCCTTTTGGGTTTTATTTAGGGTTTTGCCTATGACCGAGTCCTCTTGGTTAGGGTGAACCGAAGCTACGTACCAGGTAGGAATCCCGTGAAGAGGAGGTGAGTCACGAGGACTGCTTAAGTACCAAGCTCTTCCGGATCCAATCCTAGACATGAGCACCAAGGTTACCACACCCTAACTCGGCGACTTGGTCCTAGGTTTGTTTAATTAGGCCATTAAAGTCTTATGTCTTTTTTTTGAGATAAACTAGTCCTAAAGTTTAAAATACTTATCACTATCTACGTCCCATGCTTCCTACCCTTCTACAGTAAATAATTCATACAAAAAGTTAGAGGTACTTACCAGGGCGGATCGGTGCCGGAGACTCGGTGCCATGCTTGTTCAAAACCAAATATTTTCAAAAAGGCCTACCGAAAACATTTTTGGGCCTTGGGCCCCCACAGACGAGCTTTGAACCTGGCTCTGATACCAATTTGTAACACCCCAAACCCGGCCCAAACAATATGATCGAATTTGGTTTGCTACAGAGAAAACATTTTGAAAACCATTTAAAACCGATTTTGAAATTAGTTGAAATGCCTTTCAATTTAAATTTTCTTTGTTAAAAACCAAACTTAAAATATTTGTTGAGTCGAGTTGTTTTAAAAATTTCAAATGTACTCGATAGTACTTTAAAACATTTTGCGTTTAATTTGAGAAAACATGTGCAACCGTTTTAACATCATCAAGTAGTTTAAACCAAACATTCAAACATGCAGCAATAATAAAATCATCCTAGGAGGCCTTATTACAATTAGACAACATAAACCCAAACGAAAGATAGATAAAATCCAAAATTCATTTATTATAGATAAAATCCAAAATTCATTTATTAAAAATCTCCACTGCATGGCCACCTCGAGTCCATCCGGCTCCTCACCCGCGATCTACGAGTCACCTGAAAAATTAAAGGAGAAGGTGAGTCACTAAGACTCAATGTGTAACCCTTCCCCGGTTTAGTGCAATAACATACACAAATCATAACCAATTAACATGCATAAGTTTAAAATGCACCCAACCTAACCATCCAAACGCCTTTTTCTACCCCGTGTGGTACCAAACCACTGGTGGTGCCAAACCACTGGTGTCCAAAGACACAATTGTGTTACCAAAACACTGGTGACATATAGTCACAATTGTGATGCCAAATCACTGGAGATACCAAATCTCTGGTGTCCGAAGACACAAATAGAATGATGGGGCCAACCCATCGTGTGATACCAAATCACTGGCAGACGATCCCATATCTCAAAGTGGGGCCAACCCACGGTGGTATCACCTACAGGGACAAGTCGCTATGAGGTGCCAAACCTCTGGAGGTACCAAACCTCTGGTGACCGTAGCCACAATGTGTTACCAAAACACTGGTGTCCGTCGACACGAATATCACTGCCCCCTCCACTCATCAACCCATATCAAACAATTATGTATATTTACTGAAATCATGCAAAAAGGTTTATTTTAACAATATTAATAAATTTATCATTACCATATATCCAATAATACACATACCAAATGTGTCATGCTTCCCAAAAGCATCAAATAGTAATCTCAAAGCAATAAAGACTTACCCGAGTCTTTGTTAATACCATGATGGTATTACATCCATGTCTACACAAACGGATTAGGCATATTATAACACTTAGCATATTAAAAAGTTATAAGATGTGTATGTACACACCTGGTACCAACAAGAGTTCTAAATCCCGAATAAACAAATCGGCCACACAAGTATTCTTGCCCCCAAAAGCCTTCGAACACTAGCCAACACACTCCTAAATGAATCGGCCTCACTTCCCACCTTCAATATTCGGCCAAGATACTTCTAAATGAAAGAAGAGAGTTTCGGCATACCCAAGGAGTATATTCGGCCAATAAAGAAATTATTGAGAAGAAAAGAGAAATGGGGATTCGGTTTTGAAAAGAAAAGAAAAGTAGTAGATGAAAGATAATGGTGTAGAAGATTCGACCAAGGTTTAGAAAAAGAAAGGATGGTTTTTGGTTTTTGATAAAGGTTGAAAAGAGAATGAGAAAGAATTGATCAAAGGAAGAAAAAGAGAGATGGAAGAAATGATATTCGGTTACCACAAACTTTACCAAGGAAGAAAATGCACAAGATGCAAAATGTAGTTTGGTTCAAAAGACAAATGAGAGAAAGAAAGTGATATTTTGTTTCCAACAAAATGAAGTTGTCTTCAAAAGAAATTTAGCACTAAAAGCACCCTAGACATTCGGCCAAAGATGAGAGCTTTTTGGAGAGGAAAAACAAGCACAAAATGATACACAAAACAAAGTTTGGCCAATATCCCCCCCAAGCTACCTACCAAAAATTCGGCCACTCCCCCTAGCCTTACATGCCGTCCACATTCATGCATTAAGGCATAGGATTTCTTTCCAAAACACTTTCCACAAACCAAGCCTTTGTCCCCTCTTAATACCATAACTTCAAGATATCCTACCATAACCTTAGGAATCTTATCCCTTTTTCCATGCTTTCCTTAAAAATAAATTCAACTTACCAAAAGTTATTAGTCCACCTATCATAAACATAGGTTGACCGGCCATTAATGCTATCATGAAATAAAAACCTCAAAATGCTAAACATGCTACTCGAACCACTAACCTCAAGCAACCTTTCAAGAGCCTTAACCAACTTGCCACTTACTCCTCTTATGCTTTAAATGAACACTTAAATTAACTTAAGTGCTAAGCTCACTTAATCCACTTCATTAAATAAACCATACTAAAATTTATTCTAGCTTCCTAATATTTCCAAGCCTTCACACAAATATACTAAGCACACAAAAATTCATACCCGAGCTAACACAAATAACTAGATGCCATACAAATTTTTCCTAAAGCCCATGGCCCAATCGGCCCAATTCTACTAGGCCCAAATTCAGGATGTTACACTTATGCATGTGTTTGAGTGTACTAACCCTAGGGTTCAATAGATCCTAGTTCACTAATCTACGAGCCCAAGTTTGCCCATATACCAATCATATAATAATTCACTCAACAATTTGAGATACTTACCTGGTGGACTTCGGGTCAAGAACTCGGGTGCCATGCTTTCATAAAACCATTTTTAACCAAAAATTAAAATCATTCATTTGGGCCAAATTTTGAAAATGTTGTGGACTTCAAAACCCAAGGCCGAGTGTTTAAAACTGTGTTCTGATACCAAGTTGAAACACCCTAAACCCGGCCCAAAAAGCCTAACCGGATTTGATATGTTCCTCGAGTAAAACTTTAGCAAATTCTCGCTTATAAGAAAAACTTGATGATTTTAAATAAAACAGATTAACTTAAAGATAGGGTTGAAATCAAATTGTAAAGTAAATTTGTATCTTCTTAAAACATTATTTTTAAGAGAAATTAATAAGTTAAAAGAAAACCAAATTTAATGAAAAATTCATTAATATTGTGGAAACATATTTTGTTTTCAAAATAGTTTAATTTATTTATCAAAAACCATTTAGTTATTTAAATAATAATTGTTCATGGCAGAATAAAAATAAAACAGTTCATAATGGCCTTATTACAAAAATGGCAAAACCCAAAAAAAATCTTAAATAAGTTTAATAAGTTTAATTTGGAAAATCTCCAAAATACTTTGTTTGAGCATTGGCCACCACATAGTCCTCGCTGACCCGATCCATCACGCTAAGAGTCATCTGAAAAATTATCCCACAAAAAGGGTGAGTCATAAACTCAATGTGTAACACATACATTAAAAGCCCATTAATAACATATATAGTCATAGGCCCATTTTAAATCATGTTTAGCCATAAGCCCAATTTTTATAGCAGATAAAAAAAAATCACATGAATATACACATATAATGAAATGCAAACCCGGCCCACCTAAATATCCATCCACTACACACCACCCGTACCAACCAAACACACCGTGGGGATTACTAAATCGACCCTCCATCCGCTACACACCATCGAAGGCAGTTGCTGCAGTCAACATGCACATCGCCCTTATAATTTTGTGGCAAGGCCACCTGATCTATGTGACCGAAGTCACCAGATTAACATATGTGACCGAAGTCACCGGATTATGTGGTAAAACCACCGAAATACTTCCCCTTTATCAATTTTACCCATATGCCCATGCACATACATATTATTCAATTTTCATGCCATTTACCCCCAAAAATCGTAATATCATCATACTCATTTCACATTTATGCATATAGCAAAATTTACGAAATGTCGGGGTAAACATACCTGAATATCGTATACCACTGAATGGTATCCACAAACATTATTAAACATATTGTCATATAAATCACATTATAGATCTACGAGATTTTATTGTAAGGTTACACACCTTATGACTGTGAGAACGATACCTTCCCGCTCGTCAACGCCTAGGTAATAATCACATTTGTTTAGTATACACTATTAATAATAAAACTATACTATTGATGAGAGATCTAAATCCTTACCCTCGGATTCTCGAACAACCGTTATTTGTGGTTTTTCTCCGCTACATGAATCAAAACCCGCTGACAACCCACTAACGAAAAGTGGTTCAGTTGTACGCACGACTTCAAATAACCGATCTTCTTTGGCAGAGGGTCCACAACCCGGTGGAAAATCTCTTATCGCCGATACAGCTCTTCGTTTGTAGTTTGAGGGTATAACAGTGCCTCCTCTCTTCCAAACACTCCGTACTGCTCTTTTCGAACCTATCTTGTTAGTCTCGAATTCACCCCTAAAATAAAGTTGATTAATAAACTATCTAAAAGAATTGATATAACCGAAAGTGATATTCTTACCTTGGATGATTTCGAAAGGTTTCTCTTAAAACGTTGGTTTCCAAAAAGATTCTAAAAAAAAAAACCTTTTCAAGGATTCGGCTTGACCACTTGAAGATTCGGCCTTAAACAAAAAGAAGAGATGAAAATGAAAGATGATTTGGTTTGACAAAAAAGAAGAAAAAAAAATGTTGATTTTGGTTTTGGTAGAAGGTAGTTTCGGTTGAGAGTGAAGAAGAAAGAAAAATGAAAAGAGAAAGAAAGAGAAAGGGAAAGAAAGAAATGTTTTTCCAAACTTTTTGATGCTTTTGACTAAAGAGGACAAGAATTTGAGAGAATAAGCATTTTAACCAAAATGGTCAAAATGAAAACCAAAACAAAGTAAAAACTTCTACCTAATGTCATTAACAAAATTTGGCTAAGAGGAGAGCTTTTGGAGAAATGAGAAAAGATACACAAAATGCTAGAGTTTTTGGCCAACTATCACCCCCTAATCCAAAGTCAAATTCGGCCAACATGTATGCCAACATAATCCCCCTTTTTCCTCCACATTTCCTCCCATTAATCCTTGATTTTTGCACAAATAAACCATCTCCCCTTAGCCCCTAAAACCGACTAGGTTCATGGTCAAATGACCATGAAAAAACTTCCAAAACACCCTCCTTTCTTCAAGCCTTTTGTCCCCCTATCTTACCATATCTTCAAGATCCCTTGCCATAACTTCTAGCTTGCCTTTTTCATAAAGTCTACTAACCAAAAATAAGAAGATGACCATCCATTCTAGAATAGTCTTGGCCGACACTATAGGAAACAAAATAATAGAAATAAAATTCTTCCATTTGCTAGCTAGGAGATTCGAATCTCTCTCCTCATGCATTCACTCATGCACCATTACCACCTTGCCAAATGACTTATTATGCTTAAACATCTAGTCAATATTTCTTAAAGCCTATCTTGCTTAGTTCCATCTTAAATATAAAAAAAAATAATTTAATATATCACTAAGCATTCACTTACATAATGAAGTTCAAAAATAAACTTCCAAAACACACTTATTCATATTTAAGCATGCAGCAACATTCAATTTAGCAGAGATGCATAACCCCTAATTATCAGGATGTTACACTGGCTGTGTGAAAACCCCTGTAGGTTTGAATTGAAAAATAAATCCATACCGGTGTGGGACACGGGGATGTGGTGTGCCACACGGGCGTGTCCCTTTCTCCACACGGGCGTGTGGACTGGTTGATAAAAAATTTCTAAGTTTTTCTATAGATCATTTTAAGGGTTCGATTTCATCCCTAATCGTTCCTAAAGGGTGATTTAGGCCTCATAGGCTTATTTAAGAGGTGATATGAAAAGTTTTTAAATTTGTGCGGTAAATCATGTCTCGGGTTGTATAAATGTTTGCGTATAAGTCTAGTAATGCCTCATACCCCGTTCCGGCATTGAATACGGGTAAGGGTTGTTACATAAGCATCAAAAGATGCCACGTGGAAGGATGCTAGTATGGCATGCTGGCGTGACATGCCACATCAGAAAATAATTAAAAAATTAAAATTTATTTTTAAAATTAATAAAAATATATACATCTAGAATGAACATGGACAAACAGTTGTCCATATTCAAATATGGAAAAAATTAAAACTATTTTTTCTGATTAATTTTAGATGGATGCAAAACTATAAAAAGTTCTAAAATTTTAATTACCATAAAAAAATTAAAATATGTAAAAAATAAATAAAATTAAAAACTATTAATAATTTATAAAATTTATTAATAAGAATGCACCTATTGAATGAAAGTGGACAATTAGGTGTAGAAATTCATTTGAATTTAGATAACAATTTATCTAAATTTCTTATGGATGAATGCACAACTACAAAAATTTTATAAGTTATTAAAAAAAATTATTAGAAAATAAAAATCCTTTTAGCATCTTAATTTGAAACACCAACAATTTGGAAAACTAATGGATATTCTTTTTGTGACCGAACATTCAATTTGCTAATTCATGCAAATATATATAAATACAATATTAAAATTTTATATACAAATATGAGATATTTAAACATATTATACAAGGAGAATAGAAAGGGGACAAGACATGAAAAATTACAATTTAGCATCCTTATAGATTTATATATAAAAAAAGTTCTATTTTAATTTTTAAAATTTTTATTTTTAAAAATAATAATATTATAAATTTATATTATCTCCTTTTCAAAATTTATTATTCAATTATAGCACCTCTTAAAAAAAATTTACGTTCCCCTTGATATCACATTAAGTAAGGACATTGGAATAGGGCTGGCCAAGGCATGAGCCGCTTTCCTTTTTTTTTTTTTTTTTTTTTTTTTAAGTTTTCAATATCTTTTTATAATTTTATACTTAAAATTATTTAAAAAAATTAATCCCAAAACTTAAAAAAATAATTTGTAATTTGATTTTTTTTTATCTCAACCCTCGATCTAAAATTCGTAACTTTTTGTCTCATATCAAGTTTATTAACCTTTCAATACCGATAGAATTGTTGGTGTTTGAAATGAAGATGTTAAAGGGTGTTTAAGTTTTTTTAATAGTTATTAATATTCTTTTATAATTTATAATTTTTTTATAGTTGTGTTAATTTAAAATGAATCTTGACAATTATTTGTCCTGATTTATTTGAATTTGGGCAACAATTTATCTAAATTTTTTAAATGTGTATTTTTATTGATTTTTATAAATTATTTTCATTTTTATATAATTTTTTAGTAATTAATAATAATTTTATTTTTTTTTATAGTTTGGACTTATCTAGAATGAATCTAAAACAAATAGTGTATGTGTTCAAATAAATCAGCTTCATTGTAGATAAGTATATTTTTATAATTTTTAAAATAATTTTTTATAATTTTTTTTTTGTTAACATGGCACATGTCAAGCTAGCATCACTCTTAATGCCGTTAAAGGCCAATCTGGTAAACTAACAGTTTTCATTAACAAAAGGTTTAATTTACTTTTTTTTGTCATTAAAAATTCAATAGGATATTTTTTTTAAAAAGATTTTTTTACCATTTAGCTTTTCTTTTTAATATTAAGTCAAGTCATATTATCTCATATTGGTATAGTTATAGAGAAAATTACTAAAATAATATAAATTTAATAAATTTTTACCGAAATAATATGGGATCAATTTTTTTAACTAAAATGATAGGCCTTTTTTATTTATAAAAATGACCCTAAAAATTTGATTAATTATAAAATGATCCACTTTTCTGAGTATACACGTAAATGACTTAAAATTTACAATAAAAATTGGTGGAGCCAAAGAGTTTGGTGGCACCAACATGCCACGTCAACAAACCCAATAAAAAAATTAATTTTTTAGTGGAGTCATGTAGAATGATGCCACCTGTATAAATACCAAGAAAATACTACTATTTTTGAAAAAAATGTGGGGTTTTAAAAAAATAATCATTTTTTGGTGGAGCTAAAAAGTTTTGGGCCACCACTTTTCAATGTGTCTTAGTATTTTTTTTAATTTTAAAACTATAAAAATTGTTTTCTTATTGGTGGCGCCATTCCAGTGCACTGTACTATTTTTTATTTTTTATTTTTTTATTTAAATTTTTTATTTTTAATTTAAATATAAAAAATAATATTTTATTTGATAAAATTCTTCTCTTTGCCGTGGCCAAATTGGTATATATAACCCCCAATGGCAGATCAATTTGAGTTGAAGGAATTTTTTTTTTACTTATATTTTGCTAGAGGATGAATGGGAGAGAGATAAAGAGCATTTTTTAAGTATTTGTGTTTTTCTTTATTTAGTAAATTTTTTAATTTGAAGGTATGTTTTCTTTAACGATAATCCGATGGAGCTATGACATCGGTAAATTTAATGGTTATTTTTGGTTGTTAGTAATCTATTCGATAACGAATTCAAATTGGTTATGTAAGTCTTTCCGTTGGTTGTGGTAGTCTAACACCCCTTACCCATGTCCGACGCCGGGACAGGATACGAGGCATTACCGTACTTAACCCTACTTGAACATGAAGTATTGGGCTATAAATTTCCTTCAAACTTAAAACTTCTCCTTCTTAATCATAACATACATATCATGGGCCTACGAGGCCTTAAACATACATCCGGAAGGTTTCGGAGTTCAACCGGAAACTTTTACATTCTTTGAAAATTTTTGCCTATACAGGGGTCACACGCTCGTGTCACTTGGGACACGCCCGTGTGGGCAGGCCGTGTGGTCGCACATGCCCATGTCCTTAGCCTGTGTAGAATTTATTTTTATTTCGAACCCACAGGGTTTTTCACACGGCCGAACACACACTAGTGTCAATGGCCCGTGTCCTTCACACGGCCTAGACACGCCCGTGTCCTCACCCGTGTGTGAAAACCAGGGGTATTCTGTTTATGATGTCAGCATCTCCTTAAGGAGCACACAGCCTAAGCACACGCTCGTGTGTTGGCCCGTGTGACAAATCGAATTCTCGCAATTTAATGTAGGGGACACACGACCTATCAACACACCCATGGGGTTGATCGTGTGTCTACTCGTGTGGACACTTAGAGGCTATTTTCCAAGCCAAATGCCACCCTGAAACATAAACACACTTATACTCGCTCAAGCAATTCATAATATGGCATTCATGTACTATGAAAAATTCCTAAATCATCACTTATAGAATTCTTAAAAACTTCTCATCAATAATATATAGAACTTGACAAGTATTGGCCTATCACTTTAGCCACATACAAAAAGAATAGTAACCTCAATAACCAACTTTTTGGCTCCCAAAATGGTATAACTCAAAATAATATAATACCTATACATGCCATACTTTAAATAAAACAACTTTGCTATACCAAAATAATGATTGATTGTGTGATCCGAGCTCCGACGTCTATGATCCCCGAGCTAGCTTGGCGAAACTACATGGAGAAAGAAAAAAAGAGGGGTAAGCATATAACTTAGTAAGTATGCATGAAATTCTACATAGCAACATAATAGCTTGTATTTAAATTCATCATCATGAAGGTAAAGTAACATAAATCTCAAGTGCTTGAACTTACTTACTCATACTTACTCTTTCTCATCACATATCACATTATAATTTCATACTTGTAACTTAATTAAGGTACCTGTATCACTTAATCACATGAATTAACACTTTTGCTAATATAACTTGAACATCAAATCATTACCTTCTTTAACTTAAATAAAACTTATTAACATTCTCGAGTAACTTAACTTGTTACTATCTTTACTCACTTGTTTCTTCGGTTACCTCATACATATTTGGCTCATTTCCCATTGAATTACCCGGAATAACCAAGGATACTCAATCTCATCAAACATGCATCTTGATACCAATGCCATATCCCAGATATGGTCTTACATGGGATCACCTCATAATGCCGATGCCATATCCCAAATATGGTCTTACACGGGATTCCTTAGCTTGATGTCGATGCCATGTCCCAGACATGGTCTTACACGAGATCTTCCTTTGGTGCCGAAGCCATGTCCCAAACATGGTCTTACACGAGACCTTTCTTGTATGGTGTCGATGCCATGTCCCAGACATAGTCTTATACGAGACCTTCTTTAAATGGTGTCGATGCCATATCCCAAACATGGTCTTATACGAGACCTTCCTTAAATGGTGTCGATGCTATGTCCTAGACATGGTCTTATATAGGATCTACGTTCGGTGCCGATGCCATGTCCTAGACATGGTCTTTCACGGGACCTACATTCCTTAAGTGCCGATGCCATGCCCCAGACATGGTCTTACACGGGACCTACATTCCTTGAGTGCCGATGCCATGCCCCAGGCATGGTCTTACACGGGATTTCCTTATCTCATGTTGTGACATAGGTATCCTCGTCATTCTGAATCTTCAACCGGGACTTTTACTTACATGTTCTCATTGATTTCCTTATTAGACATTGGTAATCAACTTTATGGAAGTAATGTACATTATACAACATAATAAGTAATTTTAAACATAAAAACATATGTAGCCTGAAATTCATACAAACTTTCCTTGGTACTCCAAAATATGTGTAGATGTGCAATTTAGTCCCCGACTTTGTTCTTGCCTTGGTTTCGGTCCGGCCTTCGTGTTTCTTGATCTATAATAACAATTTAACTTGTTTAATACTTACATTGACTAAATTGACTCATATTTCATATTTTGGCAAAAAAATACATTTTTGCCCCTAAACTTTATCATAGTTGCACTTTTTCCCAAAGGCTCGTAAAAGGATTTTCATTCAACTTTCTTGTAATTCAAGCCTAGCCGAATCATATTCTCAACCATAGCAACCTTCAACTTCTACTAATTCACTCATGTATGACCATTTTCATAACTTTTACAATTTGGTCATTACATGGATTTTTCATGAAAATCACTTAAAAAAATATGTTTATCCTACATCAAACTTTCATAATTTTTCATAAAACATCAAAATACATGCATGCCATACATGGGTAAATTTTTTAACATAAACCCTAGCTCAAAATATAGCTAGAAATAGTTAAACCGAGCTACGAAGATCTCAAAAATACAAAGAACATTAAAAACGGGGCTAGGATGCACTTACTATCAAGCTTGAAAGTTGGACAAAACCCTAGCTATGGTTCCTTGTGATTCTCGGCCAAAAAGGAAGAAGATGGACATGATTTTGGCTTATTTTTCCCTTTTAGTTCTTTAATTAACCAAATAACAAAAATGCCCTTAATGACCCTTTCTTGTGATTTTTCCTTCCCATGTCCATTTTTGTCCATCATAATACTTAATGGTCTAATTGCTAAATAAGGACCTCTATTAATTTTTATGATGCTATTTCATACTTAAATATTCTAGAATCTCATATATTCTAGTCTTTGCAATTTAGTCCTAATGGACAATTTATTCACTAATTAATAAAATGTCTTCATGAAATTTTCACACAATCATGCAAGCATCTCATAAGCCTTATAAAAAATCATTAAAACTCATATTTCTACTTCGGATTTGTGTTCTCACACCACTATTCTGACTAGGCCCTAAATCGGGTTGTTACAGGTAGGATGATAATGGGTTCAAATTAGTTATGTAGCTAACAGGTGGATTATTTGGGATTCCTTGGGTCAACGGGATGTTTGAAGGTTTCGAGGAATCCCAAATCGAACGACACGAGTGAGATCATTAATATCGACAGCATCTGAGCTACAAGATAATAGCACCGAGAAAGTTGCTCTTTCTGCGGTTAAACAATTTACTTTTCAATTTGGAAGACAGAATGTTGTCGGTCTTGAACAAAACCGTTTAATTTTTTTTTTAGTATTGAGAAAGTTGCTCGTATTATAAAATTATATATTATAAGTTAAGTGAAACTATTTTAGAATGTTTGAAATGTAAAGTTATATTTTGTAAAAAATAATTTTTGAATTATGTAAATTGATAGTTATTTTGTAAAATATTATTTTCATATAAATAATTTATGTAATATAAAATCAAGAAAATCGAAGGGACATTTTTAAAGAATGATTGATAATGAGCATTTTTAATAGAAATCAAGAAACAAAGGATCAAAAAATAAAGAAAGTTTGGAAAAAATGAGAATTTGTAAAAAAAATATTATTTTTTAAAAAATTAAATAAAAAATACATTAAAAAAAACTCTGATAATAAAGTGGTGACTCCATTTAGAATGGCTTCACCAATAAGAAAACATTTTTATAGTTTTAAAGTTAAAAAAAAAAACACTAACACATTGAAAAATAGTGGCACCAAACACTTTGACTCCACCAAAAATAATAATTTTTTAAGGCCTCCTCATTTTTTCAGAAATAGTAGTATTTTTATTGTATTTATACAAGTGGCGTCATTCTATATGACTTCACCAAAAAAAATAAATTTTTATTGGGTTTGCTGACGTGACATGCTGGTGGCGCCAAATTCTTTGACTTTACCAATTTTTACTGTAAATTTTAGATCATTTACATGTATAATAAAAAAATGAGTATTTTTATAATTATTCAAATTTTTAAGGTGATTTTTATAAAATAAAAAAACTAAAATGATATATTGCTACAGTAAAAAGGATGGTGAGAGGACCTAGGCCTTTTTACTGTAGCAAACGCCATTATGCAGAATTTTGGACAGGAATCTTTGCCAAGTCGAAACAAAGAGTATCTATTTGGGCAGAAATTCTTCCCCACAGGACCACACATGCATATGGGAAAAATCCCAAACATCCGATCCGCAAAATAAACCCTCTAAAAAAAAGAGAAAAAGCTTAAACCCCCAAATTAATAGTAAAAAAATAATAAAACATTTTGATTAGTTTGAATTCTGGAATGACTTGTTAGTACAAAATGTTTGGTACAAAATGTTGATTAAATAGTTCTTTTTACAAGTATTGCATGGGAAGGTGCAAAGCAAATTGCCAAATTGTTACAAGTAATAATTTCTACAAACTCATTTGGGAAACTCCCTGAATTCCTTGGATCAACAATTTGGTCCTTAAAAAATTACCAAATATTTTATAGATTCTAAATTAGTGCAGGTTAAAAAGGTCAAGGCCCAAGTTAATGCTTAAAGGTTTAGGGTTTGTAATATAAAGAAATGTAAAACCTTCTATTCGAAAATGTTAATTAAATAATTTGTTTCAGCTAATTTTTTATTTTATAGTTATAAAGTATAGTAAATATTCATTCAATAATCTTGACATATTGCAATTGAAATTGACGTTATTTAAAATTGAATGTGAATTTTGATTTTGTTCATATTGCATTGTAACTATTTATTCACTAACAACAGAGGCATCAAAATTGTTTGTGATAATGTAAACAATTTGAAATCGATTTAATTCATTTGTACAGTTCTAGGGAAGCTCCAATATGAGTAATCGATTCATGATTTATGTATATTACGACGGGGAAATTCATACGAAAGGCCATGGCACAATTTTTGAATCAAGCAACAAACTTGCATTGAGGTTCAGTAATAATGCTAACCCTGTGGAAATAAAGAGGAAGGTTAGTTTGAAATAGCGCAAAGATGCAATTGAATGTTATTGATACTAATATACAAGTTTTCGATGTTATCAACACTTCATACGTATAATATGTTGGCACTCATGGACAATGAAGACATGTAGACCATGATATAGACACATATCCACACTAAACTTATGAATGCCACTAAGCTTTTATGTCAAATTGGTGGGGGAGTATTAGGGAGTAGATGTGGGTAATATGTCATCATCTTCTAGTCATCATGTTTATAATCCAACATCATTAAACCAACATTACCAAGGTGAAGCCTTATATGTAAACCACCAAGACAATTAGTTGGTGAGAGGTCTTCAACAAGTGGGTTTAATTTTGATCTCAATGTTGTAGTGGTAGATCCATTAGTATCTAGTTTCCATATAGGTTTAGAGGTTTAAGGGAATAGCCCAAGGAGGATAATGTCCCCGATAGTATCTAGTTTCCATATAGGTTTAGAGGTTCAAGGGAAGAGCCCAAGGAGGATAATGTCCCTGATGTTCAACACGAGGACTTTATTGATCCAGAGATTAATGAGGTGCCCTATGAGGGATATGATGGTGACCGGGTCAATACCTTTGATGAATTCCTATAGATCATATGAACAAATGCTGGCGGGATTCTTTAACATAGTCGACCATCAACCCTTATGCTTATTTTTGGCCTAGATATAACCCATTCTATAACACCCCTCACCCGTTCTAGACGACTAGTGTGGGTGGGTGATGCCACCAAAACATTACGAGTAAAAATGCTTGGATTTATTTAAGAATTGAAAATTTAAAACAACTTCATAAAATAATTAAAATATGTTTTAGAAAAGATTTAAAGTTTCAAAAAATAATTTAAAATCATTTAAGATTTAATCAGAGGTGACCAGAACCCAAAATAGACCCCGAAAGGTCAAAACAACTTGAAATACTGTAGAACTGTAAAAGTGGTGCAACGTCGCGATAATGAACTTATGGCATCACAACAAGACAAGCTGAGTAGTGAAGTTGTGATGTGGGGATTGACAAGTCACGATGTTGCAACTTCCTGGTTGTGATGTGGCTCATTGAGTACGCTCAAAACATTTAAAAATCACTCTAAAACACATCCCACACATCACCATATCATTACAGAATAAACCATGTCATTATAAATCAAAACTTAAATTTATTTTAAGCTTAAAAAATTAGCATGAACACATCCAAAACAAAAGATACATGTTCGTTTAAGAGAAATGCAAAAGAGGATCAAGTTCATCATTTAACATTACAATTGCTCGACTAATCTAAGTGTTTGTATACATGCCAATAATCCAATACTAATGTTATTTAAACACATGAATTACAACCTTAAAAGCTTGATGGATGATGCGATGCTCCTACAACACCATGACTTCTTGGTAAGTCCAAACCTACGCGTTTTAAGCAACTAGCAAGCGAGCTTAAAAATCTCAGTAAATGACTAGGGATAAACTTATCCTATTTTTATTAAGGTTGAGCCCATCTTACGAATATTATGCTAGTTCAATTCAAACCACATTTTAGTACTATTCGCTAATTCAAGTCAATTTATCAAAATATAATGGCTCAACTTACACATTAACAATTTATTAACCCATTCATTCAATGAAATATCTATTCAAGACTATTAAGTAGAGTCCATACTATCTTGACATGTTCTTTCACATTTTGCAATTATAGCCTTTAATTTTTATAAGAACCATATGCATCACTTTCATTTCTTTGAACTATAACATGCTTAAATCATCAATTCCCTTAATATCGTTTAAGGTAAGTTACTAGACCGCACACTTTAAAAGCTCATTATCATGTTTCCCCTTTGCTTACCTAACCATTTATCTTATTTTTATCTCTTTTAGCTACAAAACATTTAGTTTATACCACTTAATCTTGCTTTTTGTAACACCCCACACCCGACTTGATCATCAGATCCGAGATGTGAGATGTCACATTCGTTGTTGAAGCAACTATAATTTCATTGCAATATTTAGGCAACAAATCATGCAAACAATTGAGTCTTAAAACTTCTAAAAAAACATTAATTATTCAAATCCAGGTTATAAGTAGGTTTACGTAAGCTCTTATATAACTCTAGTAACGAATGAAGGACTAATACGTAAAAACGACTAATATAGGGGTGTTGTCGCGGCAACAAAGAATAAGTGTCGCGACACTGAGGGCAGTCAATTCTTGGTGTCACGACTCTACCAAGATATGTCATGAATTTGTAAATAGAAGCTTCATGTCGCAACTTCAATAGGGGAATGTCGTGACCTTGATGACATGAGCTTTATGTCGCGACCTCAATAGGGGTGAGTCGTGACTATGGGAACAAAGGCTTATTATCGTGACATCAACAGTGGATTTCGTAGCTATGAATATAGTGTCTTCATTTTATGCATCATTTTACACTAACAATCTCTAATCCCTTTTTGGTCTAAATGACCCAAAATGTCAAATTACCATTCTTAACATATCAACATCCACTCATATATGATCATAAGTATATGCACCTATTTATTTACTTGGAAAGTAAGAAATACTCATTTATAAGTGTAAAAAATATAACGTCGGTAATGACAATATATCGCAAAAGAAAAAAAATAGAAATAAAGAACACACAGATTTTACGTGGAAACCCTTTCGGGAAAAACCACGGGCAGAGGAGAAGAAAATTTACTATGTCGAATTCGAATCAATTACAAGAGGAATAGACCATGTCTATTTATAGGCTTATAAAGCCATATTCTAATAGGAGTGTAATAAGATTGAAACTCCTTATTCTAATCAATATCAAATAGATGGAGTTTAATAAGGTTTAAAAAACCTTATTCAAAATAAAATAAAAGAAGTGTAATTCTATAAGGATTCTTCTTTTATTTTATTTTACCATTGTATTTTATTTAAATAAGAATTTGGGTCACTTAATTCTAACAATAAGCATTATATGATCAAATGGGAAAAGAAACCATTAATTCACTAGATTACTACATATATATAACATTAACATTTATGTATCATATTCAAAATGTAAGCATTTCCTACCATATGGACGAAAACATTAAAATGAACCCTAAGACCAACTTAAGACATTAGGTACAAGCCATTTGCTATAAACTTATCAAAAATTATACAAACTTTGTTAAGCTAAGAGTTAAGTCTTGGATGTTGCCACACTTCTTAAGTCATTGAGATCTAACGATACTTGCACCCGAAAATAAACAAAATTGTATGCTAAGAAATAGGGCCCAATGGTGTTAACATGATTTAAAACAATTATCAAATAGAAACAAGATACCAAATACAACTAACATGTAACACCCCTAACTCGTATCCGTTGCTGGAACAAGGTTAGGGAGCATTACCGGAGCTTTCAAAACATTTACGAATAATTCACAGTAATTACTATTCATTTATCGAAATTATTGATAACGTCCCTTAAATGGACCCTCGAGGCCTAATATGAGTATTAGAATCGAGTTGAGACTTAATCGGAAACTCTAAGAATTCTTTTCTCGAAATTTTAAAAATTTTCCAAGATACAGGGCACACACAACCGTGTGGTCAAGGGACACGCCTGTGTCACAGGCCGTCTCAGAGTCTGTGTAACTCTCTGACTTGCACCACTCGACCAGCCACACTCCCGTGTGCTAGACCGTGTAGCACACACGGTTGAGACACATGCCTGTGTCTCTACCCGTGTGCTCAATTCTGAGCATTCTGTTTCTCAAATTTAAGATGCAGGGGACACACGACCTAATCACACGCCCATGTACCGGGCCGTGTGTCACACACGGTCTAGACAGACACCCGTATGTCTACCCGTGTAGACAAAATAAAGCCATTTCTAGCTTCATTTCTCACCCAAAATATTACAAATATCCTGTACCAAAACTTACATCCAAATACCAACCAATTCAAGCATTGATTTCAAGCAAATTCTAACATCTAACATGATATTTCATTACATATATAATTATGTTTATAATCTTACCTTAGTTTAACCTAAATATTAAACATCACTTGATCATCCATATTAACATATATGTATTCATCATGACATAATGCTTTATAAGTACCAAAACAAACCATGATTAGTCATTCCAATGGCTAAATTACAAATAACATATTTAAGCTATCCATAGTAGAATTAACCTATACATGCCATTATACCAAAATAAGTTTACTATTTATACCAAAATAAACTTGTGGATAGTGTGATGATGCTCCAACCGTTTACCAACCTTCGCGAGCTTCCGAGCACTATAAAACAGAGAAAAGTAAACCTAGTAAGCATATTATGCTTAGTAAGTTCGTATAACTGGAATTAAACTTACCAATCTCATTTATTAAAATTTATCATATAATAACATGTTTCCATCAACTTGGTAAATTTGCCTAATCACATGCATTCAATCAAACATGTTAGTCACAAAATTCGCATATACATCAAGTAAACATAGATGAGCTCATCATGCTATTTTCTTTCAATACATTATTCATTTTATCTCATAACTCTCATATCATATCAAATAATTTGTTCGTTGAATCATTGAAATTCCGATGGATACTTAAATAGTACACTCAAGGTGTACAATTCAATAACCCGTCAACTCATATTCAGGAGTACCCATTAAGACACTTAATCAGAAAGCACACTCTCGAGCCACATATCATATAACAGGATTACTTGTCCAAGCTAAATCCTGTTACCAACATCTACTCATAAAAGCTTAATTAGGATTACCCGTACGAGCTAAATCCTATATGTAACATATGCTCAAGAGGGCTTATATCAGGATTACCAGTCCAGGCTAAATCCTTTCTATAATAAGGTTGATAGGATTACTCGTCTGAGCTAAATCTCGTCAGCAAACAATGCAGGACCTCATTCAATAAGGGAAATCACGTTTATCCATCGAAATCCAATATTCAAACGGAACTTAACCCTTTTCAAACAGTTTCAAGCATGTATTCATTTCTTACATTGTAACATCCAAATAATTCACATAAATATAAATCACATTATATACAAATATAACATTCAATTCAACATATTTACATGCTCAATTAAGTTAGACGAACTTACCTCGATAATAGTTCGTACAAGAAAATGTACTATTTTGAAACTTTCTCTTTTCCTCGATCTAGCTTCGAATTTGTGTTATCCGGATCTATATAAATGAATTTAATCATCAATTTCTCACATTTCATATTCATTTGAACTCAATTTACATCCTAGGCAAAATTACCATTTTGCCCCTAAACTTTCCATAAATTCCAATTTTATCACTAGGCTCGAAAAATAAAATTCATGCAATTTACTCCCTATTCCAAGCCTAACCGAAATCTCAATATACAATTTACAGCACATGTATTCCATAAATTTCAGAATTTTCTTCAATTTTCACAACTTTACAAATTGGTCCCTAAATCATGTTTTCATGAAAAATCACTTTGTAAAAGATGTTTATCTATCAACAACCTTTCATTTTCCACCATAAATTTTAAATTTTTAGCATAATTTCTATACTTTGATAACTTTTCAAATTAGTTCCCCAAATAAATAGAGTAAACTATCCCTGTTTCAAAAATATAAAAATTACTAAAAATGGGACAAGAAAACTTACCCAATTAAGCTTGATTAGTTTCTTCTCCCTCTCCCAGGGTTTCCATGCAAATTTTGGGGAAGATGATATAAAATAAGATGATATTTATATTTAATTTAATTATCATCTTTAATTTTTATCACTTTCCAATTTAGTCCTTAGCCTTTTCTAATTTTTCCATGGATGAATCATAAAAAATATCTACTAACTTTTGATTAATGGTCTAATTACTATATAAGGACTTCAAGTTTTGAATTCCATAGCTATTTGATCCTTCTAGCTATTCTAACCCGTGTCCATCGCCGGATTAGGGTTACGGGCATTTCTTAACCAACCACAAGTGAATGCATCTTATAAAAACTACTTCATTAACTAGTACGAACCTATATGAAATTTTTCGATTTATCAAATAAATTCCTTCTGACATCAAAACATTAACGAACATATCACAACGGATATCATTCACATCAGTTAAATTTAATTACACTCAATTAACAAAACATTATTCACTTGGTCATTTTAAATAGCATAGCCGAATATACATATAGATTTATCTATAGTCAACTTTACCAATCAATTTTCCACATATACTCATTCACATACATACCATAACTAGTTATTAATATCAATGATTTTACACTCTATAACTTCATGGCCGAACATATGCATATATATATATATATATATTCCATCCAAGAAAAACATAAATACCAAATAAAATAATGCCATACCCGAATGTTTATGAGTGAGAACAATTCCATTGAATCTTTAATACTTCAAAATCATTAATTAATAGCCTATAGTTTAACCTTATTCAAAACCAAGTTAAACACTCAAGTATTACACATAACTTGATATGGAATAACTTTAAAGTTGAACTCATAGCCACGTATAACACTCCTAGTTGTACATAAAGATACTATCCTTTACTTAATTCATGAACACATGCTTAGTATTAATTTATACTATGACCGAATAATCACAAACGTATAAGACATCCCAATCATATACTACCGTCTTAAGCATTGAAAATAAACCATTTAACAACTCACCAATCATGAATACATTCTAAACATGCCCTCCTATTCATTTAATACCAAAACCGAATATGTAAGGTAATTATATTTCATCTAGATTTTCATATATATATATATATATATCACACCTAGCAAGCATAGAATCATCTTTCATGATACATATGATATACCTAGCATGCACATGTAGAAGCATCAATTTCAAACATGACTAAACACGCTTCATGTATAAAGGTACGGCCATTTTCGCATGGCCTTAATACATTACAATCAATACAAACTCAAAATAAGTAACTAGGCCTATACATGCCATAATTATCATAGATTACTACTTCAAAAGAGTACCAATAAGAGATGATAGTATGATGAGCTTCCAAAGTGATTCCCGAGCACAAGCCGAGCTTCCAAAAGTAACCTACGCATTTAAGAAAATAACCAAAAACAAAGTAAGCTTCCACAACTTAGTAAGAATTAAGCAATTTGTTACCATTCACATAAGCTTATTCGAAATTTAAAGAAAATAACCTTATTCATTTACAACCATCAAACCGAATAGCCAAACCCTCAAAAGTTGAAAACATAACCACATTATAAATGATTTATATACATATTACATACTTAACAAGTCTTCAACTTACACATCAACTTCTATCACTCTTAAATTAATAGAAATGATACTTACCTCTAGTTTACTTACCACTCCAAACTATTTCGTTCATGCATAACATATAATAATATACTCCACCTTTTCGTACATGTATTTGTATTAGAAATAGAAGCCTTTTACTAACCTCTTTCCTGCACATATGTAAATTTTGATTTGGTAACTTATCACACACTTAGTGCCGTTACCTATCTGTTCCGCACACTTAGTGCCAATTTCTCAGTAACGTATCGCACACTTAGTGCCGTTACTCAATATATATTCGCACATTCAGTGCCATAGAGCCGGTTTCGCACACTTAGTGCCCAGTTATAATTTCGTACACATAGTACCTTAATCCGTTTTAATATGAACACACACATATACTTATTCACCACCTCATCCTTAGCAATCATATATACACACATACATGCAAGCATAACATTAACTTTTCATAACCAATTTAATTCTCATATTCGGCTGTAATATTATCATTTACTAACTTTACCTTGATCACATTTACACTATCATTTAGCACCTCATATTTCAATTGTACCAAGGTCATTTAAATACACACTTCATACATTTCCCAAATAACCTCTAATCAACCTCACCTTGAATTAACTTCTATCCAAATTCAATGACATTTTCGGCAACTCAAATTTAATAAGCTTACCATTCTTTAACATCAACATATTATAAAGAAAAATTCTATTTAACTTAACTGCTTAAAATCTTACCTCGGATATCAACGAGTTCAACTTCCCGGTTAGTCGTTCAATTTGGTTTTTCCCCGATCCAATCCCAACTCCTTTTTTCTTGATCTAAACATATTCAAATTAAGCTCATTCAATCATATTTACATTCAATTTAGTCCTAAAACACATAAATGGGAAAATTACCATTTTCCCCTATTATTTCACGCTTTTACAATTTAGTCCTATTTGCACAAAACACAAATTACACAAAATTTGGTCACACTCCTCAAGGACCGAATGTTTATTGCATTCATACAAGTCCATGCATTTCATTTATTTAACAATTTAGTCCCCTTAAAATTTATTTTTACAAATTAATCCAAGATACTCAAATTCATCAAAAATCTAAAGACAAAACATATTAATTTAACACACATATTTCATAATTCATCCTTAAATAACCTAAACAACCAACTATCATCAATAGCTTAACTCAAAATATTCATCAAACTCAAAAACTAAAGCATGGGTCTTGAAGATTTATAAGCAATGATCTCAAAAACGTAAAAATTATCAAAAACCGAGCTAGACTCATACCTTGATTAAGCTCAACAATGGCCGAATGTTGCTTAGGTTTCTTTTTTTCTTCTTTTCTTTAGTTTCAGTTTTTAAGAGTTAAAAATGATGATGAATAACATGTTTCTTTATTTAATATATTTAACTTATATTATAATATAACCTTTTAACATATAATTCATGTATATAAAAACATATTAATATAATATTAAAGCCAAATGCCGTCCACCAATATGCTAATTGGTTAATTTACAACTTAAGTCCACGTATAAAAGAAGACAAATCAATTTAACCACTCCAATTTAATAAAACTACTTTTACCACTTATGCAATTTAGTCCTTTTTCTTAAATTAAACATACAAACGGGCAAATTAACTCACGAAATTTTAACACATGCTCAATCTTAGATCATAGACTCAAAATAAAATATTAAAAATATTCTACTGACTCAGATTCATGGTTCCAAAACCACTATTCCGATTAGGGTCAAAATTGGGCTGTTACAAATCCAACTTTTGCATTTTATGCAATTTGGTCCTTACCGTAATTAAGCACTTAATCGATAAAATTTTCTTATCAGAATTTTTATATGACATTCCTATCTAAATGCAAATAATGCAAAAAAATATAAAAATAAATTTTCTTTCCGGCTCGAATTTGTGGTCCCGAAACCACTATTTCGATTTCACTGAAATTGGGTTGTTACATAACATGCAAGTTGTAACTATTAGAATACAACAATCATTATTGTCTCATGCCTTATTTTGGTGTTGTCATACATGTTATAACAAGTTACTTAACAATATTTGCTTTCATTTAACATAACACCTCAATTACATAAGTTACATAGTATCCCATTGAACAATATTCATATTCTCATTCCATAATTGAATCTATTGATTCGTTTTATATCCATATCGAACCTCAGGGCTCATATTAACCGCATCACAATTTTTTTCTCATTCTATATTTCATAACTTTATGATAAACCGTAAAAGTAACATATTTTAAGCCCACATTTAGCATGCTTTTGGATGATTTATTCCTTGAATTGTGTAATTTGGTGCTCTTAATCCTTTGTTTTCATGTTTTATACTCAGAAGAGCACCAGATGATGAAAAGAATGGAAAACGGGCCCAAAACGGAGTAAATGGGCCATATCACGACATCCACACGGCCTGGGCCCCAGACTACACAGTCGTGCCTCATTCAACAGCTTCGAACACGGCCTGGCCACGACTTATACTGGCGTGTGCCATGGGCGTATCCCTGCCATGACTAAGAGAAGTTTCACTCGGATTAGGATACTTAGGGGCGAAGAAACACATTCTGAAGCCTATATAAACACCCTAAGTATATCCTAAAAAGGGGGAACCCAAGGCTTTAGTCAAGGGGCGTCCAGCTAGGCCAAAGAGGGTAGATTTTGGGGATTTACTCGAAGATAGCCAGTTGATTCATCTCAGGAAGCCGGAATCATACTCAAGACGGAGGATCTCTCCTTCAATTCCTTCAGGGGGTTTTAGGGATTTCTTATGTTTTGTTTTATCTTTTCTTTTAAGATGTTTTCTTTTCTTGTTATGAACTAAACCCTCAGATACCTGAGGGGGATGAAACCTAAGATGAATCTTGTTATCGTTTGCTGAACTATATGATAAATATTTAACTTGTTTTTAATTATGTATTCTTAGTTCTTGTGTTGATATTTTCGGGATATTAATTCAAGTGTGATGTGCTTAGGTGGAGGAGCAAAAGTCCCTGCCTAAGAGTAGATCTAGCATAATTAAGCGGAGTTGATCGCACGCCTAGAGATAGGGTGACGAGTTTTGCCGGATTGGGGTAAAACCTAATATGGGAGTCCATAGATCGAGTTAATGCAATTCTAGGGGTTTTAATTAGAAAGAGATTTTAATTAATCAACCTAGGGTTAGACGTTAGTCGCCTCGAGAGAGGGATTAAAATATGTTAGGGAATTCTACTGATCAAGTCAAATGAATAAATCGTCTGGTTTAAAGTTAGGTAACAAGTGAAGTCTAGGTGGATTCTTCCTTGGGTATCGTCTTAATCAATTGGTTTTTCCTCAAAGTTATTTTCCCTATTCCATTCTTCTTTGTCTTAGAATCTTTAATTTAGTAGTTAGTTAATTTTAGATTAGAGAAACAATTCCCTTAATTTTTAGGCTAGATAATAGAAAGAGAGTTAGTATTAATACTTTTGGTTCCTTTGGGTTAACAATCCGGTGTTGCCTTAACTATACTATTGTTCGATAGGTGCGCTTGCCTCAAATCGCTGTCATAGTTAGTTTCCAGGTTCGATCATTCTTTATATAAATTTTAAGACTTTGACATCGCATAAAACGACACAATCAAGTTTTTGGCGCCGTTGCCGGAGAACTAAAATATTAAGAAAGCTTAATTTTTATTACTTTAGCCATTTTTATTTTTTTCAATTTATTTTTTTATTTTTGCTAATTTTCTTTCTTTTGTTCCTTTCAGGCACCTCTAGTTTATGACTAGAAGGAACCCGACAGGACCCCTATTTTATGACAGTAATATTGAAGGTACCATTCGCAGAAATCTCAGAGAAATAAGGCGAAGCTTAAAATACATAGAAGAAGAGCAAGAAGCCGAAATCAATACCACCGAAGAGATGGCTGAGAATAATCCGCTACCTCCAGAGATGGCCGAAAATCATGCTCCTCGAACTATGTATGATTATGCTAAACCTAGTTTAACAGGAACTGAGTTAAGTATTGTTAGGCCTACTATTGCTGCAAATAATTTTGAACTGAAACCTAACACTATACAGATGATACAACAGTTTGTTCAGTTTGATGGTTTGCAGGATGAGGATCCTAACACACACTTAGCGAATTTCCTAGAATTTTGCGACACTTTCAAGATAAATGGCGCTTCTGATGATACCATCCGTCTTCGGTTATTTCCCTTTTCTTTGAGAAATAAAGCCAAACAGTGGTTGCATTCTCTTCCACCAGGGTCAATCACTACATTGGATTAAATGACCGAAAAATTTTTATTAAAATATTTTCCACCGGCCAAAACGGCCAAGTTGAGGAATGATATCTCTTCTTTTGTGCAGATGGATTTAGAGACACTTTATGATGCATGGGAGAGATACAAAGACTTGTTGAGGAGGTGTCCACACCACGGATTACCTTTGTGGCTACAGGTCTAAACTTTCTACAACAGTGTGAACCCGTCAACAAGGCAATTAATTGATTCAGCAGCCGGCGGAACCCTGAACAACAAAACTCCTGAAGCAGTCTACGAGTTTATAGAGGAGATGTCATTGAATAACTATCAGTGGCAAGTTACAAGGACAAGGCCAGCCAAAGCAGCTGGAGTTTCAACCTCGACGCAGTAACCCTACTGTCAAATGAACTATATGTGTAACAAATGAACTATATGTGTAACAATTTCTAATCTAATAATAACCCTTATAGTAATACTTATAATCCAGGTTGGAAGAACCACCCTAATTTCTCATGGGGTGGCCAAGGAAATCAAAGGCAACAACCATCCCAAAACTTCCAACAACAACCCTACCCACAGGAAAAAAGGCCAAACCTCGAGGAGATGCTGACAAAATTCATGGTAGCCATAGAAACACATTTCCAAAATATAGAAACACGTTTCCAGAATACTAAGACAACACTTAAAAATCAACAAGCATCGATTCAAAGGATCGAGAATCAGCTAGGGCAACTTGCCAAGCAGATCTCTGAAAGACCACAAGGAAGCCTACCGAGCAACACCGAGACTAACCCAAAGGAGCAAATTCAGGCCATAATAGCTCAAGATAGTGAAGGGTTAGACGAGCCCAATTTAAGGCAAAAGAATGTGGTAGAAGAAGGTAAGGTTAAGGTAAAGCCAAAATCAGTAATCAAAGAGTACCAACCTCGCATACCATATCCCGAAGCGATAACGAAAGATGACACAGAGGAACAGTTCGGTAAGTTTCTTAAACTTTTAAAGAAATTACATATTAACTTACCATTTCTTGAAGCTCTTTCGCAGATGCCAGATTCTAGGAAATTTTTAAAGAAGTTATTAACAAATAAGCGAAAGATAGACGAGGAATCGCATGTGGAACTGAACGCAGTGTGCTCAGCAATGGTGCAAAATAAACTACCACGAAAATTAAAAGATCTAGGGAGTTTTACAATTCCATGCTTAATTGGTAGTTTAAATATTGATAATGCGTTAGCTGATTTAGGGGCAAGCATAAATGTCATGCCTTATAAAATGTTTAAACAACTAGGTCTAGGGAAGCCCAAACAAACTAGGATGAACATTCAATTCGTACTCGTGAAGTTTTAGACATGGATGAGGACAACACGATCCCCCTAATTTTAGGAAGACCATTCTTAGCAACTGCCAGGACTAAAATTGATGTCGACACAGGTAAACTCATACTCTGTGTAGGTGACGAGACAGTCATTCTTCAAGCTCTCAATTCAGCTAGGACATCGAATAATCAAGGTGAGAAAGTAAATTCTATTGATAACCATTCGGTTAACCCTTCTTTCCAGGAAGCACCACAAAAGAACACAACTGATTCCGATCTTAGACCCGGTGCCAACACAGAAATAACTCATGAGGAACAAGGGATTCAGATCGATGAACTAGAAGAGTGGAAGGCGCATCTCAAAGAAAAACTAAGTATAGACAAAGTAGAACCAAAGCCACTCTACGTGACAGACAAGTTCAAAATTGGAGATCAAGTATTGATAGAAAAAGCAGATCCACGAATACCTCCTCCTGATCCTAACACAAACAAAGAAATCCCTTTTAGGGTAATCAACATTTTCCCATACGGAACAGTCGAGGTAAGTAATCCTATGTTTGGCACTTTGAAAATAAACGCTACTCGTCTTAAACTTTATCATGATAATGGAACTGATAGTATGAAAGAAGATATTCACCTGTTCAAACCGCCATAATTCGGCGAATAAGAGGTAAGTCTAGCTTAAAAATTTAAATAAGCGCTTCTCGGGAGGCAACCCGAGCACTAACACTATAAATTTTTTTACATTCCTTTAATTTTCATTTTATTCTTCTACTTCAGCATCTAATTATAAACTAACCAAAGGTGCAGATTTCCAGGCCGCACGGCCGTGGCCGTGGCCGTGTGGACCTCACGAATCTTCGTACTGACATGGCAGAAATGGTATGAGTCAGAACAAATAAAGTCTTCGAGTCACGGACTGCAACCACCACACCACGAGCACCGATAAAAATCCACGGCCGTGGACAAGACTGTTAGATCACATACGGGCGTGGGACCCTAACCACGGGCGTGGGAGAAATGAACGAAGCATAAACACGGCCGTGCAACACGGCCGTGCGGCACGGTCGTGTGACTCGACACGCTCAAGGTACACGGGTGTGGGGATGTGTCAGACTTGAAACTTTATTTAAACCACCACCCCCTTCACTCCCCACTTACTCCCAAAACCTCTCTTCACTCACAACTCTTTTGTTTCTCCCTTTCATCTTCCTTCATTCTCACTTTTCCAACCCTTGACATCCACCATATCCATGTCGAAGAAACGGAAGGAGCCAAGCACAGTCTCCCCGAGGGAGATCGATCTACATAAGTTCATGCCAGTCGCTTCATCTACTCGACAAGCCAAGGGTCTTTGAGACCATTTAATTCTTCTTCTTCTTTACTCTTCTCCTTTATTTTCCTTCTCTTTGACTATCTTATGCTTAAATTAGTTTAATTCATTTTAGTTTCTTGATTTTAGGTTCAAAAGGCTGCTAGGGAATCACACCGGAACCACGACCACTACCTCAATGCAGCCTTGGAGGTCACACCCACCTCGCGAACCATCTAACAATAAGGACTCCTCGGTCTGTTCATCTTTTATTTTAGTTTTATTTTACTTGATATTTTCTCTTTCTTTATCTTTCTTGTCTTTAAAAAATATATTTAGTATATTTTGAATTAGTATTATTATTTCCTGGCTAATTCTCTACGAGCCTCCCAATTTCTTCATCTAGCGCAGAGCTCGGTAGTAACCACCACACCTCGGGCCTCCCAACTCAAGGAAACCATCCAAATTCAGGAAGTTTCACCTCTCCCTTTCTCTTAAAGTGCATATACATCTTTGTACATTGAGGGCAATGTACATCTTAAGTGTGGGGGGTGAATCTTAAAAGTGCCTAACTTTCTGCATTATTCTCAAATCCTTGAATGATATCTTGTCTTGAAGTAAATCTCTCATATTATGGTTAGAATGAAATTTCCTTTGATTTATGATTTTTATTGATGTGTTTTGGATTATGTCATTGGTAATTGTGCATTGATGACTAAATTTGAAGGATACTAGAGAATCAAGCATGATAAGTCTATTTTTCAAAATTAAAATTTTTAGGTTGTCTACCTGAATTTAATTATTACCTTGAAGTTTGAAATTTACGAGGTTGACACCAAAATACCCATAATTTTTGAGAGACTTTGAGCGTTGTAGAGCATATATTCTTTTTCTTACTCACTTTATTGATTACGAGTGTGTCAAAATTGATTTGTTATTCTAGAATTTGCATCAATTATACTTGTCGAGACCACACGTTTGATTTGATATATAGAGATGATAAAGGCACCTAGGTTTTAACTCACTCACTCCACTAAAAGCCTACCTTCACAATTAACCCCTAGTGAACCCCGTTTAATCCTAACCACCCTTTTTATTGACTCACCTACTAATATTAACTCAAAACCTTTTGTATTTGTTATCACCATTCCTTGACTACCCTTTCTGTCGAGATTTGATTTGATCGGTTGCCTACTTATTTTATTTCAGTAGTTGAATTCATCTTTTATTATGTAATTTGACTTGTTCTTAAAAAAAATCGAATTATATTTATTATTAGTTGTGTGATTGAATGAGCTTATACGTTTGAATGCCAATTATTGAAGAAGAAAGCTCATATTAGAGTATTATTATTAGTATGACAAGTTTTCACTTGATGTAATTATTCATTATTAGTTCGTTGTTTCTCGCTAGGTAATTTGTCAAGTCAATCTCGATTCTAATCCTCTAATTCAGCCTTTATCCACACCTTTAACCCAAGCCTCGTTACAACCCTGTTAAAGACCTTTTGATTTGTGTATCATCTCATATTATAGTGGTGGAGATTTGATTTTCATGCAAGCCTATGGGATTAACTCTTCATGTTTGAATTTTGAGTGCTTAATTTTGAACCTTAAACACTTTGAGTAATTTGCGTGAATCTTTAGTGAGGATGTCAACCCTTGTCGATTTTGAATCAAAGGTAATTAATTAGGTAAGGGGAAACACCTAACGTTTTCGGGCTAAAAATGTATGACTTTGATTGTTTGAACCTTTAGGACTCTTTGAGTTGAATTATCCATATATGAATTATCTTTGAATTATGATGAAACATTATTGATAAATATTATGAATCAATGAAGTTCGTTTTATTTGTGAGTTGAGAATTTTGCTTGAGGACAAGCAAAAGCTTAAGTGTGGGGGTATTTGATAAACCGTAAAAGTAACATATTTTAAGCCCATATTTAGCATGCTTTTGGATGATTTATTCCTTGAATTGTGTAATTTGGTGCTCTTAATCCTTTGTTTTCATGTTTTATACTCAGACGAGCATCGAATGACGAAAAGAACGGAAAACGGGCCCAAAACGGAGTAAATGGGCCATATCACGACATCCACACGACCTGGGCCCCAGACCACATGGCCGTGCCTCATTCAACAGCTTCGAACACGGCCTGGCCACGACTTACACGGGCGTGTGCCATGGGCGTATCCCTGCCGTGACTAAGAGAAGTTTCACTCGGGTTCGGATACTTAGGGGCGAAGAAACACATTTTGAAGTCTATATAAACACCCTAAGTATATCCTAAAAAGGGGGAACCCAAGGCTTTAGTCAGGGGGCGTCCAGCTAGGCCAAAGAGGGCAGATTTGTGGGGATTTGCTCGAAGATAGCCAGTTGATTCATCTCAAAAAGCCGGAATCATACTCAAGACGGAGGATCTCTCCTTCAATTCCTTCAGGGGGTTTTAGGGATTTCTTATGTTTTGTTTTATCTTTTCTTCTGAGATGTTTTCTTTTATTGTTATGAACTAAACCCTCAGATACCTGAGGGGGATGAAACCTAAGATGAATCTTGTTATCGTTTGCTGAACTATATGATAAATATTTGACTTGTTTTTAATTATGTATTCTTAATTCTTGTGTTGATATTTTCGGGATATTAATTCAAGTGTGATGTGCTTAGGTGGAGGAGCAAAAGTCCCTGCCTAAGAGTAGATCTAGCATAATTAAGCGGAGTTAATCGCACGCCTAGAGATAGGGTGACGAGATTTTGCCGAATTGGGGTAAAACTTAATATAGGAGTCCATAGATCGAGTTAATGCAATTCTAGGGGTTTTAATTAGAAAGAGATTTCAATTAATCAACCTAGGGTTAGACGTTAGTCACCTCGAGAGAGGGATTAATATACATTAGGGAATCATACGGATCAAGTCAAATAAATAAATCGTCTGGTTCAGAGTTAGGTAACAAGTGAAGTCTAGGTGGATTCTTCCTTGGGTATCGTCTTAATCAATCGGTTTTTCCTCAAAGTTATTTTCCCAATTCCATTCTTCTTTGTCTTAGAGTCTTTAGTTTAGTAGTTAGTTAATTTTAGATTAGATAAACAATTCCCTTAATTCTTAGGCTAGATAATAAAAAGAGAGTTAGTATTAGTACTTTTGGTTCCTTTGGGTTCGACAATCCGGTCTTGCCTTAACTATACTATTGTTCGATAGGTGCGCTTGCCTCAAATCATTGTCATAGTTAGTTTCCAGGTTCGATCATTCTTTATATAAATTTTAAGACTTTGACATCGCATAAAATGACACGATCACTTTAACATCAAGATACCATTATACAATGCAGTATTCAATATCAATAGACAGACTTCATATTTTCATAATCCCTGTTAACCGTAGACAAACTCAAGATGGATACACAAATCATTCAACCATCACACCAATATATTCGACACCTAGTGCCTCATATGTATATAGGAAGTATAATATGTGTATCGCGTCTCATCAGGGTGAACCGAAGTAACCCTGTACACTAATCCTATAGCATGCCAACAATACCTGACTTTTCCTGATACTGTTAATAGGATTTTTGATATTCCAGAACATATATGTTTTACGTATTATGAGTCATAACGTAGTAAATTTATATCACATTCATTTGCAGAAAAATCATATATATAAATACCTCATATACCACAATTCACCATGGCACAAACATACCAATCATGAGACAATATCAAACATTACCTTTGTTAAATTGGTACTTAATAGTCTAAATATGTATTTAACCAAAATCATGAAAGCACAAACTGGGATAGCTACTCGTCTACGGCCATCGCCTTCCCTTTATCTCGAGATGGCTCGACGTTGTCTTTAGCTATATATGATAATTCAATTATAGATATGGTATTAGTTTCCACCTAACCACATGAAAAAAAAACGTAATTAAACATAGTTTGCATTTTATTCATTTTAGTCCTTATACCCGAAATGCTCATAGTTTTCGATATTTAACATCAAATAAAAAATCAAATTTCATATTCTTTCATTAGGGACCTTATACTTTTAATCTAATGCATAACTTCTTAAAAATTTTCAATTTATTCATTTTAGTCTCTAATGCCATAAATAAACTATATAGCTTAATTGAATTTCTAATTAATTCCAACATTTATCTCTACCTTTCAACTTAGTCCTGACATGCCCAAAACTCATACTTCTAATTCTCAACAAAATCAAGATTAATTTCACAAAATTCTACTAATGGTAACTTAATATATACTTAACAATTTGATAATCTAAAACTTGGATATGCTAGACTAAACTTAGATGATTAAGAATTTGCAAAAATCACAAAGGAATTTTTCACTTACTTGCTTAATTGAAGAACCGAACGTACAGAGGAATAACATGGTTTTCTTCTTTCTTTCAAACTTTGGATGACCTAAATGTAACACTCCCGACCCAACCTAGGAGTTTTAGCTAAGTTGAAGGCGTTACATTGATCACCAAAGTGATCCTGTAAATTTATTCTTTTGCTTTGAGTTGGATTATTTGAAATTGCTCTTTTGTTTTAAGGGAAAACTTCCATTAATTAAACAGGCTTTACTTAGAAATTCAATTACAGTATTATTAATGTGAAGTTTTGAAAAATGATTAAAGTTAAAAAAGGCTTTTCAAAACTTAAAGTATTTGTAAAGCAACGAAAAACATTATTAAGAATAATAGTTTTCTAAATCAACTATTATGCAATTATCATATTATTAACTAAGTATCATGCTTAGAATTAATAAGCTAAACAATCTCAAACCTAAGATGTAAAAGAAAGAAATAATTAATAATTACAACACTAAAAGCGATTAAGAAAAACTTTTAATGGAAACTTTAAAATAAAAAAATGAGTTGCTAGTCTGAGGTTCCTCCGATGCCATACCGAGTCCTAGTTTCCTGTGTTATTTGAGAGGTAAGAAAAAAGAGGAGTGAGCTTATGACAGCTTAGTGTGAGTCCAATTTTTAAACCACTAAATATGATCGTACAACCAGTAAAGCATTCAATTTATAACAACATAAAAATTAAGCATAATGTAAGGAACATTTAGTAAATCAATGAATGTGCAGGTTATGCTCATGATGGAATGCAATTTTAGAATTAAGTTCCCACCTATCCATCCTATCTGTCCACAAGGATCGCTCGACACACCAAAATACATGTCAATAACTGACCATCCCGGATTTCCTAGTGACAATGGTCATTCACTTGTCATCCATGACGATGACTTTTACTATAATAACTTACCACCCTAGTTGCCCGATTTTGATAACATTGACACCTATTTCGTGCAGTACTGACTTTCCATGCAAACTTAAATTGCCACTTTCTCCTACGGAACTCCTCCATCCTCCATACCTGATTTCATGTAATCATGCACTTAAATTCAACATGTCATACTATTTATCAATCAATAACCGAATCCTATGCTTATGAAGCACATTTACCTTTCAATACGGTGTATGAATTTTCATGCTAACAATTATTGGCATGTACTTATGCAATTAATTCATATCAATTTCACATGTGCAATTACTTTATGTGAACTAAAACAATTTCACATATACAGTTTCTTCATGCGACTTAACATTGGGATATTAACATGCTTAGTTCGGCTAACACCTACATAACAGGTTCACATGTAGGGTTTGCATATATAAGTTTCGCAAATACAGGGTTCACAAATATAAGGTTCGTACATACAGGGTTCGCACATATAAGGTTCACGCATAGAGGGTTCGCACATATAAGGTTCGTACATATAGGGTTAGCACATATAAGGTTCACGCATAGAGGGTTTGCACATATAGGGTTCGTACATATGTGTTCGAACATATAGGGTTCACACATATTAAATCACTTACCATATAACATGGGGGTTCGCATACTGCATTATTCTATATAACATCGGGGTTCGCATACTATGTCATACTATATGACATGGTAGTTCACATGCTACTTCATACAATATAACATGGAGGTTTGTATACGACATCATACTATATAACATGGGGGTTCACATATATAAGACATATAAGGTTCGCATATTAAAATCTTGTAGAGTTCGCATGTATAAAACATATAGGGTTTGCATCTATGCACTAAGGTATTGCACATATATTCCTTCTAGGGGTTCGTGCGATAGGGTTCGCATAACAGATTACCTTATTTTCTAATACTTTCAATTCATTAATCATATACAATGATATAAGTTTAGATCCCACACTTGATTTGAAGACACAAAAAACTTAATTTGGATGAGGAGATTGATGATCTATTGGGAGGAGAGGGACGATTTTGTAAACCTTGAAATCTTTTGGTTGAAAATTGACTTGGAAATAGAGGAGAAGATGAAAAACTTTGACAAATTTTCTTGAAAAATTCTCTAGATAAAAATTCTACGGTTTGAAAAGATTCGATATTTATAAAACTCTTTTTCTCTATTTGAAATGGGATTATGAATTCATTTAGAATTAGGGTTGATTTAAATTAAAGACTAAATTAGAAAAAATAGTTTTCGGTCAAAGCTTGGTTTGAAAATTTGGTACTTTATGGGGCGTAACAAAAAGAAAATAAAATATTTTGGCTAAAAGCGCACAAAGGGTTTTGAACTTAGGACCTAAAGGAAATCTAAGGCTTTACCACTAACTAGCAAACTGATTAATTCTTTAACTAAAATAATTTTAAGGCATTCTAAATTTTCTTACCCTTTGCTTAAAAAAAATAAAATCTAAATTTTATCCTTATTTCTTCTAGCCCTATTTTTGGGATGTGACACTAAAAGGAAGAAGGATGAATGTTTTATTCCCTCATCCACTCACATTTATATTTAAACTTAGATTAAGGTATTAATTAACTTAAATTTTAACTTTAAAACATGTTCAATCTATTAATTAACCCTTTTTAATTAAAAGTATGTGGACAATCACCACATTCCACTATCCATATTATTTTAATGGTTAAATAACCATTAAGTCCTTTGGCTAATTGCTAATTGGGTCCTTAAGCAATTTCTAAATTAAAATTCCATAGCGATTGCACTTACAATTTAGTCGTTGAACTATAATTAATGATTTTCTCAATTTAATTACTTAATTCTTCACTAATATAATTTCATACTAAATACATAAATTATTCTATTCATAATTTCTTTGACTCGGTTTACGAAATTGAGTTTAGAAACCACATTTTTCGACATCAGCTAAAATCAGGTCATTACACTTTTAACCAATGGTAATCACATTTAAAGTATATTAACAACATTTAACTCATTTTCAACCATAGTAAACTCTACTAAAACTGACTTGGATGCATGAGACTCCTCTACAACACCAATGAGCACTAAAGTGCCAAACTGTAAAATAGCATAAAACATCCCCCACCACACCAAAGAGCTCATAAAAGCATAAACTACACCACACAAAGATGCACATAAGTGCAAGGCGGTAAAAAGTGCACATCAATGCAGAACCTCTGACTAAACTCCTATGCACTATAGCCCCTAGTTGGCATGTCAATCGTATCCTAACATTTCACTAAGTCTACTGGGCCACTTTACAATTATAGTAAACATATATCCATCAAGGCCATTAACACGTACATATACACATATCTTATAAAGGCACTTTAAGTGCTTTTACATACTTATGATCAAATTCATATTAATTATGGTCTCTTGAGCATGGACTTTTTTCACATGTAGGCACCATAAGTGCTTTGCATTTACAAAACACATTTCCACATTTCTTTAGGCTTTATACCCATGTCCATACCATATAATGGTTCCAATTTGTGTAGAGTTATATTTTTATTGTCATTTATCTTTCACATAACAATTTTATGTTTATAGCAAGGTATCGACTAAAACCAGGATTTAACCATTAAATCCCATTTATAGTCATAGTGACAATTATCCACATATTTAGATTAATAACATAATTCTTACACAGCAAAACATATTTATTAACACTTCTATAGAAATTAATATCTTTATATCATGTGTTTATTTATTAAAACATTTCATGACTAAGAATTACAACATAACACATTATTAACTTATTTCATGTCATTTAAGCCATGGAGTTTACAAGTAATGATTTTATAATTACACCATGTTTATCTCATATGCATTATCTATTTCATAAACTTTGAAATAAGACAAGTATGCGTATCCAAGGTACTTACCTTTGGGTGCTCCAAATCACATAATCAAGCCCCTAAAAACTCGATTGCATCCTTAATCAAGCTTGGAAAACCCAATATCAACATTTCCTTATTTTCCGTACACATAAAAATATATATAATTAATATCAAGAATTTCTAAGCTTTTCTATAATCATCAAATCCAAATACTATGCTAGGAGAGGTAGAAAAACATCATTCTTACCTTGTTGAAGTTTTCTCTTTTTAGCTTCATTTTCTCACACTAAAATCCTTCAAATCCTAGGCTAAAAATAAGATATTTGAATATGAAAATGGGTTTTGAAGATAGTTTTCTAAGATATTTTGGCAAGATCTCAAAAAATGATTGTTGGGTTTTTAGAAAATTTGAAGAGGAAAGTGAAGAAAAGAAGAGAGGAACCATGGAGGAAAGGGAGGGAGTGGCACTACTAGCAAGAAGCGAGACTGAATGAGAGGCTTCTCATCTTTTCCTTTCCTTTAAAAAAATACACCAAGTGGGTCTCCAAACCAACATGCTAATATTTTAAGCCCAAGCTTACCATTTGGAGCCCAATTTACCCATATCATAATCCAAAAGGTCCATGAATTTTTTTCCAAATATATCATTTAAATAATATTTCCATCATAAAATACTTTACAAACAACCCAATTAATCTTTTATGACAAAATTATCATTTTGCCCATTTTCGACTCTTGTACAATTTCTTCTAAATAATAGGAAATTATCGATCCTAAATCTCATAATTCACTTGTAATAATGGTAATTGCATCTTCGTTCTTTTCTCGATAAAGTTGGAAAATTTATAATTCAATCCATGTACTTTCGAATTTCTTTCAATTTAGTCCAAAAGTTATTTTTGTCACACTAACATATAATTCGATACATTTCCATGCCAAATAATCAATTATAGCTAATTTCTCCCATCTTTTTTCTAATTTGCACCTTAGTCCCTAAACTTTTTAAAATTTGAAATATGGTCCTTTTGTCATATTTTCACTTCAAAATTCTTTTAAAAAATTTCCCATCTCTATTATCAACTTTGGTTCCATAAGATTCTTTTATCCAACTCATTTTCTAAATTTTCTCATTGGTTCACTATATCCGTTACTGAAATAGTGTCATGTGTTCAGCCAAAAAATTTTGGGATGTTACATATGCTCATAAGTTCCCCGAATATCCTAACATCACTCCTAGCCATATTGTACAGCCAAACGAAGGATCATCAGAGTTGCATGTGGGTTTACAGTTTCCAAAAATCTAGCGTATTATAAATTTGGCTCGGTATGACAAACCTCACATTTTCCAAAGCATATGATGCCCATTTAAACTACAATAAACATTGAAATAATTACTAACCAGAAAAAATATGGGACAATATTATTAGGTTTTTCAACCTAATATTTCAAAACACATTAAACGCTACAATCACCTCCTAATCAGCATGTTTCTCAATCTCTATAACACCTCTAATCTGTATCCGTCGTCAGAACTGAGTTACAGAGTATTACCGGTAAATACAGAACATTTACAGAATTAATCATATCAGTTACTATTCATTTACCGAAAACATACATAATGTTCCTCAATTGGACCATCGAGGCCCGTATCGAATATTAAAATTTAGTCGGGACTTAATCGGGATCTCATAAAATTTTTCACAAAGTATACAAAATTTCACTTATGAACAGTACCCACACGCCCATGTGGTCAAGCCGTGTGACTTCACACGCCCGTGTAGTCTAGGGACACGCCCATGTGATCCTCAGACATGTGTTTCAGGTGTCTAACTTAAGGAGCTCTCTAACATGCACACACGGCCATGTCACACGCTCGTGTGCTAGGCCGTGTGGTTAAATTAATTTTCGAAAAATAGGTGCAGACTTTACACGGTCGTATCACACGCCCATGTCTAAGGTCGTGTCATCCACACGGCTAAGACACATGCCCGTGTCTCTGCCCATGTGTTAAATTCTGGACATTCTGTTTTGAAAATTTTAAAAGCAGGGGACACACGGCTAGATCACCCCATGTACCCAAGCCGTGTGTCACACACGGCCTAGACACTTGCCTGTGTGTCTACCCGTGTGGATAAAATAAGGCCATTTCCTAGCCTTATTTCCCACCTAAATTTTTCATTTTTTCCTGCATCAACACTAACAAATATATTCCAGCCAATTTCAAGTAAAATTCAACCATAATATATATTAAAAAACATAAATGTTTTAGCCACTCTAATGGCTAAGTTATATATATATATATATATATATATATATATATCATTTACATACCGTCATTTAACTTAGTTAGCCTATACATGCCATTAACAAAATAGGATTTTCATTTATACCAAAAATCAAGGAGTTGATAGCATGATGATAGCTTCGACCAAATTTTCTAACCTTCTCGAGCTTTGAGCACTATAAAACAAGGAAAATAAATCTAGTAAGCATTATATGCTTAGTAAACTTGTATAACCAAAATTACACTTACCAATCATATTTAACATCTAAAACATATATAAAGCATATATCCAACAATTTGGCAAATTTGCCTAGTCACAAACATTCAATCAACATGTTAGCCATAATATACAATAAGCATAGATGAGCTCATCATGCCATATGAGTATTTTATCCATTGAATCATTGAATTTCCGATGGATATTTCTAGTAGTACAGTACATTCGAGGTGCAAAATTCTGTTATCCATCAATTCATATCCAGTAGTACCGTCTAGGTACACTCTCGAGCAACATATCATACAGTAGAATTACCAGTCCAGGCTAAATTCTAGCTGTAGCACATATACTCTAAAGGCTTTGTTAGATTACCAGTCTAGGCTAAATCCTTATATGACAAAAAATTCCCTATAGAGTCCAATCTGGATTACTAGTCCAGACTAAATCTAGTCAATTGGGATTACCAGTCCAGGCTAAATCCTAATTGAAACACATATTCTCGAGAGTCCATTTTCAAAGGATTACATGTCCGGGCTAAATCCATCTGCAACACATGCAGTTTTATCAGGGAAATCACATTTATCCAATTGGAATTCAATATTCAAACGGATTTTAACCCTTTTTCAATCATTTTACATCATATACATATTTCATGCTTCACAATGTTCATGCTTAATGTACATATAATTCACATATCACATTTCGTATAATTCAACAATCAAATCAACACATATACTCATGCTTATTTAAGTTATACGAACTTACCTTGATAATTGTTCGCATCTACTAATCCGAAACTTTCTCCTTTCCTCGATCTTTCTCGTTGTTTGGTATTTCCGGATTGATATAAATGAATTTAATCATCAATTTAATACTTTTCACATTCAATTGAACCCAATTCACATTCTAGGCAAAAGTACAATTTTGCCCCTAACTTTTAATTAATTCCAATTTCGTCCCTAGGCTCGGAAATTGAAATTCATGCAATTTTACTCCTTATTCCAGGCCTAATCAAAATTTTAATATAACTTTTACAGCACATGTATTCTCAAAATTTCAGAATTTTTCCATGAATTTCATCACTTTTCAATTTAGTCCCAAAACATGTTTCCATCAAAAATTACTTTGTAAAAGTTGTTCATCTATCAACAACCTTTCAGTTTCTACCATAATCTTTCAAATTTCAGCATATCCATCCATGGAAAATTTTCTATACTTTGATATCTATTCAAATTAACCCCCCAAATAGAGAAATTAAGCTTTCCCCATCTCAAAACTATAAAAATTACTAAAAATGGGACATAATAACTTACCAATTTATGTTTGGAAAGCTTGTTTTCTCTCTCCTAAGGTTTCCATGTATTTTTATGTATAAGATGATATAAAATGATATTAATTTCTATTTTATTCTTTATCATCTTTTAACTATTTCTATTTCCAATTTAGTCCTTGTCCTTCTTCAATTTTTCCACGGATGATTCACCAAAAATATCTACATTTTTTTCATCAATGGTCTAATTAACATTTAAGGACCTCAAATTTTAAATTCCATAGCTATTTAATCTTTATAGCTACTAGGATTTAAATTTGATATTTTATGCAATTTAGTCATTTCTACAATTAAGCACCTAATTGATAAAATTTTCTTATCAAAATTCTCATACAACCTTTCTACTATATTACTAATCATTTCATAATATTAAAATATTTTATCTTTCTGGCTCGAATTTGTGGTTACGAAACCACTATTCCGACTTCACTGAAACTGGGTTGTTACAACTTTCCCCTTAAGTATTTTCATCCTCGAAAATCTTACCAATAAAGAGATTAAGGCACTGCTTCCTCACGGTATCCTCTGGTTCCCAAGTAGCTTCTTCAATCCATTCTTTTTCCAGAGAACTTTTATCGATGCTATCTTTTTATTTCTCAGCTCTTTTGTTTCTCGTGCCAGAATTTTAATCGGATCTTCAGTATATGTCATATAAGACAGGATCTCAACTTCTGCCGAAGAAATAACATGTGAAGGATCCGATCGATATCATCGTAACATGGATACATGAAAAACATTATGAATCTTTTCAAGTTCAGGTGGTAATGCTAGTCGATAAGTAACCGGCCCAATTCTCTCAATAATTTCATAAGGCCCAATAACCGAGGACTTAGTTTTCCTTTACGACCAAACTGGAGAACTTTCTTCCAAGGTGACACCTTCAAAAATACTTTATCACCAACCTCAAATTCTATTTCTTTTCTTTTAAGATCAGCATAAGACTTTTGTCTATCAGAGGCTGCTTTCAAACTTTCTCGAATCACATTTACCTTTTCTTTTGTTTCTCGAATTAAATTAACTCCAGGAATTTTCATTTCATTAAACTCTGTCCAATACAACGATGTTCTACATTTCTGACCATACAAAGCTTCATACGGTGCCATTTTAATATTGGACTGATAACCGTTGTTATAAGCAAATTCAACCGAAGATAAATGTTTTTCCCAATTACCTTCAAATTAAGTACACAACACCGTAACATATCCTTCCAAATCTGTATAACCCGTTCTGACTGGCCATCTGTCTGAGGGTGAAATGCAGTACTGAAATGCAATCATGTACCCAGTGCTTCTTGTAATTTATTCTAAAATCGAGACGTAAACCGGGGATCTCTATCAGAAATAATAGAAACTGGCACCCCATGTAATCTAACAATTTCAGAGACATATAATTCAGTCAATTTATCCAAAGAAATGTCCATACGTACCGGTATAAAATGTGCTGACTTTGTTAACCGGTCGACAATCACCCAAATAGCATCTTTCTTTCTTGGAGTCAACGGGTAATCCCGATACAAAATACATTGTAATTCTTTCCCATTTCCATTCGCGTATAACAACTGGCAGTAATAACCCCAAAGGTACCTAACGCTCAACTTTCACTTGCTGACATATCAAACATTTAGATGCAAATTCAAAAATATTTCTTTTCATTCCCAGCCACCAGTACATCTTTTTCATATCATTATACATTTTATTACTACTAGGATGCACAGACATTGTACCATTATGAGCTTTATATAAAATCTTCTGTATCAACTCTGAATTCTTCGGCACACACAATCTGCCTCTGAACAACAAACAACCATCAGACCCCATCTGAAATTTTGTATCAGGATTCAATTCACATTGTTCTCGTTTTGCATGTAACTTCACATCATTCTTATGAGCTTCACAAATTTATTGCAAAAATACTGGTCTAACTTTCAACTCAGCCATAATAGAACCATAACCAAAAATAGACAATCGAGTATTCATTGCTCGTAAAGCAAATAAAGATTTTCTGCTCAGAGCATCAGCAACTACATTGGCTTTACCCGGATGATAATCAATCACCATATCATAATCTTTTAATAGTTCAAGCCACCTGCGTTGTCTTAAATTCAAGTCTTTTTGTGTCATCAAATACTTTAGACTTTTGTGATCAGTGAAGATATGACATTTTTCACCATACAAGTAATGTCGCCATATTTTCAATGCAAACACAATAGCTGCTATTTCAAGATCATGTATCGGGTAATTTCTTTCATGTGGTTTTAATTTTCTTGAAGCATAGGCAATTACTTTACCTTCTTGCATCAAAACACAACCTAAACCATTTAAAGATGCATCACTATAAATCACAATTTTTTTACCCGATTCAGGCTGTACTAATACAGGTGCTTCAGTCAATAGAGCCTTCAACTTGCCAAAACTTTGTTGGCATTTATCAATCCACTCGAACTTCACATCTTTCTGCAACGGTCGAGTCATCAGAGAGACTATCATCGAAAACCCTTTGACAAATCTCCGATAATATCCAGCTAGACCCAAAAAACTTCTGACTTTTGACACACTCTTTGATGGATTCCAATTAACAATTACTGAAACTTTACTCAGGTCTACCCTGATGCCTTCAGCAGATACAATATGTCCAAGAAATCCAACTTTTCATAGCCAAAATTCACAGTTACTGAACTTGGCATACAACTGTTTCTCTCGTAAGGTTTGTAATACAATTCACAGATGATCAGCATGCTCTTTTTCATCCCGAGAATAGACTAAAATATCATCAATGAATACCACTACAAACCTGTCTAGGTACGATCTGAAAATTCTGTTCATCAATCCATAAACACTGCTTAGTCAGCCCAAATGGCATCACTAAAAACTCACAGTGACTATACCTAGTTCTAAAAGTTGTTTTTGGAACATCTGAGTCCTTTACTCGTAACTGATAATAACCCGAGCGAAGATCAATTTTCGAAAATATGGTAGCTCTTTTTAACTAATCAAATAAATCATCTATTCGAGGCAACGGGTGCTTATTCTTAATTGTAACTTTATTAAGTTGTCTGTAATCAATACATAACCTCAGAGATCCATCTTTCTTCTTCACAAATAAAACCAGTGCACCCCAAGGTGAGAAACTGGGTCGAGCAAAACCTCTGTCAATCAATTCTTGTAACTGTGCTTTCAACTCAACTGGAGTCATTCTATAAAGTGCTATTGATATTGGTGTTGTTCCCAGAATAAGACCTATAAAGAACTCCACTTCTTTAACAGAAGGTAACCCAGGTAATTCTTCCGGAAACACATCAGAAAATTCACACACTACCGGCACTGACTGAATCTTTGACTCAGTTACCTTTGTGTGCAAGACATAAGCAAGGTAAGCATTATATCCTTTTCTGATACATTTTTGTGCTGTTACAGCTGAAATCACATTAGACAACCCATCCAATTTATCAGATTCAACATGAAGTAATTCCCCATTTTGGTATTTAAGCACAATGTATTTCTGTTTACAATTCACCACTGCATCATGCTGGGTTAACCAGTCCATTCCCAAGATTACATCAAATTCATCAAAAGGTAGTAACATCAAATCAGCTGAAAAGCATTTACCCTTTACCATCAATAGACAGTTTTTACAAACTTTGTCTACCATCACACTTTGACCCAGGGGATTTGAAACTTTCACCACCAATTTCGTGCATACATATGAGTGTGTGGAACCAGGATCAATCAAAGCAGTAATATTAGTGCCAAGTAAAGAAAATGTATCAGTAATGGCATCTGGAGCAGAAGCATCTTCTCTGGCATGTATAGCATAAGTTCTCGCTGGTGCTCGTGTATCAGATTTAACCATTGAATCTTTTGTAGCACTTCGGCTACCATCAACATTTGTAGGATGTCGAGTGGTCTACCTCTAGAGGTAGTATTACTCGACTTTAGAATCTGTTCAACCTCTTTTTCCCCTCTCCCTGGACAATCTCTGAGAAAATGATCAAAAGAACCACAACGGTAGCAAGCTTCACTTTTTAGTCGACAGTCCCTAAAATGAAATTTATTGCAGTAGTTACATTTCAACTTTGGATTTTCGACACTACCAAAACAGTTTACTGATGGGGACGGTGATCTCAGGTTAGAGCGTTGAGAACCTCGCTCTTTTCCAGAATATCCAGTAGATGTGGCAAAACGATCCTGGTATTTATTTAATTTCTTTGAAATAGATTTTTGGGATTTCCCCATAGATCTCTTACCGAAAATTCGAGCTTCTCTTTCAGCTTGTTTCTTTTCTTTACTTAATTCTTCTACATTTAATGCTCGATCAACCAGTATTGCAAATTCTCTTATTTCAAGAATTCCAATCAACAGCTTAATATCTTGATTCAGCCCTTCTTCAAATCATTTGCACATTTCAACTTCTGTTTGAACCCATTCTTGAGCATATTTACTTAGTCGAACAAATTCCCTTTCATATTCTGACACTGTCATGTTCCCGTGTTTGAGTTCTAGGAATTCTTTCCTTTTCTGATCCAGAAATCTCTAATATATTTCTTTCTAAATTCTATTTGAAAGAACTCCCATGTAATGTTTTCTTTCGGAACAATAAAAGTTATAGTTTTCCACCAATAATAAGTTGTATCTTTCAATAAAGAAATTGCACATTTCAAACAATCAGTTGGTGAACAAGACAATTCATCTAATACTCGAATAGTATTCTCCAGTCAAAACTCAGCCTTTTCAGCATCATCATTTGTGGTAGCTCTGAATTCTTCAGCCCCATATTTTCTGATTTTATCAATAGGAGCCTTACTAATTTTGACTGACTCAGTACCCTGTTGTATCTCAGGAATCGGTTGAGGAGCAGGTGGGAAAGGTTACTGAACAATGGGATTTATTCTTATATATTGTGTGAATCATTCATTCATCATTTGAAAGAATACAGCTTTACCCTCATCATCTCAGCCCTCAGACTCAGGCCTTCTACTACTAGATGTAGCTCTTTGTACGGAAGCTTGAGCAGTACTCTCAACTTCCTCAAGATTAGCTCTAGCTCCGTCGGAAGACATTTACTATATTAAAAATACATTTAAAATGTTCAAGAGATATCACACTATCAAAATTATATAATGGCATGTATAGCTAAACTCATACTTGCTACATTAGTCCAAGAATCGACTAAACCATAGCTCTGATACCAATAAATGTAACACCTCTAACCCGTATATGTCGTCAGAACCGAGTTACAGAGTATTACCGGTAAATATAGAACATTTACAGTATTAATCCTATCGATTACTATTCATTTACCGAAAACATACATAATGTTCCTCAATTGGACCCTCGAGGCCCAAATCGAATATTAAAATTTAGTGGGGACTTAATCGGGATCTCATAAAATTTTTCAGAAAATATACAAAATTTCACTTATGAACAGTACTTACACGCCCGTGTAGTCTAGGTACACACCCATGTGGTCTTTAGACATGCCCGTGTTTCAGGCCGTGTCTAACTTAAGGAGCTCTCTGACTTGCACACACGGCCATGTCACATGCCCGTGTGCTAAGCCGTGTGGTTAAATTAATTTCCGAAAAATAGGTGCAGACTTTACACGGTCGTATGACACGCCCGTGTCTAAGGCCGTGTCATCCACACGGCTGAGACACATGCCCGTGTCTCTGCTCGTGTGTTAAATTCTGGACATTCTATTTTGCAAATTTTAAAAGTAAGGGACACACGGCCAAAACAATGCCCATATACCAAAGTCATGTGTCACACACGCCCTAGACACACACCCGTGTGTATACTAGTGTGGATAAAATAAGGTCATTTCCTAACCTTATTTCTCATACAAATTTTCCATTTTTTTTCCTCCATCAACACTAACAAATATATTCCAGCCAATTTCAAGTAAAATCCAACCATAACAAATATTAAGAAACATAAATGTTTTAGCCACTCCAATGGCTTAGTTATATATATATAAATATATATATATATATATGTATATCATTTACATACCATCATTTAACTTAGTTAGCCTATACATGCCATTAACAAAATAAGATTTTCATTTATATCAAAAATCAAGGAGTTAATAGCGTGATGATAGCTCCGACCAAATTATCTGACCTTCCCGAGCTTTGAGCACTATAAAACAGGGAAAATAAATCTAGTAAGCATTATATGCTTAGTAAGCTCGTATAACCAAAATTACACTTACCAATCATATTTAACATCAACAACATATATAAAGCATATATCCTTCAATTTAGCATATTTGCCTAGTCACAAACATTTAATCAACATGTTAGCCATAATATACAATAAGCATGGATGAGCTCATCATGCCATATGAGTATTTTATCCATTGAATCATTGAATTTCCGATGGATATTTCTAGTAGTACAGTACACTCGAGATGCACAATTCCGTTATCCATCAATTCATATCCAGTAGTACCGTTTAGGTACACTCTCGAGCCACATATCATACAGTAGAATTACCAGTCCAGGCTAAATTCTAGCTGTAGCACATATATTCTAAGGGCTTTGTCGGATTACCAATTCATGCTAAATCCTTATATGACAAAGAATTCCCTATAGAGTCCGATCTGGATTGCCAGTCCAGGCTAAATCCAGTCAATTAGGATTACCAGTCCAGACTAAACTCTAATTGAAACACATATTCTCGAGAGTCCATTTTCAAAGGATTACCCATCCCGGCTAAATTCATTCTGCAACACATGCATTTTTATCAGGGAAATCACATTTATCCAATCGGAATTCAATATTCAAACGGATTTTAACCTTTTTTCAATCATTTTACATCATATACATATTTCATGCTTCACAATGTTCATGCTTAATGTACATATAATTCACATATCACATTTCATATAATTCAACAATCAAATCAACACATATATTCATGCTTATTTAAGTTATACGAACTTACCTTGATAATTGTTCGCATCTACTAATCCGAAACTTTCTCTTTTCCTCGATCTTTCTCTTTGTTTGGTATTTTCGGATCGATATAAATGAATTTAATCATCAATTTAATAGTTTTCACATTCAATTGAACCCAATTCACATTCTAGGCAAAAGTACAATTTTGCCCCTAACTTTTAATTAATTCCAATTTCATCCCTAGGCTCGGAAATTGAAATTCATGCAATTTTACTCCTTATTCCAGGCCTAATCAAAATTCTAATATAACTTTTACAGCACATGTATTCTCAAAATTTCAGAATTTTTCCATGAATTTCATCACTTTTCAATTTAGTCCCAAAACATGTTTCCATCAAAAATTACTTTGTAAAAGTTATTCATCTATCAACAACCTTTCAATTTCTACCATAGTCTTTCAAATTTAAGCATATTCATCCATGGAAAATTTTCTATACTTTGATATCTATTCAAATAAACCCCCCAAATAGAGAAATTAAGCTTTCCCGATCTCAAAAATATAAAAATTACTAAAAAGGGGACATAAGAACTTACCAATTTATGCTTGGAAAGCTTGTTTTCTCTCTCCTAGGGTTTCCATGTATTTTTGATGAAGAAGTTGGTATAAAATGATATTAATTTCTATTTTAATCTTTATCATCTTTTAACTATTTCTATTTCCAATTTAGTCCTTGTCTTTTTTCAATTTTTCCATGGATGATTCACCAAAAATATCTACATATTTTTCATTAATGGTCTAATTACCATTTAAGGACCTCAAATTTTAAATTCCATAGCTATTTAATCTTTATAGCTACTAGAATTTAAATTTGACATTTTATGCAATTTAATCATTTATATAATTAAACACCTAATTGATAAAATTTTCTTATCAAAATTCTCATACAACCTTTCTACTATATTACTAATTATTTCATAACATTAAAATATTTTATCTTTTCGGCTTGGATTTGTGGTTACGAAACCACTATTCCGACTTCACTGAAATTGGGCTGTTACAATCTCCTACCTATATGTCATCAAAACTATTTCTCGGATGCTTCTAGCCCTCTGACTATTGCGTGCACTATTGAATATAATAAAATTTTTATTTCATTATTCATAAAATTATTTATATTTCACTACTAAAATAAGTAAAAAATTTATACCTCGTCACCAATGGGAAGTGAATAGTTAGGCGGCTAACGAGAGTCAAGAGTAACATTTTAAAATATGCCCATGATTATATCAAGTACAAGCATCCACCCATTCCTTGGTACTTGCTACTTGATGTCAAGCACATCTCCCAATACAGTGTTTTAAGTATGTCTATTCCCTAACTATAACTTCCGACACAACTCAATTCTCGGAGGCATTGAAGGTAGTACCATCTAAATCAATTGCCAGGCTTATCTGGCATTAAAATCTTCTAGATAAGACGCATAATTATGAGCTCAGTTGTGAATTAGACCTCCACTTCTATAACAATCTTGGGTAGCATTGTCGGGAAGGAGTCCAGCCAAGTGTGGAAAATAAAATTCCCTTTCCATTTACACTATAAGAGAAAACTCTCAAGCAAGTCCTGGCAAACTTACCATCATATTCAATCTTGATTCTCCAGTTACAAGTATCCATCAACTTGAAGACCTAGATATACTGCAACATCTTTCAAAGTAACCATGCACTCACCACACAACAAATGAAACGTATGGGCCTCTAGCCTCCACTGCTCCACCAATGCAACTATCAAATCTAGTAATATTTGGAAGCCTTGAATCAACACTGCATACTCGAAACCGGCTCCATCTAAGTATGCCTGAGTCCTTGGGTCAATACGATTAAAACTGCTATGATGCAACTTGCTATGCAATGATCTATTCACTTCCTACAAATAGTTTATATCACACATATGTTAGTGTACACATCATATAGTTTTTTTTTAAAAGGGAATTTCATAATTTTACCATATCCAATGTTTCATCTTATATATGCTGAAGTCGTAGCAATGTCATTTACCTCAACTTGCAAAAACAGCAAACAAATTTAAAATATTTCCACAATGTCAAACAAATATAAAGTTTACTTATAAAAATATTACTAATATCTATTTCATTATAATAATTACATATATATTACTAATAAAAATAATTTACAATTAACTAAACAAACAAGTAAGTAAACACTTAATCTCACACATAAAAATATTATTGATATCTAGCTCATTATAATAATTACAAATATATTCAACATATTTCACAAAATTGCTTAATTAAAAAAAAAACCTAAACTATGGAACTAACAGACAAATTAGGTTTCTAACTTGCATTCATTTTTTATCCGTTAATTCAATCAATTACATAATCAGTACAACATAATAAAATATAACTAAAATTTACATATTATATAACAAATTTAGAGTTTATATATACTTAGTAATTTTTTTTTTGATAATAACCTTAAATCCTGCAAAAAAAAATATTTTTAATTTAAAAATAATGTATTGATTATTATAATATAACAACTAATAAATTTAAATTAAATTGATGGAGTTTACTTAAATTTAAACTTTTTACTCAACGTAATCTAAATGAACATATTTTTTGGGGTATGTTTCGAAAATTTGAGAATTTATGATTATTATTTTTGGTAGTGTGGGGGTGGGGAAATGTTTTTTTTTTTGGAAAGGATTGTATGAAATAATGACGTCACGTCGTCGTCATCTGTATCCCTTTTTTCAATAGATTTATGTCAAATCAGTATTTTCATCCTGAAAAAAATTAAATTCAAATTAAAATCTTAAAATTCAGGATAAAAATACTAATGTAGCATAAAACTATTAGAAAAGAATAATATGTCTGTTTCATACAATCCTTTCTTTTTTTTTGGGTGAATAGTTGTGTTTATATATATATATATAAATGCATGTAATGGTTTAGGATGGGGGTTCTTGGGATAGTTGTATTAATTAGAGTTAGGTGGGGGTTATTTGGTTGAATGGGTAGTCGAGGTTTATAGGGGTTAGTGGTCGGGTAGTTGGGGGTTGTATGGGTTAGTGGCCAATTTTTTAAAGTTGTTGGACAAAGTCTTGCCCTTGCAGCTTTCTAAACATGATTTTTTAACCCCAAATGGACACCAACCCGTCCGATTTGGGCTTTGGTGAAACTGATTTTTTTACTGTTTTGGTAAGCAAAAGATTATTAAATTTCCCCACAGTTATACGTGGAATTGGTTACTGTGGTACAACTTCCATTGTTTGTTATTTATTGCAATTAATTTTTTAAAAGAAATATTGCAATGAAATTTCTAAAAATAATGTTGTGGATCACATTTATATAAGGTGACTCTTTCTATTGCACATGAAAATTTTCACACCGGTTTAATAGGGAGAAAAGATATAAAATATCGTTTGAATGTGTTGTTCGACTTGAAAAACGGTGATTTTGAAAATTTTCTTGAAGAAGTGATGTGAAAAATATAGTTTGTTAATTCAAAATATTTTTTTTATTGTTAAAAAGTAGGCAAATAACTTCACAAAAAAAAATTATTTTACCCTTTAAACTAATTTTTCATTTTTTAAATTTTTAAATTTGTACTTTTTTATCAAATCACCACAAAATGGATTAAAAAGTTAACATTTTTTAACTGTTTTTTATGTGACCTACAAGTGGTCAACATTTAATTATTTTTTTAAAATTTTAAAAATTCAAAAAAAATTAAAATTTAAAATCATTAAACTTATTAAAGCTATAAAAATTATAAAAAATTTTAATTTTTTAAAATTTTAAAAAAATTAATGGAATACTGACATGTAATCCACGTGATAATTCACATCAACAAAGTTAACAAACATTAACTTTTCTATCTATTTTGAGGTGATTTGATTAAAAAAAATGTAAGTTTAAGGGTTAAAAAAGGTGGACAATTAAATGGATAACTAAAATGACTTCTTCTTCTTCTTCTTCTTTTGTAAAGTTAGAGGGCTCAAAAAGTCATTATGCCTAAAAAGTGATGTGAGAATTAAAATATTTATTTTAGACATGATATAAGGAAGTAAAAAATAATTTAACTTAAATGGTATTTAAATAATTTAATATACTAACACATGGAATATAAAATTTAAATACCTTTAAAAAACAAAAAGTCAAGAGTGCTCTCTCTCAAAGTTTCCCAGAGAGACAGTAGCTACGTGGTTGGGTGGAGGTGAGTGGTGACTTTTTAGAATGGAGAGGGATGAGATTTCCCTCCTTGAAGAAGAATTGGTTCAATTGTCAGTGAAAAGCTCTTTAGTTGTTCCGAAGGAGAATCCGTCGTTACTATGTTCTATTTGGAGGAGAAAATATTATAATCTAGATAGTTTTCACACTCGAATGAAGAGTATCTGGAAATTGAAAAAGAATTTTGAAATTCAAGCAGTAGGACAAAACTTATTTTTGATTTCTTTTGAAGGTGAGGAAGATCTCGAGATGCTTATGGAATGGCGTGCATGGTTTTTTCGTCGACAATAAATTATTTTTGATCGTCTTGTTTGTCCTGTTGAAAAGAGTAAAATCAAACTGGTCGTTTTTCCTTTTTGGCTAAAGGTTGGTCCATGTCTACCAGAATGTGATAAGAAAGATCTTATGCATGCCATTGGAACTACATTTGGGGGGCTGATCAAGTATGAAATTAAAGGGGAATTTCGTTGATTGAAGGTTCACTTGGATGCTCAAAAACTGCTTTGGAGAGGGATTCTTATTTTGACAGAAAATTCTGAAAAAAAATATGGTTTCCTTTTAAGTATGAAAATTTGTCAATTTTTTTGCTTTGGCTGTGGTTGTATGGGACATGGAGTCAAGGAATGTACTAGTATCCCGATTGTAAAATGTGAGAAAGTAGATGATGAATACTCTTATTCACTAGCGTTAAAGGTTGAATCCAATCTAATTGGTAAAGAAAGTTTTCAATTTGGGTTTTCTGCAAAAAGGATAATGAAGCAGTGTCTCTATACGGGAGTTTCGACAGTTTATAGGGAAGAAATTATATAACACCCCAAATTCGGCCTAGACGTTAAGGCCGAATCTGGCGTGTCACATCGAAGTGTTTTTCGAAATCAAAGTCTGATGGGAGAAATCGTTTGAGTAAAAAACCATTTAGTTCTTGTTTCTTAGAAAACAATTGGTAAGTTATAAAAACCACCACTTAGTAAAGCGGTTACCATGTTTGTTACTGTTGGTTTAAATTCGCGGAAGCTACTTTATTTAAGGTTATTTTGAAGTTGAAAATATGTGTTTGCCTTGTAAAACAGTTATTAGTTGTGAAAACTTATTTGTGTCTGTTTAGCAGTTCAAATTAAGGAATTAAAAACCCAATGAAAAGAAATTAAAATTACCAGAGGCCTTATTACAAAAATATCAACCCAATATAAAATATTTAAATGATTATGTTTAAACAGACATCCTCGATCGTGTAGCCCCCTCCGAGTCCCTCGCAGCTCCAAATCCACTAAGTCTGGGGATTACCTATATAGTTAAAAGAAAAGGGTGAGTTATGAGAACTTAGTGTGTAATCCCCTATCACTCAATTAGTAATACATGCAGTAACAGTCTAGGCCTGAGCCTTGTGCAGTAACAGTGTAGTGTGGGCTTTAGCCCAATACAGTAACAGTGTGGGCCTAAGCCTGATACAGTATCAGTATGGTGCAAGTATGCAACCCACCCTAATCCAGCCAGCACACCACCCGTACTAACCCAACACACCACGTGGGGACAAAGTCGACCCACCCAGCCCTCACACCAATATTGCAGCATAGCTGCCAGTAATAATAACGCAGCAGAGCTGCCAGTACAGTATATGTGGCAAAGCCACCAGTAACAGTAATTGTGGCAGAGCCACCAGTATCAGTATGTGTGGCAGAGCCACCAGTAACAGTACTTCCTCCATAACAGAATCCCCACCCCATGCAATATGCCATGTCATTAATATTTCATGTATGCAATATGTCCTACTCAGTATAGTCATACAGTACATACTTTCATCTGTCAACCTACCTTTAGGGGTAAAATAGTCATTTTCCTATATTAGGGGTAAAACGGTAATTTTACCCTTTAGGGGTATTTTGGTTATTTTACTCACTAGGGGTATTTCAGTCATTTTACTCATTAAGGGTATTTTAGTCATTTTACTCCCTAAGGGTATCAGTGCAGATAACGACCTTTCCGAAGGCCTACAGTCGCCTCGAGCAACACAGATAATCCATTTGGGCTAAACAGTGTAAATGGGCTCAAAGCCCAATACTCGGCCCAAATGGGCCCACACGCTCGTGTGGCCCATTTGGCCCAATTTTAATCACGACTATGTGACCTACATAGCCCATTACTGCCTTTCGTAAATTTTATCCGTGTGGGGCCCACGAGCCCATTGGGCCCACAGAACCTATTTCGGCCCAACGAGGCCCATAACGGCCCAAGTGCACGAGAACACTCGTAGTGGCCTCTTCAGTCTATTGCCCTCGGCTGTGGGCTTGGTTTTTCCACATGATCGATCGTACGCTCGTGAGGCCTCAACTGCTGAAGTTTTGGCTTTTCGGCTTTTGCCGATTCATAGCGGAGATAGTGTGATTACACACCTTTTTACGGAGTCGTTCCAAGATTTATGAGCACCAACCTAGAATCATTGAGATCCAATGTTAGTCCTTAATGTGCTATGGTAAAACACCCTCTTATCACATCTGTTCCCAAAAAGGCACTTACTACCTTACCTTGATTGAACGAACTACAGCCTGTTCCTTTTAGCTCGTGGGCTAAAACCTCACACTTTTCTTGCCGATAAACTGTGATAACAAAATATTTTAACAGATGGGGACCGATCATAACTGTGGCTTAAATCCATGAATATTAGTCTTACAGAAATATATAGAGATATTCGACCTATTCAAAAGGTAAGGTAATGCCTTTACCTTAATTGAATAGTGAAAGACAGGGTTTGACGATTTGAGTAACTTCTGCACTTCTCCACTCCTCAAGAATACCTAAAACCCAACGATCACCACACTAAGAGGAATGGATCACCATTTGGCCATCAAAGAACATGAAGGAAATAAATATTCAGCTTTTAGTGAAAAGATAAAAGGAAACGGATTCGCACACATATCACAATAATAGAGAACAAGAGAGAGAACTTTTGAATATCTATCGATTTGTCAAGATCACTTGAAGATATCAACTCAATATACCGCCAGCAGAGTATGGACACAATCGGGATTTAAAGAGAAAATAAGCAGAGTATGCGACCACCCCAAGGATTAGCAGAAGAAGAAACTCGGTTTAAACACAATAAAGAAGTTGAAAAACAGAAAGAGATGGGATGGTAAGGTGAGTTCGGCCAACAAGAACTAATCAATGAAACCAAAGATATGAGCAGGACATTCGGCCAAGGCTAACTGAATAGGAAGAGAAGGGAAAGGAAATGGAGAGAAAAAGACGAGTAGAGATTCGGCTGATAGTGTGAAGTGATTAAAGAAAACAAAAGGGGTATTCGGCTAATAGAGAAAAGAAACCAAATTGCCCAAAGTACCCGAATGGTAAAAGAAGGTTTGGCTTCCACACAATAGACCAAAAGAGTAACTCACGTTTCACTAAAAAACAAAGAAGAGAGTTTCCCGAAAACGCAATATCCGGCCACTAAACAAATGAAAAGAATACCAACACTCAGGAAATGACCAAAACCGAATACTCTATTCTTCCCTTAGCAAATTCGGCAACAACCTTCAACAACTCAAACTCCCCTTTTTCCTCCTAAAATCTCTCCCCATATCGCTCCTTGAATCCCTCCTCATATCTCTCCACAACTCCTCCATCATAATTTCACTGTAACACAACCACTGGTCGATCCATGCTGCAAAATAAATTACACCATTGTTTATCCCAAGACTTGAACCTCAGACCCATTGCCACACTTGTAACGCCATAACCACTGTACCAACAGGCTCTTTGTGTGTCATATTTTTAACACAAATATTCTTAAAGCCTACATACTAAAGCCAAGGTTCATTTAAGAGAAAAACCAAAAATTTTGCAAAAGCCAAGGCTTGAACCCAGGACTTCTCAGACACTCCAAACACTCCTAAATCTCTTAACCATTAAAGCAAACAAGCAATTTGTGTCAGAACGTCCAAAATTAAAGACCCTATATTTTTTAGGCATTACAAATTATGCCCAACAATTTACAGGAATCTAAGCATTGGGAAGGAGAGCAGATCGGTTTGGATAAGGAAGTTGAAGTTTTGGTAACTGCTAATGAACAGCAAAAAATTGGGAATTAGGAGGATTATTTTTCCATACATATTAAAGATTATTATTAGTCAATTAGTTATTTTTCCCTGATCGAAGTTATCTTGATAATGTCATTGCCATAAATAAATCTTTTGACAGTATGACACAGATTTTTGAATTAACATCTGCGGGTCAAGAGAAGCTAAGCCCATATGCTTATGTTGATAATTTGAATAGGGGAAGTCATTCAAATGAGATGGGTCGGTCACCAGCTGTCAACTCTCATGATGGTAAAAATAAAAAAAAATACCTGGCACAGACTTGAGGAAACTAAGATGGTTGATTTGCGTATGATTGATAAAGTTCTTAGGAAGTGAAACAATTGTCTGGAGCATATGGAGAATAGTGATAAGTCTAATTTTAATGAGAATGATAATAAAGAACCCAAATTTGACGTAAGGGACTCAAAAGTTTCTAAATTGTGAGATTCGACAAATCCTTTTCTGGAACTAGGAAATGATCCAATTCAACAAATATTGACGATTGCCAATAGGCAAGCTGACTGGAAGCAATAAATCTATTAAGTTGGAATGTTCACGGGTTGGGGAATCCGCGAGCTATTCAAAAACTTCAACATTTGTTGAAGAAATACTATCCCCATATTATCTTCTTTATGGAGACTAAATTGAACTGTCAAAGAATGGAAAGTTGTTATCGTCGGTGTGGTTTTCAACATGGTATTGTGTTTCCAGCAGAAGGAACTCAATGTGGTTTATGTATAGCATGGAAGAGGAGTTACTCAAAAAACCATGTGGATGTGATTGTCAAAGAGGAAGCTAATAGTTCGAAATGGAGGCTGATGGGTTTTTATGGTACCTCTAACATTCAAGAGAAGAAAGTGACTTGGAATTTATTTAACCTTTTGGGGAGAGATCAAAGTTTCCCGTAGATGGTGTGTGGCGATTTCAATGAAATCATGTACATGCATGAAAAAAAGGGAGGGATTCTGCGAGATGAAAGAAGAATGGAGGATTTTCGTAGTACTCTTGCGAATTACTCTCTTATCGATTTAAGCTTTTTGGGAGCATGATTTACTTGGGAAAGAGGGCAGTTTCCTGATACAAATATTAGAGAAAGACTTGATAGGTGTGTGGAAAATACAGAATGGCTGAATTTATTTTTAGATTCTTCGGTAAGACATCTACCTCATTCATTTTCTAACCACTGTCCTTTATTGATCAAAACAAGTAGTGATGATTGTAGTCGATCGAAAAACTAGTTCTATTTTGAATCATGGTGGATAATGGAAGATTCGTGTGAGGGCAAGGTTAGAAAGCTTTGGGAGGCGAGTTTTGAAATGTATGGGAACGAATGATCACACTGCAAGAGGGTATGAAAAGTGGGAATGTAAGATTCGACGGAAGCATCGAGGACTTGTTGATATTCTCACAAATGAGTTAGAGGATTTAAATGCTAGGAGAGGAATGAGGATAATTTGATAAATAATAGAAGTGAAACTACACCTCAACATGGTGATTGAAAAAAATTAAGCTTTTTGGGAACAGTAAGCACGTGCCAATTGGTTAAAACTTGGTGACAAAAATACTACTTTCTTCCACAAATTTGCTACTCAAAGAAGAATGAGAAATAAGATTCATTGCCTGAATGGTGAGTGTGGACAAGAAAAGAGATATCCAGATTCAATGAAGAGGATTGCTTGTAACTTTTTCGAAAATTTATTTACTTTTAGAGGGGTTGGAAATCTTGATCATTTCTTGAGTGGTGTAGAAAATTGCATTTTGAAATATTTAAATAGAAGTTTGGTTGCAGACTACAAGAAAGAGGAGCTCTATTTGGCCTTGAAGGGTATGGGTCCTACGAAGGCATCAAGAATAGATGGTTTTCCAACCTTATTTTTTTCAGAAGTTCTGGCACCTTGTGGGGCGAGATGTCAGTGCCTACTGCTTGGAAATTCTTAATCAATGTATGTCGCTGGAATCCATTAATGTCACCAATATTGTTTTAATTCTAAAAATATCTAATCCAACAAATCTTAAGAGCAAAACTATAAGCCTTTATACTGTCTTATATAAAGTTATTTCTATGACTATTGCTAATAGGCTTCCAAAAGTTTTAGAATTATGCATTGATGAGGCATATAGTGCGTTTGTACTAGGTTGGTTGATTACTGACAATGTGATGCTTTCCTATGAAATTTTGCATACTTTTAAGAATAAGAGAATGGGGAAAAAAGGCTATTCGGCACTGAAATTGGATATGAGTAATGCATGCAATAGTGTGGAATAGGATTTTTTACAGAGCATAATGTTAAAAATAGGCTTTGACTTTAAGCTGGTTGATCTTATTATGAGGTGTATCTTTACCACTTTCTATAAAGTTTGCATGAATAGTGATGAATGGGAGATTTTTACCCTTCTAGGGGGTTGCGACAGGGAGATCCATTAAACTTGTATTTGTTTCTGTTTTGCGCTAAAGGTCTGTCAGCTCTTATGCATTTAGCTCGAGATGATGGCTTAATTAAAGGAGTAATGGTTTGTAGAAGAAGCCCACAAATTGCCCACATTTTGTTTGCAGACGATTGCATGTTATTTGGTGACTATAGTATTGATGGTGCAAATATCCTTAAGAAATATTCTAATGGAGTATAAAAATTATACAAGTCAATGCATCAATTTTGAAAAATCTACCAGTTGTTTTAGCAAGAATGTTAGTGTTCGGGATAGGCAGGCGGTGGAAAGCATTTTGGGAGTTAATAGCTCAGAAAATCCAGAACTTTATTTTGGACTTCCAAACATAGTGGGTGTAACAACCCGGTTTTAGCTAAATTAGAATAGTGGTTTTAGAACCACAAATCCAATGTTGAAAAATTATTTTAATATTATTTTCGGTATTTACAGCATGTTATTTGATATGTGTGAAAATTTTGTGAGCTAATTTTATCGATTGGTTGGTTAATTTGATAAAAAGGACTAAATTGCATAAAGAGTAAAACTTGAGTTCTAATAACTAAAGGTGTCTAATAGATATGGTTTATTAAAGTGAAGGTCCTTATGTTGCAATTATACCATCCTTAGTGTAAGTGGACAACCTTAGACATTAAATGGATGTTTTAAATGGTTTATCATTAACGTTATTTTTGTAATTTAGTTATTAAAGTTAACTTAAACGAAATAAAAATAAAAATATGGTTCATTCATCTTCTCCACCACCGAATTTAGAAGAAAGAAAAGTTCATGAAGGCTTACTAGGGTTGGGCTAGTATATTCCTTGATTGTAAGTCCGTTTTTGCTCGGTTTTTAATGGTTTCTATGTTTTTGTGATCGTTGCAACTAGTACTATCTAGCCCAGGGACTATTTTGCAAAATTATTAAAGATTTTGAGAGTTGCCATTGTTGAATCTATGTGTTCTTTGATGTTTAATGTTGAAATATGAAAGCTTGATGATAGTTTTACATGTTTTGTTAAGTGATTTTTTATGAAAATGCATAATAGGGATTAAACTGTAAAATGTGCAGATTGTGTGGTTGAAATGTGAAATAAATAAAAGTTTTGGACTGTTAGGGACCTATATATAATTCGGCCAAGCATGGGTTTTGTTGAATTGTGTGAATTTTGTGTATTTTGTGTATTTTTTAAATAGAGACTAAATTGATTAAATGCGAAAGTTTAGTGGCTAATTTATAAAAATGCCCAAATGTGTATTTTTAGATTAATTGAATGAGTAGGTGAATAAATAAGTTAATTTTGAATTCATATAGATCAAGAAAGAAAGAATTCGAATTTAGATCGGGGGAAAAGCAAGCTTATCGAGTAGTCGACCCGATCCGTCAATTCCAAATACGAGGTAAGTTCTTATGTGATGATTGCATTATAAATGTATGTTAAAATGCTTTAATATTGCATAAATTATTAAAACGGGATTATGGATAATGTATGAATTGTGAAAACGACTTTACGGATGCATTTGATGATAGAAACGAAAAGTGTGAAAGCCCAGTTGAACCTTAAGAATAGTTTTGGATACTATTGACATGTCAGTAGGTGATACGTTGAGTTGGCTTCGGGCCATGATATTAGCACTTCGGGTGCGTATTTACCGATTTGGCTTCGGGCCATGTATATCGGATGATTTGGCTTCGGGCCATGATAATAGTTCTTCGGATAAGTTACCTTGATTTGGCTACGGGCCATGGTATAGGTACTTATCGTACGAGACTCCTGAGTATCCGATTTCTATTCAGAATGGTTCAATGGGTAAACAAATGATGTGGTTGAGAAAGAGGTTAGTACGAGGTGATACAGGTACGTGCAGAACCTATTCTAGTATTAAATAGTGAAAGTTAGATGAGTTTGTATTTGATCATGTTTTGAGACATGAGAAAAGTTTGTAGTTAATGTGTATATGTTGTTGTCATGTGTAATTGGTTGATTTGCATTTATTCGATGAAATAAGTTATTCACATACGAGCTTACTAGTTATTCACATACGAGCTTACTAAGCTATGCAGCTTACTTCGTGTTATTTTTCTATGTTTTATAGTAAATCAAGGCTAGCTCAGATCCGGGAGTCGTTAGGAACATCATCGCACTATCAAACATCTAAGTTGGTACTTTTAAATTATACATTTATGGTATGTGGCATGTATAGGCTAGATGTGGTATTTTGGATGTGATTATAGCCATGAGATTTGGCTTGTAAATGATGTTAATATTAATATGTGTTGGCTATTAGAAATGATTGTTAATGACTTTTGTAAGATGTTTATAATGCCTTGTGAGATGGATTGTTTTAGCATGGTTGTAACCAAGACATTATGGAAGTTAAAATGGTTATTTGAATTATGGTGGATGTAAGCTTGAGAAAGGTCTTATTGTGGCATGAACTTATATGTCAAATTGGTAGTTTAATAGTATTTATTACAGTGAATGAATTGATTGAGTTGAGGATGGTTTTCGATTGTGAATATTAAGTTGGTATATATATTGTATGAATTAGGGTTAAAGATCATGGTGTTTTGGTATATATTTGAGTAAGTGAAATGGTTGTATTTGTATAGCATGAATTGTGCATGAATTGGGATTGATTTGGCTGCCCTTTATGTATGAAAATGGTACCATTTTGCCTTGTGTAGGTACATTGAAGTTGGGGTAGCAAATTGGCCTTGCAAATGGCCTATTTTTGTCCACACAGGCAGAGACATGGGCATGTGTCTCAGCCATGTGTGACACACGGTCATGTTACACGGCCATGTTCCACAGTCGTGTGTCTCCTGGTGTTGAAATTGAATTGAAGTCAGTATGCTCCACACGGTCTCACACACGGGCGTGTGACTTGGTCGTACTGCATAAGTCAGTATACCCTACAGGTTTGGCACGACCTAGCACACGGCCTGGCACACGGGTGTGTGTGGCCACTTCGAAGGGCACACGGGATAGACACACAGGCGTGTGGCTGGCCGTGTGACCCAAGTCATTATGTATGCTCTGTTTCCACACGGCTTGAGACACGGGTGTGTCTGGAGCCGTGTGAGGCACTCGGTCTGTTCACACGGGCGTGTGACCCCTGTATGGTTGAAATTTTTCTAAGTTTCCAAAAAATTTCGTATGTTATCTGTTTAGTCCCGAACCACTTCTAAAGCATGTTTAAGGCCTCGTAGGCTCTTATAAGGGACAATGTAATTCTGTTGAATGATTTATGAGAATGAATGATTTATGTTTAATAAATGTATGCTATATGTTGTGAATTGATCGGTAATACCTCGTAACCCTACTCTGGAGGATACGGGTTATGGGTGTTACAGTGGGAGGTGCAAAAATGATAGCTTTTCAAAAACTCAAAGATCGAATTAAACAAAAAATCGATAGTTGGAGTACAAGATTCCTTTCGCAAGGGGAAAAGAAGTCTTTATTAAATCAGTTTTTCAATCTATTCCTGTGTATTTTGTGTCTTGCTTTCTTTTACCAAAATAGCTTTGTACTAAAATGGAAAATATTATGAGCAAATTTTGGTGGCAAAAAGGTCTGAGTAAACAAGGCATGCATTAGTATAATTGGGATACTTTATGTGATCTAAAGGAGAATGGTGGTCTTGGTTTTCGTAGTTTATCAAAATATTATTTAGCGTTATTAGCTAAGCAATGGTGGAGATTAATTTTTTAGCCAAGTTCATTATTAGCTTGAATGTTAAAAGCGAAATACTACCCATTAACAGATTTCATTCATGTAGATTTGGGAAATTTACCTTCCTATACCTGGCAAAACGTGTAGGCTACGAAAGGGCTTCTTCAATAAGGTATTTGCTGGAGAATGGGTATATCTATTTTAGATGATTCTTGGGTCCTTGGAAATCCTACCTACAAATTTCAAGATAGTGTGAGAAATCTTATTATACAAAAAATGGTGGACCTTATTGATCCCAATACTAGGAGTTGGAAGCAATATATAATTACCAGTTCTTTTTCTAAAAGGGATGCAGAGAGGATCTTAAAAATTCCTTTCTTGCGGTGCCCGCGAGAGTATTACTTGGCATAGAGAGGTGAAGCTGCTGGAGTGTACTCTATGAGTAGTGGGTACAAGCTTCTCTTACAGGGTTTTCAAAATCATGTTTCTAATACAGATCGCAGCCTTTACAAGAAATTGTGGATGCTCAAAATGCCACAAAAAATTAAAATTACAATATGGCGCCTCATCCATAATTTTATTCTTACATTCTATAATTTACATTTTAAGAGACTGATGAACACTGCCAGATGCCCGTGATGTGATGAAGATGCAGAAACTATCATTCATGTGTTATGTGGCTGCAAAAAAACAAAAGAGGTATGGGATAATTTGGAATTCAATTGGTCACAATATCTGAATGATTGTAGTTACATAGAATGGATTTCTTACATTTTTGCTCAATATTCACAAAATCAATGTTGTTTGTTTGTATGTGTCATTTGGGTAATATGGATAAACTTGAACAAATGGGTGCATGAAAGGTGCCTACAAGGTGGGTTGGCTATTATCAAATTTTTCTAGAATTATAGTAAGGAATTGGATGATTTGGAAAGAATCTTACCTTTGGGTGGTGGATGTGAAGATCGCTGGAAGGTCCCAAAAGTTGGCTACTTAAAAGTTAATTTTGATGCTGCATTTTGGCAAAAAGAAGCAATTTCTTGCTCGGGTATTGTAATTAGAGATGAAAAAGGAGAGGTTATTGTTTCAAAAATTACCTGTCATTCGAGGATTCCTTCCCCTTTTGCAGCAGAAGCGATGGCTTGTACAATGGCTATGAGATTATGCCTTGACCTGGGTTTGAGGAGACTGGTTGTTGAAGGGGATTCACTCACAGTGATTAAAAAAGTGAAGCTTAGCAAAGTCGATAGATCTAAAATTTTAGCATATATTGAAGACATTAAAAAGATGAGCAGTGAATTTCTGAGTTGTACCTTCATGCATGTTGAAAGATCGGCGAATACAGTAGCGCACCAGTTAACGAGTGAAGGACTAAGATTGAATCTGGGGTTTTTTGGGTCAAATGGTGTTTCAGAGTTTGTAAAAGAGATGGTTGAATAAGATCGTCGCTGGGTTGAGGCACCAGATTGAAAATTTGTGGTTGGAGTAAGAAGGGGAGATGGTGATTAAGTCATCTAATGGAGTTTGATCAGAAATTGAAAGGTTCCCTTGATTTTTTATTTTCAGTTTCAAGCATTTAATCATTGTTTCTAGAAGTTATTATTATTATTTTTTTTTTTTTGCTTTTATGGAGCATTCTAAAGTTCTTAAAGCTATATTTAATTTTGTTCTCTGAGCTACTAGATTTGATGTACTGAGTAGCCCAAAGGCCTTGTCTTGGGTCTCTTTTGTTTTTCAATCTAGTTTATAATTTCAAAAAAAAATTTAAATACCTTTTAAGTAATTAATATAAATTATTTATAAAATTTAATCTAAGTGTATAAACCAAATTAAAGAAAATTAAGATTTTTTTTTCTATTAATCTATGGGCTCATAGCTATCTGTTAAGTTAAAACTTAAAAAAATTGATTACCACGGATTCATATAGTTGTAAAATAAATATTATATGACAATCAATGTAATTTCCTCAATCCGACCTAAAGGTTAAATCCGAATTTGAAAAATTATATTGGCCACTAAAATGGCCTAGCAGAAGTATCGGAGTTTAAAACCAGTTGTTTAACATAAATTGTTTTAATTTATGAAGAAAACTTAGTGTGTTTTAAAAGATTGCGATTTAGTTTCAAAAACCCATTGACCTTAATGATTGTTTTGTAAAGGTTGGGTTCTAGATATATATAAATATATGTGTATTTTTTTTCAAAGTAGCAGAAAAGTGATATTTAATATTAGTTTTAATAAAAACCAAATTTCATGCACAATTGATTAATATCCATATTTCACCATCACATAATCAAATTAAATATCATGCATGTAGTATAAACCCAAAACCTAAGTCCCATGCCACAGTTAAAAAAAACAATATAGCCTCTGAATAGTAGAAATTTCAAATAATAAATCTAAAATACTTTTATATAAAACAAAAGAGTCCAAGTCGAGACCCTTCGAATGTCGAGTCCGCGCACTAACCTGGTGGGTTATCTGTAAAGAGGGAAATAAATAGGGGTGAGCTTAAAAAGCTCAGTGTGAGTCCTATTATAAGTAACTCAGTGCAAACAGTAGGTGACTCATACAACATAGCAATTCTTAGAACAATCACACTCTTATAGCGATTTAGAGTATCGATTCTTTAGATCACATCAATATCATAATATTTCAGAATTCACAATTTATGTATGCACATGCTCATTAATGGTGATGCAGTTTCAATTTATCAAAGATCCTACCCAACTCCGCTACACACCACAAATAAAAGTTCCCGAGAACTTCTCTACCTTTACACCACGTTGTGGATGAACAACTGATCACTGCAGATGAACTGCTAGTAATAAAAATATAGGTGGATGACCACTCGTCGGTGCAGATAAAAGTTTCTAGTATGTTATGGATGAACCACTAACCGTTGTAGATGATTGCTAGTAATCGTATAGCGATTCAGAGTATTGATTCTTTAGATCACATCAATATCATAATATTTCAGAATTCACAGTTTATGTATGCACATGCTCATTAATGGTGATGCAGTTTCAATTTATCAAAGATCCTACCAAACTCCGTTACACACCATAATAAGAGTTCTTGAGAACTCCTCTACCGTTACACCACGTTGTGGATGAACCATTGATCACTGTAGATGAATTGCTAGTAATAAAAATATAGGTGGATGACCACCCGTCGGTGCAAGTAAAAGTTTCTAGTATGTTGTGGGTGAACCACTAACCATTGCAGATGATTGCTAGTAATCGTATAGCGATTTAGAGTATTGATTCTTTAGATCACATCAATATCATAATATTTCAGAATTCACCGTTTATGCATGCACATGCTCATTAATGGTGATGCAATTTCAATTTATCAAAGATCCTACCAAACTCTGCTACACGCCATAATAAGAGTTCCTGAGAACTCCTCTACCTTTACACCACATTATGGATGAACCATTGGTCATTGCAGATGAACTGCTAGTAATAAAAATATATCCATCAGTGCAAATAAAAGTTTCTAGTATGTTGTGGATGAACCACTGATCGTTGCAGATGATTGCTAGTAATAAAAATATCGATGGATGAGCCATCCATCACTGTAGATAAAATCTTCTAATGCGTTGTGGATGAACCACTAGCCATTACAGATAAATTGTCGACTCTTCCTCCATTCATATCGTCTCACCCCATGCAATGCAACATGACATGCTTATAAAAGACCGTGTAGCCCTAAACCTATACATGGTTTGCCCCGATTCACTTGCAAAAAAAACACATTTCACCGCGCTTTTGATCAATGTTCCTTACGCCCAATTCTGATCCGACTTACCTAAATTTGGACATTCAAATGACACTACACACGATTTAGCAATTGGTGTCAAGTTTTCAACAAGATTTTCCAAGATTTGGCAAGAACGTAAAAGATTGTTTAGTTAACAAAAGATTAGCGTTAGGTATGGAAATATGGGTTCTGATCATTGGAAATGAGGTGTATTTACCGTTTCTTGGCAATGCTAAGAATGCTATGGACGACAATTACCAAAATCGATAGGAAGAACGATTGAATGGAGGATGTTTTGATCTAGGAAAACAAGATAATCAACAACAAAAGGATGAAAAATTAGATGCAAATGATAGGAAATAGAGAGAAGAAGACAAAATTCTAATATGAATTGAAAAAATAAGGAAATAAAGACCAATTAAGAAATAAATGGATTAAATACATAGGGTTTGAAAATCCTAGGGATGGCATGGGCTATTTACCCAAAATTTTAGCTGAAAAATAAAAGGAAATGGAAGGGAAGAGAGTGGCTTAAACCTAGAATCACTTAGGGGGGAAGTTAACCATTAACCATTAGGCCTGATGCCAATTTCTTGTTTAGTTTTAATTCCCAACTGTATATATTTCAGTTGTGGTTTTTACAGTAGGTTGTTGAAAATAAAAGGAAGGGAAATAGGAGGAAGGAAGTTCAAACTTGAGTCTCTAGGAAAGACACTAAACACTTAACTATTTAGCCTTATTCATTTTCTTGTCTATTCATTAAATTAACCCTTATATTTCAAGACATGGCAATCAATTAAATGTTTAATTGATTGGGGAAGAAATAAAGGGGAATATTTTAATATTTTTTGTCTAAAAGCCAAAAATTATGTTTTTTAGCGTTTGAGTTTGGGTCTAAAATTTAATTTGAATCCCACTTTTAATCCTAGATTCACTTTGTTTTTTATTATTTTAGGAGCCAAAAGTACTTTTACTTCAAAAAGTAGTTTAAAACACAATGAATAACGACGCCTCAATATGTTTTTAATTTATAATAAATTTTTATTTTAGTAATTATGTTAAATTAAGTTTAATTTTAGTAAATCAACTTAAATTTTGTGCTTTTTTTGGTAAGTACTAAATTTTGTGATAATACCATTTTATTCAAGTTGTAAATAACATTATTTAATAAAGTAAATATAAGTGAGTTGGGTATAAACTCTGATCAGGTTTAAATAAAATATTATACTCATATTTCAGATTAAGTTGAACTTAAACAAAGAAATTAAATAATACTTAATATGTGCTTGGCCTAAACTCAACATGACCTAACCCATAAATATGCCTAGATAAAAATAGTGAAATTCACCAGCTTCTACCTTAAATTGATATAATGGACTAGATATTACAAATATAAAGTAGTTGACCTCCACTTTGTACATGCTAGCACGGTTCTTAATCAACACTTTACGTCTAGTTGATTAGTTGTTTTTGTCAAATTATAAAGTAAAATTTTGAAGTTAAATATGCTCCAAGTCCTTATACACTTTGTACATTTAGAATTTAGTCATTTTACTTTTATTTTCAATAATTTAATCCCTCTACTTTCTGGATTTAAAAATTCAGCTCCAATTGTTATGACAGTTAAAATTATTCTATTAAAATCATTGGTGTGATATTTTGAAATCTGAAAAAGATCACTAGGTAATCATGTAACAATAAAATTAATGTTGAAAATGTTGATGTACAAATACCAAAACTGAAATTTGACCATTGATTTATAACGTAAAAAAATGCAACGCAAACCAAAAATACATGAGAAGCCATGCCCTTAGACCATTCAAATTATATATAACCATGTAACGTTATAATTAAAAATTAATGATATTAACTATTTGGACTAATTAGTAACATTATAAAAATATAGGAATCAAATTATGTTAAAAGTTAAAATATATGTACTAAACTTCAAATTTAGGAATAATAGATAGACCAAAAAGTGAAAACTAACCATTTCTCCATGATGAGGGAAAAACAGAGGGCTCTAGTATTAGTTCAAGTTAAATTTTAAAAATAATTTTGGTGTTGTTTATTTTTATGTAAATTTTTTAAAAAAAATAGTTTTCTTTAAAATTTTCTTCTTGAATTCGTTATTATTGGGATTTTAATTTGGGGGGTTTGAATGAACTGATGAAGAAGAAGAATTAAGGTTTTTTTTTTTTTTTTTTGAAGAAGAAGAAGAATAGAGGAATTGGTTTGAGGTTTCATTCAGGGGTTCTTTTTGAAGAAGAAGAAATTTGGTATTTAGGAATTGAGAATTTCAGGTTGAATTGAAGAAGAAAATGTACGATGGAATCTTGGCTTTTGGGGAAATTGGGATGGTGAGGCTGCCCAAGTTTTTGAAAACTGGGAAAATGGCAGACGAGCTTTATTTTTTTGGGGGTGGGGGGGGGGGCGGGGAATTAGGATGGGTTTGGGCTTTGGGATTTGGGGGAAATGAGTATTGTAAATGGATTTGGGCCTGGAAGTGGGGAATATAAATTTAAAATTTAAAATTATAGTTTATATTTGATTTATTCGAATTCAAAAATTTAATTAGACTCGAACTCAAAATTTAAGAAAAGATTGAGTTGATTCGAAAAATTTTAAATTTTTTGAGTCGAATCGAATTTTACTCACCCCTAATTTTACTTAAAAGATAAAACTAATTGCAAACATAATTTTAAAAAATATAAAATAGTTGAAAAGAAAAAATGACACTTTTTTCTTGTTTATTTTTCTTAATTACAATTAAAAGGAAATGCTTCATTAATTAGATATCTACTTTAAACTAATTATTAATAAAAAAGCAATGAAAATTTCAGCTAATTATTTTCTATATTAAATCAGGAATAGTGAAACTAAAATTTTTTTATATCGTAGATTAGATTTGAAATATATCTATTCATGATTAAATAGAATTTATTTAAATTATAGTAGTTAATAGATTTTAATTTGATTATTTTCTAAATTAATTCAATTTGAAATGCCAAAATAGTACCAGGAAACTCATTTTTAACCTAATTATTCTTTAAATTAATTTATTTATAATACTTAAAATACCCATATATAAGTATACTTATAGGATATATATTCCTTAAATTGATTTATTCTAAGACTCTTATAGAAGTTGAAAATATAGTATAATAATATATTATATAGTTGTAAAGCACACAAAAATTTAAATTAAGCAAAATATGAAAAGTTGATCAGCTCATCCAACGTTATGAAATTATGATACATTGCCATCGGTACATTCCACATGTTAAAATGCACCAAAATAATCCCTATACCTCTTACTTCTTGTTCACATAATCTATGCACCAAAAATTTCAATAAAAAAAATCTACACTAAATTCAACTTTATACTCAACATAAATTTATTATTAAGAAGTTTATATAAACATGTCCCAAGTTATTTACAAGAATTTATTATGGAGGGATTAATTTATCTAAATATGTTGAACAAAAATTAATTGAGAAATTGTATCGTTTATTTTGAAAATTTATTAATTTACGGTGTTTTTGGAGAGAGAGAAGACATCGCATTCTACGTGGCACATTTTCACTGATCTTGCAGGGAAAGTGCGCCCTATAGGACGTGTTTTCTCCTCTTTCCTAAAAACGCTTCCTACGTGGTGCATTTTCTCTGCCAGATCAGTGAAAACGCGTCCTACAGAACGCGTTTTCTGTACAACGATAACATTTAATTTTCCCTACATAAAGCCCTCCAATTCTCATTCTTTTCAACTCAACTTTCAATTTTCACAATTTGATTCTCAATTTCTTGTTCTCAATTTTTTATTCTCAATTGTCAATTCTCGATTCTTTGTTCTAAATACCCAATTTTTTTTTTAAAAAATCTAAATCCTTTGATTTTATGTCATTCATTCTTCGATGGCAAATCAACTTCTTCGTTTGGATGACAAGTACATCTCCAATGTTCAATTACAAATGGTAAGAAAATATTATTAAATTATATAATTTTAATCAGTTAATTATTATGATGTTAAGAAAATTTGTTAAATTATTTTAATTTAAGAAGTTAATTATTATGCGGTTTAGATTACTAATTTTTTATGTTTATACACTTAGTCGGTAACACCCCAAACCTAGCCTAGAAGTTAGGCCCGAGTCCGGCGTGTCACATTGAAGTGTTTTTGCGAAAACCTTGTTTTCATTGAAAACCCTTCTAAAGAAAAGTTAAGTAAAATCCAATTTGTTTTCAAAACGAAGTGTAGCCAAAAACTATTTCCTTGTTACCATGTAAAAATTTTCTTTGACAGCGGAAGCTCGTTCTTAAAACACCATTATTTTCAAAAAACTTGAAATATGCTTAAAAGAAATAAATCCAGGTTCCGTTTCAAAATTACAAAATAATAACTAGAGGGAAAACCTTATTACAATCCGAAATAAAATAACTTAAAATAAATAACTTAAAATCTAGAATTTAGATAATAAGAAAAACAGGTCTAATCGTCTTTCTAGTTGGCCACCTCTGAGTCCCTCCATCCGTCGAACCGCCTACTGAGGATCACCTGAGAAAAATAAAAGAGGGAGTGAGTTTTCGAAAACTCAGTGTGTACGACCCTCGACAAACAAATCGCATACATATCATAATAATAACATTACAATATCTTACATGCAATGTTGTGCAAACCCTTCCCAAATAATCCATCTGTACACATCGTTTCCGTCCAACCGAAACACTTCTGTGGGGATTTCTAAACCGACCCACCCATCCGATACAATTCAATGGTAGCCCGGTTGCGGTACTACCAAACGTTGCAGCAAAGCTGGTAATCACATAATAGGCTTAAAAAGCCATCGGTGGATCCACAGTTATCAAGCAACCATGCGATCCTCATTTACTTCCTCCATTCCATAATTCCCACCCATATGCATGCTAAACAGAATATCACATGAATGCAGCAAATGTACATGTAACATCCATAAATCTTACATTCAACACATAGGGGTATTTTAGTCATTTCACAACTCAAAGGTATTTTGGTAATTCTTAACAGTATGGGTCTTAATTACAAACCTTGACCCGTCAACAAGTCCTCGCGGCTAAGTGAATAGACACTACGCACCAAGTAGGATTCCAGAAAATAGGAGGTGGGTCATTAAGACCGCTTAAGTACCAAGCTGCCCCTAGATCCAATCCTAGACATGCATATGCCCATTGCCACACTTAAACCTTATGACTTGTTCACAGTCGCACTTAATAAATTATTAAAGTATTATGTAAGGTTAAGCAATTTACCAAATACTAAGCCCAAGACCCCTTACAAAGCCCAAACAAATTCACTTACGTTCATATGGCCCACTAGGCCCAATCTCATTCGTATGGCCCATTAGGCCCAAATCACAATCATATGGCCCATCTGGCCCAATCACATTCATACGGTCCATCTGGCCCAAATCAATTCCAAGCCATGTAACCAGCATGACTAGTTCATCACTTATTACCAAACCATCAAATTCACATATTTTGAGCCTACGGCCCATCAGGCCCATTTTGCCCATTCTGGCCCGATTGGCCAAATCACGACTCAAGTTCATGTGATCGCTCATAGGGTCTCTGATAACATATCGATTTTCCTTTACGAGTGTTCGCGCACTCGCAAGACGATCATAGCCAAAACTTTCGGCTTTTCGGCGTTTCGACTTTTGCCGATCTAATGTGTGTGTAGTGTATGTACACACCTGATAACAAAACGGGCTGCAATCTCTTTAGCCACGATCCTACAAACGACGTCACTCAAATTAATCACATATACTTATCGAATACTTTACCAAAAAAATCGAAGTCTAACCTTAACCTTACCTGAAACACCAAGCCTTAATAGCTCTTCTTGGATCACTAATCACGCGTATCTCCTAAATCTGCATCATTCTTAATTATTAAAAACAGAATAATAGGTGACTTATATTCAAAACAAGTCCCCCTTTCCCTATCTATGACCATTCGGCCAACATCTAAACCAAAATAGAGAATACTTACCCAAGAAGCAATCGGCCCAAGAGGTATTCGGTTTTTTAGATCAGTATAGTGAAAGGGGTTATTCGGCATAAATAGGAAGAAGAAAAGAAGAAGGAATCGGCTAAAACCAAGGGTGTATCAAAAGAGAATTTAAGAAAAAAAAGTATGGAAGATCGACAAACAAAGAAGGAATTCGGCTTCTGAGTACTTAGAGAGAAAAAATGTTTCGGCAACTCAAAAATGAGGAATTCGGCTAGAGGGAAAAACAATTTTGGCATTAGCCTAGAACCCCAAAATCGAAACCTATTTATAGCCTATAGCCGAATTTCCTATCCCCAAATGCCCAATTCAGCTCAACCTCTTCCACATATCTCATATCCTAATTTTTCTCCATGATAACTCCCCAATCCTTTTCCTAAATTTTCTCTTCTGATCACTCTCCTTAGAGTCCATCATCACACCACTTCCAACCTTCTAGAAGGCCAAAATTAAACTCCAAAAAAATACTAAGCTAGGATTCGAACCTAGGATCTCCTTGCTAGCCCATAATGCCACCTTCCTAGACCCTAAGTGGCGTCACTTAGCCAGTCCACCACAAGGCTCTTTGATACCATTTTCCCCTATTTTTATTTAAAAGCCCAACTACTCACCGCCCTGGTTCCTTTAATAATTAATTAAAAATTCATTCTCCTCAAAGTTCGAACCTAGCACTTCTCCAACACCCCTAGACACTCCAAGTTTATTAAACCCTTAAAGCCAACATGTCATTTGTCATTTTCTCACTCACTTAAAAATTTCCTGAGACCCAAAGCCCAAAGCCCAATTCTTCTAGGCCTAAAAATTTGGGGCGTTACACAGCCCGAAGATTGGATTATGGAGACGTACATAAACAACTTAAGCGAAGGTGCACCATGTAACAGACCGAATTTGACCCTAATCGGAACGGTGGTTTTGGGACCACGAATCCGAGTCTGAGAAATATTTTAATATTATATTTTGTGTTTATTATATGTGAATTAATGTGTGTGAAAGTCTTGTAGAAAAATTTTATCGTTTGTGTGTTTAATTTAGAAAAAGGACTTAATCGCGTAAAAGGTAAAAGTTGCAAACTATAGTGAAAAGTGCCTAATTGATTATGGCTTTTTAATATGAGGTATTAAAAGGGTAAATAACCCATTTTTGAGTTAGTGGGTGGCTTATGCCAAGAATAACCTTGAGTTATATATTATGGAATTTTATATTATAAGGTTAGGTTAGTAATTAGTTTAATAACATATTATTTGTTAAAATATCATTAAAAAAATAAGCCATTCTCTTTCATTTCTTCCTTGGCCGAACATGGAGAAAAGAATAAGGGTTAGGGAACTTTGAGTTTCGGCAATCAAATTGCTTGATTAAGGTATGTGTGATTTTCGGTTTTTGATAATTTTTACGTTTTTGAGATCGTTGCTTCGAACGGTAGCTTACCCATGTTGAAATTTTTGAATCCAAGCATGTTTGATATTCGGCCATTAATGTGTTCATGTAGTTTTTGATGTTTGATAATTTTATTTTAAAGATATGTTAAAGATTAGTATATTTTGTATTGGAAATTTTAGTGAATTTGAGTATTTTGGACTAAATTGCAAAAATGAAATTTTTGAGGGGCTTATTTTCAAAATAAATGAAATAAATGGACTTGTAAGGTCCCTAGGAAGATTCGGCCCTTGAGTATTATTGAGAGATTTTGTGTATTTTGTGTTTTAAACAAATAGGGCTAAATGGTAAAAATGTGAAATAGTAGGGGTAAAATGGTAAATTGACTATTTATGTGCTTAGGGATTAAATTGAGATGAAATGTACTTGAATGAGCTAAATTTTAATGTGTTTAGATCAAGAACAAAGAAAAACGGACTTGGATCGGGGAAAGACAAAGATTCTCGAATAGTCGATTTACACGGCCTACCGACAGTCGAAGTAAGTTCTTAAGTTAAAGTTCATTAAGTAGATAATTAAGAATGTATGAAATCAAATTATGTGATTAATTTGAGTAAGTAGCATGTGATAGCCGAATGTGTAGGTTCCATTTTGGAATGAATATGTTTTTAAATACAATGTGAATTAGTAATTTGATATGACAAGTGAATTGATTTTGTGAATATGAATTGATAGTAATATTGTAATGTATGTGTTAAGAAATGTGAGTTGATAGATTGAGTTGATAAACAGTTCGGGCTTTGTGCCTAGCAGGCCTAGTGCCGGTGACTTATTTCGGGCTTTGTGCCTAGCAAGCTTTGTGCCGGTGTTGTATATATCAGGCTTTGTGTCTAGCAGGCCTAGTGCCGGTGACTTATTTCGGGCTTTGTGCCTAGCAGGCTTTGTGCCGGTGTTGTATATATCAGGCTTTGTGCCTAGCAGGCTTTACGCCGGTGTTACATATCGGGCTTTGATGCCTAGTAGGCTTGATGCCGGTGACGCGTTTTAAATGGAGAAAACTTAAAATATTCAAGGTGAAACACAGTTAATGTATCGGGTAAACGCTCGGGTAAGCATAAGTCTCTTCTTACAATTACCGAGAGTAAGGTAAGTTATGTTTAATACTACTTGAAATTGAGTAATAAGATAGAATTGGTGTTATGTGAATTTGAGCTTATGACCGAACTGTATGAGTAGTATGTGATTGAAGTTGAGTTTTGATATAATACTTTGGTAAATTCAATTATGAATAGAAATGTTTAAAGTGATAAGATTTTGATTTGGATAACATAGACAACGTGAATGGTGTATTTATATGATTTGAAGTAATGTGATTAATGAAATTCATATACCTTGTATTTTGATAAGATATAAGTTTAAAGTAAAGATGTGAAACTATTTAGATTAATGAACTATGGTATTCGGCCTTATATGAATTTGTGTATTGAAATGTTTATTTTTTTTTCATTGTTAATGGTAACTTGTAAATATGTATAAGTGTTTGGATGTTGTATTAGCATTAACTTAAAACTTACTAAGCTAGTGAGCTTACTTTGTATATGTTTGTCTTACTGTTTTATAGATTGTGGGTTCAGCTACTGACTCAGGGGATCATAAAGAAAGTCGACCACACTATCACTCTCTTTGGTATATATGTTTACTTTTTGAATCAAAGGCATGTATAGGCTAAATTATGACGTGAATGAATGATGTTCGGTTTTGTAAATGTATATATGTATATATGGCCTTGCGAATAAGGCTATTACTTTTGGTTAAGTATCGTTTGTATGTTTGATATAATGGTTTGTTTTAATCTTTGATATAAGATGTGTGCATATTATGCTTGGAAGTTAAATGTGGTTATATAGAAATAATCATTTATATGTATTATATGTATAAGTATGCATATTATGTCGTGTGAATTTTTCCACTTAGATTATTATGTGTTTGGTTATAATTCAAAGATGATCATGAAAATGTTTATACTTATGTTTTGGGTTGATCATTAGAGTTTTAAATTGAGGACCGAATATATGGTCAATGAATTGGTTGTATTTATATATTTTAGACTAGTCACATATCATATGTGTGTTTGGTAGGTTATTCAATAATCTTGTGTCCATTAATTAATAAGGTAGGATGAATTGATAAATATGGTTTGACATGGCTTTTGTTTTAGAGACATTGCGCATATTATAATAGCATGATATGTATGTTTGGTTATGCTATAAGGTTCGAATATCACATATGTGAATGAAAAGTAAATAGAGTATCATGGACCTATTCGTTTTTAATATGCATATTTGTATAAGGTATAAAAAGATATGATGATATTCGACTAATGAAATAGATGTAGTTATATATGTTTAACACATGAAATTTGGTGTTGTTATGTGGAAGTTTGATTCGAAACTTGTATAGATTATGAGTAATGATGTGTTGCATATTGAAACATGGTTTGTAACGTAAGTCTTGAACATTATTTGTTGATATGGAAAAATTTAAATATGCGTATTGGGTTTATTCCATAAATGACCGTGCTAAACTGTGTCTAGTTCGGTGACGCCTTATAACCCTAATTCAGCGACGGATACGGGTTAAGGGGTGTTACACATCAGAGGTCATTCACGGATACTTGCAAGATGCAGGCTTTTTATACACGGCTTGCATGCTCGAGGGAACTAAATTGGACCCCCCACTTATCAGTGCTTTGGTCGAGAGATGGAAACAAAAGACACATACATTCCATCTTCCCTACGGTAAGTGTACAATTACACGCGAGGACGTCAATTTACAACTCGTTCTACCGTCAATGGGGATGACGTTACGGGCCAGTTGTTAGTATCAATTGGAGTGTAACATACGAGTAACTATGTTAGCTCGATGGAACAAACTGAAAATGCCAAGAGGGGGTGAATTGACTTTTAAAATTTTTGGTGAAAGCAAAGACAAAAATGAAACAATGAACACAAAGAATTTAGAGTGGTTCAGCTCCAATTGCCTACTCTACTACCTTAGCTTTCCACCACTAAGGATTTTTCCAAATTCACTAATTTGTTCAACCTTTGAAGACAAGATTTAACCTTGCAACTCCTTAAGATTTCTACAAGTCTTAAGTTACAAACCCTCTCAAAGATATACAAATAAGCAAACAAAAAAACAATCCTTACAAGATTACGTTGTTTGCAAAATGAAGCTCAAATACAATAAAATACATTTGAGAAAGAGAATAGAGATAAAGCTCACAAGTGTATGTAAGAAGAATGTGAAATATTAAGCTCTAAGGTTGTTTGATTGATGATTTTTGCTTGAAAGTGCTTTTCTTGTTGTTGTAGGTCTTTGCAAGATGGTATTTATACCTCCTAATAGATTTCAAACCATTGAGGTTGTTGGTGTAGTGAATATGGCCGTTGGGGATGTAAAACTAGAGTATTTAATTCACCTACAACTTCGAGTATCAATACCAAATAAAAGGGTATCGATAATTTTTGTAATAAATATTGATTTAGTGACCGTTGGGATTTATTAACCGATATCAAAAAAATGTTTTATCGATACTTTTTAAAATAGGTATCGATACTGGATCGATATTTTGTAGGGTTTACAAGAAACAAAATGCTATTTTGGTATCACTTTTAAGAAATGTATCGATTATTTTTCAAAAAGTATCGATACCAAAAAAATGGTATCGGTAATTTTTAGGGTTTCTGAAACAGAATGCATGTTTGGTCTCAATTTTTCAAAGGGTATCGATAATTCTAAAAATATCAACACTTGTCCAACTAGTATCGATACTTTTTGGCCTGGAGCAATTCTGACTTGTTTGAAAATCATTTTGATGTGTTAAAATGATTTTAACTTGATTGAAATCATTTTGATTTGGTTAAAATCATTTTCACTTGATTTTAAAATTGTTTCAAAATTTTCTAAGAGTTTAATGTAAATATTCAAAGTTTTATTTCTTAGGCTTCAAATTTAAAAATCATTTTGTCAGTTTTAACTTATATTAAACAACATTTCAATTTGTTATATTAAAATCTTTTATCAAATAAAGTTTTATTTAACAAACTGCTAAGGAAGGTGTCGAACAAGTTTAGGGGTAGTTGGATCGAGATGAGATGATTGGAGGAAATCTTCGAACATATCGAAGCCTCCATGAGTGACATTGAAAAGGAATAATTCGTGCACATTAGTTTTGAGGTTGATTAGGGGTCTGCTAATGCCAAATAAATATTGCAATCTAATACATTTAAGGTGGTGATACGAATGCACCTATAACGGAACTAAACTGAGACACCCTCGAGCTGCCCAATGGACCAATTACGCGTAGCCGTGCTAAACAACTTAAGGATGCCACTTCAGTTTTAGTGGCACAAATCTGGAACGAAGAAAGAAAGGACTTCAAGAACACACCGAATATTTACAATTTATTTAAAGCCAATTATACTAGCTACCAAACAATCACATGAGCTCGTTATTAGCTCATTCTTAGCTCATTTTAATTATTTTATTACTAGGTTCCTTTTCAAAAACCTAAAGGTTAAGGGACAAAGTTACTGGTGCCTTTTCAAAAACTTAAGGGTTAAAAGGTTGTTAGGTGCCTCTTCAAAAAACTCAAGGGTTAAGGGTTAAAGGTTGCTGGTGCCCTTTCAAAAACTTAAGGGTTAAGAGGCAAGATTAGAAGACTATTTGGCTAGCCTTTGTCCAGCCTATAAAAAGGCTATGTAATTCTCATTTGACACAATTCAGACTTTAAGAAAATTTTATGAACTTTTGTTCATTTGAGTGAGTTCATCTCCTCTTCATTTTCGTACAAGTTTCGTTAGACTTATCAAGCTTGCTTGTGGCGTCTTTGACTTGTTTGAACTTATCACCAAATTCCCTTTGGTGTGGCGTTCATCAACCTATTTTCATCTTTCCACCTTAAACATTATAGAATCCGGGGTGACACTCTTTAGTGTTGAATCGCTTCTTGTTTAAGTTCGTTTATCCACCCCCATCAAAATTATCCTTTATCTATTTTTTTTATTCTATTTATCCATATTTTCCAATTATTTTCCAAAGGCTTGATTCCTCCTCGTAGACGATTGGGCAACCCGCATACGTTTCGACTCATCCCGAGCCGGCCCGTATCAGGTGGTTACTACTACTAGCCGACTTGAAAGAAGTGGGACGACTTAGTTGGAACACTAAGTGTTCTCGTGATAAAATTTATCATCTAATATTAAGTGAATTAATTGATAAATAAGAGCGAAAGTGTGTGATATACTCATAAGTGAAATATGAAAATGTACACTTGAATGTGAAATGTGAAACTTAGTTGAGATAAGGATTTAAAAAAGAAAGAAATAATTACAAGAGAATAAAATAGTGCGAAGTTCTAATAAGGTAGAACTAGTGAGATATAATTGACAAGTCATAGAAATACCCTTAACACACTCAAGTGAAAGCGGCACTTCGGTGCTCTAGTAATTGAATGTATCCGACTCAATTCTCCTCCATTTACTAATGGCAAAGTGAAACAAATGTTAAGTAAAAAGAATGCCAAGTGAATCAAGTGTTACGTGAAGTAAATGAATAAAGTGATATTTAACTTAAGATTTGTTATTATAAATAAACATTTGATATGTTAATAATAAAGTGATGATGAGTTATAAAATGAATTATTCTACTTAAAAGAATTTATATTTAATGTTAAGTTAAGAATAGAATTCATGAGTACTTACTAAGTTTCAATGGAGCTTAACACATTATTTTTTAATACATAGATTCCCAATAAGTGAATGAGTGCAAAGAGCTCGAACAAAGCTAGCCAATCATATCTCATCAATAAGGTAAGAGTTGTGAAGAACGAGTTCCAAATTTATGGACATTTATCATGGCATGTACTTAGGTAATGAAAGTGTTGAGTAGATAGTCCTTTGTCATTGAGACTAGTAGTGAAAATGTTTTGAGAACTTAGTGATTATTTGTTAGAGATTGAACATGGATGAACCTATTATGTTTTAGATGATATTTTGAGGTTTTTTTAGTTTAAAAATGTTTGGGAATGATTGAGTTTAATTATGGTATGAAATGTTACATTTTGAAGTGTTTTTAGGTTTGAATTTAGCTCCCCTGAACCTAAGTATGGGTGCGAAGGAGTAGTATCGGTACAAAGTTGGCAAAATGTAAAAATGAATAGTTTTAGGGTTTAAGTACTGATACATAGGAAGAGGTATTGGTACCTCTACCTTGTTTTACTTAGATTTGGTTGTTTTTGCACTGAAAGGGCCCTAAACAACATCTTTTTTCAACAAAATATTAGAATTAGTTTAGAAATGATTTAAGAAGCCATAAAAGACCTCAAACAAGTTTAGAAAATAAATGGAAATTGAGTGAAGTGTTTGACTTGAAATGTAGCATTCTTTACTCAAGTCTAAGTTTGGCCTCGGATGATGATGAGAATGGCCTTGAAAAAAGTTTTTAATAGTTGGGTTTTCAAAAAAAAAAAAAGTGGTAAGATTTAAAAAGAGTTGAGGGAGAAAAACAAGGGAAGAAGAAAGAAGAAAACTTCACTTCTTTTCCACCGTGGATGGCCAAGCTAAGAAAAGAGGGCCTTTTCCTCCTTTTTACAATATTTTGGTATTAAAAAAAATTACCAGTGGGATTTATTTTCAATATAAAAAACGCATGCTAATAAACAATAATATTTTAATACCTTCAATGAGTCGCATTTTTATTCGATTAAGCCTACAACACTGTGAATGCATCATAATATGCATTGAAGATATTTCAAAAGTCCAAATCCAAAAAAACTGAAAGAACATAAAATTCTCGCATAGAGAATAAAATTTTTGAACATTTACCGTATGGGCCCTCACAATCAATTTATCAAACCAATGTGCATTCCTATTTTGGTTTATTACTCAATTGAATTAACTTCTCAATTTTCTTAAAGCACAAAGATCAAACTCTGATAAATAAATGGGCTAACTTATCGAATTTCATAAACTAGAGGGATGAAATTTATAATTAGACCAATTTTATTAACATTGTTTTAAAATTATTTTTTTCATATAATTATATCTTGACATAATAAATTAAAATTAATAAATGGAGTAAAAATTTGTATGTAACAAAATATTATTATAAAAATATATTACCTAACATTAAAAATCATAAAAGCAACAAACCCAAATGGCTTAATAAACAAAAATTAAAAAAAAAAAAAGAAAATCAATTCAGGCTACACTCAATTCAGCCTTCAATTATAAAAAAATCAATTAGCTCTTTTAGTTAACGAAAAACATTGTTGATTAATTTTAACTAAAACCATTGTTGATTAATTTAATCATTACGTTGCTAACGTAGCAAATGAAAGTTATGAGGAGTTAACATGTGCCTTGCCACGTGGATATATATATAAATATTTATGTTGATGTGTCATGTCACGTTAGCATTTTAAAAAATAAATAAACATTCTAAAAAGTTATTAAAAATTAATGAAAATGCACTTGGATAAATAGTTGTCCATATTTCATTGAATCCGGATATATATTTGATCAAATTTATTTTAAATGGATGTAAAACTATAAAAAAAACTATAAAATTATTAATTTTAAAATATTTAAAAATTAATTAAAATGCACATCTAGAATAAATATAGACAATTGATTGTCCACAACTATAAAAGACTATAAAAAAGTATATACATATATTTATAAATTTTTTAATAATTATTTTTTATATTGTTGTAATTTTTTGTAATATTATACTTGTACAAAATTAATTTAGGTAGATAGATGTCTAGATTCAAGTGATTTAATTTTTAAATAAATTTTTAGATTTTTTAAATTTTTTATAGTTGTGGAGTCAATATAATTATTTACATGACATGTCACATGTCAATTTCTAATGGATTCTATCTGCCACCTCAATGATTTGTATATGATTAAATTGATTAATGATGATTTTCATTAATAAAAGGAGCCAATTGATTTTATTTTGAGTCATTGAAAACTTAACTAGATTGCAATAATTTTCATAAAATGTTTATTTTATTACTAATGACTTCTAATATTTCACTCATGAAAATTTTGGTTTATGTAATTATTTCATAAATATTATAATAATTAATAATAAATCAAACAACTTTTAACTTTTTTTTTTTTAAGTAAAGGGCGAAATTTGGGGGCGGCGCAGATGAAAATTAATTAACTTTTTAAAGGAAAAGGTCGATTAGGACAAACAAAACCTAATGTAAAATACTGCAAGAAAGAAAAACAGCAAAAAGTTACAAAGAAGTCTCTGGGTTCAGACATTTATTCAGTAGCGTTCAGACAATCAAACCACAGTCAAGCTTAGGTTTCCCTAACTCTGAATACAAAAATATTTCTAAATCTTCCGTTGTTAACATTAATTAAATACTGCTTATTTATTATAAGGAAATAAATTATAAAAGAATAAATAATATTTTATTTTCATGATTTTAAAGAATATTCAGTAATTTATTAAAATATTTCATTGTTTTTTTAAGGATACTGTAATAAGAAAACACATGTTTTGGTTTATTTTATTCCCATAAGAAGGAAGAAATAATTAATTTGAATTAAAGTGAAACAGTGGGTGTATTTAGTGAAGCTTCAACCGCGTTTTCTACTTTCCTTTCCCTGCTGTTCTGGCTTCCACATTTATGTACAGAAAGTTCCTGTGGGGCTTTTGAACTTCTTTCTGCTGTTTTTTCTCCCAATATTCTTTGCACTGGATTATTAGTTTAGTGTTTTCTTCCCTTTTTCTGCAACTTGGATCAGGTACTTCCTTCTCTTCACTTCTTCCACTGGGGACCTTCTTTCCCTTTATTATTTAAAGTTTGGCTTCCATGTTGTTTGAATATGCAATGTTTTTAGTTCTGGGTATTTTGGAATTTCTGTTTTCTTGCACTCTGTATTTTCATTAATGTGCTTTGAATTAGAGACATCAATGTGTATTTTCAGTTTATATTATATACTCTTCTTATCCACTTCCAACTATGGATGTTCTCTTGTTATACCGCTTTCTGGGACTCTCTGTTTCAGCAAAAGCATACAAAATGGTGTACATAAAATACGAAAAAAAATACTGTCCTTAAACACCAGTACCGCTTTGGGTACAATGAATCTTGCTAGTACTGGGATTTCTGCTTCCTCGCTGAAGAGATGATGCATTTGATGAATGAATGTTATGCAATGTCTTGTTCGTTTATTTGGGTTAAACTATGTGCCCAGTCCGTGTACTTTAGGTTTAGTAGCAAATTAGTCTCTCTATTGTAAAAATGGACAATTTAGACCTTGCACATTCAATACGGAAGCAAATATGTGAAATTATAAATGATGGTATGGTTAAGACTTGACCATTTTTTGTTGATTTCTCGTGTTTTAAAGTGATCTGAACAAAAAATGAGCACTTTTATCATTTTCATGTTTACAAGTTTAGCCTTTTGCTTCAAAAATAAATGCACAAGGATGAAATTACTCACTTTTATGGTGAAGAGATCAATTTGCTTTTCAGCCTATAGCACAGGGACCTGCTGGTAGTTTAACCATTTATTTGTAAGGAGCCAAAATAGGTCCACATCTGCTTTTACTGTCCTGTAATACATGAATGAAGATTCTTTGTAATGTGCCTTGAATGGTTATATGTAACGTTAGCCTTGTGCAGTTGAATTTGGTGTCATCTACCTGGTTAGTACTTTTCAACTTTTATCTGAATTAAACTATCTGATTCTGCTTTTGTTTGCAGAACAGGTGGCATTTAAGCGCTGCTGAGAACAAACAGTGCGAGCCTGGCTATTTAGATTGAAGCTTTTTAACAGTCAAATGATTCTTGAAAGATGTATTGGAAGCATGCTCCTGGTTCTAAGCATGCTCTCCAATGTGCTAGGTAATTTAGCAAATTTGTTGAGGGTTTCTTTTTTTGGTCAGTTTCTATATGAGATGTTAAATCTGTACAGTTTGAGGCATCATTTGTAAAAAATGATAATCATTATAATTGATATTTCTAGTTAATGAGATTGTGTTTCGATTTTACTTATTCTAATAGTAATAACTGTTTGTACTTCTAATGGCTCAAATACTGCTGTTGAACGTCTTTGAAAAATTGAAACCATGCTAGTTGTAAAGTTCCTGGTAATAAGTACTTCAAATTGGTTTAAGATTCAATTTTATTTTCCTAGTATTTAAAAGGTACCTATCAGACATGCTGTCAAAGATCTAGGGACCATTGAGATCAAAGGTCTTTTTTTTGGCCTCAACTTGTTTTGAGCTTTTCTTGTGTTATGCATTACTAGGTGCTTGCTTTTTTCAGAATTATGGAGAATGGTGGTGAAATATTGAGGCTTTTATAGCTAGGGTAGGTAGTTCATTGAACATTATAAAAGTAATCAACCAATGGTTCCTTTATTTACTACTTTTCAAGAATAGATTGAAGTAAAAGCAAATGAGTAATCTACATTAAAAGGTCATGTAATAGTGTTTCTTGTAGATTCTTACTGACTAGATTCTTGATTATATAGGTGCATATGTTGGGGTAAACATAGGTACTGATGTTTCCAGCATCCCCCCAGCTTCAGATGTGGTTGCTATTGTCAAAGCCCATCAAATTACTCATATACGACTTTATAATGCTGACCCTCACATGCTGAAAGCCCTTGCTGGAAGTGGGATTGAAGTAACAGTTGGAGTGACAAATGAGGAAGTCCTAGGAATTGGAGAATCTGCCTCAGCAGCTGCAGCATGGATCAACCAAAATGTTGCCGCTTACATGCCTTCCACCAACATTACAGCCATTGCTGTTGGCAGTGAGGTTCTTACCTCAGTCCCTCATGTTGCCCCAGTTTTAGTTACAGCTATGAATAACCTGCACAAGGCTCTTGTAGCTGCTGATCTCAATTTTCAGGTTAAAGTTTCAACCCCGCAATCCATGGACATCATCCCCAAGCCTTTTCCCCCGTCTACTGCTACCTTTAATTCCTCTTGGAACTCTACAATATACCAGCTTCTTCAGTTTTTGAAGAACACGAACTCCTATTACATGTTAAATGCCTATCCGTATTATGGTTACACTAATGGAAATGGCATTTTTCCAATTGATTATGCTCTTTTCAAACCTCTTCCCTCTGTCAAACAAATTGTTGATCCAAACACTTTGTTCCACTATAACAGCATGTTTGATGCAATGGTTGATGCAACCTATTATTCTATGGATGCTCTCAATTTTTCTGTGATCCCTATCGTTGTCACAGAAACTGGATGGCCTTGGCAGGGTGGATCCAATGAACCTGATGCTACCGTGGAAAATGCTGAGACCTTCATTAATAAATTGATCCAGCGAGTTTCCAATAATTCAGGTCCACCTAGTCAACCAACTATTCCTATCAACACATACATTTATGAATTGTTTAATGAAGACAAGAGACCGGGCCCTATCTCTGAGAAAAACTGGGGGTTACTTTTCTCAAACGGCACTGCCGTTTTCCCTCTGAGTTTAGGTGGTCCTAGTCAGATCACTGGAAATTCTACTGCAGTTTTCTGTGTGGCAAAAGATGATGCTAGTGAAGATAAGTTGCGAGATGGGCTTAACTGGGCATGTGGGCAAGGCCAGGCCAATTGCAGTGCTATACAATCAGGGCAGCCGTGCTATCTCCCGAATAACATCAAGAACCACGCATCTTATGCTTACAATGATTATTATCAAAAAATGCATACTGTTGGTGGGACATGTGATTTTGATGGTACAGCCACAACTACTATGATCGACCCCAGTAAGTTCGCACAAGTTTTCTCTTCATTATGCTCTTATTTTTAACTGCAATATTTATCTGTTAAAATGCTTAAGTAGAATTTTAACTTTCAATCTAGTGAGAAAATTTTGCTAGCATGCTTATATGCTCTGCTGTTTCAAACTCCAGGTTTTCTTTAAATAGTTGATGGTTCTTTAATAAAACCAATTGTTTGTTTTGTCATTCGACCTAAAACCAATTGCAATAGCTAGTGAAGTCCGACTTGAATATAACACCACTTGTTTTATTTGTTTAATTTATTTTGGTTGCTTTACCACCTAGCTTGCCCCCCTCCCCTTTTTCTTAATCATTTTATCTTTAGGTGTTGATCAGTTTGAGGTTTTAGCTTTCTAGATTTTATAATAAAGGGAAACTGTTAGGGAATTTAATAATTGCCGATATGCACGACCACTACAATTTGTTAAAAATGTATATACTGTCATTGTCAACATGGCATTTTTGTTGAGTTGTCACTTATCATTACATTGTATTATCTTTTCTTCATTAGACAAATATAGATTAGCAAGATTCTAAAGTTGATCAAAATAATACTTTGCATACCAACAAAGTGGGGTGCAGTGGTAAGTCACATTACATTCCCCAAAAAAAGAATGTGGGTTCGAACTTTGGAGATGATATTGTTGGGAGGTGCTGCTACAAACCCCGAACATGGATAGTAATACGAACATTCCAAAAACATAGTACTTTACATTCTTGATTGAAAAAATTTAGGATACTTTAGATATAATCAGGGGATTAACTTTCTACCAACTAAGCTGATTTGCCTGTGGGCATCAGCCATTAGCTATTGTTGCAATTGGTATGTTAACAGTATTCTCAAGACTAATTTTGGATCCATGGATGTACATTGCCTGTGCCTTGGTTGGATTTTTTTTTTTTTTTTTTTTTGAAGTATGTTTTGGTTTGATAACCATATTACATTGTAGGGAAAATCATAGTTAGAAGTGTATGCATGCATCTATGAATAGTTATTACATGTTTTCTGTGTGCCTGAGTGTCTTATGAGGTTTTTTCCCCTATGAAAGATCTATATTGCTTTGACTTTTCATTTTTTAAAAAAAATACTAGTTTCCTACATGTTTTCGAACATGGATATTGGGATATGATTCTCCAAGAACCCTCCAAATACATGGAAAAAATTGAATACACCCACTTGGACACATATCCTGCTGACACCAAGCCTGAGTAACATAGATCAAGATTGTTTCCTTCCAAGTGTTAATGTGAAAATATGCTCAAATTCTTTTCTATAAGCCCTCATATTGCATTCCATTGCTATCTTATTATGAAATTGTTATGTATTCTTCCCTTATTTTCGACTTTTTAGATTAATATCCAGCTTAATCATTTGGAATGGCTAATTACTGCATTGGTGGATAACTTGTGCAGGTTACGGATCCTGCATATTTACTGGAAGGTGGGGTTTCAAATCCTTTACTGTATGTGATTCGTAGTAACAGTGTTTTGCTTAGAATCATGACATTGTTTTTTCCCCTTTAAACAGTTCTAATTCGAGCACGGGTAGAGAGTCTTTGCCTCCTACAGCACTTGGTCCAATAAGTCCCGGAGGGAGTACCAAGCTTCCGCTGTCCAAGATTCAATTTCTAATCTCAGCAACTTGTCTTCTTGTAGTCTTGCTATGACACTCGATTTACACCTAGGTGGTGGACTCAAACTGCGATGAATCATCCCATTTGATAGGCAAGATTTAGTGTGATAGAGAATGTAATGAAATCCACTTAAGTTCAATGATGACCGATGGTTATTTCTTTCGGGGCGGTGTTTGCATGTTCATCTTTACCGCTTTTGATTCCATTTTTAAGCTAGTTCATCGGTTTTACTTATCAGTTGCCTTGTGGTATTTTATTACATTTGCATTGCATTGCATTGTAATGACCTTGAAGTGGTAGTAGCCATTTTAGCATTGCATTTTTGGGACAGGAAATGAGAAACTTGGATTTGTTAGTGGGTAAACTACTAATTTAGTTATATTTTATTTAAGTTGCATTATGGTCACTGAACTTTAAAACCTTACAATATGGTCTCTAACTTTATTGATTTGTTACATTTTGATTACTAATTTATTAATTGCAGCTAACAATGTAAGGTTAAGCTAGCCTGATATGTTATATCATTATTTCAAATAAAAATTTTAAGTCAAATTATACCATTAGTAACTATATTTTTTAAACGTTTGAGCAATTTTTTTTCTCTCACGTTTTTTCTTTTTCCTTTCTCGCGAAGAAAGCAATCACCAATGAGCAGCTTATGTAAATTGAAGAGATTCTCCTAAAATTTAAAGCAATAATTCTAAATATCTTGAGTTGAAATGCAGACATAATTTTAAACCTGATCATGGGTTGGGTTTAGGTTGAATCGATGCAAAATTTTAGGTTCATTTTCTAGGCTCGGGCCTAATCTAGCTTGAAAAAAAGCTTAAAATTTTGTCTAAGTTCGGTCTAGATAAAAAATGCTGAACTTGAGCCCAGCTAGATCCATCTATATTAAATTTTTTTTATAAAAACAAATTTTAAAAATATAAGACATCAAATACACTAAAAACATTAAAATAAATGTTTCCCAACAAATTGAAAATACAATAAAAAATTATACTTAAATAATACTAAGATAGTTACAAATTAGCAAACAAATGTCTCTAAAATAGTAGCATAATTAATAATAAAACAAGAATTATACAATATTCAAACAATACCAACAAAATTGTAGCAATATAATAGCAAAATTGTAGTAAACAACAATGGGAAAAATTTTTTTAGCCAAATTTTGGTTGGGTCAGGCCCGAGCCAAAAAATCTTACCCAAAATCCGGCCCGTTTAGAAAATGAGCCTTACTTTTTTGTCCAAATCTATTTTTTTAGGCCTATATTTGTAATACCCCATAACCGAACTAGACAACTAGGCCAAGCCCGGAGAGTTACAATAAATGACAATCAAAACACACTCTACAAGTTATATTCAAACTTTGTTAAAGTCATATAAAGTTTTAATAAAGATAAATCAGTACTTCATGATTTTCATCCAACTAACTGAAACAACGAAACAATTAACATTATTAATAATACTAAACGATGTAAAACGCATAAGCAAGCTCTCCATCCGCCGACCCGTTCAAACCTATGATTTACCTAAAATCCATTCAACAATAATTGAATTAATATAACAGAAAGGAACCAACTATTTACATATTCAACTGGGTATCAGTAAAACTAAGATATCCAAGTGCAAATGTTGATTCAGAATCAGGAAACAGTTCATTCGATTGCAAATCAGAATCATACAGACATATAACAATTCATACTGTAGTTAGTTGCTGAACAGAACAAAATAGATGTAATTACTTAATACCAGTCGCTACACACCATCTCTGACCCACCTAACACACCAAATAGGGTATTTATTACCCTTCCAACCCTACACACCAAACAGTGTCTGTCTGAAACGTTTCAAAGAATGCAGTCTGGTTGCCAGATCAGAACACAGATACCAGTGAGTTATCCACTATTTCAGAACAGAATACTTCCTCCTAATTTAATTCACCCGATGCATATGCAGACTTTACATGACAGTTAATATAAAGTTTTATGCAAATACTCAAATATCGTTTATACTTGAATACAATAAATTAATTTCATTAACATTAATCAAACATAATACACACTGATAATTAGTACTTAGGTTTCAGATAACAGAATATCAGTTTATACAATTTAATTAAGTTCAAACGGCCTCACAGAATGTAACGCCCTGAATTTGGGCCTAGTAGGATTGGGCCTTGATGGTTAAGTGATTTGATGGTTAAGTGATTTAGGAGAGTTTGAGAGTGTCTAAGAAGTCCTGGGTTCAAACCTGGGCTTTAGCAAAAATTTTGGTTTTAGGTGAATAAAACCCTGGATGTAAGTAAGTAGGCTTTAAGAATATTGTTGGGGAAATCATGAAACAAGGAAGCATGTGGTTTAGTGGTTGTTACGTCATTAAAGGTGCAAGTGAGCCTAGGTTCAAGTCTTGGCTCTTGCAATTTTTTTGGTTTTTCTTTTAAAGGAACCTGGACTTTGGCCTTTAGACCTTTTAATTTATTAAAGGTAAAATGTGACACAAAGAGAATGGGTGATCTAGTGGCAAGGTGGTGCTACATGTGTGGCAAGGAGTCTGAGGTTCGAGGCATGACGTGCGCAATTGTATGTTTATTTTGCTGCTTGAGCTGGGAAGGTGTTGGAACTGGACTGGAACTCTGTGGTTGAATTGGTCATAAGAATTTGCATTGAATTTGAATGGGGAGTTTGAGTAAATCAAGGAGAAAATTCGGTGGAGGGGTTGGTGGAGAAGATTTGGAGGAGAAAAATGAGGAATTTGAATTGGAGGATGTTGGAGCCGAAATTTGAGTGTAGCACTCAATAAATTCGGCCAAAAGGGGATTTTGGTGCATATTTCGGCTTTGTGGAGTTTTGTTTTTTCTTTTCTTTTGATCAGTCTAGTTACCAAACCGAACTTTTTTTCGGGATGCTGCCGAAACTGCACTAAAGGTGACCTCTCGTGCATTCTTTTTGCTCTGTTTCACTCTACTTTCTGCTCATCCTTTTCTATGTTACCATTTAGGCATCTTTTTGTACCTTATCTGCCTATTTTTCCCTTGGCCGATTGCATCTCATCTCTTCTTCTACATCTTTTCTTTCTTATTTTCCCCATTTATTTCTCTTGAGCCGAATTTCCCTTTTGTGTAACATTGTTATCATTTGTTCATAAGTGTGTAAAAGCCGAATACACCTACTCTCTCACTATCAACTATTACCGAATCTGTTCTCATTTCTTTCTCCTTCCATAAAATTGTGGTTTTCTTCTCTGTTTGCCGAGATCGAGAGTAAGTAATAGTGATTCTTTTATTTAGTTTTCATTATTGGTATTATTCATTTCCTTTCTGCCAAATCTCCCCTCTTTTCTCTTAGTCTAATGGTAGTTGGTACCTAGGGTTGCTCGAGGTTTGATAGAGGGGCAAGTGACGTGAAGCAATCGACATACTACTTTTGGTTCTTGACCAAAGTAAGTGTTCTTGCCTTGTTTTGGTTAGAGGCTGAATATTCCTGATGGCTCTGTTAACTGTCAAGTGTGGTTTTAACTATATGGTTATAATCTCTTTTAATAAGGTTTAGTTAATGCAAAATCCGACAAGAGGTTTAAAAGTCGCTAACAGTTGGGGAGGACTTAGCAAAGTTAGTTTGATTGAGGTGCGGTGCTAGGGATTCGTAGTGCGCTTCGTAACAGGTGTGTACACATACCACCAAAATTATAGATTGGTAAATACCGGAATGCCGGAATGCTGAAAAACTGAAAGTACGACATCGGTTGCTACACGAGCGCGCGAACACACGTGTGGAGAATCCAACACGATAGTAGAGGCCACCATGAGCGCTCTCATGGGCTTAGATCGTTTTGGGCCGCGTTGGGGCCAAAATGGGCTGTGTGGACCCAATAGGCTTGTGGGCCCCACACGGATTAAATGTGCATATTGTGGTAAATGTTAGATGGATCCGTGTAGTCCACATGGCTAGGGTCGTTTTTGGGCATTGGGTCGTGTGGGCCCACTGGGCTAGTGGGCCCTACACGGATAAAATGCATGTTATATGGTTTCTATTGGTTTGAACTGTGCTGTTCGTATAGCTGAGGCTATTTCTGGGCTAATTACGCCACACAAGCGTGTGGACCCACTTGGACCGAGTAATGGGCCTTAGGCCCATTTACACCGTTGTGACTGTTTAGGTTACTTAATTCGCTCGAGGCGACGGTGGACCTTTTGTTGGGTCGCTGAGACCACGATTTTCCAAAATTATCGAAATACCCCCGATTTGCAAAAATTACCGAAATGCTCCCAATTTGTGAAATTACCGAAATACCCCTAAAGGGTAGGATTACCTAAATACCCTTATAGGGTAAAATGACTGTTTTGCCCCCATGGTTAAATAATTATTTTATGCTATGTTTTGACTGACCTTAGCTATGATTTGCCTGTCTTTCTAGAGTATGCCATGTGATTTATATGTATGTGCTTTGCATACATGACATACTACATGAGATTGGGATTTTGGAATTATAGGAAGTGATTGATCTGTTAGGGTCGCACGTGTCACCCGAGACGACTGTAGACCCACCAATTTGATTGTTAGGGTCGCATGGGTCGCCCGAGACGACTGTGGACCTACCGACGGCTTTAAGCCGCTTATATTCTAGTAGCTCTGCTGTGATACTGGTTAGTGCCGTAACCGGTGCTAACATTGGTGTGCTGGCTAGGTGGGTCGATTTTATCCCCACATGGTGTGTTAGTTGGAACGAGTGTTGTGCTTGCTAGATTGTGGTGGGGTGCATTCTTACACTATTGCATTTCTGTTTATGAGATCCGATACTGATATGGGCTAGGCCCAAACGACTCTATTATGGGCCGGGACCCAAACAATATGACAATAGGCTTAGGGCCACTGAAACTGTATTATGACTGAATAGGGCTCAAGCCCAGTCTGCTTCTATATTCTGGTTATCTGACTAACTATTTTTATATTAGGGGATTACACACTGAGTTTTCGTAAACTCACCTCGTTTTTAACTGTGCAGGTAATCCCCAGCCTTAGACGGATCAGAGCTACGAGGGACTCGGACATGGCCACACAACTGCTTTTGTTTTTCTATTAAGTTATTCATAAGTACTTTATTTTGGTTTGGTTTGTAATAAGGCCTTTTAAAGTTTTCAGATTTTAAATTTTAGGTTTGGTTTTATTTTAATTTATATTTGTTAGAAGTAAATCGCGGGTTTTTTTTTTCAAAATGATTACTGTTTTCAAGACACTACGTTACAACAACTATTTTTGGTTATCACGTTTCCGCAACATTTTTAAAAAGCTTCCGCAGTTGAAGGAGACTTTGATGGAAATCAATAACTTTTTAAAAGTGAACAACCTTTTTCAATGAACCCCGTTTTGAAAATAAATGAACACAAGCTGATGCTTTACACAAGTTTAAATGGAAGAAATTTTTAAATATTAAGAAGGGTTTTCAATGAAAACTTGGTTTTTGAAAAAAATACTTCAATATGACACACCAGATTCGACTTTAGGCCGATTTTGGGGTGTTACATTTAGTGGTATCAGAGTCAAGTTGCAAAACTCGGCTGTGGAATGTGTTTTCAAAATTTTGTATTACAAGAGGTTGGTTTCAAATATGTGAAGTGTTTTGAGGTATGTTTCTGGAAAGTGTGGCACACCGAGTTCTCGACGTCGAATCCGTAAGTTTCTAAAACTGTTGTTTGTTTTTGTTAAAAAGTAGTAGATAGATATTAGACTGTATTGCTACACTTAAAGTTGGAGTTTGTATTTATTTTGTGTGTATTCTGGAAATGATATGCGTGTGATATCTATCCGCCCTGATGGATTGATGGTGTGGTGCGTACTTGTATTATTAGGATTAGAGTGCGCAGTGAGAGCGTAGTGTGGTAGGCTAGGGTGTGCGACTATTCTGATAGTCGAAAATTTTGGGGACAAAATTTCTTTAAGGGGGTAGAGTTGTAACGCCTTGAATTTGGGCCTAATAGGATTGGGCCTTGTGCGTGGGAGCCGCTAGGAGGCTACACATAAATGTTTATGTGTGCAAGAATTATCACAATTGATTGTTTGCTTTGATGGTTAAGTGATTTAGGAGTCTCTGAGAAGTCTTGGGTTCAAACCTGGGCTTTAGCAAAAATTTTGGTTTTAGGTGAATAAAACCCTGGATGTAAGTAAGTAGGCTTTAAGAATATTGTTAGGGAAATTATGAACAAGGAAGCATGTGGTCTAGTAGTTGTGGCGTCATTAAGGGTGCAAGGGAGCCTAGGTTCAAGTCATGGCTCTTGCAACTTATTTTGGTTTTTCTTTTAAAGGAACCTGGACTTTGGCCTTTAGACCTTTTAATTTATTAAAGGTAAAATGTGACACAAAGAGAGTGGGTGATCTAGTGGCAAGGTGGCCCTACATGTGTAGCAAGGAGTCGGAGGTTCGAGGCATGACGTGCGCAATTGTATGTTTATTTTGCTGCTTGAGCTGGGGAGGTGTTCGAACTAGACTGGAACTCTGTGGTTGAATTGGTCATAAGAATTTGAATTGAATTTGAATGTGGAGTTGGAGTAAATTAAGGATAAAATTCAGTGGAGGGGTTGGTGGAGAAGATCTGGAGGAGAAAAATGAGGAATTCGAATTAGAGTAGGTTGGAGCCGAAATTTGAGTGTAGCACTCAAGAAATTCGGCCAAAAGGGGATTTTGGTGCATATTTCGGCTTTGTGGAGTTTTGTTTTCTCTTTTCTTTTGATCAGTCTAGTTACCAAACCGAACTCTTTTTCGGGATGCTGCCGAAACTGCACTAGAGGTGACCTCTCGTGCATTCTTTTTGCTCTGTTTCACTCTACTTTCTTCTCATCCATTCTGTGTTACCATTTAGGCATCTTTTTGTACCTTTTCTGCCTATTTTTCCCTTGGCCGATTGTATCTCTTCTCTTTTTCTACATCTTTTCTTTCTTATTTTCCCCATTTATTTCTCTTGAGCCAAATTTCCCTTTTGTGTAACACTGTTATCATTTGTTCATAAGTGTGTAAAAGCCGAATACATCTGCTCTATCGCTATCAACTATTACCGAATCTGTTCTCATTTCTTTCTCATTCCATAAAGTTGTGGTTTTCTTCTCTGTTTGCCGGGATCAAGAGTAAGTAATAGTGATTCTTTTATTTAGTTTTCATTACTGGTATTATTCCTTTCCTTTCTGCTGAATCTCCCCTCTTTTCTCTTAGTCTAATGGTGGTTGGTACCTAGGGTTGCTCAAGGTTTGATAAAGGGGCAAGTGACTTGAAGCAATTGACATACTACTTTTGGTTCTTGACCAAAGTAAGTGTTCTTGCCTTGTTTTGGTTAGAGGCTGAATATTCCTGATGGCTCTGTTAACTGTCAAGTGTGGTTTTAACTATATGATTATAATCTCTTTTAATAAGGTTTAGTTAATGCAGAATCCGACAAGAGGTTTAAAAGTCGCTAACAGTTGGGGAGGACTTAGCAAAGCTAGTTTGATTGAGGTGCGGTGAAAAGGATTCGTAGTGCGCTTCGTAACAAGTGTGTACACGTACCACCCAAATTATAGATCGGAAAATGCCGGAATGCTGAAAAGTCGAAAGTACGACATCGGTTGCTACACGAGCTCGCGAACACATGTGTGGAGAATCCAACGTGATAGTAGAGGCCACCATGAGTGCTCTCATGGGCTCAGATTGTTTTGGGCCGCGTTGGGGCTAAAATGGGCGGTGTGGGCCCGATATGCCTCTGGGCCCCACACGAATTAAATGTGCATATTGTGGTAAATGTTAGACGGAGCCGTGTAGTCTACATGGCTAGGGTCGTTTTTGGGCAATGGGCCATGTGGGCCCACTTGGCTGGTGGGCCCCACACGAGTAAAATGCATGTTATATGGTTTCTATTGGTTTGAACTGTGCTGTTCATATAGCCGAGGCTATTTCTGGGCTAATTGGGCCACACGAGCGTGTGGGACCACTTGGGCCGAGTAATGGGCCTTAAGCCCATTTACACCGTTGTGACTGTTTAGGTTACTTAAGTCGTTCGAGGGGACGGTGGACCTTTTGTTGGGTCGTTGAGACTCTGATTTGCCAAAATTACCAAAATACCATTGATTTGAAAAATTATCGAAATACCCTGATTTGTGAAAATTATTGAAATACCCCTAATTTATGAAATTACTGAAATACCCCTGAAGGGTAGGATTACCGAAATACCCTTATAGTGTAAAATAACTGTATTGCCCCCGTGGGTAAATGATTGTTTTATGCTATGTTTTGACTGACCTGAGCTATAATTTGCCTGTCTTTCTAGAGTATGCCATGTGATTTATATATATGTGCTTTGCATATATGACATACTGAATGGGATTGGGATTTTGGAATTGGAGGAAGTGATTGATCTGTTAGGGTCGCACGAGTCACCCAAGACAACTGTGGACCCACCGATTTGATTGTTAGGGTCGCACGGGTCGCCCGAGACGACTGTGGACCTACCGACCGCTTTAAGCAGCTTATATTCTAGCAGCTCTGCTGTGATATTGGTTAGTGCCGCAACCGATGCTAACATTAGTGTACTGGCTGGGTGAGTCGATTTTATCCCCACACGGTGTGTTGGTTGGTACGGGTGGTGTACTGGCTGGATTGGGGTGGGGTGCATTCTTACACTATTGCATTTCTGTTTATGAGATCCGATACTGATATGGGCTAGGCCCAAACGGCTCTATTATGGGCCGGGACCCAAACGATATGACAATGGGCTTAGGGCCACTGAAACTGTATTGTGACTGAATAGGGCTCAAGCCCAGTCTTCTTCTGTATTCTGTTTATCTAACTGACTGTTTTTATATTAGGGGATTACACATTGAGTTTTCGTAAACTCACCCCGTTTTTAACTGTGCAGGTAATCCCCAGCCTTAGACGGATTGGAGCTGCGAGGGACTCGGAGATGGCCACACAACTGCTTTTGTTTTTCTATTAAGTTATTCATAAGTACTTTATTTTGGTTTGGTTTGTAATAATGCCTTTTAAAGTTTTCGGATTTTAAATTTTAGGTTTGGTTTTATTTTAATTTATATCTGTTAGAAGTAAATCGCGGGTTTTTTTCCCAAAATGATTACTGTTTTTAAAACACTACGTTACAACTGTTTTTGGTTATCACGTTTCCACAACGTTTTTAAAAAACTTCCGTAGTTGAAGGAGACTTTGATGGAAATCAATAACGTTTTAAAAGTGAACAACCTTTTTCAATGAACCCCATTTTAAAAATAAACGAACGCAAGCTGAGGCTTTACACAAGTTTAAATGGAAGAAGTTTTTAAATATTAAGAAGGGTTTTCAACGAAAACTTGGTTTTCGAAAAAAAACACTTCAATGTGACACACCAAATTCGGGCCTAACTTCTAAGCCGGGTTTGGGGTGTTACACAGAAGGCTTGTGTTCTGTTCGAGCGATGCTCAGGATATGGCAAAATTTCGTAAACTGACCCACACGCCTGTGTGGTCTCACACAGCCTTGGTAACTGGCCTGTGCGGCTCCACACGGCTATATCTTCCGCCCGTGTGATCTTTATTTTGCAAACAGTAAGCTACACGGCCTGGACACACGCCTGTGTCCTTGGCCCGTGTGAACCCTGCACCATTAAGGCCACATATGGTTTGAACACACACCCGTGTGGCTCTTACTTGGTGAACAGTGAGTTACACAGCCGTGTGACGTTGACAGCCATGTTTTTCAGCATCTGAAATTTGTAAAAATTAGAGTTTTCAGTGCACACCTAAAGAAGTTCTGAAGCCGGAACAATGTAGAAGATTCCTGAGACCTAAAACGAACAACTCATAACCAATTAAGCAATAATTTGAAACAACACTAAGATTATCACAAAACCAACTCCGTCAAATCGTTTCGACACAAGAAAATCCTAAATCACGTAGTAATTACCTCCACACCGCCGCAATCACAAATCTAGGACATTAGAGGGATCATTATCATCGAGACCCTCTCCTAAAGAACAACAATCGAACTTATAAACAAAGGATTCAAACAGTTTAAGTAAGAAGTCAATTTTTTTGCCACAGTGCCAACAATCAACAACGGTTTCAGAAATTGAACAACAGAACTTACAAAATTAACGGAAAAGAACTTATTCGATAATAGTAGCAAATAAAAAGTACGAATCTAAGTCGACAACGAAGAGGAAAAAGAAAAGAAGAGAAGAAGAATAAAAATGAAAAAAAAAAGAGAAAAAAAGGAAAAAGAAAGAAAATGAAAAGAGAAAGGAAAGAAGAACGTTTAATTCCTATTTTAAAACTTCCAATAATAATTCTGACAATTAACAAAAATATTTCCATACCATATAAATCGCGACTTAAACATAAGACCAATAAGGGGACATATACTTAACCATTGAACCAACAAACTTATTCTTAATATAGATTTACACAAAATTGAACTTAAGCCAACAAGTCAAGGATAAAGGTTAGTTTAGAATAAAATAACAAAAACTTTTTTAAGACATGACTCAAACTCCTAACTTCAAACACATAAACAGAACACATAACCATAGATACAAAGACTTAATTACTATAGAACTCTACAATTAAACATTTAAATTTTATGGTGTTACAATATTTTTGTCCATACCCTCTCACTTTTCGAGTGGGCCTTTGGGTCTAGGCAGACAAAATCATATATTTATGTTATGTTTTTAATTTTTTTTCTCATTTTATATCTGTGTAGTATAATTATGTTATATCTGAAACTTTGGGTCCAAATACCATTGTTCTTATAATGTGCATGTAATTTTTTTTAGATTTATCAAAATATAAAAATATATAAATACCTTCAAAATAATATTTGTTGCTTTATAAAAAGAATGTACTTTTGATAGTTTTGCAACTAAATTGAAACTTGATTAATGAACGATACTAACTCAATCAAACGAATATCAAACCATCGTATAAGATATTAGGGCAATTTTCATTTTTTTTTCAAATGTTTTGGTTCTAGCCTTAATATATATATAATGACTTATTTGATCCTCCAACTTTACAAAAAAATGTCATTTTAGCTTTCATTTAATTTTTCATTTTTTTGGCCTTTGAACTTGTTGTCAAATCACCCCCAAATAGATGAAAAAGTTAACGTCAGTTAACTTTGCTAGCATGACATCCACATGGAGAAATTAATTAATTTTTAAATATTAAAAAATTTCAAATAGTTTTTTTTACTTTTTTTAAAAAAATTAAATAATTTTTATACTTTTTTAGACTTTTTATATATTTAAAAAATTAATTAATTGCTAACATAACATGCACGTGTATGTCATGTTAGCAAAGTTAACATATTTTAATTTTTCATCCATTTTGGGGTGATTTAACAAACAACGCAAGTTAACCATTATAATTGGTGGTTCTCATCGAATTGGGTATAATTGGAGCACTCAATTACAGTTTTCAATTCAATGGGAGGGTGAGAATTAGAGTAATTGCACATGCAATTACACTCAAATTCAATTTTAAAAAAATTATTTTTTTATACAAGTTATAAAAATTATATTTTAAACATGAACATGTATAAGTGTTTAAGATAGTTATGACAAAAAAATTTCTTAAATTAAAAATATTAAAAATTTGTATTATAAAAATATTTTATGTATTTTATAAAATTATAGCAAAAGATTATATTATTTAAATCCTAAAAAAAATTCTAAATTTTATGGCTAAAAATTATTATAAATTTTATGTTATAAAAGTGTTATAATATATTTATTAAAAAATATTTTTTGTTTTAAAAAAATATTTTCCATATTAACAATATCATCTTAGTATAGCATAAAAAAAAAGGTTAGATCATACTAGCATGTTGCATATTTCATAACTTGAATCATAGGTGAAATTGAGATAATCCATACTTCGAATAGTACATGAAAGAATAAGATATTAATGATTTTAATGATGCATATTCAAATTCAAATTTAAATATTGAACTCGGTTAAGGATCAATAAATAATGATAAAGAGCATATGTTAAATATTAAAGATGAAATAACTCTACAAATATGCACCAAAACAATTAGATAAAATTATATATGATATGTATTTTTCTTATTATTTTTATTAGTAATCGTATTATCAACTATTTTTTTTAGATTAACATAATACATATGATGGCTTGATTTTAATTTTTTTTACTTGTTTAGAAATGATTTCTTATCATACTAATCATTTTTATAGTAATTATTTTTTTTAAATATAACTTATATAAATGTGTAATTACAATTTGTACTACCAAACATGACATAAAGAATTATGAGGTAACTACACATGGTCACCCAAACACGTTTAAGAATTACAATTCTTTGTAATTAGAAGAGAGTGTAATTACTACTGCACTGTGCTATTCAAAAAACCTTAAATAAAGAGCTAAAATTATTTTTTTCTTTTGTAAAATTGGAGGGTCAAATAAATTATTATACTTAATATATACATAAGATGCAGAGGGTTGCATTTGCCTCCCTCAGGCCTTGTTTATGCTTACTTGACAAATCTTTTTATTATATACACTGATACAAATTAATACAATAGTTTAATCATTATATTATTAAAAAGAATTAAATAATTTAAAATTTATTTTTTAACAAATTAATATTTTAAAACTTTTATAAATTTGTAAGTTAAATATTTGTTTGGAATTAAATTGTAATTTTTTTGTTAAAATATATTTTTATCCCTTTACTTTTACATAATTTGAGACAAAATCCCTATACTTTAAAGATTAAAAAAATAAACTTTTTTAAAAATTTAAAAAACATATTAATAGTTTTCACCAAAATCTATTAATATTTTTGGACAGCCAAATGAATTAATTGTAAGTTTTTAAGAATAAACACCAAATTTCGAATCTTGTTAAAGTACAAGGGCGGAAGAGATATTTTAACCAAATAATTTTGGTTAAAATTTAACGTTAAATCATTGGTTTTTTATTAATACAAATGAGTTTAAAGGTAGATGGGAATTAAAATTAATACAATTAGTTTCACACATTTAAGATAAGTTGATTAGGTGGCTCACCGTCTTTTCTTGCACCTAACTCCCACTGGCGGCTATTATTGGATACTACACTCAGACTTGGGTTTCAGTGTTGAGCAGATGGCGAAGAGGCTAGGTGAAGTGGGGTTAGAAGATTTGTACAAAGCAGGCGGGTCAACCATTAGCATAGAGGAAGCCACCCACATTTACCAAGCCATAGCAGCAAGCAAAGCCTCTGACCCTGACCCAAGACGGGTGTGGAAAGAGGTGGTGAGTAGGAGAGTGTTAAAGCCATGGCACCCGCATCACCTGCATCAGTTGGTCTACTATTCTGTCTATGCCAACTGGGATGTCTCCATCAATGGCCCTCCTCTTTACTGGTTTCCTTCCCTGTATTCTCTCTTCCTTCTTTCCTAATTTGCTATTTCCGTTGTGTGAGTCAGCTTTCAGGCTCCAATCGTTATGAATTTATTCAAATTTAATACTTCTCCAAGTGAAGAACATCTATGCTGAATTTATGTTTTACTCTTATATTTGAGGGATTATATAAATATTTTTCAATTTTAGGAATTGGTACTTGAGAGATAAATATCAAAATTAATATCAACTTTGATACTTTAATTTTAATTTGTACACATCAAATTTAATTTTGATTCAATTTTCATATTTTATAAGGCACAATTTTAAGTTGGGATATGTCAAAAAGTTCGGATAATACAGGTTTCCGATTTCCTACATTATTTGCTGTGAGTTCAATGAGTTGAATCTAGTATATCTTCTACTAAGCTAGCCTTTTCTTTTTCAGAGATGAGTCCAAAATTACAAACCTGGGACGAATAATGGAGATTCATGGCCCAAAGCTTTTAGGGACTTCATACAAAGACCCTATTGAAAGTTTTAGCCTCTTTCAGAAATTTTCTGTCCAGCATCCTGAGGTAAGCACTTATTTTTTTTCCTTTGTACATTGTGAGGTAAATGATCATCTAATATATAAAGTTAAGGGGGGTCTTTGAATGATTTCAGGCTTACTGGTCTATCGTTCTTGAAGAGCTTTCAGTTGTATTCCACAAATCCCCAAGTTGCATTCTAGATAACAGTAACAAGCTGAAACCTAGTGGAGCATGGCTTCCTGGTGCAGTTTTGAATATAGCTGAATGTTGTTTATTGCCCTCTACTCACCCTACAAAAGAGGATAACAGTTGTGCTATTGTGTGGAGAGAAGAAGGCCGTGATGATTTGGATGTGAATCGCATGACATTAAAGGAACTTCGTGAACAAGTAATGTATGATCCTGTCACAGTTTGCAATCAGATTGTATATTGCATTAATATATGTGAACGCATAGATTTTGAAAAATGAACCACAGGGTGGTTGCAAATGCAGTGGATGCCACATTCTCAAATGGTGATGCAATTGCCATTGGCATGCCAATGACAGTGAGTGCTGTTGTTATATATCTAGGAATTATATTAGCTGGATGTGTTGCGGTGTCCATAGCTGACAGTTTCGCGGCCAAAGAAATTGCGACTCGTTTGCGTGTCTCTAATGCCAAGGCTATCTTCACTCAGGTATATTTCTGGCTATCAATTTTTCTTTAAAAGGGATGCAATTGCCAAAGAGTATGAACCAAGCCATCCTACAACTTTCTGCTTTCCAGTGCTTTTTTGGCATTGGCTGACATGTTTTTATAATATGACATTTGATGCATATTAGTTGTAGGAGCTAGTAAAGTAAAAGTATCATGCACTGCATCAGGAGTAAGATTGCATTTTGCTCCTTTAATTAAAAAATAGATAGATTAATCCTTATATATTATCAAAGAGCAAATTGATCATTTCTATTAAAAAATTTATCTATTTGTACTATTAAAAACTGAGGTAGCTGACTGAATAATTAGTCAATAACACATGGCATGCTATGCGTACCTCATGTTGACGTGCATGGATCAATTTTTAGCGGTAAAAATAGATAAATTTTTTAACAGAATGACCAATTTGCTCTTTAATCTAACGTATAGGGACTAATATCTCTATTTTTTTTAGTAAAAGGGGCAAAATACAATCCAACACCTAATGTACGGACCTCCATAATACTTTTATCATGTTAGTAATAATCTGGTTGTTAATTTGTCTTCTATCCGAAGGACAAAAATGTTCACGAGGAGACAATAATTGTAGTTCTACTTTTTATTTGGAACCCAAGATTTGTAAAAGACAAAGGAAATTAAGAGAACGTTGTTTGGACAGAGGTAAGAGTTATAATCTACGAAAGAACTAAACAAAATTAACCCCAATTGATTCCTACAAATTTGCCAACTATATACAAGTAACACTTTCCCGTATAGATATTGATAACCATGAAATTAGATAAGATAGTAAGAGTTTCTCGTATATTAACTAGTGGTTGAAGGTTGGACCTTAGCCTTGAGTATGAAGCTGCTTTAAACTTTGTGGTCAATGTCTACCTTTTTAATGGACTCCTCGCCCTAGGTATGAAGTAACTTTAGAATTCGTGATCAACGTATACTCCCTAATGGACCTACAAAATGCAAAAGATTAATTATTGAGCTCACTCCAATAAATATCTTCAGAAATCAAAAAATATATGTAGATATTGATCATGTCCAACTTGTTACATAGATGGTCAATTAAATTTTCATTCAATGCCTTTTGCGAATGAAAAACGAGTTTGGACTGCACAATGTTTGATTATAGGTATGGAAAACAATATAAATTTAAAATCCTTTAAAAATTTCTAAATTATTTTGAAATGTTTATAAATTTTAAAAAAAAATTTAAATGACTTGAAAAAATATTCAAAATTATTTTAAAAATGTTTCTAAGTGTTCTTAAGCAATTTTGAGGTTATATTACGGTACAAGCTTATCAATATAACTAAGTCAATAACCAAAATTACATAGAATAGGAGCATTGTATCAATACAACCATGGACAGATCGAAGCATCTAAGGACATTTATTATACATTAAGAGTTGTATCGATACATCCATGGTGTTCTTAGATGTATCAATACACCCATGGTTGAATCAATATAATGCTCCCCTTCGGTGCAATTTTGATTACAAACTTAGTTGTATTGATATATCTCAAGCTTGTACCAATACATAGTCTCAAAATTGCTTGAAAACAACATTTTCAAAGGACTTTGGCGTCACTCAAAATTCTTTTGTATATTTTCTAAGTCATTTAGAAATTTCCTTTTGATTTTAAGAACACTAATTTTTAGAGTTTATTTAATAAATTTTATAAATTTGATTAATATATTTTAGAATTTATTTTGTTATATCAAAACAGTTAGAAAATAAAAGCTAAAAAAAAAAAAAGAAATTTTGAGAATTTGAACCACCTTCGATAAAATCATAATTATCAAATTTAAAATAAAAGGCAAAATTAATGGTAAATGCCAGTATTTTTTTTTTAAAAAAAATTAGCAACTTAGATCGTTTTTCACCTTATATCAAACGCGTTTTTCCTTGACAACTTAGCTTCTTTGATCAGATGGTTTAAATGTTGGAAAAATTTTGGTTTAAAAGCAATTTTCTATCACAACGGAAAAATAAAAATTTGAAAACTGAACTATTTTGTGATATTTAAAGTAATAAAATTTTCCAAAAAAGTACTTGTATTTTGTGTGAGACTAATCCTAGACGTTCCTGACTTTCAACCGAACGATCTTCTCCATTATTCTCGTATCGGAAATCACTTTGAGTGTGGGTTCGAACAATCACGAATCAAACACAAAGTCAGGAATAATTTTATTATTTTCAGTAGGAAAGTAAATCTCTCTTTATAGAAATCGATAGAATTGTTTTTCCTAGAAAATTGAATTTATACTTAGAAGATAAAATCTGAACATTTTCAGACAAAATAACAATATCTCAAAATATATGTGTTTATCTCTACCAGTTCCATCTATGTATAGGGAGACATTGAAGAATTTTGGTGGAATTAATAAAATACAAAAAATACTTATTTAATAGAAAAACAAGTCCTCTTATTCTACTAGGAGAGAAGGGCGACTAACCTTAGTTAATTATACTAGGGTTGCAACCCCTCATACACATTATGAGGGGTTTTGGACCTCTCCTATATAAGGTCCAAATATACGTGCTTCTTGGACTTTTAACTCAACACTTTATAATTTAATCCAACCCAATATATTTTTTTATTTTCCAAAATAAATATTATTTATTAAATTAATTTAAATTAATTATTTTTCAATTAAATAATTTTCTCAATCCAATTCTAATTTCGTTAAAATTAAAGCAACTTTACTGTAAAAGAATTTATGAGAAAATATATTTAATTTTCATATTCAACATATTCACAATAACCAATTAATTTAATTTCATTTTCAAACTTCAATTATTAAATAAAAATTCGAAAAAATTAAATTAATCCTCAAGTCATTTCTATACTTAGTGAGAAATCACATTCATTTTCGAATGTAATATATTTCTCTAACTTTATCATATATATCAATTTTTGTTTCATTTGGTTCTAAATGCAATTCGTTTCTGGTTTCAACTAGCTAGTAGAGGGATCGATTGAACATATGTAACTAAGACTCAAATGATTTATAATTAAGTTCCAACTTTTCGCCTGTAACACCCTATACCCAACCCGAATCACCGAGTTGTGATATCACATGTTACAACACATGAACACGTAGCAAGAATTTAAAATAACCAGCGTATAACCCTTTTCCTATAACATTTCTTATTATTTTATTAAGTGTCTTCAAAATAAAAGAATTAAAGGAAATGTCTAAGAATACATCAAACTTTTAAAATCAATATATGACATTACAACTTAGAAACTTTGCCAAGGAAAGACTCTTAAAGCGTAGTTTAATAAGTGCCTATTCCTTAAAATGCCTTCTGTATGCATAACATTGCAACTCGCATTGCTGCTCTGGTGCATTTCTAGCTTGGTCTCTCTAGGCGCACCCACTCTTAAGTGGAATTTGCAACATAACCAAACTTGACCGTTTTATACACAAATCACCTTGAAGCAATTATTGTTGATATCCTTATTTTGATTATTTTGGATTTCCTTTCTGTCTTCGACAAATACCTTTCCAATATCGGATGCAAGCTATACGTCAACTTCCATACTTGATCATCTTATACATAAATCACCTCATAGGAATATTTCAGAATTCACTACTCAATACAAATCTTATTTCCTTTATGACAAGCAGCTGCATTTCTCATAGCAATACCTATACAAACTTACCTTCTACAAATTTTCACTCAGATGGTCATTGAACACTTATTCCAGAATGATGCACTTATAGATATTACTCTTGGCGAATACTCATACTAGCGGATCTTTAAGATGAACTTCATACCGGTTCTCAAAATAAATTGACAATTATTAGATTACCAGTCAAATCACTTCTTATTCTGATGGATGATACATTTTAAATCATTCCAAGAAATCCCAAACAACCATGATACAAATAGACTCTAGATAACCTCTATACTTGACACGTAAATTACTCATATTTGACGAATACCAAATAATTCAGATTACTTCCTTACATATCATAAGCAAATTCAAATCTGACATCTATTAGACTACTCATGATTTCAAATACGTCAAATTACCTATATTGACAGACTACTGTGGCAGATTTGCCTTTTAGAGAACTCTTTCAAGAAATGTCTTCAAGTCATAATTAATTTTTGCCATAAGTCTAACAAAAACAGATATACTTTTACACTTACCGACTTTTTATCAAATCATCAGCTAGAAGAGAAGTCTTAAAGCTTACCTAGATCACGAAACAGAAGCGTTTGACTAGATTTCACTTCAATGATGTTACATAATAAGTCACACAAATATCACAGTATATGCCATACAAGCTTTAGAGAGGATTACATGTTTACTGTTCTGTCAGATTATATCAAATGGTGCCATGAGGTTTCTCCCACATGGTCTTATACATATTTGCATGTCGTGATTTGTCAGTCTAGTCTACATCTCACTAGAGGCCTTACCGTGAGTATTTTTATTGTTATATAATGTCATGGGTCTTCGCCACATGGTCTTACACATCCTCATATCGTGTTCTGCAAGTCCAATTTACATTTCATCGGAGGCTACACCATGAGTATTTTTATTGTCATATAATGCCATGGGTCTCTACCATATGGGCTTACACATGTTTTCATATCGTGATCGACCAATATGGTTAGCAATACAACTGCACTACCAAAGGCATCACAAATGGATGTTTTACTCAGAATTCACTTACCTAGATTTCTTCACACATCTGACTAATTCATACGCTCCTATATCGGAATTTTACATGCATACTTACCACTCAACTTTTTATTCAAGCAATATCTCACACGTATCATCCTTACACATACAGAATCTTTACAATACTTCACATACACACTTACACCCATAAGTTATTTTAAATGACATCAACATACTAATTCCCATTATAATTTAACATATATGAGTCAAAATAAAAACTTACATGAAACTTACCTTCACTATAGCTCAGAGTTCTAAATCTAATCGTCCTTTCCGAACCAGCAGCAACAACTGCTTAAAAGAACTAGAAACTTCATTTTAAAACTCATTTATAGATAGTTTATTGACATCTCAATTACAAAAGACCCCCATGCATAACCTCTTAATTATAATATATTATTTTACGTTTCTTTACATCATTACTCTTTCAAAATCGTAATATGCAGAGCTATCAGACTTACCATGAGGTTGAAATATCCACAGGTTATCCTAAAATCCTTAGCTTCTAGTTTAATGAAGAAGGAAATAATGCTTAGGTTTAAGAAGAAGAACCTGAATGTAAAACAGAAAGAAGAAATGTCGTCTCAAGGTTCCCTTCTTACCATATATATAATATACTCAATTCTCCTCAGTGGATCTTGAGAAGTGTTACATGCATATAGAAATTGTCCCTTAATTGGCCTACAAAAACCAAAAGAGTTATAAAAGAGAATTATGCGTCGATGCTAGTTGACCAATCAATTCAGTTGGCTCCTAACCAAATCTCATTACAAACCTACTTTGCACAGTTTTCAAGTAACTAGGCGTATTATACCTAGGCGATGACTCGCGTATGGCGTGGTCTTAAAGACACTTTAATCCCTTACAACTTTCTTAAATACTTAGTAGGTGCTTCATGTTCAGCCAACACTCTGAGGCGTAACCTTCATTTGTCGTAATCTTTCTTAAATCGAAGAATATCCCAAGATGAAGTCCTTAGATACTTGTACGAGCAAATACCTTCTGCACCAACTTTAGTTCGCCAAAAGTCTGTAGATTGGCAAACTACAATACCAAAGTTCGTCAAAACAGGTAACATTCATGTCTACACGCCTTCTTCTCAGATATGCCAAATTTGGGGTGTGACATCGCATATTAATTATAAACTCATTTAGTCACGAAGTCATTCAATTATAGTATCATGACCGAGTTCTCGCCAATTAAATATCTTTACAAAAGCTAATTGATCGGTACTCATCCAATAACATTGCCATAATTCTGTTAACTTTATAGGATATCTTTAATCTCTTTGGGATAAAACCGCTCTCAATATGATCATATTTTATCTCATGGTAACCATTACATCTTCCTTTATGAAAAGTCAATTACTATTGAATAGTAATTAAGTCATTCATCACAAAGACAAATGGCCCGTGGCCATGTTTACTTTTCATCTATCATATAATGCCAATGAGAGGATAACATTTACCCATTTCTTGGGCTGTGAATTTCACTATTGCGAATGGTGCTACATACTGCAGAAGTCGTATACCCAACACATCAGCTTTCGATTCTTTATCTATTTGAACTTAGGTTTTTACTTACATCAAAGCATATGACTCACATATACATAGCCCATCATGCACTCAGGATTAAGATATGCCACACTATGAATATCACAAGTGAATAAACTCATAAATGAATTCAGGATCTATTCTACTTAGGTCCTGTTTGATGTATTGTTGGTCTAATCAGTCACATTTATATATTTATCTTCTAGGAGTCATTTTCTCCGATGCTCAAGATAAAACATCTTCCCAATTGGACTTGATACACGACATACGAGCCTTTTAATCATTTTTCAAATTTCCGATTAGACTAAGAACATGTTTAGGTTCACCTACCAATATAAGCTATTTTTCCTTATTACAATCCAACTATGTAATATCTCTTAGTATTTGTTGTACATTAGATAACCAAAAAGCTAATATTTGATTCCATTTAATGTAATTCATGGATAATTTTAAGGGTATTGATATAATTCATGGATAATTTTATTAAATCAATTTGTTCGAAAAAATACAAGTATACAAACGAATATACTACATTCAGGGCACTAGATCCAACATTAAATTCTTGCATTTTTCACTCATATGGCTTAGGTTTGAATACTTTTCTAAGTTTATTTGATTTTTTTTTATGAAATGAAGAGAACAAAACTCAACAATTAACTAGTTGTTATGATCAAAGTATCCTAATTTAGAAGGTACCAAACACCAGGCAAAGGTTTATCAAACATATGGAGTTGCAGATCCAATTCAAAGTTGTCAAAGTTATATTTAGCCAAAAATCAACAGCTCGATTCGCTTATCGACTAATATGAGACATTCATACTTTCCAATCCTGATAGCAAGTTCATTAATAATTTAAACCAACGCCAATAATCTACTATCAACCACGTCATCATTTAGAATCGAACAACCAAATTGTTGTCACTCTCCACCGTAACTTTCTTCAATCCTTTATCCAAAGCAATTGAAAGTCTATGAATGATTGCCCACAGCTTTGCCTCAAGTATTAAAGCAATTCCCAATCGCCACCCATATCCAACTATTAGTCTTCCTACTACTGCTCGAGAGCTATTTAAAGCGACAACTCCATCACAATTTAGTTTAACCCAATTTGGAGGCGGCAATTGCCATCGATCAATCCTCATATCACTACGACTTTGACGTCATGCTAGGGCATAATTTCTAGAAATTGGCAAGGCCTAACTTAAGTAACAATCAACAGTATCATCTGCGCTATAGTTCTCCTTTTGAAAAATCCTTGAATTACATTTCTTCTAGAGCCACCAAAAATTGACTACAAACAATGTCTTCCACTCAGCCCGTTTACACTAAGTCATTGAACCATTATCAAAACAATTAAGCAACCAAGAATACACATTAGAAGAAAAGCTTTCATGCAAGCTTCTAGGAAATATCCTAGTCCAAACTGCACGATCAAATGTTCAATCTCTCAGCACATGAATCACACTCTTAGTCAACACCTTTCAACGTTGGTGAGAAGTTTGCCTTTTCATAAGAACTATAGAAATTGTTTGATTCTCTAGAGGATTGATAGTTTTCATAAAATAGACTAAAGTGTATCTTTTGGTTCCAATCTTCCATCCATTAAGTGTTTTTATGCATCTGAAATAGTTAACTTTCCAGCCTTAGACCCCCTTCATACACACATTTTTCAACTGCAACAGTGTTAGTCAGTGCGAGGATTGAAGCAACTTGTAAAATAATTGATTGATCCAACACATGGGAAGCCGAATCTCATCTCTAGTTCCTATAGCTATCCACTATATTTGAAACCCATTTGAAACCCAAACATTTTTTAAACCACTGGCCTCTCTATTTTAGTTTTGCTTAGTAAAGGACCTATATTACGCAACCAAACATTCAACCAAAATCTCACACTTCTTCCATTACCTAACGCCCAACTAATGTTACTTCGAAACAACTCTCAGACCTTCAAAAGTAAGTGCCAAACATAAGAGCGGTTACTTCTACCAATGGAGAGGCAACCACTTTTAAGGTGGTATTTGCTTTTAAGGACTTGGATCCATAGCTCATTATCTTTGGTGAAAATGCCAATCTTTAATTTGAAAAGAAAAGACTTGTTCTGATCACATAATCGCCTTAATACAAGGCCTTCATTCTCCACATGTTCATAAACAGAGTTCTATCCCACTAATGTGAACCTCAAATGAAATGCCGAGCAATTTTATCAATTTCATCACACACCTACATGAATCATGCAAATCTGTTTAAAATAATTTAGAATGGCTAAAAGGATAGCTTTGGCTAATGTCACCCTCCCTACCATGGCAAGTAGTTTTGCATCATAGGCATTAAGTTTACTGTGAACCTTTTCCACAACAAATTGAAATGTGATATGTGTTACCCTTTTGTGTAAGAACGACATCCCCAAATATGTTCCAAGATCCTCGACAACCTGGAATCCCATAAGATGATTTAATAAATT